>CM040406.1:45104216-45431716 GCA_022702515.1 Ilyophis sp. 1 JC-2022
CAAAGACGTCCAACAGAATCATTACATCAATCAAGTGAATTAAGTGAATTAAAGTGCAATACAGCCATGATTAAAAATATCCCCCCGCTGTCTCGAGATGTCCAGTGTCACCAAGCAGTCCAACACACAAACTCCGCCTCCACGACTCTCCTCCATACACGCAGTGTCACGCAATATCACAATATCACAATATCACAATATCACAAGCATTTTATTTTATTGCCAGCAAGGTACACCGCTCTGAAGAAAAGAACAAAGAGACTCCATCTCCAGTGAGCTCGCAGCGATGCGGTAGATGTAGTCGCGTGTAACCGCGGTAGCAGCGCTCACTGATGTCAACAGACAGGAAGTGCACGCTGCGTGTGTGGTCGCCTCGTGCCTTGGCACGCCAGCTGGTCGATGGCAGCGGCGGGCGAAGTGAAACTCTGTGCGTTTTGGTGTTGCGGAACGGCGCAGGCTCGAGGGAGCGCGTCACCGCGGAGACATGAGGGCGTGCGTCACCGCGGAGACGTGAGGGCGTGCGTCACCGCGGAGACCTGAGGGAGCGCGTCACCGTTAACTTTCACGCGGACTATGGACTGAATCGGTGGCGTGATGTGCGTGGCGCTCGACCACAGGCCCACCACTGGCACCCATCTCTCCGTGTCCGTACAGTCACGGGCTGTCCAGGGGAATCACAATGCAAAGTGTATTCATTACACTGGTTCCTCTAAGCAGGCGGTGAATACTGTAATTATCTTTGGTTATTGATCCCTCTTTGTGTGTCCACTAGAACATGGTGTACCACCTGTAATTAGTGCCTTTGTGTTTTACACTGAAGAGTCTCACTGCCCCGCCCCAGGTTTGAATTTTCTACCTCCTGGTCACCGAATTCCCGCTCCCCGAATTGTGTGCGAGACCGCTCGCTGCACGTTATTTTCACACGGAATAAGGCTGACCTGCATGTCCATATACACACGCTGCATATCAGGTTTCAAATCTTCGACCAACGGGAACCATGACAGTAAAATGCAGTTAGGCCCACAAAAATAATCTGTGTCTGTGTGTGACTGTGTGTGTGTTAAAGTCTACCCTACAGAGTATCCAGAGTCTACATTGCAATCTCCATTTGTGAACATCAGGGCTGCCCAATCCTGTTCCTGGAGATCTACCTTCCTGTAGGTTTTTATTTCAACCCTAATTTGGCACACCTGATTCTACTAATTAGCAGCTCAACAAGATCTCTAGCTGTTGAATGAGGTGTGCTTTGTTAGGGATGGAGTGAAATCCTACAGGACGGGATCAGGATTGGGCAGTCCTGGTTTTCGCTCTCCCCTGTGGGACAGGATCAGGATTGGGTAGTCCTGGTTTTCGCGCTCCCCTGTGGGACAGGATCAGGATTGGGCAGTCCTGGTTTTCGCTCTCCCCTGCGGGACAGGATCAGGATTGGGCAGTCCTGGTTTTCACTCTGCTCTAGAGGACAGGATCAGGATTGGGCAGTCCTGGTTTTCACTCTGCTCTAGAGGACAGGATCAGGATTGGGCAGTCCTGGTTTTCGCTCTCCCCTGTGGGACAGGATCAGGATTGGGCAGTCCTGGTTTTCGCTCTCCCCTGCTGTCTGCGCCTCTGAATTGTACAGTGTTACAGGTTGTGTTCCTGTTCTTCACCCTTTTTAAAATCTTCTTCCTATTCTGCAGCAACTGCAGGAGCGCAGCGAGGATGAGGATGATCGTGAGTGTCTGAAACAGGCCATCACAGCCCTGCTCAATCTGCAGTGCAGCGTGGAACGCATCTACAGCAAGCACCTGCCACGCCGCAAGCCAGGGTGAGTACACAGCGCCCTCTGGCTGCCCTACACTGAACTGCACTGATATTGCTGACTGACCCACACTGTGTCACACCTCATTCACCTGCTCAGGTACACTGCCCGTCTCACACCTCATTCACCTGGTTAAGTACACTGCCTGTCTCTCACCTCATCTGCTCAGGTACACTGCCTGTCACACACCTCACTCACCTGGCCAGGTACACTGTCTCACACCTCATTCACCTGCTCAGGTACACTGCCCATCTCACACCTCATTCACCTGGTCAAGTACACTGCCTGTCTCTCACCTCATCTGCTCAGGTACACTGCCTGTCTCACACCTCACTCACCTGCCCAGGTACACTGCCTGTCTCACACCTCACTCACCTGCCCAGGTACACTGCCTGTCTCACACCTCACTCACCTGGCCAGGTACATTGTCTCACACCTCACTCACCTGCCCAGGTACACTGCCTGTCTCACACCTCACTCACCTGGCCAGGTACATTGTCTCACACCTCACTCACCTGCCCAGGTACACTGCCTGTCTCACACCTCACTCACCTGGCCAGGTACACTGTCTCACACCTCACTCACCTGCCCAGGTACACTGCCTGTCTCACACCTCACTCACCTGGCCAGGTACATTGTCTCACACCTCACTCACCTGCCAAGATTTGATTTGATGTAAATGAACAGGAGTCTGTTTTGTCATGTTCCTTATGTTCTCATATATGGAGAGCAGAATACAGGCTGTGGCTGAATAAGGGCCCTCTCTCTCGCCTGCCTCTCTCTCGCCTGGCCAGTCACTAGGATACGACAGGGAGAGGGTGTGCAGCGGAAGGAGAAGCATTATGAATGGCCAGCCCTTGGACCTTATGTATAATTAAAGCTGAAGAATGCTTGTTAATTAGGATCTCCCTTTGAGAACCCTTGAATTCCTCCCACCAATTGGGTCGCGTCTCACTTTAACCCCCCCCCCCAGGGAGCCCATGTACCGTCTGTACAGCCGGCAGGTACGGAGCAAGCAGCTGGCCATCAAGCGCATGAACGAGATCCAGAAGAGCATCGACGGCTGGGAGGGAAAGGACATCGGCCAATGCTGCAGCGAGTTCATCCTGGAGGGGGCGCTGTGCCGGGCCGGCGCCAAGCACGAGCGCCACAACTTCCTGTTCGACGGGCTGATGATCAGCTGCAAGGCCAACCAGAGCTCGCGGCTGCCCGGCTCGGGGAGCGGGGCCGAGTTCCGGCTCAAGGAGAAGTTCGTCCTGCGCAAGGTGCGCATCTCGGACCGCGAGGACTCTGCGGAGCTGCGGCACGCCTTCGAGGTGGCGGGCCGGGAGGAGAACTGCGCCGTCTTCTACGCCAAGTCGGCCGAGGAGAAGGGCGCCTGGATGGCGGCTCTGGTGACGTTGCAGTACCGCTCGACGCTCGACCGCATGCTCGACACGGTGCTGCAGCACGAGGAGCAGGCCCAGCCGCTGCGGCTGCCCTCGCCCGAGCTCTACCGCTTCGCCGTGCACGACTCCGAGGAGAACATCGTCTTCGAGGACCGTGTGCAGAGCAAGACCGGCATCCCCATCATCAAGGCCGGCACCGTGGTCAAGCTCATCGAGAGGCTCACCTACCACATGTACGCAGGTGAGTTCACCTGGGCCCCGTCCTCTCACCCGGCTCACCTGGATAAAGGTACTCAGGCCCTTCGTTAAAAAACTGTGTTTTTTCTTGGCGACGACGACATGGTTAGCGCTTTAAAGGAGAGGAGGAGGTAGTGGAGGATGCATTTTTCGAGTATTTGGACGCACCCGTAGAATCACCTCTTACATCACCTCTGTGTGTAGGAGCCCTTTAACGAATACATACTGTACCTTTAGCAAACCTATTGGCCTGGTGTACAAATGACTACAAAGCAGCACTATTGTGTCATACCGTTTACTCTTATTAACTCTTGTTTCCTCCAGATCCCAACTTTGTACGCACTTTTCTGACCACGTATCGGTCTTTCTGTAAGCCACAGGAGCTGCTGAGCCTGCTTATCGACAGGTATGTGGGACCTGACACAACAGCGCTACAGGAACGCTGACTCATCTTTCTCATATGGGCACTGAACTGAGACGGTAACTTGATCATGTCTCACGTTAAGGTTCAGTTCCTGGTCAAAATTCTGCACAGAAATGGCGGGGTCTCGGTGGCGTAGCCTGTAGCACGCTGTCCGCATGGTCGTTGCGAGCCGCGACGTTGGTTCAAATCCAACCGCAAGACCTTCGTTGCATGTCTCTCCCTCTCTCTCAGTCCCCATTCTTCCTGTCTCTCCCTCTCTCTCAGTCCCCATTCTTCCTGTCTCTCCCTCTCTCAGTCCCCATTCTTCCTGTCTCTCCCTCTCTCAGTCCCCATTCTTCCTGTCTCTCTCTCTCTCACTCCCCATTCTTCCTGTCTCTCCCTCTCTCTCAGTCCCCATTCTTCCTGTCTCTCCCTCTCTCTCAGTCCCCATTCGTCTTGTCTCTCTACTCTTTGCTGTCTAACAAAGGTGAAAAAACCTAAATAAATATTTTTATATAAGTACATTTCTTGGGAGAAATGAACGGTTTGAGTTCATCAGTTAGTTTCATGAGTGCTGTTGACTTTGTTGGCCATCTTGTCGTTTAGTTTCCTTGACTGTTTGCGTGGAGAGTGACGTAATCGCCATTGTGTATGCATGATGCTGCAGGATTGAGATCCCAGAGCCTGAGCCAACAGAGGCGGACCGACAGGCCCTGTGGAACGGGGATCAGCCAATGGCAGCGGAGCTCCAGAGGTTCCGCAGGGAGTATGTGCAGCCAGTCCAGCTCAGGTACTAAATACCACCTCAAAAACACATACCGACGCCAACCACATTCCCACTGCTCACATATACTCTCCAGTCACATTCCCACTGCTCACATATACTCTCCAGTCACATTCCCACTGCTCACATATACTCTCCAGTCACATTCCCACTGCTCACATATACTTTTCAGTCACATTCCCACTGCTCTCAGATTCCAGTCTCCAGCCACATTCCCACTGCTCACATATACTCTCCAGTCACATTCCCACTGCTCACAGATACTCTCCAGCCACATTCCCACTGCTCACATATACTCTCCAGCCACATTCCCACTGCTCACAGATACTCTCCAGCCACATTCCCACTGCTCACATATACTCTCCAGTCACATTCCCACTGCTCACAGATACTCTCCAGCCACATTCCCACTGCTCACAGATACTCTCCAGCCACATTCACACTGCTCACATATACTCTCCAGCCACATTCCCACTGCTCACATATACTCTCCAGCCACATTCCCACTGCTCACATATACTCTCCAGTCACATTCCCACTGCTCACATATACTCTCCAGCCACATTCCCACTGCTCACATATACTCTCCAGTCACATTCCCACTGCTCACATATACTCTCCAGCCACATTCCCACTGCTCACATATACTCTCCAGCCACATTCCCACTGCTCACATATACTCTCCAGCCACATTCCCACTGCTCACATATACTCTCCAGTCACATTCCCACTGCTCACATATACTCTCCAGCCACATTCCCACTGCTCACATATACTCTCCAGTCACATTCCCACTGCTCACATATACTCTCCAGCCACATTCCCACTGCTCACATATACTCTCCAGCCACATTCCCACTGCTCACATATACTCTCCAGCCACATTCCCACTGCTCACATATACTCTCCAGCCACATTCCCACTGCTCACATATACTCTCCAGCCACATTCCCACTGCTCACATATACTCTCCAGCCACATTCCCACTGCTCACATATACTCTCCAGCCACATTCCCACTGCTCACATATACTCTCCAGTCACATTCCCACTGCTCACATATACTCTCCAGCCACATTCCCACTGCTCACATATACTCTCCAGTCACATTCCCACTGCTCACATATACTCTCCAGCCACATTCCCACTGCTCACATATACTCTCCAGCCACATTCCCACTGCTCACATATACTCTCCAGCCACATTCCCACTGCTCACATATACTCTCCAGCCACATTCCCACTGCTCACATATACTCTCCAGCCACATTCCCACTGCTCACATATACTCTCCAGCCACATTCCCACTGCTCACATATACTCTCCAGCCACATTCCCACTGCTCACATATACTCTCCAGCCACATTCCCACTGCTCACATATACTCTCCAGTCACATTCCCACTGCTCACATATACTCTCCAGCCACATTCCCACTGCTCACATATACTCTCCAGTCACATTCCCACTGCGCACAGATACTCTCCAGTCACATTCCCACTGCTCACAGATACTCTCCAGCCACATTCCCACTGCTCACAGATACTCTCCAGCCACATTCCCACTGCTCACAGATACTCTCCAGCCACATTCCCACTGCGCACAGATACTCTCCAGCCACATTCCCACTGCGCACAGATACTCTCCAGCCACATTCCCACTGCTCACAGATACTCTCCAGCCACATTCCCACTGCTCACATATACTCTCCAGCCACATTCCCACTGCTCACATATACTCTCCAGTCACATTCCCACTGCTCACATATACTCTCCAGCCACATTCCCACTGCTCACATATACTCTCCAGTCACATTCCCACTGCGCACAGATACTCTCCAGTCACATTCCCACTGCTCACAGATACTCTCCAGCCACATTCCCACTGCTCACAGATACTCTCCAGCCACATTCCCACTGCTCACAGATACTCTCCAGCCACATTCCCACTGCGCACAGATACTCTCCAGCCACATTCCCACTGCGCACAGATACTCTCCAGCCACATTCCCACTGCTCACAGATACTCTCCAGCCACATTCCCACTGCTCACATATACTCTCCAGCCACATTCCCACTGCTCACATATACTCTCCAGCCACATTCCCACTGCTCACATATACTCTCCAGTCACATTCCCACTGCGCACAGATACTCTCCAGCCACATTCCCACTGCTCACAGATACTCTCCAGCCACATTCCCACTGCCCTGTTTGTGGGAAGCCCTCAGCGGTACTGAATGGGGCCTAAACACGTGGGATCCCGCACAGGATGCTGAATGGGGCCTAACTGTGGGGTCCCCTTCACAGGGTGCTGAATGTGTTCCGGCAGTGGGTCGAACATCATTTCTACGACTTTGAGAACGACCCAGAGCTGTGCACCAGACTGGAGGAGTACATCACCAGCATCATCCAACTGAGAGGTCCGTTTCCATGACAACGACAACTTTACCATACGTCCATTGACAGTGAACTTACCCCCCAATTTTTAAATCCGCTTTATCCGGAACCTGGATCTAAACAGCAATGAAAGCCAAACTTTAATGAGCTGGATCTAAACAGAAAGCGAGAAGTACACTGCCCTACATTATATGCATTTAACTTGCACTTCCAGATCTGTATTATGATTCGATTTAGTCCAGGGGTAGGCAACCCTGGTCCTGGAGAGCCGCAGGGTATGCTGGTTTTTGTTGTTACTCGCCACTTAATTGATCAATTAAAGCAGTCAATTACACAGTTAACTCACCTCACCTGGTTTCTTTAGTCTAAGTAGTTGCTATATTTAGGGTGAAAACAAAAACCAGCAGACCCTGTAGCTCTCCAGGACCAGGGTTGCCTACCCCTGATTTAGTCCAACGAGCAGTCTGTGGCATGTCGTTGAATGTTATATTGAGCACATGATTCTGAAGTGGTGTTTTATTCGGACAGGTAAGTCGATGAGAAAGTGGGTGGAGTCCATCAACAAGATCATCAGGCGGAAGATGCAGATGCAGTCAAATGGCATGAGTCACAACATCACTTTTGAGAGCCCGCCCCTTCCAATTGAATGGCACATCAGCCGGGCGGGGCAGATGGAGACCTTTGAGCTCATGACCCTTCACCCCATCGAGATCGCCCGTCAGCTGACGCTGCTGGAATCGGAGCTCTACAGGTGTGTCTGAGCTTGCGTGTGACCAGTCACACCTCTCTCCCCTAAATCCTGACGGACATCTTGCTGTTGTGTGTACAGGGTTATTTCTCATTTTCTACCGTTACGTTACACGTTCAGATGGACATTCTTAAATAACTCCAGTTTTTGCCACCATGCAATAATACTGCACTGTGGAGTTATCTTGTCAACGCATTAGATGTGTGTGTGTGATTGCTCACTCTCTCTCTCTCCCCCTCTCTCCCACCCACCCTCCCTCTCTGTTTCTCTCCCCCTCTCTCCCACCCACCCTCCCTCTCTCTCTTTCTCTCCCCCTCTCTCCCACCCACCCTCCCTCTCTCTCTCTTTCTCTCTTCCCCTCTCTCCCTCCTGTCTCTCCCTGCCTCCCTTCCTCGTTTGTCTCTCTCCCTCGCTCCCTCTCTTCTTCTGTTCCTCTCTCTTTCCCCCACTCTCCCTCTCTTTCTCTCTCTCTTTCCCTCCCTCTCCCACAGAGCGGTCAGGCCCTCTGAGCTGGTAGGGAGCGTCTGGACCAAAGATGACAAGGAGAAGAACTCTCCAAACCTTCTCCGAATGATCCGCCACACCACCAACCTGACTCTGTGGTTCGAGAAGTGAGTGCCTGCAGACTTTCTGCGGCGTAGCGTAGCGTTGGCCCCGCCCTGCCCCGCCCCACCCCCCGGGAGCTCAGCGTAACATTCTCTCCCTCTCTCTCAGGTGCATCGTAGAGGCGGAGAACCTGGAGGAGAGGGTTGCGGTGCTGGGACGCATCATCGAGATCCTCCAGGTGTTCCAGGAGCTCAACAACTTCAACGGCGTGCTGGAGATCGTCAGCGCCATCAACTCCGTGCCCGTCTACAGGCTCGACCACACTATCGAGGTGAGCGAGGGCGCCCTCTGGCTGTACCTCGGAGCATGCGCGCTCTCCGGGCATTTCCTCTTTCGTACCTGCCATTTCCTGTGTGCGTTCCCCCCGGTTGAAATAAGAGCTGAATCCTCTCTCTGCAGGCCGTGCCAGAGAGGAGGAAGAAGGTTCTGGAAGAAGCTGTGGAGCTCAGCCAGGACCACTTTAAGAAATACTTAGCAAAGCTCAAGTCCATAAACCCACCTTGTGTGCCTTTCTTCGGTAAGACCCTCACTTTGATGAATGCTAAGGGTTTCACCTCATCCAATGACCATGTGCTTGTGTAGCTTGTCAAAGAGTCAAACCTAATCTCTCTTTGTCTCCACCTCTCTCTCTCCCTCTCTTTCTCTCTCTCTCTATCCCTCTCCCTCTCCCTCCATCCTTCCGTTCTCAGGTATATATCTCACCAACATCCTGAAGACTGAGGAAGGGAACCCCGACCTGCTCAAGCGCCACGGAAAGGAGCTAATCAACTTCAGCAAGCGCCGGAAAGTGGCCGAGATCACGGGAGAGATCCAGCAATACCAGAACCAGCCTTACTGCCTAAAGACTGAGCCAGACATTAAGGTGGGTCAGAACCTCTGCCCACAGCGCCACCGTCTGGAGGGAGGGAGGGAGGAAGGAGCGAGCGTCTCTAACGGCCGTGTCTGTGTCCTCTACCTTGCAGAGGTTCTTTGAGAATCTCAACCCTATGGGTACCATGAGCGAGAAGGAATTCACCGACTACCTGTTCAACAAGTCTCTGGAGATCGAGCCACGCAACTGCAAGCAGCCTCCCAGATTTGTGAGTTACCGAGTGAACTGTAGACTGACTCTAGTGTGACAGGGTGAACTGTAGACTGACTCTAGTGTGACAGGGTGAACTGTAGACTGACTTGTGGTTTGTATGCTGACTCAGGGAGTCTCGTGTTATTAATGTAGCCTGTGTGGTAGAATAGCTCTGGTCCCGAAGTGAGGTCTTCACTGGGAGCTCATCAGTCTCCTCTTGTGTCAGAGCATCTAGAAGCTAAACAAGCTGAGCTGCTCTGAGGAGGGCTATAAACTCAGCCTGCATACTGTGCCAGACAGTGAAGTGTGCATTATTTAATAATGGATATTATTAAATCTCCATCTTGGACATCTTCTTTATAGCATTGTTAATGTGTGCCTAAAATTTATGGATGAATGGGAGGCTGTTGTATCTGTGGTGTAGCCGGGCACTGGTTTGTGCTGATTTAAACTGGTTTGCGGTGGTTTATATTAGTTTGTGCTGGTTTATACTGGTTTGCGCTGGTTTATATTAGTTTGTGCTGGTTTATACTGATTTGCACTGGCTCATACTGGTTTGCGCTGGTTTGTGGTGGTTTGTGCTGGTTTGTACTAGTTTCTGCTGGTTTATACTGGTTTGCGGTGGCCGGTAATTGTTTCTTGTCCTGTTTCTTTGTTCCGCAGCCCCGGAAGACTCCATACCCCCTAAAGTCACCAGGGATCCGGCCGGTGCGACATTCCTCTACCTCGGGCACCCTGAAAGGCCACCCCGTCCCACTGGAGAGGGAGCCCCCTCACAAGATAACGTTCCGGAGCATCGCCGAAACCGAGCCGGAAATGGCGCCCTCCGTGCCCACTTCCCCAAACACGCCCACCCCACCTCAGTCCGCCTCCTCTGAACTCTCTGTGTTCGAGCCGGATCTCAACAGCTCCTACGGTGAGCCCTGCCGTCTGTCTGTCTGTCTGTCCGTCTCCCTCTCTCCTCTTCATTGAACCCCCTGCCGCCATGTTGTTCTGTGAACCGTAAAGAGAAGCTCTCAGGTGGTGTTCATGTGCTGTATGCATGTGCATCATTGGCTATAACTCAGCCTGTTAAACAGGAGCATCTCTACACGTCTGTTTAATTACAGGTAACAGCTGTGTGTTCCCCACCATTCTGCTACCACATTCAAGTGAGTGAGATTAAAACCTACGTGTGTCTGTCTGTCTGTCTGTCTGTCTCTCTGTGTGTGTGTGTGTGTGTGTGTGTGTGTGTGTGTGTATAGTACAGGTATGTCTCTAAGCTGTGTGTGTGTGTGTGTATAGTACAGGTATGTCTCTAAGCTGTGTGTGTGTGTAGTACAGGTATGTCTCTAAGCTGTGTGTGTGTGTGTGTAGTACAGGTATGTCTCTAAACTCTGTGTTGGTGTCTCTCAGGGTTCCACTCCATCTCATGTGGGAGTCTACACCATCTGGGCGATGAGCTTCTCAAACCCCCCCCACTCCCTCCACGCAGGAAAGATGCCCTGTCTGAAGCCAAGGTAACACACGCACACGAGTACTCACTCACTCACTCACTCACTCACTCACTCGTTTCCTCTCTTACTCACCCACTCACTCACTCACCCGCTCACTCACTCACTCACTCACTCACTCACTCACTCACTCACTCACTCGTTTCCTCTCTTACTCACCCACTCACTCACTCACCCGCTCACTCACTCACTCACTCACTCACTCACTCACTCACTCACTCGTTTCCTCTCTTACTCACCCACTCACTCACTCACCCGCTCACTCACTCACTCACTCACTCACTCACTCACTCACTCACTCACTCACTCGTTTCCTCACTTACTCACCCACTCACTCACTCACCCGCTCACCCACTCACTCACTCACTCACTCACTCACTCACTCACTCGTTTCCTCACTTACTCACTCACTCACTCACTCGCTCACCCACTCACTCACTCACTCACCCCATGCAGGAAAGATGCCCTGTCTGAAGCCAAGGTAACACACACACGAGTACACTTAATCACTCACTCAATCACTCACTCACACACCTGCCCACTCACCACTAATTCACCCTCTCACTCACACTCAATCACTCACTCACTCACTTAATCACTCACTCACTCTGTTTCATACAGACACTATCACACATTCCTCTGAAATGTGCATTCTCTCTCACTCTCTCTCTCACACACACACTCATACTTACACTCTCACAGGCCTCTCACTCTTTACACGCTCACACACACATTATCACTCATTCATAACACCTGCATTCATTCATTTAAATCTATATATTTTTTCCTCTATTTCTCACTTTCTCGCTCACGCTCTCTAATGTGATAAGAGTTTGTAAATCCCCCAGGAGCAGGTTAGCTGAGCTGTATGTCTGTGTGTCTCAGTTGAGCTGCAGGTCTGATAGTCCTCCTGCAGTGCCCCCCAGACTGCCCCCGTCCCAGCCCAGGATCCAGCCCCGAGTGCCAGTCTACAACGGACCGTGCGAGGGTCCCCTCTCCAGCCCTCCGCCTCCACCTCCCCGGGACCCGCTGCCCGACACCCCGCCCCCCATTCCCCAACGGCCACCGGAGATCTTCATCAACTACCCCCTCAACCTGCAGCCGTCCCCCGTCAACCGCTACCACTGGGATTTCGGGAGCTCGCCCAACTCCCCCAACACGCCACCGGGTACGCCCTCTCCCCGGGTGATCCGTCGCTGCCCCCTCAGCGCCAGCCAGAACAGCCTCTGCCAGCACCCCGCGCCTCCCATACCGCCCCGTCACAACTCCAGCTCCCAGCTCCCCAAACTCCCGCCAAAGACCTACAAGAGGGAGCTGTCGCAACTGCCGCCGCAAAGCCTCTCATTGGTTAACACGGACGGTAACCGGTGAGACCCCCAGCCAATTAATAGATTTTTTGTTGTTGTTGTTTTTGTCATTTTTATTTTTATTTTTTGTTCCTTCTCATGAACAAGCTCCACTCCACCTCTGGCACTCCAGTGAACATGTGGTTTGAATTAGAAATAGAACTTTTACTTGTAAACTATGGCCTTTTAAAAAGAAAAAGCTCTTAATCACAAAACTGTGGAGATAAAGAGCTCAAGCTACTGATCATAAATTAAGACTGTGCTCCACTCTGCACTCCACCTGTCCGTCTGCAGCATTGACCAATCACGTCGCGCCTCTCAGGGGATCAGTAGCTCCGCCTTCACTTCAAACCCTCTGTGCCAATAACAGCGCACCAGTGTGCCACGCATCGTGTATGGAGCTCCTCGATACCGGGCCTTCACCAAGAAGACTTGTTTCACCGTGTGTGAGCACATGTCTGTGTGTGTGTTTGTGTGTGTGTGTGTGTGTGTGTGTGTGTGTGAGTATGTGAGCTGGAGAGTGTGTGCGTGCGTGCGTGCGTGCGCAGAATGCACTGTGCTATTTCCTAAACGCCGTGCTCGTCTTCACATTTGCTGTGAAGTATTTGAGAGAAGGAGAAGGCGTGTTGATTGTGTAGACTGTATACAGGCAGTGCAGGGATTGGACAGTCTGTATACAGACAGTGCATGGATTGGACAGACTGTATACAGATAAGCCAGGGATTGGTCAGACTGTATACAGACAGGGCAGAGATTGGACAGACTGTATACAGACAGTGCAGAGATTGTGTAGACTGTACACACACAGTACGGCTCCCACACATGATAACGGGCACTGCCTCAGACACACACATGATAACGGCCACTGCCTCAGACACAAACTTCTGCCTCTCCGAAGTTTTTTTTAAATGGATCTGAAACTAAAACCTCTGTATTCAGGCCGTTAACACTGGATGTGCGTTCTTCATTACACTTTCTAAGGCCAGGAAAGACGATGGCCAAAGTCTTACTGAAACAGTACAGCTAAGGGACGCACACGGAGGACGAGAGGAAAAGACGTTTGGTTTTACTGAAATGTTTCCCCGGGTTTATTTTTCATTTTGCACATTGAAACTGCAGCAGTGGACATTGGGGACGTCAGTGTGCTGCACCGAGCCCTGGGAAACCTGCCTGTACCGCCTGCTCCTCTACAGTAGTGGCCTTTAACCCCACAGCAGTGACCTTTGACCTCTGGGCCAGCGCACCACGCGGGCTTCAGAGAAACGCTGAGCGCCCCCGCGTTGTTACGGAAGCCGGGGACTCGGCGAGGATGATCTCACAGACTAGGCCGCCACAGTTCTCCTTAAACACCTTAAAGCCAAGATGATGATGTCTTAAAGCCACACACACACACACACACACGTGCATTGTCTGCTGCTGTCTAACACTACAGATCCCTCAGTATCACTCCTGGCGATCACTGAACACTACACCCCCCCCCCCCCCCGCCCCCCACCCCCGTGAAACAAAAAGGAACATGGAACAAATCACTAGTTGTAAAGTCTGGATTTTTGGAAGAAGGGGAATCTTCTAACCAGAGTGCTGTTTTCCTCAATTAAAGAATGGGATTTTAGTTTTAATGGACAGATAACTCATGCATCATATTCAGATGTGCCTTTTTATTTTGTTTTCAATTTTACAGAGTAAGTGAAAGGTCTAAAAAAAATGCTTAAAAAAAAAGATTCAGTTGCCTATATAAATGCTGAGAACAAAGCTATACATACAAATGTACAGGTTTGTGGATACGTGGATAATGTGTATATAGCATCTATACACTAAATAATCTGTATAAAGTGACTTCTATGTCTGTTGTATAATGCCCCCCCCCCATCTGCCTCTTGATATTTCAGAGATGTTTCCTATTTAGCAATCCAATGCTGCTACAGTGTTAGGAGTACAGTACTGTGTGTCACAAATTCCTCTACTGACAATCCCCACTATAAATTATGTTACCAAGCAGGTGGCTGGCAGTATGGAAAATGACCCTCCCACCTCCCCCCCCAACACTTCAATCAGTCGTCCTGTTAAAGGGGGCGGAGTTTTTGTGTTCTTGTGGGAGGTACACAATTAAACCGATTTGACACTGTGGCCAAACATTCTGGGTTGGGAATGTTCTAGAACCCACTGGCGTGTATTCCTGCGTATTCCCCAACATTCTGGGATGGGAATGTTCTAGAACACACTGGCGTGTATTCCTGCGTATTCCCCAACATTCTGGGATGGGAATGTTCTAGAACACACTGGCGTGTATTCCTGCGTATTCCCCAACATTCTGGGTGGGGAAGGTTCAAGAACCTACTGGCATGTATTACTCTGTATTCCCCAACATTCTGGGTTGGGAATTTTCTAGAACCCACTTGCTTGTATTCCTGCGTATTCCCCAACATTCTGGGTTTGGGAATGTTGTCGAACCCACGGGCGTGTATTCCCCAACATTATGGTTGGGGAAAGTTCTAGAACCCACGGGCGTGTATTCCCGGGCTGCTCATATCTGCCTGTATTGGAGCGCAAGGGCACCTCACACGCCCAGGACGTCCTCCTGCGACCGCTGTATGACATCACTCAGCATCACGCCTCACATGGTGGCCTTCAGGAAGCGATGCCTTTTCTAAAAAGCTGAATCCATGATACAGCTCTACAGCTGGGTTTCATATGGGTCTCCTTCAGACGACTGGTGAATTCTGAATCCCCGAATACAAACGTATGTGCCTGCCACCCTGCGGAATTTTCCAGATCCAACCCCTGGGCGTACTGTAGCAGCTCTTTATTGTCCTACAGCAGATGTCACAGCAGATGTCACACACGATTTATTTGATGGTCTTTGACCTTTTAACTGTGCTTTGTATTAATGTTCTTAATGAGATTAATAAATCACCCCAGTCTTATTTTGTACTAATGATAGATTAATTTGCCTTTATTTCCAGTGTTCCTCTTTCTCCCTTGTTTCAGCTTTTTTTTACATTTAGAGTTTAGGCATTTTTGAGTATTTAACAGGTCAGAGTGCATCTTGAATGGGTGGCTGGTCTAATGCTGACACTGCAGCTTGCTGGAGCTTGACATTAAGTAGTATGTGTGTTCTGCATGCAGTGCGCAGGTGAGTCTGTAGGTGGCGGCAGAGTGCCACTGCGGAGCCAGGCCATAGTCACACGGTGCTACAGGGCCCATCACTGTCGTCACTGTCCTCCCAAACAGCAGTGTTACCGGTTACCTGTGGGCTGCTACGCCGAGCTCTGAACAAGGCCATGCTCAGCACAGACCTGAGAAGAGAGGATTTGGCATACGTTAGTGAACCATCACACCCACTGGGTACCTGCAGGCAGAGGTAAAATCCGGGTTCAGAAAGTAAAAGTCCTCCCCAGTATTTGGTTCCAATCATGCAGAACGAATTAGTAAAATCAGCTGGGTTCTGGGGTGGCAGAAACACATGACGCGACTTTTACTTTCTGACTCCTGGATTTTGCGCCTCTGCAGGGTTCTGAATACTCTCGATTTAAGGGTCGCTGATGTTACCTTACCTCAGTCTCCCTTTGTCCGGAGGAACTCTGGGCCCTGCCGGTCTTCCTGGGTTTGCTATTGTACCGTGTGCCGTTTTGTATTCTCTTGGAGTCTCTCTCTGATGAAAGAAAAAGTCTAGTTTTGTGCATTCATTTACAGTTCCTTTCTTAGTATTCAGAAACGATGACGAAACAATCATTGTCCAAATCAATATTTGATTGCAAATGTATTGATAAGAAATAGATGCGCACAAATTGAAGGATGACCATCAGTATATCAATATATTTCCACAATAACCATAATAAACACGGTAACTACAGTACAAAATGTAAAAAAATTAATTAAATAAAAACATTTTTTTAAGTAATTAACCCTTTGAAGAGTAGGTTTTCTGGAATGTTTTTTCAAAATTATTCGTGTTCGAGAACTCCAGCCGTGATTGTTACATCAGCATTAGCATGTTCATTTAAGAACGTTCTAATCACATATTTGTGATCTTACACCTTAAAGCAGGGGTGTCCAAACTTTTTTCACTGAGGGCCAGATGGAGAAAAATGATGACTACCACGGGCCACAGGCTATTATATATATATATATATATTATATATGTGTGTGTGTAAAATAAATACAAGTGCGCTCAGGCATACAGTTTCCAACATCACTTAGATTTCTATTTAAATTAGGTGAATAGTATTATAGCCTATTAAAAGGCGAGCTTGAAGAGATTTTAAGAATTGCACTCACCAGTGACACTTCTAATGAGAACAGTGTTGTTGTGCCTTGGACTGAAGAATCGCTGTGATGTCGGGCGTGAGGTTTGTAGATGCGATTCGCAGGACATCGCAAAGGTGACTGTTATCTTTGATCGCAAACGGCTCTTGTTTCGCGTCACGCAATTGAATAGAAATTAAACAACGGAGCTTTGTCTGATATTTGCGCCTTGACGTTAGGTGATAAATCCTCGATTTTCCGGGCCACTGTGTTTCTCGCAACACTAACATTGCAGAAGTCTTTTCTTGGCATACAATCTCCACAATTTTTGTGACGCACTCTTTTAATAAAATCACCCTCTGCAAAGGCCTTTCCATACTTCGCTATTAGCTTAGCCACCTCGTAGCTAGCCCTGGTAGCATTCTGCTGCGTTTGATTAGCACGAAAAAACTGGGTTTGTTGCAATGATAGGCTTGCCGCCAACTGCTTTGATTTCTCTTCTCTGGTTGCTCCAGTATATGCCTTAAAAGACGCATCATGTTTCGTTTCATAATGTCTCTTAACGTTAAATTATTTTCATCACCGCTACTGATTCCTGGCAAATTAAACAGACACACTTGCCTCTGTACTCAGTGAAAAAGTATTCATTTTGCCATCGTGGCTGGAATTTCCTACATTCACTATCCACCTTTCGATTCTTTGCAGTCGCCATGTTGATAAGAACACGATTTGTAGGCTACAGGAACGTTGGCTAGCTAATGCATAAGATAATTTTTTGTTTGGGGGGGCGCAAACTGCTGATCTGTTTTTAGAGTTGGGCTTTTATTATGCTGCCCCCTAGTGTTAAAAAAACAACAGCATTTTTTCCCTAATTTGTAGCAGCGGGCCAGATTTAATAATTCTTCTGAAATGTTTCGAGGGCCGCTTTAAAACGCTTCAAGGGCCGCAATTGGCCCGCGGGCCGTAGTTTGGACACCCCTGCCTTAAAGAGTTAATAAAATGAGTAGAGCACAGCGATGTATAGCGTTAGATTACACTATATAACCAGGGACAGACCTGCTCAGATGAAGCTGGGTAGACCGGTCTGAAAGCCCGAACAGATGGGGGCTGTGCAGGTGAGATATTCGGGGAGGCGCTGACCCTGCTCCCCTTTGTGCATTCAGGCCCAGGTGTTGGTTGGCCAGCGTAGGGGGTCCGGGGCTTCCCAGGAGGGGGGTGTGGGGGTACTTTGGGTCGCTGCACCCCCAGATGCACAGAGCCATCTCTGGGCACAAGCCTTTGAACCGGCTGAGTGTCTCCTCCCGACGGCTTCAGGAGAACAGGTACCTGGCTGTTCTCCTCTTCCTCATCTTCGTTCTTTTCGTCAGCGAGACGGCCCTCCTCAGGGTCCCGTTCCCTCATCTCCAAGGTGCCATCGGGGCTGCACGATGTCACCGAGGAGTAGTCGAAGACCGAGGTGTCTCCTAAATCGTCCAGGTCCGTGTCGCAGTCCTCGAAGCTCCCGGGATCACGGGGTCCCGCTGCAAGAGGAGGCGCCCGAGCTAGGCTCCTCCCCTTCTCCTGCCCACCTGGGTCTGTCGCACCGCACAGGAAGTTCCTGTCTCCGTGGCAGCTAGCGCCCTCGAGGTGGTGCGGAGCGGAGAAGGGGTTGGGAACTCTGTCTTGGCCATGGCTCTTCCTCACTGAACTCTGCAGATTTGGACAGCAGCTCCCTGGATGGTTTAAGGCTGGCAAGCCGTTGGCACTGTGAGAATTTATGTCCAGCTCACTTCTGTGAAAACAAAATTTAACAGCTCTGGGAGTATATGATCCTGAGGACAGTATCCCATGTAAGGGATTTATTACTATTTAAACTGAACTAATATGTAGCCGCTTTACCATTTGAATTGTATCATGACTAACCATGCTTAACCGTAAAATGTTAAACCATCCGACTGAATACAAAATGGGCTTTTAAAATTAGTAACTTTCAGTAAAGCATCTTCATCAAATATTTTCCTCCAGTCTCAATGTCTGGAAACTAATTTAGATTGATGAATTGACTAACTTCATGCAAATTCTGGAATAGTTATTCTTTTTAGTCTTGTCAGTAGAGGTCGAGTGATCACCAGCCTGAGCAATGCAGTTACTGCATTCTGTACAGATGTGTAGTGCGCAAAACCACCAGCAGAGGGCAGTGTTCACCTGTTTGTTGCGCTGGCTGGCTCGCAGTGCTCCCTGGGAGTGAGGGTTTTGTTTCCGGTACTGTGATGACAGGCGGGAGAGAGAGTACATAATGGAGGGGCAGGGCTGTTGTTGAAACGAGAACAAAACCATGAGCTTGTGATCCTTATTTAAATTATTATATGCAAATCATGGCTTTTGAGCTATTTGCAGACCAACGTCATAAACCCTGTTTGGAAACTGTGCACGGTTTTAACCTTTGCACAACCACAGTAAAGTAAAATGTTGTAAAATCAAATCAAATGGTAGCATGCCAGTATGAATCGACTTATTCTGTGAATCCTGTGACTTACTCATCTTTGACTTGTTCCAGCCGCTAATTGGACTTCGGAGGTTTTACATTGCAAACGTGTGGCCAACTGACCGAACCAACCTGAACCCTGCCTTCTCCCTGTCGGCCTGAGGGCAGCCTCCCTGCTCCAGGATCACATGACATTGGCTCAGGAAGTTCCTCAGTGTCTTTTTGCTCACTTGGAGCAAATAGTGGTCAGGGTGGTCTCTGCTGGTCCACTGAAGCAGATCCTGGGTAAGAAATTATGTCAGGTAGGAAGAGATATCTGAACACACATGTAAAAAATAATAATAACTAAAATAATAAGAGTTATCTGCTGTTTTCACTGTGTATGTAAAACATTTAGCTATCTTAACAAAATCTTACTCCTCAAAATGACACATACCACATGTATATCATCAACTGTCAACTCAACAACTCAACATACAGTTAAGCCGGAAAGTCTGCATACCTCTTTCACCTTCTCCACGTTTTATTACATTACAGACATATTCTACAATAGATTGAGTTCATTTTTTGTCTCAAAATTCTCCACAAAATCGCCCATAATGACAGTGAAAACATGTTTTTATGAATTTTTGCAAATGTATTAACAATCGAAAACTGAAATCTCTCATTTACATAAGTATTCATACCCTTTGCTTTAACATATTTTTAAAGTATCATATTTAATATTTGGTCGCATATCCTTTGCAGACTAGATTCAGCTGTAAATTACACTGGTACAGTATGGGACACATGACTGGCGAAATGGCTGTACGTCATCAAGGGTCTAAGGCAGGGGTAGGCAACCCTGGTCCTAGAGAGCCGCAGGGTCTGCTGGTTTTTGTTTTCACCTTAAACACAGCAACTAATTAGACCAAAGAAACCAGGTGAGGTGAGTTAACTGTGTAATCAACTGCTCTAATTGACCAATTAAGTGGTGAGTAACAACAAAAACCAGCAGACCCTGCGGCTCTCTAGGACCAGGGTTGCCTACCCCTGGTCTAAGGTATCAAACGTGCCCCAAACCATCACTCTGCGGCCAGATATGGAGTAGATGTGGATGGATCCCTTTAAGGGTTGTTTCTCCTGACTTTTTCCCCCATATATCCCCCGTTCTATAGGAAAATGAGTCAGGAGAAATAACCCTTGCAGTGATCCATCCACATCTACTCCATATCTGGCCGCAGAGTGATGGTTTGGGGCTCGTTCGATAGCTCAGACCCTTGATGACTTACAGCCATTTAGCCAGCCATGTGTTTCATACTGTACCAGTGTAATTTACAGCTGAATCTAGTCTCACCCCCCAATTCCCATAGAGATCAATTCAAATGCAGAGAGCTTATAGTATCGCTTGTAACAGTACCTGAAAATAAGATATCGAGAGTCTTTTGATGTTGATGGGTCACAGACTTCAGGAAGTAACAGCATGCAAAGGATATGTGACCAAATATTAAATATGATACTTTAAAAATATGTTAAAGCAAAGGGTATGAATACTTATGTAAATGAGAGATTTCAGTTTTCGATTGTTAATACATTTGCAAAAACTTCTAAAAACATGTTTTCACTTTGTCATTATGGGCTATTTTGTGTAGAATTTTGAGACAAAAAATGAACTCAATCTATTGTAGAATATGTCTGTAATGTAATAAAACATGGAGAAGGTGAAAGGGGTGTTCAGGTGTTCTGGCTTGACTGTATAAACTACAACAAAACTGAGTTATGTATGTCAGGATTTGAGATTTGAAGTCAAGATTAGAATAATGCTGGAGAGATAAGGCTGTTTGGGAATGCTCCTGTCTCATCAGGGGAGCCATTTTACCTGCATATGAGTCAGGTAGCTGTGTATCCGAGACACGGGTGCCAGGAGCTCCGAAACCTGGTGAAGTTCCTCCCTCTCCTGTAGAGTGTCCTATTCACTCCACAGAAAAACACTGATCATATACACTACACTGCAAAATTGAGCATACCCACTGCAGAACAACACTGGTTATACACACTACTCTCCAAAACTGACTACAATCACATGTGCACACTTATTATAAACACTAAACAGACAAACTGGCTTTGTACACTGCGTGATGACATTGATTATACGCTACACAACAAAACTGACTGGATACGCCACTCAAATAGGCTGAATATACACAATACTGTAACAGATAGCATCACAACACATAGCAAGCCTCAGCAATGTGGACATAGTGAATGAGTTAACTTAAAGCCATACCTGGGGGGTATGTATTATACCATTTGACTGAAAATTTGAAAGTACTGTAGGCAGCATCCTCACATATCCAAGGTATATACCCATAAACGTACCCTGGGAGAAAAAAAAGTAAGGTTTCTGTCTATCTTTTTTTTTTAGAGAAACAGGTGGTCAGTTCCAGGTCCAAGTGTCGATAAATTTACCTCATTTTGGCAAGTGAGTCTGGCGAACACATCGCCCACAAGGCCCTGCCAGTGTGTGCTGTGCAGACGATCCTCCAGGGCATTTCTGAACAGCAAACTGTGCTGTGACACCTGCTCAAGGTAATCAACAAGCATCTGACTGAAGCACAAGAGAACGAGAAAAAAAATAAACATAATTCACGGAGATTCTGTTTTTCACGGTGACAATGGTAACGTTGCCAGTATAACTGTTAACGGTTTCCGTGCTTCGTAATGATAGCTTCTGGCACATCCTTACCATGTCCCTTGGGAATTCTTTGGCAGAGCGGATAGTATTTTGTACTTGTCATAAAGCTGAAATAGGGTTGATAAGTATTCCTGCTCTGAGTCGAAGAGGTCCGTGACCACCTGCTGCCTCTTGCCTTGGAGAAAGGAGTACAGGGTGTGAGACTGGACCCTTTATCCTAACCGTGGTGGTCTACAAACATGTAAGACAGTTCCAGGAGGGGGAACAGACTATGAGACTTCTCACGGGTTGATAAATCAATGTTGGTGAAACTTATCAGTTAGTCTGCAGTGTGATATAACCTGAAATATAGAAATATAACCAGTTTGCCCCAGATCAAATACTATCTCTGAGCTGACCTTTATCGGGTCTCAAAATGTAATTTTTGGATGGATTTTCTCATATTTGACAAGGAGAAATAATCTCAAAGAAAGGAGTCCATTAGTCATACCCTCAAGACAGGAGTTGTGCAGGATGTTGGTATTACAAGGGGTCACAGGGAAAGGAGAAGGTCCAGACAGCCTGACTGATGCCTGAGTGGTGACAGGATTTTCTGGAGAGGAGAGGAGGCACAGGCCTACTTCAGAAGGATGTACAGAATACATTTGTTTCAACAGGGCTGAGATGGGCCTTGTGAAAGGCTATTAATATTACTATAAATATTTCTATTAATACACTAAAACAAAGGAGGCACAGTTGCACTAATGTGATATTCATGGCTTTGCACATCAACTCAGGACCTTTGAGGCTTAAATTAGAGGGCTTTGCTGCATAACTGAATAATCTAGTTTAATATTTTTTGTTATGTCTCGTGCTATAGTGTTTCAGCTGTAATTGTCTATCACCATTATTGCATGATGTTTTTATATTGCTATATATTTTAAAAATCATTTTATAATAATCTCATCATTTGTATTTATCCATAGTCCTTTGTTTTTTTCTTAATTTATGACAGTGATAGACTTCAAACACTATTCTACCATTTTATTAATTTTATTGGTACAATAAATTTTTACTTAAGATTACAAGCCTTTGTTATCTGTAATTGCTAAGCATTGTGCTGTGTTCTCAAAGTGCTCTATAGTATAATAGACAATACTATTGATAAAAATACAGTACTAAACAAAATGCGATGTATTTACTGGTTAAATTGCACATATTCTTCACAACAGGTATATTGGTTCTTGGTTAAAATTATTGGCTTTTTCCAGTGCTGTGTCACATGGAAAGGAAACAGAAAGGTGTGGTTCCTTCATACAAAGTGCCCACCTGTGATTGGGCAAAGCCCCACCCTGAGGCCCTGCAGGTAACAGTGGAGGAGGAGGCTGGCAGGCTGTGTGGTGGGCGGGGCTGTGCTGTCACACTGCGGCCCTCCACAGGCTCGATGAGCTCGGTGAAGGGCAGCAGGAGAACAAGGCTCAGAGACCGGACTCTCCTTCCTAGAATATGACAGTTTGAAAAAGAATTGTTGCGCTCAGTAAATAAGTTGTCAAAGGTGCATCTAGAAAAAAATCAAGGTAAAGAAAAAGGTGTCAAGAGCACTATGTAGATATAAGATCAGACACTGTCGTCTAGCAAAAATATGTATTTAGATTTATGTATTTAAAAATATGTATTTAAATACATGTTTTTGCTAGACGACAGTGTCCGATCTTATATCTACATAGTGAACTTGACACCTTTTTCTCTCCAATAATATGACAGTAAAATCACAGTTTAATCATCCTCATAACACAGGCAGTAGTGGCTTTCACCCCGCGTTCCCACCCCGCGTTTCTCTGTGTTTGAGTCGACCCCGAGACTTTCCCCCCGTCCGCTTGCTGTGGCTTCTGCTGGTCCTTATGGAGCTGGCATATCTGGTGCCGCACCTCTTGCAGATCTGTCTACAGGGAGCAAAACAGACACTTTCTCATAAATTATACTCAAAATGATATCCAAAACTTTATAATTAGTAGAAGAAATTGTGACTCTTTAGTAAAGATTATTTATTCAACTTCCAGTTCTTACTTGTACTGAATGCAAGCTGCAAGGTGGAAAATATTATTCCTTAGGATTCTAGATTTTTTTGATTTATCATTGAAGTTTTGATTTATCATATTCTGTAAATCAACCCAGATTAGAGATTCTATGCATGATGTAACGTCATTATCATTAGTCATAGCACAGTACTACTACTACTACTACTACTGCTAATAATAATAATAATAGTAATAATAATAATGCTATTATTAGCCACAGGTCCCCATCCTTGAGCCAGTGTGATTTATCATGTGGGCCCTCACACCTTCAGAGAGTGCACTAGGGCCCGGAGCTGGAGAGCCTCCTGGTCACAGTGCTGCTTGGTGTGCTCCAGGTCTTCCCGCAGGCGAGCATCTTCCTGCTGGATGTGGGTCAGCTCCAGAAGGGCGCTGGAGAATCCCACCTTTAGTTCTGACACCATGCTCTGCAGCTGGGGAGACATGGTGAGACGTTCCTGAGCCATCAATCAAAACTCTGTTTTTAACCCCTTGAAGAGTTTCTGCAATTGTTGCATCAGCATTAGAACGTACAGTTAAGAACATTCTAATCATATATTTGCGATCTTACACCTTAAAGGGTTAAAATATGCGCGCTCTCTTCTGAAAATGTGTTGACATTTCCGTAGAAAAGTCAATTTCAGTATTTCAGTAATAAACCAATGAAGCAGCGAGGCAAGTGTTTTTGTATCTGTATTCAACTTTTGTTGAAATTGTCTAATTTGATTGGAGTGAGAGAAAAAAATACAGAGATGTGATTACATTATACAATTGTGATGAAACCATAAGGCAATTGTTTTAATTTAAGAACAATGTTTTTTTTGTTATTGTCTGAATTTTAATAGAGTAAAACAAACTCATTAGATAATATTAAAAATAATTTCCCTGCCTCCCCTGACTGCGGTCGTGGGTACCTCAGAGATCTCACTGATCAAGTGTGCGGCCGTGGGTACCTCAGAGATCTCACTGATCAAGTGTGCTTCCTGAGGCTTCATTGTCACCACTGGGAAAAGAGCAAGAGATTAGTGTTGTTTACAGCAACACGTACAGTGTACCCACACACTGAACAACTGTGTACACACACGCGTGCGCTCACACACACACACACACACACACACACGCACACGCTCACACAAACACATTCCACATTCCCAATTGTTTTCTCTCAAATATAAAGAAACACTTGAAGAAAAATTTAAAATAAATTTTCTGTGCTCTATAGAAACCCAACAGTAAATATTTACAATTGCTCTCTGGGTCTGAGAGTCCTGTTCTCCCAAGCACCTCATCTCTGTGCAATACAGGCTACGCCTTAGACCAAAACAGAGCTCTCTACCTCCACAAGAGTCCCCCCCCGCCCCCCAGGGAAAAGATCCGTCTTCTCTTCTTCTAGAAAGCTGCTGGATCAAATGTCAAGGAGACAAAGGTAACAGAGGGAGAAAGTCAAGCATGTTTTCCTGTCTAACCACTGCAGAGTAGCCAGTGTAAATCCTAAAATCGTTGAGCCCGATACTTTTAAAAGAAAATAACTCCTTCTCTACATGTGCAGGTTTCTAATGGCTCCATGGCACTCTCTGTTTATAACACCCAGGCAGGGGTTGCCAATGCCAGCCGTTCCCCAGGTACTGGAAGAGGCAGGTCAGCCAGCGAACTCAATACTTCAGGGTAGCTGACAGGGCAAGCCGGCAATCTCTTTTTCAGCCTGAAGGACAAAGAAAGGTTGACAATGCATGAAGGTGTACAAAATGTACTACTGCGAAATTTAATATAAAAATGAATAGAGCTCTTATAACTGCATGTGTCATCAATGACGAATGACACCAATTGCAACCCTGCCATGCAGATGAGTCCCTAGTTCAGTAAACACAATTTATCATTATAAAACTGTTTTACCTGGGTTGGTGAGTTATTATTAACAGTATCAGCATTGTACTTCTGACTTAATCCAAATCTGGAGTTTCCCCTTTGCTCAGTATGATCCTGGTGCTATGATTGCAGAAGCACACTGACTACACTCAAAGGTATGGCGTGTTTGAATGAGTGAATTGCATGGGGAGAGACACCTGATACTGCTATGGCTTCTTTCCCAAGCGCATCAACTCAAGGGGAATGGCTGGTGGTAGAGCCTAATTCCCACGGTGCTGGTGTAGGCTATAATCACTGTACAGATAAAAAGTACAATGCGTTTTCTGTTCCATATTATATTATACTAACAATTAAATGTTGACTTGAAAAAAATTTAATTGAATGAGTAATGAGCTAAACATTTTCCCAAAGCTTTGTTCGTAGCACTGCAGAAATGAGTTACGTTGGTAGGTTGGTGTAGATTTAATCTGCAAGGATTGTGAAGAACGATTATTACAGTTTTATCAACAACAAGCCTAGTGACGGTACTCAGAATCCGTGTTTCACTTCTTTTCGGATTCCTTGAATCCTGCTAATGAGGTCAAATGGAGGGCGGGGTGGAGATTCTTGCGGACATTACCGGTAGGAGCAGGATATTTAAAATAATTTATTTATCCTACATGTCTGTATGTGTATGACCCCAGTCCATGCAGGGCCGGATTAAGACCCTTAGAGGCCCTAAGCACTAAAAAATTTTGGTGCCCCCATACATTTGTAATTCAAAATATAAACAATAATAAACCATAAAATAAAATTTTATTTATCGAAAATTCGAAATTAAACAAAACTTACAGTAAGAAGGAAAATAATATTTATTTCGAATGCTTCAGAATTTCAGAATACATTGGAGTTTCAGAAATACTCCTAAACAAAAACGCTTGTAAAACTAGTGTTTAACAAATAAACTGAAATAAATTTAACTATGTTCTATCAAAAAAGGCTGGAATAAACAAAACTAAATAGTACTGAAAAAGAATTATTCGTAAACTAAATGAATTTTAAAAATATCCAAGAATAGAATTAAGCGCATTCAAAATATATAAAACGTACTTACATTTTAATAGATTAAACAGCCAGAGCTGAGTGTGCTATTGGAATAGTCATTAAGCAACTTAAAGCAAGAATGAGGTAATGAATGCACATGCAATTAACACCAGTGACAGTTGGCAACTAAACTAAGAACTTACGAGCTACTACCCGTCACTTGCGCTGTTTCAAACGCGTACTAGACTTGTTCAAAACTTGTATAACTTCCAATCTGCGAGCACAGTGTACTTTATTTTGCAGGATAAACATGATGACACAGGAGAGAACGCTTTATAAACAGAACTTATTAATTTTTCATAAAATTTTGAAAATGGCTATACATTTAATTAATTTAATAATGTAAATGGTAAATTCAGCTATGAAAAATTTCTGAGGTGCCCCTCCTTCCCTTGATGCCCTAAGCACGTGCTTATTTTGCTTATAGGGTTAATCCACCACTGAGTCCATGGATATATAAAAATTATATATAAATATAATATAATATACTGTATAAAATACATATTCTGCGCTGTCTTCTGATTTTACTAAAGAATTCCGGCTGCTATGTGGGGCATAATTACAGTAACGGTTGCTACGTACAATTTCTTGTTCGTATGCTGGCTTTGAGCTAATATGTGTCGTCTTCGTTGGTTTTTCTGAATGGGCGTGTCTAAACGTTAATGCGTTTTGATTGGCTGGAATGTTCAGTGTGAGTTTTTAAATTCGTTTTATGCCACTGTTTGTTGGGTACCTGGCGGAATGGTGTATTTGGTAAGTATGTCATACTTCATTAATTTTGATTGTTGTTTTAAGTACCCAGATGGTGAGTCCGAACTGAAAATACAGTTGCTGATATTCCACAGTTGAAATGTTGCTTAATATAAATAACAATGAATTTCAGCATTATTATAATAATACTGCATTTACCGAACGAGTTAGCAACTGAGTAACGTGAACCAGCTAACGCCAGTAGCAGCTAGCTAGCACGACAGTCTTGCCAGAAGACAGTTTAGAAAAATTGGCCATAACATCAACGTTATTATCCTAAGATGGGTAAGTTAGCAAGTTATCCAATAATACTACAAGCTAATGCAACAACAGTCGTTAGATATGGTATAATTTTGGACCGTTTTTCTAGCATTTAAATTAACCTAGCATTCTCCTTGAAACTTCTTAATAAGAACAAACGTTGTTTTATTATTTTATTTAGCTAGTTTAGCCTACCTGACGTGGCTAGTTGCTAGTTGTATGGAAGTTGAATATTGATCTGGGATTTGAGTTTTGATCTAAAGTGCGTCGTAGATATAGGTAACGGGACTCATTCAGCATAGTTTGTCCCGTTTTTAACGTGCAGCCTGTTGCAATGAAAACCACTGAGTTTGATTCGTCTGACGATGAGGAGGTTGGAGAGGAGGAGCTGCAGCAGCAGCAGCAACCTCCACTGGAAATATCCTGGTAAGTAGCTACTGTTACTGTACTTCAGGGATGTCAAACTTGTGTAATAGAGGGATGCAATGTCTAGGTTTTTGTTATTGTACATTGTGTTTGCTAGTGTTGAATGACATTCCGGGCCGTTTAATAATTCAGTCGAACCTCTCCATTCCTTTGAAAATGTGCAGGATTGTTTTATCGGAATAGGCATTTGTGTTAATATTGGTAGTTTTGTGGGAGGAAAATAAATATTAATAAAAATATATATATATTGATTCAAATATGGAACAGTTGTGAATTGTATTGAATGCTTGGATGCCTGTCAGTGCATTGCTAGCAGAAGTATTAAACCATGATTTGTGGGTGTATTTAAAGGCTACCTCTGACAGTTGTGGAGTGTTCCCAGTTTCTGGGAATATGTGCTTTGCCAGGTAAGACTGATCATGCTTTTATTTAAACAGTTTCCACAGTCTTGCCCAGTGATCAGTAAAGTACAATTCTTTTTAATCTGAACAGGATGCAGATACAAAGATATCAGAAGAAACCTGCAAAGGGACATGGGTATGTGGCCTTGTTTTCATAAATATTCCATAAATATTCCCTTAAGTTTCATATTGACAGAAGAAGCACAGACTTCCCAATGGAAGTTTTTGCTGCCTGGGACTGTTAAACTAAATCACAGGAGTTAGGATTCCAAGCTTTAAACATTTATTTCACTTGCATTGATAATAACATTTCACCAGACGGCTTAAAAGTAAGGGAATGGCACAGTTTGATATGGTGCTGCCGTCAGCTCCATGATTGAGAGTGGGTGGGTGGGTGTGTGTACGTAATATATTTTGATGGTAAAGTATGTAAATCCAGGAAAGTTAAAGGCTCCGCACACCAAAAGATGCCTTGTTACGTTTCAGCATTCAAACTTTCTTCAGACGTTTTTCAGAATGCTGAAACGTTAAGCATCTTTTGGTGTGCGGGGCCTTTATTTTTCCTGGATTTATTTACTTTATTCGGTGGTTATGCACCCAATCAAGTCTGAGCGCAGTATTTGACGGTACAGTATGTCCCTTCACCTCGACAGGAGAACTACAGAACCAGGGTGTGCAGGATGTGTTTGTGTTCTGTACCCGGGGAGAACTCCACAAGTACCGTGTTCCCTGCCTGTTGGATGCGTATCAGCAGCACGGTCTCGGGGTGCACCACCTGCCCTTCCCAGATGGGGGCATCCCTGAGCTGGAGCAATGCTGCCAGATCCTAGAAGAGCTGCAGCTCAGCATCCACAACAATAGGAAGACCATCGTTCAGTAAGTCGCTTTCCCGATTGTGCCGATTAGCCGCCCTTTCGGTGCCATTCTATCTAGTGCTTTAATAATTTATGGATGGTTTGGCAAATCCCTTTTTTTGTGATTATGGTAGTTGTCTCTATTTGATAACTTCTCAATGTTTCTAATTGTTTTGGTACTCGCTTTTTTCTTTCAGTTGCTATGGAGGCCTGGGTCGCTCTGCATTAAGTAAGGACTCTTTCTAACCTAAAATGATGGTGCCTTCAGACCTAGATTCTTTAACTCTTTGATTGTAATCGAACTGCAGTGTACGTATATATCAGCTACGTATATATGTCACTGTTGATGGTGACATAAACACACCAGGATTTTGAAACCTTTAGTGAGGGCTGGTTTAAAAGCTTTTTGTTAATTGGAACTATTTGTTCAAAATGCAGAATGAAGTAAAAATTCAGGTTCACACAATTGTTAATTCTTTATTTCAGTTTATTGAAAGCACCGAGTAACAGACAGCATGCAGGGCACCTTCATAGCTAGTCTGTGTCAACTGGTGTCAACGTTGTTTATAAAGATGACGCTATCTATGTACCGTTCCCAAGCAACTGCTGGCATGATCAGCTGTCATGCAACCGGAGTTGTAAACTAGGTTTCGTGAAGTACAATCGCGTTGATAAGGCAAAGCGAACTAATAATACAGTTTTTTTGGCTGTATTGAGACGTTTTGATTACAAGGTATGCATTTATGCAAGCAAATAAACATATGATGAAGTGTTTATTTAAGTTTGGTTTTTAATAGTGTCTTTGTTAAGTAGTTGTCAGGGGGTGTCTTGTAAGCCCCCATTAAATCAATGTTATTTGGCTAACAAAGCTAACGGCTAACAGAGATCGAGCTCCGCGTAAAGTAATCTTTGTGAATGTGGCCGCATCCATTGACTATTTTTTAATGATCCTCTTGAAGTTCCACTCAGTCACATGTCTCCTCTTTACCCAGTCGCTGCATGCCTCCTGCTGAAGCTATCTGTCACCATGACACCCAGCAAAGCCATAGACATCCTTCGACAGCTGAGGGGGGGCGGGGCAATACAGACGGTCAAGGTGACTTGTGCTCCGCTTTTGTCTTGGACACTATAAGGGTCGTCTTTTCATTCAATTTATATTCAGTGTGTTTTACTTTTTCCATTTCAACAGCAATAATCTCATTTTATTTTTATTTTGTTTTTTTGAAGCAATACAACTTTCTGCACGAGTTCCGGGAGAAATATGCTGCCTACCAAGAATCCAAAGATGTTCCATTGGAGCGATCCTTGTCTCGATGAGTTTCTCTCCATGAGGAGTTTGATCAGTCTGTGCTTTTGTGGATTTCATAATCTATAATGCAAAAACACATTTAATAGGTATTCATGTGCATTTATGGTATAATTTAATACCTGCTTAAATGTATTATTTTTTTCCCCCTGCAATATAATGCTTGTCTTGATTCCATGGTATTTTCTCTTCCAGCACTTTACAAAAAAATGGTGGTGCGACTTTTAAAATAATTTAATATATTTTCCTTTATAAATTGTAAATCGCCAAACTGTTTCGCATATATTTTTGACCTAAAGAAAAAAAATGTTATGCTTCAGAAGAAATTATTCCCAAGCAGCTATGATGTGGCACTTCTATTTTCTTGGAAAAATCTCGTTTTCTTCAGGACTGTAAAATCAACATGCAGAGATTTTATATATATATAAAATCCTGGTACCTGAAAATTCATGTATGTGCACTTTGTGTTAATGGATAAATTTGGATAAGCATATAAAATTGGTCACATATGTGATCAGGTTTATACATTAAATTAAAATGATTGGCAAATCTTATGAATATCTTATGGATTTTTTTGTGAAAAAGTACATGCAAATTTTGAACAACAAACAGTATCATGTTTCCAGAATAATTGATTACAACAGTACTCAAGGGCAATATAAAGTTTAGTCTAAATGCTTTAGGATTTGCTGCATTTCCTAATAATTCACATCCATAATCCAGGTTGAAATCCCCTTTCCGGTCTGCGATAAAAGTAGAGCACCTTGTAATCACCATCTTTGCAGAAGAAAGTCTGAGTTCAAATCAAATTATTTGGGGTTTTGAGAGGGCCTTTTTTTCTTTTGCAGAACAAGAAAGGCCATTCCGTTTGAATTGTACGTGTTGTGTGCCATTATAGCAGGGGTGGGCAACTCCAGACCTCGTGGTGCCGGTGTGTATGCATGTTTCTACTGCCACCAGTTACCAATTATTTAATTAGCCCAATCGTTTACATGATCTGATATTTTAATCTACATATCCGCGATATGAACAACAGCTGATGAATGTTCTTGTGCCGGTATGCGTGTATTGTAGCGTTTTATCGTTCTGTAATTTACGAGTGAATCGTGATTGTGTGTATGACTAATTAGCCGATTGAGCCGTGGTAACTGGCGGCAGTAAAAACATGCGTACACACCGGCCCACGAGGCCTGGAGTTACCCACCCCTGCATTATAGCTAGTAGATCAGTGGTCCTCCCAACCCTGTTCCTGGAGACCTACAGTCCTGTTGGTTTTCATTTCAACCCTAAATTGGCACACCTGATTCTTCCAATTAGCAGCTCAACGATCTTCAGCTGTTGAATGAGGTGTACTTTGTTTGGGTTTGAGTGAAAATATTTTGCGCATATGAAATGGCCACGCCCTTTGGACGCCTTGAATTGGCTTTACATGCTGGCCTACTCATTTACCTGTAACGTTATAAATCGTTTAACAATTCCGTGGCAGAAGCTACAAATGAATGGCAGGCAAGCAAACAAATAAAAGTGTATATGTACTGCAGCAGCCCGGCTACAAGAGATAGTTTGTGCGCACGGTCTGGAGTCTGACCCTTGCTTAGAGGCAAGCAGGTTTTCACATCAAGATCCAGGGTTTTTTTGTTTTTATCACAATGACCTAATTTCATTGTACACAAAACGTACGATCAAATATGTGCATACGAACATTTTATGAGTCCCCTGAACAAGATAAGTGTATGTGATTGTGAAGTGCAGCATATTCCCCAGTAGTCTTGGTCATGTGGCGAATGTATTGACATCTTGTCGTTTTCTGTAGGTGTACTAAATGTTATCTGCTTTAAAAAATATATTTATTGAATTGAAGGTATTACAAGGACCGTATGGTTAAAGTCACGTGTATGCTGTGTAGCCTACATCCGCACATATTCGGTGCATCCGACAACAGGAATTGGATGTGTAGTATTTGGGTGCTTTTCAATAAGGGGATAACTACACATATGTTCATAGCTCTTTCCAAATAGAGTAACAACAGAGAAGAAAATTACCAATCTGTTAAACTGAAAATCAGAAGCAAGTTTTAAAAAATGGTTAAACGGGATCAAAGGAAGTCAACACCATGGGGTTTATTTGTATTTTAATGGATTCATTTCAACTTCCAATCTTCTATCGCAATTCTATTTAATAACGTTTGTAGCAGATCTACATTTCAGTAGTGATTTCAAAAAACTTTTCACATTTACATTGTTTTCTGGTGACTGGCAAAATTTCACTGTTCATGGCAAAGTTTTAGGGAAGACAGTCGTGGGTGAATTTCCCTTGTGACCCTGGAAAATGAGATCTTGTCAACGAGAAAATATACCACTGCCAAACATTCCAGAAAGAGCAATTCATAATTTCATTATATAAACTACTTTCACAAGAAGCATCCACGGGAGTGTTAAGTGTTAAGACGCTGATAAAATTGTAAACAAACATTTGGATTCAATGACGCTTTAAAATTAAGCGACTGTACATTCCAAAGTGTAGGCTTCTTTTAGTGATGGGACAGTTTACCTGACCGGTTACTAGAGCACCAAAGTATCTTACTGGATCTTAACAGCCATTTGTAAGCTTTGATTTTGGGAGTCATTGGACAGACTAATTTCCTCTTAAAATTTCAAAGCAACCCCTTAGCATTTCTTGAGAGCATTACATATATTTTTGAGTATATAATAAAATAATGCAGTATGGTGTAATACACCCGTGTCATAAAACATTTCATTCTTGGCTGACCATTCTGGTGGAACAGGAACTCATCACAGCAATGTTAGTAGGTGGGCATTTTAAGAGGTTAATCCATTTTTAACACAAGGTCATAATTTTTGGTTCATCATATTTGAAAGCATAGTCAAATTTCAGCAGGCTCATCCAGGAGGCTTTAAATTAAAATTCTTACATTCTTGACCCTAGAAAACTTGGTAACTTATACCAGTAACCACGCAATACGCAGTTTATCAAGCGATAATCATTAAAAAATGCATTGGAATTGGGTGTTGCCTTTATTAACTTAGAAAAACAGCTTAAGTCACGTAAAACGTGAGGGCCAAACACAAGTTGTCACGTAAAACCTTAATTCAAACACTCCTGGATAACAAATTAAGCATTACATAATTACTACAGTGATTCTGGGGGGGGGGGCTTCATAATGTTCAGTCAATTTGAACAATATAAAATGAACTACTATAAAATATATTTTTATAATGTTCAATAACAAACTGCCTATGCCGAGCTTAAACAAAAAAATTGACCTGCTTCATAAAGAAAAGAACAAAAAAAAAAAAGAAACAGCTTGAAGTCAATTTTACTTAATTCATCAAACACACAGAAAATGCCCAGGCCTATTGTTGGTAATCTTACGTCTATTTATCTTCTTTAAATAGAATAGGCGAGTTGTAATAAAAAGGTGGCTGTGGCAAAGATATTTGAACGGGCTTTTTTAAGTTTTTGTGATTGATGCTCAGGATTTACGAAGGGTTGAGTTCATTATCCTTTTTATTGTGTGCCACTGAGGGGGGAGGGGGAGTCTTCCACAGGTGCGTTTCCAACTCCAAGGTAAAGTTGTACATTTTCCTTCCCTGCATGCAGTTCTCCCCTCGTCTCTCAGCAGTCAGCTCTGCTTAGGAACTCACCAGAACGTAGATCATCCTAAAATAAAGAAGTACATTTTAAAGTAGAAATGCACAAAAAGGCAAATAAAATAAAAAATAAATCAATTTATGCAAAGGTTCACGGATTGTCTGCAGCCAATTGGTTGTTTAACCCATTAAAATGAGCAAATGATGAAATCACTCTATCCTAATGTTCCTTGTATTGCTTATGGTACTGGGCTTTAGGATTGAGGAGTGACTCTCCTAGCTTTCAGTCGTTCCACGATCGTCTGGTAAACGTTTGAATCACGGACAGTAGCCTATCATCAATGATTTATAATATCCCTTTCCTGACTTATATTTAATAATTATCTGATTGTCCAGTTATTTCCCATATCTCCTCCAGTGACCATTGTTTTGTTGGCTCCGTTTTTAATTAGTCCCTCACACCACAGATTTTAGCCTACGTTATTTTTGCCTCAGGATATTGGTTTCTGTTTGAAAAGGTAGATACAAAGTAACTCACGTGGACAGCTCATTTCTACATATCTATACAAATGACCAGTGATGATGTGTATTCATTTTTACATATCTATAGTTATGCAAGAGCTGTTTTTATGGAAAACTCTTTTCACTATTATTACACATCACCAATGTAAGTCATGTTAACCAAACTAAGAAGCACTGAAAATAAAAAATGTATTTCCATATTGTTTGACATTGTTCCAATAGTGAACTGAACCAGTGTGCTATTTAGTGCCATCTATCCTCATTAACAAAAAATTATGTTGGAATAGGTCAAATAATGTGTTTTATTAGAAGTTTGCACATTTACAGGATCTCAAGATTTTGAATGTCGGCAGCCATATTGCCTTGGCACTGCTGAGACTAAAGTGTTCCAGAACACTCTGGCATTGAATGAGTTAATGGAAGAAGCGTTTAAATCGCAGGTACCGAGTTGAGTCTTGTCCTGGGACAGACATGCTAACGAGACTTACCCATAGAGATAATAGAAGAATGACAGCAGGTAGAAAGCCAGTTTGCACCAGCCCTCTTTTTGACAGTATGCCAGGATATCGGCGTTCATGATGGTAGTTGGGTCATAGAGCCCTGGGCCGCTCATCACAGGCCTGCTCGTGTATCTGAGTGAGCAACATGTGAGAAACTCAAGATCTTGGATTTGGATGGTTTCACAATTTCATCAAGAATGGTTAGATGGTTGACAGTATTATGCTAACTTTATCGCCATTTACCTACTGTACACTGTTAAATCACAATTTTTATTTGTGTAACCCCCTTTTTAAAGGAGTATTAAAAAAATCCTTTAATGTTTATACGTGAGGTTGCCAATTTTGTCCTTCAACTTCAGCTCACTATTGTTTTTCGTCAGCGTCCGAAACGTCGACGCACAGATACGAAAATCACAGGGTGGATTTAACAGTCGAGAGCAGGGTTACCAGACAACCACCTCCGCCCATCAGTATACACTGAAGCGGTGACGGGTAGCGACTGGAGCGGGCGGCCTGAAATCTGCAGGAAGAGTAGGGCCCCTACCTCCACACGTGATAGGCCAACAGTGGCATGTTGAGCCCCAGGGTGAGCCACTCGGCGGCACACAGGAACATCACGCAGAAGAACACATGGATGAGGTACTCCGGGAGCACCAGCTGAAAAAATCCAGCCCACATATATTAGTGCGTCACACCCCCCCATAACCGTGTACAGCCCCCCGAAAAGCCCTCCCACAGAAATGAGTCTGGCCCTCTTTGTCTGGCCACTCCATTTCCAAGACCAAACCAAGGGGGGGGAGGGGGGTTTAAAAACAAGGAAGGTGCAATGCATTTATAGGCTATATATTTTAAGATTGCAGTAACAACATATTAAGACTTTCTACATTCTATGAAATACAAACTGAGGAATTAATGAAATATTTCAAATGCATTTTTTTATTTATTTAATGATAAATATACCATCCCTATATAGTACCTGTATTTCAATAAGTACCTCTACTATTATTAATTTCACACCACTGACAGTAGCATAATTGAATACAAGCTAAATTGACATTCAGTGTAGATGCACGTGCAGGAAAATTCGTTTTCCGCTGTCCATTTAAATTGCTCCCAACCAATTTCATATTTCAAACGTTCCTCGTTTTCTGGCTCTTGTTTGAGATCTGTGCTGTCTCTAAAGGTACATCTCTCAGGCCAATTAAATATGTGCAAGTACACAAGTCCACCAACTTTTGTAGAATGGTACCTTGCAGTACAAAGGGTTTCTCACTAGCTAACGGTAGCCTTGTTATGTCAATCAGCATAGTTATAAAATAAATGCAAATGGTTTGCTGCAGTTAATTATGTTTGAACAGTTACATTGGGAGAATAATAAAGTTCTGACAAAAAGCTCCATGTATTTTTATTTTTTTAAGTACGTACATAGCATTTAAATTAAAAGCTGGCTATGAGGTGAGCGCACACCATAAACTGTTCACTGTTAAACTTTTCCTTGTATGTTCAAAAAATGTACGCAGATGCAATGAAGTTAATCATTCTCTGCTCTAAAAGCGATTGACTAAGAATGCTGTAATTGTTTTTGGTTGAAACCAATAAAAAGAAAAGGCCTGAAAAGCTTTGGTAGCAAAGCCCTTCCCTTTTTCCACACCAAAAGCATTCGCCAAAACACCAGGCAGGGCACTCTAGATAAATACAATATACTGCTGGTGTAATCGGAAACCTTGCCTAAGGACCTAAACGGTGTGACTAAATTCTGAAGCTTACTGTGCACTGGCAGTACCTCTCACTCATGTATCGGATTCATAAAACACACTAAATATTAGACTCAACACCTGCGGGTGCAGACACAGCTGGGCCTCGCCGTAGCACGTAAGGCGGACTTCCAACCGTCAAAATTCGAAACAGAGTACCAACCCACCCCCCGCCCGCAGTAGAGAGATAGGCGACGCACGCAATGCACACTTAGGGAACGCCATGCTGTGTGTGATGTTGAGACTATAGGCGAAAAGCTTGGACTGTCGGTGTGAGGTCTGGGACAGTGCTGGAGGTGGCAGATGGAGGCACCACATGAAAGCCATGCACTGGACAGTGAGGATCACCAGCAGCCCTGGATGCAGCTCTACATGGGAGGGGATGGTGTGGGAGGGGGGACTGTGCAGCTCTGTACTGCAGTTTCTGAAAGGGGTTGAACACGTCACTCCAGAGCACAGGCTGAGGGGTAGGTACACATTGGGAATGTAAGTGTTGAATGTTTGTTATAAGTCTGCAAAAAAACAAAAACAAAAAAAAAAGTAAATTCACTACTGCCACTACTAAGAATAACAAGAAAAATAACCTTTTATATGATGCATTGGGCCTTGGAAAGTTAACCTTAAACTCATGAATTACTCCATTTTCTTTTCCCTGAACAACTTAAGAATTTTGTATTGATATTTTTATTTAAATATTTTTGGACAAAAGACTATAGTTTAAACTTCATACAAAACGCCCCACGGCATGAAGAGTCCAATTCTTTCAATTCAAGTCGATCAGGACTGTTCCATGTACAATTTTTACCCATTTACCTTTTATTATTATTATTTTTATTTATTTATAAAAACCATGCCTAAAAACCTAATTGTCCATATGCACATATATCGCAATATTATTTATGTGGAAGTGAGTTTTGAAACACTGCTCAGACAGGCAACTTTCTTATTATTTTTTTTCAGATTTTTTTCCTCATTTTCTCCCAATTTAGTAGCCAATTGAACCCCTATTCTAATTCAATTCCCCCCAGGTAGCAACCGCTAGAGAACCACCGCTATACAACCCTGTCAGCCGGTAGTAGGAAGGAGGGCGCCACGTCCTCTACAGGGCGCGACTCCTCGAGCTCCTGACTGTGATTCCAACTCGCCCAGGGCCTTATTTGCACAGCGATTCTCTCCAAGCCCCTCCCCCCACCCCACAGGGCACCGGCCATGCTCGGAACTGGCAGGTCCGGGGCGCGAACCCCGATCATCGGAGTACAACTGCACTGACTGAAAGTCAGCGCTCTTACTGTTGCACCACCGCGCAACAAACATTCTGAAGAAAATTTTTCAGCCAACGATATACAGCCAGGTTGGCCGTCCTCATCTCTGCCATCCAATCAGTGCTGTCTTTAAGAATGCAAAGCACCAGAGTGTAACAATTTTGCAGCCATCTGTCCCGAGCCTCTAGGTCAGGGGTGTCAAACTCATTTTCACCCCGGGCCACATCAGCATTATAGTTGCCCTCAAAGGGCCGTTTGATTTCCGCGGACCTCGATTGTAATTGTTGAGGGGGGGGGTGCAATCAAGATTTTTCGCAGACCTCGATTGTAATTGTTGATGGGGGGGGGGGGGGGGGGGTTCAATCAAGATTTTTCGCGGACCTCGATTGTAATTGTTGATGCAATCACATTTTTTTAATACAAACTTTATTTAACTGTTTCTTTAACGTATGTACCGCGGGTGTGCGTCCGCGTCTGCGTTTGTCTGTTATATCGTAAAAGTAAATCCCGGTTAACCAGCCACGTAGATACACGCGTCAGATAATTTTTTTTTTTTTTTTTTTTTTTTTTTACGCGTCAGATAATTAAGTTCTCGCGGGCCACATAAAATGACATGAGTTTGACACCTATGCTCTAGGTGATATAGACTTAAGCTGAGGCCTGGCTCTATATTCACCGGGCAATTTCTTCCTGCTAAACCTGCAAAGCATTGTTGGCATGTTTAGGAAAACCTAAATTGCTCATTTATTCATTTCAAAACATCCAAACTGTGTCCGTTTCAAACATCATGATAAGCGGACAAAAAGTATTAATCTATGGATCTTGCGGCTTAAACTGGCATGTCCCTGACGGTGCTAATCATTAGACTGTCAGAGGTTTCTACGTCTCTAAGAAATGGAAGGCCCTCCATTTAATTTCCCTACACAAATCCAATATGCAAAAGATTTTAAGCACCAATATTGGTCTAACTATGTACATTTGGGAGACAATATAAACAACCCTCTGGTCTGCCCTTTTCAAACATTTATTTCTATGGTGATTCTAAGTGGTGAAATGGCCTTAAAATTCAGGATTAAACAATGATTACAGCCATAACTCAGGCTGTCTAAGCACAACCATGTAATCCATGCACTTCTAAATCTAGATTAAAGGATTCCCTGAAATAGCAATTCCTCTTTAGTCACTGTGGTAACCAACATGACAACTATGTTTTAAAGAGCGTTTGCATTTTCATAAATGCGATTGAAGATCTTTAAATGCACTGCATATTACTGATAACATGCATTTGCTACACGTTAATGCTTTTTTTATGCTCATTTTTCTGAAATGCACTTATTGCCATATGCTTATACTCTGAACCAAGCTATGGCTTATTGCCCCCAACCCACAAGCATATATTCAAAGGTTGCTCCTAGCCTAGCTTTTTTTTTTTTTTTTTTTTTTTGCATTAATTTATCAATTCAGTATTTTGTTAATTAAAAAGTTAATTATATAAACTCCATGTGAGTGTACCTGTGATATTGCCACATGCCTCATTGTCCGTCTTTACTGTGTTTTCAGCTTTTAGCCTTCTGTACAACGGCAGTTGTATTAACTGTTGTCAAGCTTGTGAAACAACATTCAGTTTGACACATCCCGCTACTGTTCTTATAAGCATTGTCAAAAGACTCCTTGCTCCGCATCTGCAACTAGGTTTCCCTTTGTCATGAAAAAAAGTGATCCTAACGAAATTATTATGGTCGATAACACGTGCACTACTGATCCGTCTGATTATGAAGATTATAGTAAATAGCCTAAGCTCTTCGTGTGTAGGCCTATAACACTTGTCCAAAAGATATGTACTAACTGCCTGATAGAATGCTGCAACGCCAGCCTAACTTGACATGACAAATTTTTTATGTGGTCTGTAAGAACACCTATACAAACAAGGGGGAGGTTATCAGAAATCATGCATGCTCTGAGCATTTGCAAGTCTTTTCAGTTAACAACTGGTCATTCTGGAAACTACAGCACCATAAATAGAAAAACGTTAGGAAAATATAGCACAAGGGTGTACCAGACTTCAGGAGAAAACTAAAAACAACCTCTATTAATGTCCTCTCCCAAGAAAAGGTGGCTTTCATCAAAACTCATTCAATGCTTATTTAATTTAAATCTAGAACTTAATTCCAAGAGCTTCGTGAGAAAAAAACTAGGTCAGTTCCAAAGGGAAAATCGTTCCCCTCTAACACTTCTTCCATTAGAACCGAGCTTCGAACCTTCCTAAATTAGTAAAGTCTCACTGTTCTGCAAGACAACTGCATTACTGTACGGATAAATTAACACCCACTTCTCTAACCCCCCCCTCACCCCCAAAGAGAAACAAACAAGAGAAACAAAAAGATCAGAATGTGACCTCATAACACTTATTAAAAAAAACACTTAAATGGCTACTCAATAACAATTACAACAAGCAGTGGCCATCAGACTACAAAACTATAGTCGAAGCTCCTCTTAATCATGATCAACTAAAATGCTATTCAGACAAAGAAACCCAGATAAGCTGAGAGAATAAATGCATGCGACAAGCTGATGACGTTGCATTCGAGTTAAAAGCAATACGTTGGTCTAGTGTCCTAAGAGGAAAGCAAGCACTGACCATGTGGCACAAAATCAGCATTTGCCATGGCCACTGAATAGCAAAACATATTGCAGACACACACGCTATTCATTCACAATCCACTCTTGCTGCACAAACTTAATTCCACATAGAAAGGCAGGAGACTATCGCACAAATGGCTCCGGCTTCTAGTTACCATACACATGAAACAGGCATTTGTCCCACTTCAATAAATGCTAAAAAGTAAAACGGCATAACATTAACTGCATTGTGAAAGTCAAATACTGTATTTTGTAAATTACTACAAAAGGACAGCTACCAAGTGAAGGTTCGAAGACTTTGGGTCGGCCCTGTACAAACTGAGGTAGTACTCTGTGTGCAGGTTCCACTCTGTAGCAACCGCTCAGTGCAAACACTCCACTAAGTTTTATACAGCCCTAGTATATACCCATATAAAGCATGCCAAAATATTTTACGGAAATATTTTTTCTGATTAGTTAACTGAAAAAACGGTTGCAAACACTCCCCCGTGCAAATGACAGACTGGAGACTGAACTGAACTTTAACTGAAAACTGGTACAAACCTTTAATGCAATTTTGACTCTTTTAATCTTTTTGAACTTTTCAACTGTCTTTGTGCCGTAAAAAACAAAGGTGTAAAAAGCAGATTGGGGGAAAGAAAGTTAGTGCTGGACAGCTGACAAGATCACATTAGATTAATAACAGTCAGAATATCAAGCATAACAGTGCAGATAAGTCAATAATGCAACCAAAAGGAGGATAAAATGACAGAGAAACAGTCTTTAGAAAAGAACAGCAAATCAACATGCCTAAAAAAAGAAAGAAAGGATAGGCTACACTCCATTGCAATAGCTTACCGGATTCAATGTGTTACACTGATCTATGGGATTCTTGTAGTCTGTCTTCAGTTCATCAAATGCTATTATCTGTAAATAAAACACAAGTTTTTACATGGAATTTATTCGTTGCATGCACATATTTTTTTGTTTCCGTCTGACAAGTAACTTATGTTTATTAGGACACTTATCAATGAATATATTTTATGTGTATGCTACATTTTGAAAATCCAGTGCCTATAGACGCCATCTGCACTTCACACAAATGTTCAACAACTGCTTTTGAGGTTTACCAATGGATTACTGGTTACAAACATTAGCTGCATTTAGATAGTTTTCCCCCTAACATACCTTTAAGAATCTAATTTTGTAGGAACGCTGGCTTTTCCGTTGTTAATTTAGTAAAACCTTTTAAATAATAGCAATTTCGCTAGATTTTCTATTTGTAAACTTATACATTTCCATATGAACAGTTTAACGGGTTAAGTATAAAACACTATCTAAACAGAATTATTGTAATGTCAGTCATTTCTGTGGACGAAAATTGGAGTCAATGTATTTTATTTTATTTTTACATAACGTTAAATTATAAGAGGAATTAGGCCTGATTTAATATCCAGTCTTAACTAACGTTACAACGTTGGTGGCTGAATACACTGCTTGTATTCCCCAAACAACTTATGATGGTGTAACGTTATTCCTTGTTGAAACTTCTAGTTCAGCCAAACCAGTTTAATATTTAAAATTCGTCCCATACATTTTGCTGTAACGTTGGCTTGCTCCAGCTATGCCAGTCGTCGATAACGTTATGCAATGAGTAGTTAGCTTAGATGGAACTGCGTCCAGTTCGATGAAAATGTATTTGCTAGTTTTGGCAACAGCCAAACCGGTCATAATACCTCAATGTTAACTGGGTAGTGAAGAGGCTTAACGTTATTCCCAAAGCAAATATGAGATAGATAGCACCAGCAATCCAACACCTTATTTTGTTATCTAGCTAACGTTAGCTAAAAGGATAAGCGATCTAGTCTGCGCTCGCATCAACGAACAAAATGCTTTCTTATAAACGTTAGCTGTTTGGATTAAATCATATTGTGCGTTATAGCTAGGTAACGTTATAGCTAACTAACTTACGAAGTCAACTTAGAGATATTGGCGCTAGCTCAGCGTTATCTAACGTTAACGTTAGGATGTGCCAGCCAGGCCACTGAACCAGACTTTGACGAAGGGGACGTAGCTAGGCTAACGAACGAGCACTAAATATTTGTTCAATAACTAACGTTATTTGTTGCTGTCTGAATGCCTTGCAACAAAGTCTCCAGTTTTGCGTGCATTACGATCTGGGCTTGGCCAGCGACATGCGACTGACAGCGTAACGTTAGCTAACAATCTGTCTAAAGTTAAGTAAAATACAAACAACATCTGCTTCTGACTGCTCATTAGCGAGTGATACAGGGCCTCTTGTCAAGTGTGGCAACGTTATGACAGCGCTAGCCTAGCCGAGTTAGCTTGCTCGCTACTAAGTTAACACTGACGATAAAGAACATGCGAGCCAGAAAGCAAACAGTCAAGCCTTGTGATATCTGCTCACTAATGTCGTGCATACAGCAAACTTACACAAATATCTGCAAATCAAAACATTGACTGGTTGACACATCTAAATGTATGCAAACCACGATGGCAATCATGTTGCGTGTTAGGTGCTATCCATTCATTCCAGGATACGGCTCATGGCATCTCATCATTAGGCAACGTTAGCTACATCCTATATGGTTAGCTAGGTAGCTAAATCTAATTGGTATCTTATTCATAATATAACTTCACCCAAATACAAATAGTTTGTCCTCATCTCGCAGTGCTAAAAAAAACATTGACTTTCACTTACGTGCCAAATAGCGAAGAAAATCAGAGCTGCAGTTAGAAGCAATGCTAGCATGTAACAAAAGGCCGCAAATGTGAACGCCATCTTTTATTTTGCTAATGTAGCCTAGAGACCCGTCACCCGACGAGGGAAGCGCAACTCGCAGCTAGCCAGGCAATCACTGAGCAGCGCTAAGCGCTGTGAACTGGTGCTGGTTCGGAAGAGGGGATTTGAGCATGCGCACTGCCGTACTGGATAGGATGGGTATTTTATCGATGGTGGTTGGAACGGATCAGCCAGGCAGTGAAAACACGGAAGTAACCAGAAACTGCCTCTGCTGCGCATGCGGAGTGCCAAAGAGATTGCTGACCGTTTAACTCAATGTAGAAAACCAAGCTGATTTGACAAATAAAGAAAACCCCGTCGGTCAATTTTATGTGTGATCATAATGTATATCATTATGTACAGCAGTTTGTGAGACAATTATTGTTTTGGTCCAGACGCTTTGAGAAAATATACATTTTTAATACCCCTAATAGAAATCCTAGAGCCCTGTCTCCAATCTCTGGTCTATATCTATACCCCAGTGCCCCAGTGTCTCAGAATGCCATTTGTCAGAACTGATCAAGTGACTCAACTGAAGAGAAATGGCAAAAGAAAGGTTTGGAATAGTGCCGAGGAGAGAGGAGAAAGCCAGACAAGGAAAGCAGGAAAACAGAAGAGAAAGAAAGATCAAACAACTTCGGAAGGAGATCAACACCCTGAATAAGCAGTTCAAGTTGGCAAGTACAGAAGAGAAGGAAGGAATAAAAGAACTAACATCTAGCCTCCGAGAACAGCTCATTAGAGCAAGAAGAGCTGAGGGGCTAAGACGAAGGCGCAAAAGGAAGGAAGCTGCACGAGTCCGGTTTATTAAAGATCCTTATCGGTTTACCAGATCACTTCTGGGAGAGGCAAGGTCTGGGACGCTTACAAGTTCTAAGGAGGAGGTGGAGGAGTTTCTTAAAAACACATTCAGTGATCCATCAAGGAATGTAGCCCTGGCAGAAAATCCTGGGCTTACAACCATCGATCCACCGTCAACATCCCTCAACACAGAATTACCATCATGGAAAGAGGTTCAAGATGTCGTTAGGCACGCTAGAACATCTTCTGCCCCAGGTCCCAGCGGCATATCGTATAAAGTATACAAGAAATGCCCTAAGCTCCTCCGAAGGCTTTGGAGACTCATGCGGCTGATCTGGGGCAAAGGAACTGTTCCGGAAAGTTGGAGGAGAGCGGATGGATGTTTGGTACCTAAAGAAGCGGGCTCCACGGAGATCAGCCAGTTTCGGTCGATCTCCTTGCTCAGCGTGGAGGGTAAGATTTTCTTTTCTGTACTGGCCAAAAGAATGAGTGCATACATGACCCAGAATGGATATATTGACACCTCTATCCAGAAAGGCGGCATTGGAGGGTTTTCTGGGTGCTTGGAGCATACGGGGGTACTCAGCCAACTTATCCAAGAAGCAAAGCAAAAGAAAGGAAACCTATCAGTTGTTTGGCTTGACTTTGCAAATGCATATGGGTCCATTCCCCATGGCTTGGTTCAAGTTGCTATGGATCAATACTACATCCCACAGAACATCCAGGGCCTGATAACTAGTTACCTGGGAGACATCAAGCTGCGATTCCAGGCTGCAAATTTCACAACAAAGTGGCAGCCCCTTGAAAAGGGGATTGCAACAGGATGTACCATCTCTCCCATCTTGTTTGTTATGGGGATGAACCTGATCATTTCTGCAGCTGTCAAAAAGTCCAAGGGACCAAAGACTGCGGCAGGAAGTCAACAGCCAGTGATCAGGGCGTTCATGGATGACCTTACCGTTACAACACCAACCCATGTGCAGGCAAGGTGGGTCCTGGCAGAACTGGACCGCATGGCGACTTGGGCAAAGATGACCTTCAAGCCCAAGAAATCAAGGTGTCTAGTTATCCAAAAGGGCAAAACAACAGAGAGGTTCAAGTTTCTTGTCCAGGGGGAAGAGATCCCTAACATACAAGGGAACCCAATTAAGTGCCTTGGGAAGTTGTATGATGATACCCTGAAAGATAAGAACAGTATCTCCAGCACTGAAGGGAAAGTTGAAGAGTGGCTGAAAAAGATTGACAAGTCTGGCCTGCCTGGGAAATATAAGTGCTGGATCTACCAACATGGCCTCCTCCAGAGACTTATGTGGTTGCTCACCATCTACGAAGTGCCTATAACATCAGTTGAAGGAATGGAGAGGAGGTTCAACAAGCACCTTCGGAGATGGTTGGGAATACCCCCTAGCTTTACATCCGTGGGGCTCTACATAAGGTCGGGACAACTCCAGCTACCCCTATCCTCAGTCGTGGAGGAGTTTAAAGTCGCTAAGTGCAGACTCTCCCTCACGTATAGGGACTCGCAAGACCAACGCGTCAGGGAAGCAGGGGTGGTAACAAGATCTGGAAGGAAATGGACCGCCAGTACTGCAATCAACCAGGCAGAATGCTCGCTCCGGACAAGAGATATCATCGGCAACCCCTGCATTGGAAGACAGGGCCTAGGAACATCACACTTCCAGCAGTGGTCAAAGTCCACCATGAGGGAGAAGAGGACCATGGTCCAGGATGAGGTGCGAAGCCTTGAGGAGGAAGGAAGGAGGGCTAGGTCTGTCGAACTAGCAACTCAAGGTGCCTGGACAAGGTGGAACCTCCCGAAGAGAACCATCACATGGACTGAATTGTGGCGGCTGGAGCCGTTCCGAATCTCCTTTATGCTCAGAGCAGTGTACGACACCTTACCGACCCCAGTCAACTTGCACAGGTGGGGGATGAGAGAGGACCCGAAGTGCGGGTTGTGTGGCGGTAAAGGAACCATGGCGCACATCCTATCTGGGTGTAAGATAGCGTTGACCCAGGGGAGATATAGGTGGCGCCATGACAAGGTGTTGACAGTGCTGGCAGACATCCTAGAGCAAGAGAGGAGAAAGAAACGGCCATGCAAAACAAGACCACAGCTGAGCACCATCACCTTTGTAAAAGAAGGTCAGAGACCTGTCGTCCAGGGCCAAGCCAAGCAGAATCTCCTGCAGTCAACCAAGGGGTGGGAAATGAAGGTCGACCTGGGGAGGAAACTTCAGTTCCCAGAGGCGGTGTTGTCCACGACTCTGAGACCAGACATTATTTTGTGGTCTTCAGAAGGGAAGAAAATCATCCTCGTGGAACTAACAGTCCCGTGGGAGGAGGGCTGTGAAGAAGCTGCAGAGAGGAAGAGGCTCAAATACCAGCAACTTGTCCAGGACTGTCGAGACAAAGGGTGGACAACTTGGCTGATGACAGTGGAAGTGGGGTGTCCGGGATTCCCAGCTCAGTCGGCTTGGAATCTGCTGACAAAGGTGGGATTGAGAGGCCACATGAGGAAATCAGCGGTTCGAAGGTTGGGAGAAGCTGCAGAAAGAGCTGTTGGCTCTGGCATTAAAAGAGAGGACACTAGCTGGAAGCCTGGAGGAGATGGGCAGTGACTTGGCCACCACTGGCGACCCGCCAACTGGAGAGTGTTGTGGTTAAGGGTTGAAACACTCAGTGAAGGTTGGGTACCACCTGAAGACATCTCCTCCAGGCCAAAGCTGCGCCCACTAGTCATGGGTGTAGATCTGCATCTCGGATGTATTACGCAACTAAGCAGCAACCTTAGTGAAGTGAAATTCTCCCAGTATTGAATGGATTGCATTAACAAATAACAAATTTGCTTCCTACGTGCATTTGCAGGTTGGCTGGTTTAGAACATAGTAATCAAAAGCACATTGCTTCATTGCTAGCTTTTAAAGTTGGCTGGTTTTACAATTAGCTATAGCTTACAATCATACTTCATACAATGCCTAGTTAGCAACATAGTCATATATCATATTACAAACATGCATTACATTACAGGGCCCGGGCAACCAATCCATAACAAATTATTAGTTTTGGTTACATTCCTTGGCTAACTGCTTACCGGGTATGGCCAACGTTACCAGGTTTCATTACATTTTAGTATGGTTGAAATTAATGAATGTTGGTTAGCTAGCTACCTCGGTTCCTAGAAGTAGCAGCCAGGCATTGAGACAACAGATTGGAGACATGGCTCTAATGGGATTTCTATTGTAAAAAAGGTATTCAAATGAAATATTTTCCCAAAACCTCTGGACTAAAACATTCATTGTTTCACAAACTGCTATACATAATGAAATTTATGATCACAAAAAAATGGCAGATGAGATTTTCTTTGATTGTCAAATCAGCTTAGTTTTCAACATTCAGTTCAATGGACAGCAAGCTCTCCTGCACTCAGCAAACACACTTCCGGGTCCTTCACTGCCTGGCCCCTCCCACCCTCTCCAGTTCCTCTATACGTTGTATGGGCTGAGGGCGTACTTTCCTGTCTTGTTAAAAATGCATGTCTATGGTTGTCTGACCAAGATTGCAGGTCAGTTCATCTGAATGACCAGACCACAACATACTTGTTCTCGAAACATGTTTTTCATGCAACGGCCTAACATAGGACATAGTTACTGGACATATACTGTATGTTTACCAGTTGCATGCTTTATAACATTTTCAATTGTTGGAAAAGGGGTAATACTTTTTTACACTATCAATAACCGGTAGTTTGGTGTACCCTATGCCCATCAATTCAAACCTTGGACACGGCAGCATCTAACTGCGTATTTGCGTTGACTTTTTTGCCGTCATAACTGGCATTGTTTAAATACCACATGGGTCATTCGCTTAGAAGGTGTACCATTTTAAGTCAAAAACTCAATTAAAATTTTTAAGTGGAATAGTCAAACATCTGCCAATATGTGCACACACATATGAACTAAACATTGCCTATACAATACACAAGAGGGAAATACATTTTTTTTCACCTTTATTTGAATTTCTGCATTGTTACATTGTACAGAATAGCACTAAGTACAAATATTTCACAATCAATTCACAGACTGAAGGTTCAAAAGTCAAAGGGGGATGTCTGCTTTAATGCTACTTTTAAAAAGTAATTGAGCATTTGATTTAGGAAAGTAGTTGCTCTGATGTAAGAAACATATTCAGAAAGATATTAAAACACAGGCTCAAAAGGTCACACATTAATACAGTACCACAAAGGTAAGAAAGCTGCTCAGTTTATAATTAATGTAGATTATGTCATTTTCAGGAATCCACTGTTGAATGTAAAACCACACAATGTAATTAAGTTTCATTTTCAATTATAAGGTACATTTAATAACAATTTAATGGCAATATCATTCTGTAAATTTTGTTCTGTAAATTATTGCTTGTATAAATAAAAACAAACACATTTTAGTTTTTTGGAAGTCTAAATACATTTGCTGTGAAAACATGTAACATGAATTGACTGTCAAAGCACATACATTACCTATGTCATGAGAGTTTTAGTCGATAAAGGACAGTACAGTTGGGCAAGCCCATACGGGAAGATGCACGCACACACAAATTGCTGAAAAACAAAATTTATTTAGTTAGTAAAGTTAACAACACAAATAAAGCTTTCAGATAATCTACAAAAAATGACCAAAAACATTAACTGGATCTCACATTTAGACCTATTAAGTGTACTAGGCAGAGTAAAAACAGCTATGATAATTCATGCAGGCCTTTAAAGAGTAAGCTATACAGAAATTGTGAGGTTTCAAATTACTTGAAATTCACTTTCATTAATTAATGTGATCTTTCAACGCTTAACAAAAAGTATAGGATGAAAATAAATCTCCAACAATATTTAAAAACAACTGTTTTATTGTGTTATAAATCACCCATGACTACCTTAAAGTATTCAGGCTTGCCAACTGACTGAACCTCAGTGTGTAACTTATATCTAAATATATACTTGTTTATTAAGTTCTACAGTTTCTTGAATGTTTTTTTGCTGTCATTTGGATTTCTCAAGGTACTTATAATTTGGTCCATTCTGTCCCTTTTATCAAAAAGAACAAATCTCTGATCAAATATCAAGCATCGAAACATTATTTGCTGTTTATCGAGATATTATTATGCTGTTCATTTTGAGTAATCAAAGGTCACTGTTTTGCACTCAAAATAAACAGCATGTTTTTATGCATGTATTCCACCATTTTGCAAATACACATTTTAAGTTTATGTTTACGTCAATTACTTTTCTCCTAGTTATATAGAAATTGTCTGAAAATAAGTGAAATTAGGAATATATAAAAACACACACACAGCATACAGATGCACTGGATATACCTGGACATCAACTAAAGAACCTTTATCATGCAGAGGAATTCTGGCATACACAGAAAATTGTTTGGTCTTATATAGACAAAAAAAAAAGGTTCTTTGCAAAGAACTAATTGTTTTGAACACCATAGAAAAGTAGAACTTTAGTGTTCCAGATGCAGTTGGACACTAAAAACTTCATTGCCTCAATGTACTGTTTATTTTAATCAGATTGAAAGTGTTTTGTCATACAATGTGTACATATGAATACATGGATATATTTTTTTTTTTAAAATGCTATCCCACTAAAGTAATAGCAAACAAGTTTGTGATGTTAACTTATAAACAACCAATAATTTTGTTCTGCTGAAACTTGGTTGTGAGATTACGGAATCATTACAAAATATATTAAATTACAGAGAACCCCCATTGCCCTGTTTAAAATGGAACTGCTTGTTCCTTGTTTGGTAAATTGGTCTCACTTTTATAAAATGCATTAGAATCTGTCAGCTAACATTTGTCCCATGTAGCACTGTAATACATTTTTTGTTTTTGATGATCAATAACCAATTAAGCCTTGATTTATTGTAATAGTTCGCATTAGGTTGATTTGTCAAATAAGCCAAGATTGTCAAGGTAAACTCAGCCTCACTTTTTTAAAGGTACTTCAGTTATGAGGATAAAACATGTTTGCTGAAACAGTATCACATTACCCTGTAATTTAAATTCCTTTTCAAATGACAATTTCAGGAACAGAATAATCATTAATTTCCAGTAATGCAAACCTATACAATTTCAAGAAGTATGACATACTTTTAAAAAGGAAATAATAACTAACCAAAGAAGTACAATCACATGGTAAATAAACATACATTAAAACCAAAAAATTCTGTTTTAATCACTTGATTCTGTTTAATGACTTCTGTTTTAAGTCATTTTGACTTCACATGATTATCAGGCAGATAATAATTATCCAGTGTTTATCCAAATTGATAAGCATACCAGATATTTTAAAATTGAGGATCTCTGGGATGCTGTCGCTATGTGGCTGTAGTTATTTGCTGAACATTGTCCCAATACACATTAAAACTAGCAGCAGTTGACAGATATATGGACAGCAATGGACCTTAGTAGAAAAGCATACACAAATGTATTTATTTTTTTAAATACAAAATTTTCATGCAAACTCAAATAGAAATTTTCATGGTCTCACAGTTACTGAAGAAGAGTGCAGATAGTGTGACAAATATTGTTTATTTATACATTTTGCTTCCAATCAAGAAACATAGTACAATAAATGCTCCATACCCCATCACAGACTGTTATTAAATATTCAATATAAATTCAATCCTTTACCAAAGGTAAAGGGTACTTGATTCTGTCAACTTTTGATTGGCTGATCAATCTTTGGAAGAGTAAGGTCAATTATATGAAATCTATGGTCTATATTTCCATTAATTATGAGCATATATGTATACACCTTGTAATTTTATTAGAGCTTTGGGTCCTTTTTGTAAACCTTATAATCTGGTGATCCCAATCAGATGGTCAAGGCAGTGGGCCCATTCCCTGGGCCACCTGATTATCAAAATACATCAAAAAATATCAGCCCACACAAAACTGTGAAACCAAAAAAATTCCTGGAATTGTAGAAACGGGAATGTTAACCACTTTCCTCCCAAGGCTTAGACCAATTTTTTTAAATTTTTAATCATAATGTAGCTTGTACTTGAGCATGGAACAAAATTAAATAATTTGTTAACACTACATGCTAAGTGGTTTGTTTCAGTCACAATTTGAAAAAAACATATAAAGTAGTTGGGACATAATTTAGTTAGAAAAAAACTTAAATGAGAAGCGCAACCCACCACTGAATTTTGTATGTCAATAACACCGCAAGTTAAATGAGGTAAAGCATAAATGCAATGGAAATTGTATTTTAAATGCATTTAGTTAGTTACATTTAAGTAGGCAACTGGCAGCGCCATACTAAAAAATATATATTTGGAATGTGTCTCGGCCATCGAGATTTCTAACATAACTGGAGTTTAGAGGACAGCATGAAAAATGTACGGTACATTATAAAGAAAAAAACCAAGATTGAGGGTAAATTTCTCTTCTCACACATAACTGTTGGGAGTACAAACAAACGTTCTGGAAAACTATCACATGAGAAGGTGCCTGGGGGGAGGGTGGGAGCCTTGGTCACAAACAGACAATGGGAAATACACAGCCAAACATGGACCGTGGAATTTTCTCCCCTAATTAACGTCACATGCCGTCTTGGTCAACTCCCCAACATCTTCATCCAGTCAGACAAATGGCGCCTAATGGAAGAACCCCAGTTTCTCCCGAAGCCACTCCTCTGTCAGGTCCTCGGTATTCCTGATCTCAAACACCTGAGGGTGAAGGGTGAAGGGGGGGGGGGTTCATTACGTCTCATCTTTTACAATAACAAAGAAGGTGTGAATATCTTAGAAAATAAACACAAACCTTGGTTAATTCCACAGTCTGCACAAGCTTGTTTTTACTGCCTGCGTACATCATCTGCTGCGCAGGTCTGCACCCTAAGAAATAAAAAATATTCAAAGTGCATTGCACAAATGAAAAACTTTTATTTGTACCAAAAAAAAAATGTTCATTTACATATTATGAGGATTATGTACAAAATGGCCCTACACCTACCAATCTGTGGCATTCATTATGTGTGAAAAAGCTAAATTTTTATTTCCACTTTTAAAAAAATCTTCCATTTTCATATATGCATGTTGCAATAGCCTTTGTCAATTCGGAAGTGTACACTATAGCCGCTTGTACAAGCAGACGGCGGGCACCTGATCAACTGGCAAAGTCACTCTTGTACAATGAAGCAGGTAGATGCTGCCAACTGAAACCCCATCTCCCTCAGCAACACCAAAATCATGCAATGCCACGGGAGACCACCGTCTACACAGATGTCACTGGCATAGTCCTCATTTGATTTGAGGTGCGATACTGCACCAAGGCCTAATGCTTGAACTGCACATTCGCACATTCTAGTTTTATATGCTTTCACACTTGGTTTGCCGAGTGACCAATGGCAATTTAACGGAGTTGGAACACAAACACCAGCATAAAAACGCATCCGTCAAAGAACAATAGAATTATTGTGTTTTCTCAGTCATGATGATTAAGATGTTTACCGAGTGGGCTAATAAAGATGAAGCAGAGGGGATAGGAAACACGGCCATCATCATGTTGGTACTTATAACTATAGACCACAAATGTGTCTATGGTTAAGGATGATCAATATGAATAATGTCAAAATAATTTATTATAATACAAATGTACTTCAAACAAATTATTTGAGGTTGAAACGATCCAGTCCAATGATTCCAAAGCAATCAGTGTAAGTCCGTTGTGTAAAATGTGAAATTGGTAAAAGGATATCTTGGTTGTCTCTCAGGCAATTCTTCCCTCAGATCATCAAGAGTTATATCCTATGAGAAAGAATAGAACTGTAAACATGATTAAATATCTATCAAATGGTTAGTTATAAATCTCGGATCTCCCACAATAAGACAGATTTAGATTTCAACATGCGTTTGCAATTCACAAGCATATTTCTATCCGTTTAGTGATTAAAAACAAATAACGTGTTTTGGGAACTGTTCTTTCTCCACAATCAAGGCAAATATTGCTTACCTAATAAATCACTCCACCTGCTCCCCACAAGTACCAAAACGCCCATGAAAGCATTCCCAACACTTGCATCAAAAACCTTCACAAATTAACAAATAAACAATCCACTTTGACTACTTGCCTCGTGTTCTTCTTCAAGGATCACAACTTGTCGGTCCATGTCAATTTTCACTGAATGGGGAGAGAAAATAGTCTTAATTCCACTCTACGGACAACGAGACTACAGTCAAGCTGCAGAATGAGCTTGCCAGTACTTTTGTGCTTTAGTTGGGGGCAACACCTGGCCAAGCATATACAATGTGATTTTAGTAGATAGTCACTTCCAAAAATGTGATTTAAAGGCCCTCAAAACAGTCCCCATGAACACATTGACACACATTTCTGTAAGTATCTGACTGAATGTTTTAAACTCCACTTACTGATAATGGCAGCATTGTTCGTTTCTTTTCGGAACCGGAACTCTCGTAACTTTTTGACCAAGTCCTCATCAACATCACATACTACTAATGTTTCAGACTGCAAAGAAAAAAAGTTTCAATCCAATTCATCTTCACTCATATACACTAAAATGTTATACCTACAGTGCAATAACCAAGGCTACTGTAATACATTGTTTTGGTTAGTAATTGAACGCATAAAAAATACATGCTAGTACATTACCACTCCTGCACAATGGTTTTAACCAGAAGTATTATCATATTAACGACGTTAATAATACGCAAAATTTCTGTTGCTTCCGATTATGGGATTAGCAGAGTAAATTAAGACGAACCGTACATCACACACTCTCAGAAAAAAAGATACGAAAAGTAGGCTAGCTACCCGCTAAAAAGGTAACGAAACGCTCGTCACTCGGGTGGTATCCTATAGGTAGACTACATAAAGTAAAGTTGTACCTCTAGCCAGCAATACGTAATTAATGTGTACCTCGTTTGCTTGAAATGGTACTTATTAGTACCCAAATAAAACATTGTACTGTCAGGGTACATTTGGGAAATTTGTTCCTAGTTTAAAGAAGAAAAATATACACTGTACCCATATTTCTGAAAGTGTTAGGTGGCAAGCTAGACAGTACGTTAAATTAATGTTAACAAAAATTAGGTCATGCTGTTGAAAGCTGTGGAAACTAAAGCACAATTATGCATGTCCGAGGGATTAATTGTCTGTTTATCTTCAACCTAGCTGAATTATGGCTACTATGAACAAACCTCTGGATATAAACAATCGTTAAGTAGCCTGCTGACGTTACTAGCTAGTATTTAAAGGCGAGATTAAAGTATACAAGCAATGGCGAATCTCTTCAATAGGATGACAAGCCAACATGCTAGCTAGCTAGATATGTTTGGACGAGAAAGCCAGCTGGCTAACACAGGAACTGCGAATTCCTTAGCTAGGCTTGCTAGTGATGTAATGCCAGCAAGTTAACGTTAGCTGCAGTAGCTACCTGGTTCATAGGTCTACCATACAGTAAAATACAAGTTAGCTAGCTAGCTAAATAAATGACAACATTCCACACCACTGACCCTACATTGTACCATCGATTGGTTTAATACAATACAAATGTATTTCTCAAACCTGAAATTATGCCACTGGCTAGTTGGCTAGCGAGCTAGATAGGTAGATTGCCTACGTATTGACATGTTGCAGCACATCACAATGGAATGGGTGGAACTGCATATTTTTGCCTTTTGCACTGTACTTAACAATACAATGTACAATGGGAGAATACGCCGCTAAAAAAGATACAGACCTATAGGTTTGTCTAACTAAATGCATTAGAAAGGTTCTCTATGGAAAATATGACCGAACAAATATCACTTTTGTTGCATTTTGTTACCACGCCTTGTACCGAACTCACCATTTTCCCTGAAGCGCAGACTCAGATTGGTACAGCTGTGCAGTTTTCCCCTTCGGTCTTGTGACTCCAATCTGCCCACTCCAATCTGCTCGATCTAGGGTGAGTCTAAATTAAAGGTGCGCCCTCCTTTCCTCCACTACCACACTCCTCTACTCCGTGCCCCGGAAACGGATCTTTGTGTTTTAATCTAATGTCGCTGATTACATCTTAATTACGTATTAATGGTTACATATTAATTAATGTCTCGACGCAACCCGCAATGTCAGGTACATTGTATACTGTACATGCAAATACTTGTCCTCGAAACGTTCAGACAGTTTTGCATACTTAGGAGAAGAGTGGAAGCAAAGATTTTAGATGTATGACAAGATACGCAACTGGCGCTTTTCCCTCCCATTTGATTTTTTGTCCGCACGAGAGGACGTAATCAGGCATGCGCAGCAGTGTTTTCAGTTAGCTTAGCAACTAAAGTTACATAACGTATGCTTAGAGTGGCGCACATCTGACCGGCGGTAGCCGGATTTAAAATTGGTTTTCGTTGGATAGTCAAAACCATAACGGGTTGTAAAGTAGTAGTACTGGGTCCTGACAACCAAGGCATATATAATCTAAAAATAAAAGGGAGACTTTTGATTTCGTCTGTCTGATAATGACCCGTTTAGCGAACTGTTTTGTAGAAACTCCATTGACCGCCAGTCATTCAATGAGCGCCTGTTGTCTGCCTAATACGTTCCAAGTGCGGACGTTCCAGCCCCGAAGTTGGACCTCTTGCTCCGCCTACACTCTTTGGTGTGAGCTCGCAGACCTCGCAGTTCAGCTCGCAGTGGCAGCTCTCACCTCGCACCTCACAGGTTTTTCCTTCGGTTTTGTGACTCCAATCTGCCCAATCCAATCAATCGACCTGCTCTTGCCCCATTCCCCATTCCCTGGCCTGGAAGCAGCGCCACAAAGCTCAACACGAGTGAAAGAACGAGCCTGGCCATGGCTCCTCCTCAGGAACGGCAAAATTTTAACACAATCATCACAGTATAACACCAAGTCAATTAAACCAAACCGGTCATGCTGGATGATGTTGCAGGCAGCATACCATTCGCCACGGCGTCTCCAGACTTTAATGTCTGTCACATGTGCTCAGTGTGAACCTGCTCTCATCTGTGAAGAGAACGGGGCACCAATGGCGAACCTGCCAATTCTGGTGTTCTCTAGCAAATGCAAATCGAGCTGCATGGTGCTGGGCCTTGAGCACAGGTTCCACTACAGGACGTCAGGCCCTCGTGCCACCCTCATGGAGTCGGGTTCTGACAGTTTGGTCAGAAACATGCGCACGAGTAGCCCGCTGGAGGTCATTTATAGGGCTCTGGCAGTGCTCCTCCTGTTCCTCCTTGCACAAAGGAGCAGATACTGGTCCTGTCGCTGGGTTGTTGCCCTTCTACGGCCCTGTCCAGCCCTCCTCGTGTAAAGTCCCGTCTCCCGGTATCTCCTCCACGCTCTTGAGACTGTGCTGGGAAACACAGCAAACCTTCTTGCGATGGCACGTATGGATGTGCCATCCTGGAGGAGCTGGACTACCTGTGCAACCTGAATGGGCTGCAGGTAATGCCTCATACTACCAGTAGTGACAAGGGCACTAGCAAAATGCAAAACTAGAGAAAAATCAGTCAGGAAGGATAAGGAGAGAGAAATGGTCTGTGGCCACCACCTGCAAAACCATTTACTTTTTGGGGGTTGTCTTGCTGTTGCCTCTCCTGTCTGTTGTCCTTTTTACACCAAAGCAGGTGAAATTGATTCACAATCGTTTACGCTTCCAAACTGGACAGATCGATATCCCAGAAGTTTAATTGACTTGGTGATATACGGTGTTAAGTGTTCCCTTAATTTCTTTGAGCAGTGTATTTCCCCCCCAGTAGCCTTCGTTTTAAAGCACAAAAAACATTTAGTTCTTATTCATTCCGATAAGATGCTTTTCCTACTAAACGGCACTGCACTGGCGTTTTGGTTTACTAAATATAGTCGTGTTTGTCTGGAGCTTTGTTTAATCTTAGTAAACGTCTTTAAATGAAATTAAAGTTTAACATTCGTCAGCTTCTGTTCATATTGTGGACTGTAGCTAAAATATCAGATAAGTAAATGATTGGGCTCATAAAATAATTGGGAATTGGTGGCAGCAAAAACCTGCATACACACCGGCCCAGGAGGCCTGGAGTTGCCCAGGAGGCCTGGAGTTGCCCAGCTGTAGACCCGTTGTATTTAAATCACAGTTCTCGTCCGAAAACTACCGGTTTTCCACTCTCCCTTTACCTGAGAGTCAAGTGTAAAGACAGTCTGGCCAATCACTGAAAGAAAATCAGGGCTGGATTTGGAATTCAGGTCCAGATTTTAATATCATGTCTAGACTGAGTCTAGTCCATAGAACTGTACCACAACTGGAACAGCTATCAAAGCCCGTGAAATAAGAATTAGTTCCAGTTGTAATGCAGTTCTGTGGTCAAGAGGTTTAAACAAACCTGAGGTTTAAACTTCATCTAATTACAGGGCAATTAACCCTTCTAACTTAAATTTTCACAAATTGACAGGTGTTTACAAATATGACAAAGGTGTACAAAAGTTTGCTTGGGATTTAATCAAGAGCAAAAGGGCATTAAATGTTTACAAAAATGTGTTTTTCCTTTTTAATTCATTTAAACAAACTAATTAGTTAGCTTTGCATTTATGTTTCGCCATGCTGTTCTGTTTGCCAAATTACCACTGAAATGTTTATATTTTATACATTCAGGTATTCACATTGATGATGATTACATTACTGGCATTTAACCGCCACTATTACCCAGAACTACTAACACAATTTTGCATTGCACAGCGGAACACACACACACATCGCTGATCAACCCATGTGAAATCAATGTGAAAGTGCCATTGCCCATTTTTCTGAAAATATATATTTTTTTCTTTCTGTAGGAGAGGTATAACATTTTTTAAATAGGAAGAATAAAATATAGGCGTATGCAGTTTAAATATACACAATGAGGTTTATTGTCACATTGATTTTGTATTTTATGTACCTTTGTACAAAACATTCCTTTAATCAAACGTATTTTAAAAAACAATAACTCTGCAGAAAGTTGTCGGGCAAGACTGAAAACTCACATTTTTTAAAAGGTCTGGAATTGAAGATCGTTGAATTTTGTGTGTTCTACCATTTCTGACATAATTTTATATAGAGAAATTCTGATAAATAGTTTCACCTTAAGATGGCGCTAGCGGTAAATGTTTCTCTTAATTCCCTCGGCCAGTACCAAAGGCCAGTCAGAAGTGTAGGAGACATATATCAGTTAATATGCTCCCCTATCATCCACTCCAAGATTAAATATTAAGTCAGCCCGCATACTCAAAAATATTTCCGGGGACCGGAAAATAAAACTACAAGAGAAATTTACTTAGCTTTTTATGAACCGTTCTGCACTGACTCAACAATTTTAAAACCATCTGATTGGTTCACCTCGTTCATCGTACCACATTAGCCAATCCACGTGGTATATAGATTGATTAATCTGAACAACTGACGCCCTATAACATCTGTCGTTTTAAATTTGATCACGTTTTCGAGACTCAACCACGTCAAGTAACAGGTATGTTAAATCATTTTGGTTTATTCATATATTGTTGTGTTTGTTGATCTGTGATTGGAATGGATCCAGATAAGTAATCAGGCTTTTTTTGGGGCGTGATAAAGTAACTCATCATTACATTGAAGATGGTGGTTTCTCTTTATTGGAACTTTTTAGTGTGTTGTGGTTGTAGCCAGCCGAGTGAGCCTACAGATTTCATTCGCAATCGGAACTAACCGGACCAGGAAAGAACGATTTGCGTGACGCAGTGAGGCTACACTTCCTGTTAGCTACCAAACGTTACCCAACTTGCTGTCGTTTATCTTATTTTTTTCTTTCCCTGGGGGGTTTGTACAGTACTTTGGATTTTTAAAGGCGGATCACTTCTTTACTTGGTAAGGTAGCTAGCGGTTACCTGACTGACTACACCATGGATATTTACCTAATGTATGATAGAGAAACAGATTGCTTGTTTGCTAGCTACATAAGTTAGCTACCTTAGTTAACTGTTAAGGAAACGTATTAACGTTAGCTAATTTCTAATCAAATGCGTAACTTGGCTAACTTGCGTAAGTCCTAGCCAGCCTAATAACTCGCGTTAGCCACTGTGAAAGTGTACGACACCATTTCTAACCGAGAGCCAGATACATTAGCCTAACGTATCTGTCTGCCCAGGAATCATTGGGAAGTCCAAACGCTGGCTTGTTAAGTTTAACGTTGCATTGTGAGAAAGTTAAAGGTAAAGGTATGCTATTTAATGACAATTAAATTGTTATTGCTTACGTTACTAACTAAAAGAGCATAAACCAAGTACAATTGTATTTATTTTATTAATAATGATAGTTCATGTATAATTTCCCCACATAGCTATATAACTGTTAGACAGCTAGCGGTGTCGTCTAATTTGCTATATGGTAGCTAGTAGCTGGCAACAAATTATCTTTAATAAGAATCCACTGTCCCTAGCGATCTGTGCACGTTTACCCACTGATAATTCGCTAGTAACATGTTTGTCTTATTTCAGTTTCTGTCATTTTTTGTCAATATGTCCCAGAGATAAAACGGGCATTAATGGGGAGTAACTTTCTTTCAATTTGTATTTCAGGATATGGATGACTTTTCTGTGAGTATTCTTTGCTGCACTTATTGAGCACTTATTGAATGATTAAGATAATTGCCTCATTCTTCCGTTTGTAACATGTGCCTCTGTCCTGCGCTTAGCTTGCCGATGCCATAGCGGACGATGTCCCTGGCAAAGCTACCAAAATTAGTAACACCAATCCAGCAGCCCCAGCCAACCCAGCTCCTCCTGCCTCTAACCCTGGCTGGCCCGGAGCAGCCCCCGGAGCAGCCCCAGGAGCTCCAGGCTTTCCCCCTTCCTCCAGTCCAGCCCAGCCTTCTGGTCCAGGGGCACCTGGTCATTACGCTGGAGGCCCTGCTGCTCCTGGACAGTTCCCATCGGGCCCTGGGGCACCTGGGCAATATCCAGGTGCACCTTCTGCTCCTGGAGGGTTTCCGTCTGGCCCAGGTGTCCCTGGGCAGTATCCCCCTGGTCAAGGAGCGCCAGGGCAGTATCCCCCTGGTCAAGGAGCGCCAGGGCAGTATCCCCCTGGTCAAGGAGCGCCAGGGCAGTATCCCCCTGGTCAAGGAGCGCCAGGGCAGTATCCCCCTGGTCAAGGAGCACCAGGGCAGTATCCCCCTGGACAGGGAGGCCCTGGGCAGTTTCCTGGAGGACCTGGAGGCCCTGGACAGTTTCCCTCTGCACCAGGACAGTATCCTCCTGGAGGTGGCGCCTCCTTACCGTTCCCGTCTGGAGTCCCCGGACAGTTTCCCTCCGGCCCCAGCGCTCCCCCAGGACAGTACCCTAGCATGCCATACCCTGGGGGACAGCCTGCCCCAGGCCCCTATGGACCAGGAGCACCCGGTGCCTTTCCCCCTGCGTCAAACTCCGGCAACTTTCCAGGGTTTCCCGGTGGAGGCTACCCCCCGATCCCCTCCGGTGGCTGGGGGCCACCCGGCGGCGGTGCCTTCCCAGCTCAGCCTGGCCAGCCAGGCTCCTTTGGGATGAATCCCATGGGACCGTACCCCAACCCGCCGTTTGACGGACCAGTCGCTCCCGGAGGGATGCTGGTGAGTACCCCCGAGATCCTGGTCAAGTCTTTATACTTTCCAGGGATGTAAACGGCACTCCCAGTGTTTGAAAGATTGAGCCATTCTAGGTCTTACTATAAACATGCTAGTGTATTGATTGGAACCGATCACTAGACAGGTTTCTCTGTCAAGCATCGTGTAAAACCTGGAATGGAGCGGACTGCTGCCGAAAGATTGCCAGTTACATCCCAGCTTTCACGCTGGTTGGTTCTGGACCAATTTCTTGCAGAGCTGCAGTATTCTGGACCTTGCTACAGGGCTTTCAAAGAGGCTATTCGTTATGCCAGGGAAACGTTTTGGATGCCGATTGTGCTTGGGGTTTTCCATTCTGCTCAGGGATTGTTTCTTATTGGTGAAGGCATTACAGTTGAACTGTAACAAATAAAATAAAATAAAAAATGTGTATTCTTCTTTTTCAGCCCAGAAATAACCGACCATACTTTTGAGCGCAGTGGTATCTTCAGATTTTTGTTGGATGAAGACATCACTTCAATGCTGTTGCTATATATTGTTGAATCACATTATATTCAGTTAAACCTAATGATGAACTGAGCAAGCTGATAAGTAGAGACAAGCCCACACAATCATGGCCCTTAACAACCAGGAACATCTGCTCTAGGTTCAGTCTTGCATTATTTAGCCATATTTACATTTATGTTACTCCACTGCTGTTATAGAGAAAGACACATTCTAATATATTGGCACACTGCTATGTATTGATTCCTTTTAGAAAGCCAGAAATTTTGGCCATGAACATATGTTTGTGTTATAAACCTAAGTTTTGATATATCCATTGCTCTCCATGCCATACATTTTGGTTTTTGATAATTTTTCTTTATGTTCATGTTGTACTTCAATGCTCCTAAATGCTGTTTTCAAACCAGTAATTATGTTGATTGCCATATATGTTGCCTGATCACGGTTGTCTTATTTGCTGAGAATACATATGTATTACAAGTATCCTATGTGAGATGGATTTATTAAAAATATTTTTTAGTGAAATTTCGTAGATCAGAAGACATTGTAGGCCTGTCCCGTTACTACAGCGTCCTACCAGTTTGGGAGAACGCAGCCTAATGTCCTCCAATGTGAGCGCAGCCACCCGCTGCCCCTGTTGAGCTCCACAGGTAGCGTGCTGCCCCTGTCCACGTGCTGAGCTCCACAGGTAGCGAGCTGCCTCTGTCCACGTGCTGAGCTCCACAGGTAGCGCGCTGCCCCTGTCCACCTGCTGAGCTCCACAGGTAACACGCTGCCTCTGTCCACGTGCTGAGCTCCACAGGTAATGCGCTGTCTCTGTCCACGTGCTGAGCTCCACAGGTAACGCGCTGCCTCTGTCCACGTGCTGAGCTCCACAGGTAACGCTCTGCCTCTGTCCACCTGCTGAGCTCCACAGGTAGCGCGCTGCCTCTGTCCACGTGCTGAGCTCCACAGGTAACGCGCTGCCTCTGTCCACGTGCTGAGCTCCACAGGTAACGCGCTGCCTCTGTCCACGTGCTGAGCTCCACAGGTAACGCGCTACCTCTGTCCACGTGCTGAGCTCCACAGGTAGCGCGCTGCCCCTGTCCACCTGCTGAGCTCCACAGGTAACACGCTGCCTCTGTCCACGTGCTGAGCTCCACAGGTAGCGCGCTGCCTCTGTCCACGTGCTGAGCTCCACAGGTAACGCGCTGCCTCTGTCCACGTGCTGAGCTCCACAGGTAACGCGCTGCCTCTGTCCACGTGCTGAGCTCCACAGGTAGCGCGCTGCCTCTGTCCACGTGCTGAGCTCCACAGGTAACGCGCTGCCTCTGTCCACGTGCTGTGCTCCACAGGTAACGCGCTGCCTCTGTCCACGTGCTGAGCTCCACAGGTAACGCGCTGCCTCTGTCCACCTGCTGAGCTCCACAGGTAGCGCGCTGCCTCTGTCCACGTGCTGAGCTCCACAGGTAACGCGCTGCCTCTGTCCACGTGCTGAGCTCCACAGGTAACGCGCTGCCTCTGTCCATGTGCTGAGCTCCACAGGTAGCGCGCTGCCTCTGTCCACGTGCTGAGCTCTACAGTTAGCGCACTGCCCCTGTCCACGTGCTGAGCTCCACAGGTAACGCGCTGCCTCTGTCCACGTGCTGAGCTCCACAGGTAGCGAGCTGCAGGACGGCTTCTCTTGTGACACTTCTATAGGCAAACTGCAGGTGCAGGACTTACCTGAGGAGTCTCTAAATGCACGATGAGGCGGGAAAAGCCTTTCTCTTTCTCCCTCCGTCCCTCCCTGGGTATTGTCAATCATGCAACACCCTGAGGTGCTCACGGCTACTATACCCGCACTGGCGCAGTCAGGGTATCAAGCAGTGTTTACATTGTTGACTGGTTTCTGTTTAGTGTTTGTTGTCACAAGCAATGAGTGTCTGCCAAATGGCAATGAAAATATAACCAATGATGAAACTTCCAACAAGAAACAACAGTTTTCTGTAAACTATTAGGGTTTCTAGTGGAACCACTGCAAAATAAGAGAGGGCTACATATTAAGAAAGATTAGTGGGTTCCAAGCAGTGAGTTCAAAATACACAGTATTACTCTGGCAAGCACATGAAGGTTTATTTAACCTGTCTGTCAAATCACTGCCATTGCAAACAATGGGCGCAATAAGTGAAACTCCTGGGGAACTTTGTAGAATCAGTTTTTGACTTTGTGTGACCCTGTAGACGTATTGCGAGCATTACAGCCTTTTACAGGGAAGAGATCATGAACCATGGGCAGAACCATGTGGCTCCAAAATGATAATCCATTAATCTGCTCTTTCAAAGTTTGTTGTCCATCGGACCCAACTCCCTAATTTTGCAGAAGTCCACTCGTAATTTGTGGTAGGGTCACTTCACGCGCTCAGTCATTTTGAAGAGATCAGGATATATTTTTGGACGTGGCAAAAAGAAAACTTGCGTTGAATGACATGTTCATCTTTAAAAATGTTGTGGCTTTTAACAGGTAAAATGCAACGCCTCCGCGAGCCATGAATCTTCTCTGTAATTTCAGCCCGTGTGGGGCATTGCTTGACAGGAGGTATTGCAGTGATTTACAAGAAATATGTGAACATGTGCGTAAGATGTACATGTATATGCAGTGGTATTGGTATTCTCTTTTTTAAATTTATTTTTAATTTTTTTGGGAGGGGTTTTGAAATTGTTGGTGTTTAAACGCCATCATGTGACCAAACATTAACATGGGTTCTATGATTTACTAAAGTATTTAATCCTACAGTAAAAAGGATAGTTTGTGCTCTGGTCTTTAAAAAAAGCTTAAAATAAAAGTTCAGCCTTCTCTTCGTTTGTATTGGTTAAATAGGCCTTGATGAGAACAAAGTTCAATTCAGGGACGTTTCTGGGCCGCCATTTTACTTTCCCTTTCATGGGAGTTTCCCGCTGTCACTTGTGCAGTTGGAAACTATTAGCTATGCCAGTGCTGCTGGTCAGGCCTGGTCTTTAAACCATGGAACTGCCATCTTGGAAAGAGAAGTTAGTGGAAAGTTATTTTCAGTATGTCCCTCTTTTTGAAAATGTACAGTTGCAAACCAGGGTGCATTTTCATTATCCTGAGACATCATGTCCTCCATTTCTTGTGTGCTAATCTAAGAATATTTTGTAATTCAAAGAAGTGCCATCCATAAGCTATGCATATTTTCTTGACGTGTAATCAGAACATTTGAGCACAATCAGAATTATTGCCATCTGTGCTCAGAACTATTCTACATATAAGCTTTAAACATTATTTTGAGTTTTATTTTTTTCAAAAAAAAAATTAAAAAACCCTGTGGTTCACTAAAATCTTTTTGGTGTTTATATTTCAAAAGTAACAGCTAGTGTAATTCAAACTGTCTAAAATATCTATATGGGAGCCATTTTGTTTTCCTAAGTTTATTTTAAACTTTGCCACTTCAGCAAAACATTGTGCAGCCTCGGCCGTGCACCGCTGAGTCACTGGGCAAGGCAAGAGATCGGAATCTGGGCGAGCCTGGCTTTCAGCAGCTACCTTCATGACCTTTCTACGGTCTGTGGTCATGACTAATGCAGAAATGTTCCATAGGTTATTATAGAGAGATGTCATCAGGCTGCAGAATATTTAAAATGTTTTTTTGTTCTATTTTAGACAAAGAACAATACAATTGTATATTTTGCTAGTTGGAATGGTACTCACTAGATGGGTAATAACACTTAAGTTGTGTTCACTTCATATCAATAGTGTAAAATTATTTCAACAATATACAGATATTTACTGCGTATATCAAACCAATTATTTTAACGATTGTTCAATTATGATATCACTGACTTACAAAGGAACATCGGACAGGAAGTGCATTTTGAAACCTTTCTTTAGTGTTGTTCAGTTTAAGCACAATTATCCAATCATAATGGGAGATCATGAGAACATGTCGTGATATGTCATGACATGTCGACGACTGTATGCAGCTTGGTTTTTGTTTCACTTTGGTTTTTTTTCAGGTAAAACTGCTTTCAGCTCCTTCTCCTGGTTTTGTGAACCTCTGAGCGAGTTCTCGTCAAAAGGAAGATTGTTTTTGGGTTGTCATTTTATGCTCTAATTCTGTGCCTTGTCAGAAAAGGTTTTTTCTGGCCTCTAACTTGCCCCCGAAGCTTGAGACGAACGCTATTCCTGTAGCTCCACAACGCTATTCCTGTAGCTCCACAACGCTATTCCTGTAGCTCCACAACGCTATTCCTGTAGCTCCACAACGCTATTCCTGTAGCTCCACAACGCTATTCCTGTAGCTCCACAACGCTATTCCTGTAGCTCCACAACACTATTCCTGTAGCTCCACAACGCTATTCCTGTAGCTCCACAAAGCCCTTCAGATTCGCAATGACACAGTCTGTGAACAAGGTTACAAAGGTTTCCAGTCTCTGACACTCGGATTGTTAGCTTTGCATCGTAAATGTCCTTTGTTTTCTGAAACTCCTCATCCTCAGGTTAAAGTTCCAAGTTTCAGGCACAAGGCCACAGACGCTCATGATGTTTTTCCAATGAAAGGTTTTTGCTTGTTTAATCATAGTTCTCTTTCAGCAGACATCTTGTACTTTATGAATGCTTTCAATTTCTTTGCACTATGACTTTGATGCTAATAAACATATTTGTACCTGACTTACCATTTGAAATTTTCTGTATTATATAAAGCAGCTTCTATTCTTAAATAAGCTTTTTTCCTAATTTAGTATATATGCCCATATAGCAACTGACTGTTTGTAGTTATTTTATTCTACGGGTGAACAAAAAAGGGCCCATGTTCATAAAGCATTTTCGAGTTGGAGTGCTGATCTGGGATCAGTTCTGCCTTTTAGCAAATAATGGATAAGGTTAGGTTGTGGACCCGGGAAAACTGATCCTAGATCACAATTTCTACTCAAGAGGTTTTCTGAATGAGGCCAAGGTTGGGTGATAGTTTACATAATTATGAATGTTTCAATGTTCTGACTGTGAAATTCAAATGAAAAGATATGTTCATACATAACCTTTGAGGAGCTGAACAAGGCTGTTTGCTAAAATGATTTTCTCAAAGTTTAGCTGAAAGATTTGTGTGCAGCATAATTTGTAAAGTAAAACGAGAAGAAAATAACTTAAAAGTTGTGCTGTCCTTTTTAAAAAATGAATGTTACTTTGTCCTGTTATCACTTTGTCTTCTTTAAAAGTTGTAATTATTAAGACCGAGGAGGCAACTCTGGTTCTGGAGTCCATCTGAGCTTCATCACAAGAGTTTGACGGATGATTGAACGTCTGAGCCTGAATGTTACGAAGGGTGAAATGCTGAGTGAAGTCCTGACTGTCTCCAGCACATGGTCACCTGCATTCATTAAACCCGATTAATTCAAATTAATCCAGTTATGTAGTTACGTTTGGAAGGAGCAAAATCCATCTCTGGCACTCCAGGACCAGGGTCGCCTACCCCTGGTTTAAGAGGAAAGCAGATATCTCTCTTTAATAAGAAATGTATTCTGTATCTTCCAGCCGGTGCCTTATGATCTGCACTTGCATTCTGGGCTAATGCCGAACCTCGTCATTACCATTGTGGGAGAACCCACTCCAGGCGCAGACCGGTAATTCATGACAAACTTGAGTTTTTTTTATTTTGATATCTGGAGTACTGGAATGCCAAAAATCTTTAAACAATGTGAGAAATGGCCATAAAACTACACCTGCTTGTGTCGGGGTAATTCACTGTATTGGACAAGCCTTCACAACATTAATTATAGTGATGCACAGGTAGTGTGAATTAAGCTTGTGTGTATATTCTGTGTGTTTTGCCTTGTGGCTTAATTATATATATATATATAATTATTTTTTTATGAGTGGCATCCAATAAGCATCTGCCATTTGACCCTTCACCTTTCATCCCTGTGTTCTTTTCAGGTTTGAAGTTAATTTAATTCGAGGCTCAGATGTTGTTTTCCACTTGAACCCTCGCTTCCATGAGCAGAGCGTCGTCTGTAACTCCAACCTGGGGGGGTACTGGGGTCCTGAGGAACGTGAAGGGGGGTTCCACTTTGTTCCCGGGCACCGTTTTGAGGTACAGTACAGCGTGCAGAGGGGAGGAATGGTGGTGCTTATTTCAACCTCCTGTCCCAGTGCCTTTACTGTCAGGGCTAAGATTGAAACGTGACCCATTCCATTCACTCGTCTAACGTCCTGCATTTTGGGTGTTGATACAGGCGGTCATTTTTAAGACCAGTTTATTGTGCAATAACCATGTGGTAAATTGATTTAGAGTTCTTGCTTATTTTAAGCCTGGAGTACCTCCATGAGCAACCTCTCTCTCTCTCTCTCTCTCTCTCTCTCTCTCTAACCTCTCTCATTAGAAAGGTCATTTATGAAGATCTGTTGTTCCACTCAAGCTTCTCGAAACATCGCTTTGGGATTTGGCTTTTCTGTCAAACATCACAAATGACCATTAGAAATAAGGCTTACGGAAGGTTTCCCATCACCCCAATCTACACCAAGCATAATATTTTCAAATGAATTATTCAGTACAAAACCGGTGTTGTAGTTTGCTGGAACCCATATTAGACCCAAGCACACAAGCTTCCAATCCACATAGGCCTAAACTTGTACACAGCAGATTTGAATGACCGATGGCTTGTGTTTATTTCAGATTCGTCGGGTCTTACAGCTACTCTTTTAATGTTTGGTTATTGGGACGTTTCCGTGGTTGCAGTGTCTTCCTAATGGCTTTATGGTGGCGATGTAATCTCTCCTGGTTCCCTGCAGCTCAAGATCCTGGTGGAGGAAGACATGTTTAAAGTAGCACTGAATGACATCCATCTCCTGGAATACGACCATCGGGTCGGAGGTCTAGAAGATGTGAACCTGCTCCGTATCATGGGTGACATCATCCTCTACAGTGTGGCCCCCAGCATGATCACTTCCCCATAGCCAGAGAGGCGAACCTAACCCTGATTGCTGCTGTCACCCGTCTGGACTCAACAGAGCACTCGACACACTAACGCCGCATAGCCTCCCCCCACAGCCGTGTTCTTTGGGTTTCCGTCTGTAGATTGTGTGTCCTATGACCTTCAAATGCTGCATGTATCTTATGACAATCATGAGGTGGGGAGGGCATGAGAACGCCACCATCAATTCAATATGTTTGTATCTGACTGCATGGAAATGGCAGTGGACATATATAAGCTGTCCACTGCATGAGATCTTTTTTTTTCTTCTTTTTTTCCAGTGTGCTGTGCTCTATTATCACTTATCAAATAGTATATTTTTTACTGTCAAGCATATGTCTTATGAAATGACAGAACGTAGCGTAACTAATAACGGGGTTTCATTTCAGTACACCAAACAGGATAGCTACTTTATTTTTCATTGCTGTGTGACTCAACCCACGACTTGAGATAACCAGGCACCAGGAACTTGGGCCAGAAGGGCTTCTCTCTAATTGCAGTAGTTAATACTGTTCTGCCCCCAAAAAAAAACCTTCATGGAGTCTAGTTATCTGTGGGATTGTTTACCCTCTAACCCAGAATTCAAATGCTGTAGCCTTCTTTTACCCCCCATGCACAAACGTCTGCAATCACAGCCTTTTCGCAATATTTTATAACAAAGTCAGAAACCAAGATAAAGCTGTGGGTTCTTGATGCCCCCCCCCCCCCATATGGATTCACACTGGAGCTGTTGTGCTGTTATTTGGCATGAAATGGGTATAATACAAATATGGAGTGTAAAGAAATTATGTTTATCACGATCTGGAGTCGGTGTTAAACGTTTGTGTCATTTTCAATAATAATAGATAACTGTTCACATATAACACTGAAAAGTGCTTCCTGATTTTGATCAATTGTTGGGGTAATACTGTATTTCCAACTGGGGCTCAGAGGATATCGCAATTGTTAGGAAGAATTATGTCATATTTTAAGAATATACTAAAAATAATAATTCAAATGCATAAAAAACATTTTGTGTGTCAAATAAATTGTATAATTTAAAACTATATCTCATAAGATGAACCTGCGCTTATATTGTTACATTTTCACTTCTGCCCTCTACTGGCTAATAATAGAATTGTCTCAGGATAACTGTTCTGATGCTGTCGTTACCATTTATTTTATTCTTTAAATAATAGAAATGTTTAAAAAATTAATAAATAATAGAAATTTTATGTTTTGTCCACATTATAAAATGTGTTATACAAAAACAATAAATTTCCAGTATTGACGAGATAATTTTGTTTCATGGTGATTTTCCCCTCCCCTTGAAACTGAAAGTGCCTGGTAAAATGAGATCTTTGTTTGCACCAGTGGTGTCGTTTTGTGTTAATATTATCATCTTTGTTAGAACAGCAGCTAAATCCACGGGCATATAGTTTCGATTATGAAAAATGTATTTTCCTTAAAATGTTCAAATATTATAAAAAGCTTTTCACTTTGACTCGTTACAATAATCCTGAGGATCAAGATTAGTTAAATATGGTTTCAGTTAGACGTGCACTAAATGCGGTCTCCTGGGCCTCGCTTACAATTGCTTTTTACTGCACACTATGAAAGCAATGTTAAGCTGCTACAAAGGGTAAAGTTTGCAGCCCACAATGCTCGATGATAGCTGGGTCTGTGGCTGTGTGATTCCGCAGTAGGATATCAGCATGCACTTTTGGAACAGGCATCGATGTGTTCTGTTGCCAGATCTGGATTCCTTTTTTGGCAAGGTAGACATTGTCAAGCAAGAAAACAAGAATAGACCAAACTGATCGTGCATACAGAGAAAGTAGTGCAGTTACTCGGATGGTCTAGAATCTAGATTACGAAAGACACCAGTTGCAACAATGAAAAATTTAAATTTAAATTTAAAAATCCGCCGAAGTCCCTACGTTTTTGTACATTGTTCGACTGCATGACGTGTCACGTTGAATCACGTGTCAAGAGCATTCTGGGGGAAACTTTTGTCTCGTTCGAGGGCAGTAAAACGACATTTCCCAGAGGCTACTGCGGGATGCAGGATCAGAAACTGCACACCTAATTCACCTTCAGCTCAGTTTTCTAAAAACATTAGAGTTAATTTCTCGGTCATTATGAACGGGACTATGCACTGCGCGCCCACTGCAACAGAGATCATATTGAAAAGAGGACCATCAGGTAAGATGATGTGAATTTTCTTTTCGCCTACAACCATACGACGAGCTAGATAGCTCACCCGTATTGAACTTAACCAGCTAGCGAGGAGCTACTGCCACTGGGGCCTGTGAACTTGCTGATCGGACCTCCCGCAGTGATATAATTGCTGTTGGCGAAATAGCCGGAAAACTATTTAGCGGACAAGACACGATTGATACTTTCGGATAGACAAACAACGGCGCGGCAGAACACTTTTGTTAATGATATAGTTGTGTTAACTGGCCATATTTGGCTATACTACATTGAGTCGCGTGCTGTATGTTAGTTGCTAGTTTGCTAATTCTATCTTCGCTTCTAGAATGGATTTTCACTTTTGGCAGACTAACCAGAAAACCAAATAATGTTTCACATTGAATGAAATATAAGAAGTGAAAATGTATCTTAATTTAAAATGCAAGTTGTCGTCGTAGTCAACTAACGTCGTCAACAAGCTAGCAAGCGGCATTTTGTAGCTTACGATGCAACATGTTTTTCTCACAAGATGCTCTGTAAAATTGAATAGTAACTAATACTCCGATAGATAGCAGTGTGGACAAACGATGGATATTGTGTTTGTTAGGCGGTTAGTTAAATGTATTTTCATGTTTGCAATTTAACTCTGCACATTGGCAGGCGACTCAGTATGAAAGTGAAAGTAAATTGTTCATTGAACTAGGCTAAGGATGTACTGATAAGAATATGATTCATTAACACAGCCAGTCAGTCCCGTAGACAATTTACGTTGCTCTATCGTGCTGGATTACTATACAGGTTAAATGTGGGCATGGAGGTGGAACTCACTAAATAGCTCGCTAGGAACTACTGTGGATGAGTCCTTATCAAATACGTTGTTACTGTAAGTCCCAACCTTTGAACTCTACCAGCGCTACCTGATGTAATGGCTCCGAATGATTGGATTCATCGTGATGATGCACGAGTGTTGCTCTGTGATTTATTCGCCAGCTAGGTTTTATCGTGAGCTGTAAATTTGATTAATTTAAATCTGGCGTCGCGCTGTTTAGTCTGTTGTCGTGTAGCTTCAGATTGTTGACTTTGCTTTGGCAGTTAAATGGATACTTCACTTACTGTTTTAAAAAAATATATTGTTTCGGTGTTAGTGTTTGTTATTGATGGACTCAGACAGTTTTTGTGCGCAGTGGCTGATATTTTCGATATTTACAGAAGTTTCTGACTACCTGCTGGCTTTGCAATGGCTGATAAAGGGGCAATCGCCACAAACCCGTGATTACTATGATAGACATGGCTGGTAGACACATGATTATAGACATAATGTGACAACAGTATGACATGTCAACAGATGTTTCACCATTGAGTCCCAGGATTGTACTCAATTCAAGTGATTCTCATACCCAAACAAAACCTGCTGCTATATTTATTGCACCTGGACCATGGCCTGCCGAGTACCTTGAATTTTATTTTTATTTATTTAACCTTTATTTAACCAGGAAAAAGCCTCATTGAGATTAAAAACAGGCAGCAGCACATTAAACATGGTTGCAGACACACAACATATAACAAATCACAAACATTAGAAGTTCCAATTCACACAAGTGCATATATACATCACAAATCAGGAGAATCAATAAAAGTAGCCAAAACAAAAGTCGGCATAGAGTGCAGGATCAAATACCAAATAAATTAGCTCAAAAACATTTACAGCCTGATGTGCCTGCCCCCCATTTCTTCAACATGAATGCTGGCGATGTTACATTACATTATATATATATACTACACTGCCGCCCTAGTGGTGGTCATGTGATGTGTCATGCGATGTGGTCACACAAGGCTAGCCATCAGCAGTTGCTTGGCTTGAGGGTCAAGAGACGTTTTAGCAATGCGATGAACGTCTCACTGATGGTATAAATGGCCAGTCTCGATGTTATCCTGGAAACATTTCACAGAGAGCAAAGGTCAGAGTTTTTTCCTCTAGTTAAATATTGGGTAAAGTGTATCAGCAACTGCGTTGGTTTAAAAAAAAGTAGAATCTTCTGATGCCTTCTAGAGGCAATATATAAAGAATAGGGGTGGGACGATTCAATCCCATCACGATTCGATTCGTTTCCGATTCTTTAGGCAAAGGTTCGATGCATCATAATATCTTACGTTTGACCACGATTCGATTCGGTTCGATTAATTTAGATACTTTAAATAGGTATGCTAATGTGATTTGATACCGATACATTCAGCAGTAATTAAATATTCAATTAGAACCTTACACCAAGTTCACAGCATTATGTTTATTGTTAAGGCATGCCATACATTTTGCAGCTGTCTGCAGCAAATAATGCAGCAATAAACATGACTAACAGTGTATTTTCTAAAGTTGCCCTATTTAGGTTATTGTTTTTCAAACAGTGTCAGACATGGTACTCTAATACATTTCCTTTATTTACAAAATGAAAATGGCTAAATGTATAACAATTACTAAACTGGGCCAAGAAAAATGAAATAGCCTATAGGTTAGTGTCATGCATAGTACTTTCCTAAATCTTAGTACGATCTAGACCTTCGGTGGAGCAAGATGCCCATCCATCCGTAGTTAAAGCTACTCTCGTAGCGTTTTGCAAGGACAGTCGAACAGTTTTCTTCACCTCTTCATACAGAGCAGGTATACATTTTTCACTCAAATATTTTCTGCATGGTATGGTGTATCTAGGTTCCACGACATTCATTTTGTGAATCGGACAGTTAACGTAGTAATAATTAATTGAACGTAAGACATTGGAAATAGTCTTACTATTTTTGTTTTTTGTCTCTAACGTCTACTTGATTTTGAATAGAAAATGGTTTAAATTTAAATATCAGAAAGCACTTTACAATTAACTGTCTGGACACGGTATGTGTATAAAAACAATTATACAAAAAAATAGAACTGTTTGGCCATTTCTCCAGGAAACTCATCAATGACTCCCGAGTTTAGCTTGCTTACCAGCTTGCTAACGCGCTTGCTGTCCTTCACGTCAATTGTGTATCGTCGGCTCAAATGGTTTATCATGTTTGTGGTGTTGCCTGTGTATCTGATTTCTACTTGGCAGATCTTGCATATTGCAGCGGTTTTGTCAAGTACACCCTCCTTCTTTCTAAACCCGAAATGCTTCCATACCACTGATTTTCTGTTCGGAACATCGCAAATTCGGAGTTTCTGTCTCTTTTGTCGCACTCAGCGAGCACGCAGCTAGCCATTTCGCTCAGATCTGTCCGTCTCATAGTCGCTACTTTCAACTCACGCTTACGTTGGGGTTGGAGCAGAAACATGGATTGAAGCTGGTCAAAAGAGTTTTAAAAGTAATCGTGTCTCAGAAATATATATTTTAAATAATTTTTGAATAAATGAATACGTGTACATTCATTTAAAATGCGATATTAATCGATGCTTATCGATTCGAATCTTGCAGATCGATGCAGTTGTATTTACACATTCGGATCGATGCATCGCGATGCACCGGTGCATTGTCCCACCCCTAATAAAGAACATGAAAATTACAAATGGCCAGCATTACCAGGTGTTTACAAGAGAAAGTCTAAGCTTTTTGTCTTGTGCTATGGCTAATGCTGTTTGTGAATCTAAAATATTGTTTCATGAAAAATGAATGAATTTTTTTTGTTTATTAATTTTGTGCAATTACTTGTAAGACGTGTAAACGCAACAAATAATTAAGTTAAATAAGTGAAATAATTTGTTGCGCAGTTAGTCACAACAAGCTCTTTGTCTTCGGGTGACCAAATAGTTCAAGTTTATGAGCATTTGTCCCAACGAAGCTACCGATCACTGAACCCCCAAAATGGAATCTCACCCCCCCCCCACCCCTCTCTTCACCCGGGTCAGCAATCGCAAACCCGCCCCCCCCCACCCCACCCCCCACATACATACACACACACACACACACACACACACACACACACACATACACACACTTTTTTATTTTTAAATTCTCTTCACATCCGTTCACCCTACTGTGTCTGTGTTTTTAAGGCCTAGGCTTCAACATTGTGGGAGGTGTAGACCAGCAGTGCATGATGAACGACAGCGGGATCTATGTGGCTAAAATTAAGGGGAATGGAGCAGCTGCACTCGATGGACGACTGCAAGAGGGTGACAAGATCCTGGAGGTAAGGGGGTGTCAGGTTTTCATTTTTGGAAATAAGGGTCTTGGGGGGGGGGTGTTTCAAGATGAATGTGTGACATTTCAGCAAAATTGGCGAGAGCACTTTCACATCAGACGAACATAGTTGGCATAGGGAGTGGAAACAAGGTAATTAATATCATTGTTGCCAGCAGCTAATCCCAGAGTTTAAGCAGTCATTTGATATTTTGGCATTAAACTTGACACATACAACCCACAAGTTCCTACAATACTGTCAACTTTCATACTTGATTTCATTTAGACATTACATAAAATTTTTATCAAATTGATAATTGATGCAGAGCTGCACAAGAATCAGCTACGCCCAGTAGAAAATAAGATGTTCGGGTGAATTTACTGGATTTTTGAAATGTTTTGAAACATTTTTCTTCCATATTTAATTTTGTCAAATCTTGTGACTAATGGGTCTAGATCAGGGGTAGGCAACCCTGGTCCTGGAGAGACGCAGGCTCTGCTGGTTTTTGTATTCACCTTAAATACAGCAACTACTTAGACCAAAAAATGGTCTAGATGAACTTTGTCAGAGGTTGTCCAACACTGACTTGTAGACTTTTTCCAAATTTCTGAATTCTGAACAAAAACAATAGCAAGATTGTGTACTTTTCTTGCGTGCTCTTTTAAAAAATAAAAAAAAATAAAAAAAACACAACTACACGTTTTAGATTAAAAGTTGGCAATGACTCCTTATTTCCAAGCTGAGATGGGAGGCTATTTCACTGTGTAAGTGTGTAGCAAGCAAAATCATTGTGTCCCACCAATTACAGATGAGAAGAGAAGGAAGGACGGTCAGCAGGCCAGAAACGGGACCATTGGGAAACACGGGGAGGGTTTATGGGGCTCGTTTAATAGGTGACGGATTTAGAGGGAAGTTAACTTCGATTGCATTATAGTGATCAGGAGTGTTTTAAAGTTAATCAAACGTGCCACAGGGATCCGATGGAGAATGTAAGACCTATATATTTTGTTTTTTCAGGATCTCTGTTTTGCCTTCTCAAAACAGAGCCATGCAAAGACAATAGTTCTATTGCTTTATATTAAGGAAAATGGAAGCATTCCATATTAACACAGCAAAGTACTGGGAATGGAATTGTTTATTTCCTGTAGATGGAGGTGTTTCCTTGACGTGTGCCCCACGTGTTCTCAGGACTCTCCTCTGTCACGTCTGATTTGAGCACATGTTTTTCCTCTGTACCAGCTATAAAATTGCATACAGTAAATACAGTACCCGTTCTGTTGCACAGATCAACGGGCACAAGGTGGAGAACCTGTCGCATGGAGACGTAGTGGACCTCTTCCGATCAGCCGGGGAAGACGTGCAGCTCGTTGTGGTGAAGGTGGGTATATCTGCAGTGCTTATGGGCGTCACAGTTGGGCTCCGAACCTCAGGTAGGAGTTTACATTACAGTCTACGAGGTCAAGAAAGCTTCTTAGGTTTATTTAGCTGGATATCATACATTTACCTACTGGAGTCACCTATAGGTCACCCAGTTTGGCCCAATGTTCTGAATGTGTACTACCTTGTGTATGCCCCAGGCAATTGTAGAGCCCTGGATGGTGAAATATGAACAAGAATTTGCTATTATTTTCACAATGAAAAACACTGCAAACTTTTTTGCTGATGATGTTATAGTCAATAAAGGGCACGCAGAAGAATTCTTGCTCATACAGTAAACAGCACAACCAACCTTAATGAGACCATAAATGGGCAAATAATTAAAATAATTAAGGCAGCTCACACGGTGTCAAAATGCCAATATTCAAAAATTTACTTATTCAACAAACTGTTTTGAAACGACTTATTTATGACTGGTTATAAATATATATATATTTGAATTAATTAATATATTTTTTCAGTATGACAATTGCCATGTGACCATTGGACAGCAAATGAAAATCAAAATGATACAAAATATATTAATTTGTTTAACTTGCAATTGAAATATTTCAGAATTAGCCAAATGCAATGAATAGGCAAAAAATGGCTGTTGCAGTATATGTGGTGCATTGGTATGCTGTTTGGAAATGGGGCACATTGGGATTCTGGAATTATAAAAGTCCATTATGTTTTGTTTTTTAAAATTTGTTTCTGATTTTTTCCCAATTTAGTAGCCAATTGAACCCCTATTCTAATTCAATTCCCCCCATGTAGCAACCGCTAGAGAACCACCGCTATACAACCCCGTCAGCCGGTAGTAGGAAAGAGGCCGCCATGTCCTCTACAGGGCGCGACTCCCCATGCTCCTGACCGTGATTCCAACTCGCCTGGGGCCTTATTTGCGCAGCGATTCTCTTCCGAGCCCTCCCCCCCCACCCGGAAGCAGCCGCCAATTGCTGCTCCCACAGGGCGCCGGCCATGCTCTGAAAATGGCAGGTCCGGGGCGCGAACCCCGATCCTCGGAGTACAACTGCGCTCTTACCGTTGTACTACCGCAGCGGCCCCAAAGTCCATTATGTTTGACTGTATGTAAAAATCTATCACATATGATGGGGGAGGTCCTGTACTCTAATAAAAGTTGGCACTTCACCAGGCAGTCAATCTTGATTAGAAATTAGCATTAACATCAGAAAATCCGGCAGGTCGCTTATGCGGGAGGCGGTTATTTAATACTCATTTTCTAATACAGTTTTTAGGATATTTTCATATGCTTAAACACACTTGTAGTTTATTTAATTTGTGCTGCCCAATCAACAGACAGGAGGGAAACTGCCCAGCAACCAGCAGCTCACATCCTTGTACATTTTAATATAGAAAAAATGTCTGTGATGGGCTACTGCACAAATGTACTGGGGGGGTCATTAAAAATGCGATCAATGATTTTGGTTCTAGAAGTGTGTTGAACTTATTGCCAGTGTCACAGTGGTGTGTGTGACACATGGGCACTTCAGGTCCCCCAGTGGGAGCTACTCTGTGGATCATCTCAGGATAGAGACACTGGAAGTTTCTGGGGATCGAGATCAAAGGCATCTCCTCCTTCTTAGTCTCTCCTGTCTCTCTCTTTTACAGAGCATGGCGCCCGTGAATGGTCCCTCAAAAGCCCGGCCTGACAGTGAATCATCTGCCTATAACATTGGAATGTTGGGTTTCGCCGTGGCAACTGTTGCCATCCTTGCCTTCGTCTACATACGCTTCCATCCCCATATTCGGAGGCGTTATTAAATATTCTTTCCCTCTTCATTGCTTTTTTTTATGGACAAAAAAAAAAAAAGGCTGAATAATTTTGCTTAGGGCCAAAAAGAGAATTGAAACCAACCAAGCCATTTTTTCCCCCTTACTTCACTGTTGTTCATATTATTATTATATAATTGTTTATGTTGTGATATTCATAGCTGCTTAACCCACATTTTAAAAGTGTTTGTTTTACTTTGAAAATGGTAGAAGTAAGGTTCAAAACATTTGAGAAAGTAAGAGCGACAACATATTCCTTCTTTCCATGAAAGGGCTGTATACAGGCTGGTTAGTTGTGTGTCTCAGGGGAATCTTTGGAGCAGGGTCAGAAGGAAAAGGGGCTTAGAAAGTCGGGCCTCAGCATTTCCTCGCCAGTTTTCTGTGTCAGTTGGAGTGTGTTCTGGAACTCTCCTCACCGCATCTGTTCTGAGGTGACTTTTGAACTTGTTGTCTGGGGTTCTGCACGGAAGCTCTTTAAATTTTGTGTGTCTCTTTATTTCTTGCGCCATATTTCCCCATGAAAAGATGTAAGATTTAACGTAGAACCAGTTAAAAGCTTTGCCTGTTGTAATTGTTACCTGTCAGGGTCACAGTGAAGGGTTGTTTTGAAGGGGTTCATTAGACAACTGGGTAAAGATAATGGGGGGTTTTAACAGTAATGTAGAGATTTGGCTCAAAAGCTTCCATCGACAGGGACTCAGAAAAGCAGTGTTTTTTTCTGCTTGCATCACAACTTATACTTAAGGGAAAATATTAAGAAATATCGGATGCTCATACATTTCAATTTTTTCCAACCATATCAGTGACAGCAGTCATCGGAAACTATGGGCCTGATTTACCAAGGCCTTTAGCGTGTGCAAAACCTTTTATCGCACGCGAAACCAATAACATGACTAATGATTGGTCATGGTATTTGCTTTGCACCAATCATTGGTTGTGTTAGTAGTTTTGTGTGTGCAAAAAGGTTTTGTACATGCTAAAGATCTTAGTATATCAGGCCCTAAATCTACATATTTACTTGACAAGGAAAAATTTCACAGATTTCAATGCATCACTGGCATGCTGTTTGAGTCCTGGGGTGCGTCCCAATACTCAAAAAATGCACCCTCCCTTCCTCCACTACCACCTCCTCTCTCGAAACGTTCAGGCAGTTTTGCATACTTCCGGGTAGGAGAGGAGTGGTAGTGGAGGAAAGGAGGTGGGGAGTGAAGAATATTGGGACGCAGCCTACGTCTTATCACCTTTTCTTGCCACCTGCTGATTGGCTTACAGAGATGTACTACAAGCACTCTGACGAGGGGGGCTTTAACAATCCATATGTTTTTAATGTCATCAATTTGTACAACAAATCTGCACTGGATTTAGATCTCCCTGTTGGAACGTTTGTCTCTCTCTACATGTACCTAGAAACATGTCATCCTGTATTGTTCTGTCTGTTGTCATTCAGCAATGCCTTGATATCAGATGTGATCATAGAGTTTTTAACACTTGCTAATAATCAGTGTGTATGCAATGTGACCAATGTATTTTTGGGTCAAATTCAGGTTGAAATTCTATGCCTTATGCACAAATCACTATTCTCAATTTAGGTAATCTGAATTGTTGATAAATTCACACAATCTGATACTCGGTAAATTGTCTCCCTCCCACAATGTGCCTGATTGGCTTGTCTGGGTTTGTAGACATGGTTGACATCCCAAAGAATCTAAGAAATTACACTGGGGGTGGATATAATGGTATTTTTGACATATCAGAGATTAACTGTGTTAAATCACAGCACTGTAATAACTACCATTATTAAAGCGTGTTTGACTTATTGAGCTTTACTGTGAATTTCTACCAGGAGTTTCAGTTCAATTAAAACGTGCATTGAACTGTAAAGTGGAGATAGGAGCAGGATGCATACATGTGTACGTCGTTTGCCCTTGCAAATGGAAAATGAAACGTGTGTGTGTGTGTGCGCGTGTGTGTGTGCGTAAGGACATTAATCAGTTGTGGTGTTGTGAAAGGGAATGGCAAGTTGTCAGTAGCAGTAGAAATGATAAAATTTAACAATATTTTCCATCTAAACAACTTCCATTCTAAGTGTAACAAGGCAATGCTTGTCTTTAATGCGTGTTGTCCTTGTTGGACCATAAAGAAAGGCTCAAGAAGACATGGTAATATGCACTGTGGCTCTCATATTCAGTAACTTCAGAGCCTTAAAATGGGAAGGTATAATCCATGTGTGTGGCAGTGGTGTTGCATTGATTTGCATATACTAAAACAGTCTGGGGATGGAAAGGCGCTGGAGAAATGGACAGGAAGCCATCTTAAATTTAGTTTTGTCACAAGCGAAGAGGGCGATTTGTGTTTTCTGATGTACTGACATTATTGCACACAGTTTCCAGCTATGGTTTACTGTGTGGACCGAAGGAAAGAGATGGTGGAGCAAGGTTAGTTATTCTCCTGTTAGGACTTAGACTGGGCAGATGCATTAGAAAGAGTGAGCCAGGGGAGGTAAGAATGTCAAAGACTTTTAAGCAATGGGAAAACTATTCGAGTCTTACATGAAATCAACACTCAAAAAGAAACCAAATTTATGTAATTGTGTTGTCCACACAGCTCTTGTGTCTGTCTGTGTGTGCTACACATCAAAGGAATGTGTAAATTCTCGCCTTAAAATTAAGTGGTTTTTTTTATTTTATTTTTACAAAACGATCAACAATAAACCTGACAATGTTGAAAACAAAAACAAAGTGTTCCTGTGTTTTTGCTTTGTGAGAAATTTCTCGATGTGATTCAGCGCACTTTCTTAGAAATTGTGGACCTCCTCTACACCCTGACATGCCAGTTCAGTTAAAATGCTTGATCAGAACGTTTACTCTTTAATATTAGACCCGCGGCTGGGTGTTTTGGCTCTTAAAATAGTGTCCTCTAATATAAGAATGTATGTTTTGCATAAATTGATAACTCACATTCCTTTGGTGTTAGCATTTAAATTACATCATTTTTTGAGAGTCTAATTCTGTTAAAAGCCTGACATTTTTTAAGCAGCAACTTGTGGTTTTAATTTGAACTCACCTTTTGTATCAACTAAACAAGAGGAGAGTAATATTACGTACATGTAAATTAATAAAAATATGTTTTACAATGGTGGCAAGAATGATCTACTCTACCTTCTATGAGGGCTGGCACATAAATCTCTCCATTGTCCTTCCAAAACATGTCCAGAACGCTGGCACACAATGACCAATAGAGTCAATAATAGAGTTTCTTAATAGAGTTTCTATTTTAAGACTATATTTCCTACGCATTAGAAAAGACTAGGAATCGACCTGTTATTAGCATTTCCCACTCTGCTGGCGTTGGTCTATAAGATGGCTTTAATGGGCGATTAATGCTTCTGTCCTCCTTGCTGGCACTGAAGTGGCGCTCCCCTGATGCGAACACCGCGCTGGTTGGCAGTGCTCACTAATGATACCAGTCAGGTGACTCGAGATGACTGAATGACGTGACGGCTCTTAAGTTTGCTGTGCACAGCTCAACTGAAGATCTCTAGATGCAGCCTTGCTCATCACAGCAAAAACACACAGCCAAAAAGCAGGCGTGGTTAGCCTTGATCTATCTGAATGTGAGGCTTTTCCAATTGGGTGTGGTACACTACAAAGACTGAACAAAAGTCATGCACAGTTGGGTGCATTTAATGCATCCAGACCTGCTTTTTAAAATAAGGTTTTATATGCCCTTCTATGATGACATCTAATGAATACACAATCAACACATCAAGCCACAATATAAAACCTGCTTGGCCACTCGTTGACGCTTTCATTTGGTCATGGATGAATAAATGATTGCAGTCATAGGAAAAAGAACAAAAAAAAAAAAGCCTGGTGTATTTACACAATAAACTTTGGAGGTATCCTTTCAGAATCTTTTTTTTTTTTACTGGTGCTTGTCTTTCCAATGTTTCTCTGAGAATGAGAAAAAGCATACCTGTAAAGGCATTCTCTCTGTAGACCTATGCTAGAACAGCAGCCCCTCACTAAGGGAAACATTCAGTTATGTAACTGCGCTACACCTTGAGTTCAACACTTAACCCATGGTGGCTCTACGCTCGAGCAATGATCCTGACCCTTAAATCTTGGCTGGCCTAGTGAAAGTTGATACCTGTGAAATACACCATGCTAAGTTACCTCTGATGAAAAAATTCCTTCATAGATTTATAAGTTCACTGAGGTACTGGGGTGGATGCAATGAAGCCAAGCAGAACTGTGACTCCTTTCTCCCGCCTGTCCTCTGGAGGCAATCTGTTCTGCGAGCAGATGTGTGTGCTCCAGTGTCTTATAAAAATCAATACATCCAGTCAATGATGCAGTCCGTCGGTGGAGAGAGATGCTGTTTGAAGGTCACATGGAAAAAAATTTAATCCTTAATTCACTGAAAGCTTTCAGTCACTTTGTGTCAAATTGAGTTGTCCTCTACGACATGTCATTTCAATTTCTTTTGATGGACGATAGAGGGTAGGGTACTTTTTGTTTTTGATGATGGTTTTGCAATTTTATTGTTAAGGAATGAGAATATATTAATTCCATGATCATAATACTATAGTCTCCCATTGGTTCCCTAAACGTGTTATCAAATACATTGTTAATGGCAAGAAGTCTTCTCTGTGATGTAAAATCAAGCAAAGCAGTATTGTATGCCAGAACTTCTGTTATGACAGCTATAAAGCTGTCATCATGTTTATATTATGGAATAAGGTATAAGAATATCCATCTCTCTCCAATTAATTCCACTAGTTTTATCAAATGTTAGTCATTTCTAAAAAACAATCACATGATAGAGGGTGGGGGGGGGGGGGGGGAATTATCCTTCAGAAATCAGGCCATAAATGGTGCTTTTGGTCTGTGGAAATCAGTGGTCGACACTCACGACTATGTGCCCCGAGTATAGAAGCAGAAACAATTTGACAAACTGGGTTCCAGAGAAGGACATGGTGAAATCCTTTAGGCAAATTTAGAGTCCCAGTGAGACCGCTCTATGGCACTCTGGGGTATTACGTTTTTAGTGATTAACAATGTTATGAACAAGAAGCCCTGTACCACTAAATGAACCAGTAGAAACAGAATCACCTCATACAAAGTGATCTTTAAAAAAATGATATGCTCACTTAATATACATGTATTTGGTTTGTAGGTAACTGCCATATCCAAGAGCAAAAATCACAGGTTATTAATGTCTGAGTATTTGAGTACTTTTCTTTTACTTTCTACTTGCTTGCTAATGGCAGTTTCTGTGGCTCATGCTTGGGTCAGAGCAATCAGTTCCCATCATAACAAAGCTAGCCGGGACACAATGAAGCTGACATTAGAACTTCACACTTGTGCGCAAACACAGAAACACACAGTCACACACACACATACACCTCACAGCTCTATTCTTGGAACCGCAGACGGGTCCTGTTTACGAGGAACCTGTATCCATTCATTGTCCGACACAGCCGAACGCAAATGCCCCAGCCACAGTGACCAATGTATGAGTGATAGCGTGTGGCCAGGGCACAGAACAACATATCCATCCGATCCCTTTTTAACTTATATTATATATTTGGCAAAAAATGGTCCAAAAACAAAAGAAGTTGCAGTTATATCGTGACCCTAAACCATGCTTTTGGGAGGTGTCCCGTCTGAATACGGAAGTCGGGTGCACTACTACCAAACATATCATTACCAACTGTGCGTCAAACACGTATACAAGGCAGACCTCTATAGGCATGTGAAAGCTGAGTCCCTGACTGACAGTCCATGGTCTACTATGCATTCAGGAATTCTGTATAATATGCATTGATACTAGAAAATTAATATTTCTTCATATGCCATTATTGTATAATAATAATAAATATAAACGTTTATACATAATTAGACAGCGAATGTATACAGCTTTAAGCAGTGACGATGAAGGCTTCAGCATGCTACTTCCAGCTGCCCCCCACACCCCTCTCTGTCAGTCGTTGATGGAGGGGGATGCTAGCAGGCTGCCTGATGATGTAATCAAATCTCTCCGCACTCACTCTCATTCAGAGCTGGTGGACGGAGCTTTAAACGGCAAAGAGAGCGCCATTGGTTTGGGTGATGTCATCCGCCGTTCCGGGATAAAGAGTTTTTGGAGGCAATCAGACGCGAGTCCGAGGAAGCCCGACTCGGCGCTTCTGCCGGGGCTGCTGTGTGTGTGAGGAAACGAGAGGAACCGAGCCGACCTGTCGTCCTTCCCGCCTCCTACATATGAGGATTACACACAAACTGAAACGGAAAGCACCGACTGCACCAGCAGCATCAACCATCGTCAAACCGACCTTTAGCAGCAGCTATCTGCGCGCGTTATTCACTAACGTTAGCTATATTGTAGCTATATTGTCTGTGTCGTTTAGCAGAGGACATCCGCTGTAGATCCGGTTAACTGTGGAGGGTTCCGTTAGTTAGCCAGCTACCTTTCTGGATGTTATCCATCTATTAGATACTAATATATTAGCTCGTTAGCAATATGTGTTTATTTTATCCACGTGTAACTATAGAGTGCTAGCTAACTCGCTGGCATGCTAACTAGTAGTAACGAGCTTGCTTGCCTCAGCTAAGTGCCTGTACGATTAGTTCCGCGTGTCTTCGGCTCGGAAGTATCCCTGCGAGTGACATTTCAATGATTTTCCTTTATACGCGTCTTATCACCGATGTCAGCTCACGTTAGCTAGCAAACTAGGCAGTTTTATTTGCGCGACACAAAACAACAGTTTCTCACTTATCATTCAAAACAATTTAGCTGTCGTGTTATTTAGCTAAGCTACCGAGCATTATTGTTTTTGTATTGTCCGCTGGCTAGCCACTTAGTTAACGGTAATATGTGGAGTAACGTTAGCTATTTTTCTAGCTAACATACCGACGCGCTAACGGTGTCCGATATGGGATGCGCTGTAACGGGAACAGGTGAATTCGACCCTCTGTCATGAAACGAATTGCGGCGTATTCGCTAGCCGGCTTTCTAAACTAAACTAACTTAAATGATAACAGTGGTGTTCTGTACTTAATTTATTCTTTAACGACAGCTTGCTAGCTTATATACTAGTAATATATGGAGGCCAACGTGTGCCTGCTGTCTGCTAGGAAACCAATTATTTCGACTATCTAGCCAGCTAGCTGGATGGCTAGCTACTGAATGGTTATTCGATGTCCTCCTGCATCTACCTCTGGAATTGTGTTGCTTTTCAACCTTACAAAGCCTTTCACGCTGAATGACCAAGACTGTCGACTTATTTGTTTCATGTTCCGGGAGAATGACAAAACGGAGGATTAAGTTGCATTTTATTTTTTTCTCATAAGTGAACCCACGTTGATTCTGCATTGAGGGGGTAGGTGGAAAAACTCCCACCGTACCCTTTGAGTGCTGCATGAAATCGGCGGAGTAAACCTGGAAAAGCAGAGCTGAAATCAGTCTTCTATGTTTATTTATTACGGACTTCAAACAGAATACCCCTCTGCGTGCGCTCCTGGAGCACGGGGACTCGAGGTGCTGCTATTCCGAGAGCAATAACGTCAATAGAAGGGACTGGACGCTGGCCTTTCGATCTCAGGACTAAAACCATGGCCAATGAACCTGTCATCCTTAACGTTTATGATATGGTAAGAAGCAATCTCCTAATCATCTCTTCTCTTTCCTTTCGTCCATGCATAATTTACAATTGTGCGCACACGTGTGGTAGTTTTATCATTCCCTGTGGACTTTATACAGTAAGCCACATATGCCTTGTATATGGCCAGCAATGTCTTATTTATTCACCGTGGTGCCCATTTCCACGCAACTATAAAACCAGAAACTGCTAAACATATTTGGTAATATACTATCAGCTATGAAAATTTCCCTGCCATTAAGCATTCTGAGCTGCTTCAGGTTTTCAAGTGAGTAAGTCTGTTAAATACTAGTAAGTTAATTTTTATACTAACATGTAGCTCTCCTGACTGTGCAGCTTATGAAATGAGTAAAAATATTATTGACAGAAGCCTTTATGTAATCAAACGGCTATGGTAAGTTCAGTGAAACTTGCAACCAAAAGTGCCTGGACCCGGAGCTGTAGGCTGAAAGTATGATTTCCTGGCAAGCCCCACGGACGGCAGTGCAGCGCACATCTACTCATCAGTACCAAACATTGCCAATGAAAAATGTGTTATTTCAACCAAATGTTTTTCTAAGTGTATTTATTAGTGGTGGGTGGCTATATTGTTGTTCTTTGAACATTTCTAAGCTCATCAGTATGTAACAATGCAAATGAAAAATGGTGTATTTCACCTACATATTTTTTTTCTAAATTGATTTATTAGTGTGTGTGTGTGGGGGAGGGGTTATATTGTTCTTTTTTAACATTTATAACTGATACTTGTGGAAAATTTGTAATTGTGAATAACTATAGCTATAAGTGAATGCCTTGAAAGGTGAATGTGCATGCAGGTTCACGCACACATGGCCATATCGGTGATAAAAAGCAGCGAGCATCCTGTTGTTAATTAGGTTCTTCTGTCTCCGTGTGGCTATAATAAAGGTCAGATTGAGCTGAAGAGAGTGCAGATAATAAAACTGGCAAATGCTGATCTGTATTAAATAGATGGGTATGGGCTAAAGAATGCTAGTGTATGCCAGTGAAGGAAATGGGCTTGAGATGAGAGATTTTTTTGTTTGCTCATCAGAATTGTTTATCATTTCAGACCGCATACAGTATCTTGGAAGGAGAATTTCTCTGTGTTGTAGAACTATTAGTTCTCGTATTATCGGATTAATGGGTCATTGAAGGCGCATCACAGTGTCTAGATTGATTCTCCTAAAATCCACATTGGAACAACACAAAAATAAATAATAATAAAAACTATTATTACGATCTAGTGAGTTGTTTGCACGACACTGCAGAGGAATCTTATTAAATCCCACTGAGACTAAACTGAGATTTCAATGGTAATTTATCAAGAGAAATACCTGCAAAACATGAGACAGATACACTATCGTATATCTTGAGGTGGTCTAAAGCAGTTGCAGCAATAAAGCAGAGTACTCATTAGTATTTCTCCTATCCTCTGGATGTGCTACTGACCAATCACGTAAAATAACGATAGTATCCGTACACTAACATAGTTCCCAATGGTGGTTGAGTTTTATTCTTCAAAAACAAAAGAGAAACAAAGTTCACCCTTGTAGTATCTAGCCTGCTGACATTATTTGTTGTAAGTTGTCCTTTACCTTCATCATGTTGGGAGGGAAAAAACTAGATGTGTGTACATTCCTTTCTGCTTTGATTGTAGACAAATCATCAAAAAGTAATGCAGGTTGTAAACTTAATTTTTGTGTCTGTGTGTCCTTGGAGATTTGTGAACAAATGATTAATTTGAACAAATTGGTTTACAGGGACAGTGTTATTGTGGTCTTAAATGCTAGAAGGACACAACCAATGGTCTGAGGCTCGCTTATTCGCATGTTGTCAAGTTGAATAAACCTGTACTAACGTCAGGTGTCCTGCACCCTCTCATTTACTCGAAAACATAAGAACATTCACCACATAGGAGTCAGAACCACAGGGAATGGCTCTCAGGGATTTGGTATTTTTTTTAGACAAGTTTTATAGTGGCAGTCCAGGGCAGCTTTAAAATTAAATTGGTTTGCAGAACGAATGGTTGGTATGGTAAGCTCACAGGCATCTCCAGGAACTCTTAAGTCTTTGCTATACTGACGGAATTCAGGTGATTTACCCTGGTGAACGTATGCCAGTGTTTATTTATTTTTTGGTTCATGCATTAGGCAATTTGTCCTCTGCCAGCATAAGGATTAAAGACCACCAGGAATGCTGAGGGTGCGTTGCTCAAGCAAAAGAAAGAGAAATCACTCCCATTAAGGGTGGCCTTGAGCGGAATAAAGGCTAAACCGTCCTCCTTCCATCGGCTGATACCCAGGGCTGTGCATGGATGGATGTATAGTGCCGCAGTTAAGGCTGTACTGGCTGTCTTTCTCTGTGTATGTCAACAGCTTTCTACATACCTGTTCACTTGCTTCCCACTGGTTGATTTTTCTTATCTCCCAAGCACAAAATGCACTGCTGACTGTGAGATTTCAGTGTTCTGTGATTGAGAGGATCTGTTTAGCGGGGGCAGAATAATTTGGGCTCTTAGCGCGCCGCACTTTAGCACAGAATGGCAGAATGCTTTCAAAGCTAAGTGTTTCTTGTCACCCGCTGGGTCTCATCAACACTGTTTTTAAAGAAAATAAATGGCCAAGCTCGGGAGGGTGGTGGGGTGCTGATACGATTTTTTCGACTGGGAGTTGATGGGCAGAGCTCTCCATTTTAGCACTCACCTCTGCCACATTCTGCTCAACTGACTCAAAAAGTAGTGGCTATCACCTACACAAACGGGGAAAATTAACCCATGCCCTTATGGTTTTATAAGGAAAGAAAAGGCACGATTCTCTGTTGTCGTATTGAAAAACGATCTTTACAACAATAACGGCTGAAGTGGAGAAATGGTGTGGAAAAATCAGATGCTGCACTTTGGATTGAATTTAGTCAATATTTGCGTTTAGAGGCTACAAAGATGGCTTTTTTGTCTTGTGACCTCTACGTGAACTCTCACAAACGCTGGAGTGTAATGTCCTCCAGACCCCTGTGTTGAGCCTGATGTACTGTGACATCACAGTGGGTGCTAATTTAAATAACTGAAAACAACTTGAGGCTTCATGTGTCAGTCAGCCCTCAAAAACTACAGCAGGTAGAGGGAGTCTTGTCTGCCAACAGCATTGCTGGAATTACAACATAAAGCGTGTAACAGTCTTGAGTTACATAACAGCTGCAGAGTGCATTGCTATTGTCTGACATGGAAAGGCTCCGGGAACAATTTCTGTACAACACTAAAAACAATAGAGCATAATGATAATGTTATAAATAAATAAATTACTCTCATATGCAGTACACCCTCTCAAAGTGGATGTTATCACAAAATTTATTAGAACTGTGGACTGCTCACTACGTACTAGCTGTAATTCAGTATTGTTTTTCCATTGCTTATGAACCTTTGAATCTATAGAGGGAGGTCATAAATTTATTAATTAGTTTATGAACCTTTGCGGACTTCAACAAAGGGCTCCACATCTTAATTCACATCTTGTGTTTGGCCAGTAACGCCGCAATCGTTTTTTTCTATGGCCACATGTCCTGCAGAGAGAGATGAATTATTGTCCCGTTTGTCCTTCCGCGTTGCTTCTGGCATGCAGAGCTTTGTCACAAACGGTTTGTGCCGTGACCGCGAGACCTTGGGCCCCCAGGGCTGATTGCACTAAAATCTGAAATTCTGTTAAGGCTCTAGAATAGCTGGCCAGGGGAAGCAGCCCGAGTCCCAAACGCAAACAGGGGACGGTAATGTATCTCTTTGAGCAACCGAATGCACAGAAAGGCAATAAAGCACGTCTGTGCGTGCAGATGTCTGGTACGTTCGTTTTCTTTTGGACTAGCTGAAGTTCCTGGAGTGGGTGCATTTAACGGTGTCGTTTTGGGATTAAGAGCAGTGATGGACAATCCTATGATGAACCTATTTATCAGCAAAGTTGTGTGAAGTTGCTATAGAAACTTGCATCTAGGAAGTACAACCCACCTCAGACTTCAGGTATCAGACTCCACACAAAAGCCCTGACTCAGCCAGTAACATCTGTGTATTTCAGTGTGAAGATACAGGACGAGACTGCAAGGTTGTAACTTGTTACATAGGTGATCTGTGACAGCAGCTAGCACCCTAGAGACTTGGACTGTCACGACTAATTGTGGGGGATGAAAATGGTGTGATCAGGCCTAGGGGTGTATCAGTACAGAAATATCTTGGTTTGGTACCTACCTCGCCAGACTTCACGGTCCAGTTCTTTTCTGATACAGCAAAAAAAAAAAAAAAAAAAAAAAGAGATTGTGTATTGTATGCACTCTGGATAAAGTGAGCACTGACAGTATTATCTGGATAAGAGCATTTTCAAAATGTCTAGCTAGCTATTTAGCTAATTTACATGATGGACGAGCTAGCGATAGATGTGACATCCTACTTTATCTTTCAAAGTGATGTTAAGACTAAGAGTTTGATTGTTTTGAGAGTGATTACTGGAAAGCATTAAGAATACATGTTCTGAACTCTTATCTATGGTTGAGTGCTGTGCTGTGACAGCCTACGTAAGGTGGCCTTTGTATGTAAATCTACAGCTCAGGTGGCTTATCTTATGATTATTTATTTGCCACTTTGTATGCAGTGATATAATGAGCATTTACAAAGGTTTTAAGGCCTGTATTTACACTGTGCGCCACAGTGGTTGTATGCAAATCTTGATTCCTGCCACTTTTATTTAGCTTTATGCTTTGTTGTGTGCTAGTTGTTAATGTGTACCCATGCCTCTGTGCCTGTAGATCCTATGATGTGCTCTTAATGTGTCTTGCTATGACAGCCTTTCTCGAGATGAGTGCACTAAATGAATAAATCATGACATTGTCGTGAACTGTTTAGCTCCTGACCCGCGTGGGTGGGTCTCAAAGTGTGGGCTATAGGTCTCATTAATTGGTCACGCACACTGATGCGACTATGTTTTTCAACCACTGCTGTACACTGTTTGCTACATAACATGCAAAAACCAAAATGGGTCAATCTTAACAAGCATTTTAGTCTTATATTTTGACAAAATGTGACAAAAATATTGCCAAAGGGGTGAGAGTTCTACTCATTTCAAGATTTGCCAATGGGGTAAGATAATTTCACAAGAAGTAACTTAAAACAAGCTAATATTTTCTATTTAAGAGAACATTTTAAAAAAAACTCTCATTACAAGACTAAAACACTTGTTCAGACAGACATTCTTTGCAGTGCAGTTGTACATTACCCAGCATGCTGCTGGACAAGAGGGCACAAAGGCTGATTCTGTTCTGTTCATGTCTGTTTACTGCAGGGGGGCACATTTCTGTGACACGTGTGGGCATAGTGGTGTTTGCCTTGTACACAGCAGCTTTTGGCTTTATTCTGGGGATATCAGTTGCTTGAGCAGCTGTTCTCTGATCACACATTGGTGTCCTGTTTCTTGCTCCATGTGTGTGGGTCAATTTGTGGGCAGTGGGGAAAGCAGGCATCCATTTTGGGTTACTGGACTTTTGATCCTGGTACAAAATGTGACAGAGCACGACATGGACGCTGAGCCTGAGAAGTTGAGAGTGGGAGAAAGACTGATCTTCTCTCATTGTTTCCCATCTCTCATTTACTCTTTTACAACTTGTGCAATATAAAATGCAAACGTCACATTTGAATCCATTTGAATTTTTTTGTGGTGTTTCATAGGGCAGTTGGGCCTTTTGATCATATCGACTCGACTCATCATGAGGACGTCTCTAATGATTTGAATATTGTTTAAATGCTTTTTGGTTATGCCACATTGTACATGTATAATATGTTTTTTTTTTAAAATAAAGCTCTTTTTAAAAATATATTTTAAAACAGTTGGGAATATTCCCATTCTTAATAGCTTTTATAGGTGTTTCACAATAAAATTATTCTACCATGCGACTAGGCCTCAGGTTTTTCTGTATGAACTCAAGCCAACCAGCCAAACACAGCATTTCTTGTGTAAAAGAATAGTCCCACAATGCTGAGTGTACAACATCACCGCATCAGGAAACATGCTCAAATATTAATGAGGGACATCTGGGCTGGCCTGAACGGCCTCTAAAACGCCCCTCTCAAGGCTGTTTTTTTAGACCTGATTGTGTGTGTGTGTGTATGTGTGTATGTATGGGTGTGTGTTGAAAGACTAGTTTCATCCCCTCCTCCACTATGTTTCTTCCAAGAATAAAGGCAGCTTAATGGATCACATGAATCGGTCCGCTTGTCCAAGATGACGACACTTGAGATGGGTCAACCCAAGCCTACAGGCAAATGCCACAATCATTCACAAAGGTTACCAAAAATGTAGACCTGTTGCTTTATTCAGTCCCCCCCCCCCCCATTCTTAAAATTATAGTAAGAAAAGTATCCATGTAGTGATTTTATCATATACTATTTAATGAAGGGTATAGTAGGATGTCTTAAGACAATGAGCAATATTGAATTAAGCCTTGTTTTGATATTTCAAGGGGTCCATTTTTAGAGATGCATGACATGAAATTGAAACTGGTTTGTTGACCCATTTCAAAAAGGTTTGTTGAGGAAAAATGAGGCAAGAAGCTATATGTAATAAACACAGAGCCACATATTGATCTACTAGATGGTAGAAGAATTTCAGTAATGAATAAATAAAGCTTGAGTGCCAGTGCAGTAGCCTGTCTAAAGTAGCTCAGTCTAGTTCTGTAGTGAGAGGTGTAGAGAGTGTAGAGGTTTGTACGACATCAGATTAATAATCACATTGGTCTGAATGTAGGTTGATGATTATTATTGTTGCTTTTCCACACTGATAATTGATTACAAAAATAATGTGTGTGTGGTGTAATGGTTGATTGCGTTTCGATAAGATGGGTCATATCACTCATTCTCTGTAAGGAAGTCTTCCAACTTTTTTATCAAACCACTTTCTAATTCCACTGCTTAAGAAATGATTTTCCTGTCGCGGCCCATAATCTTTTGACCCACTGCTGCAGAATGGCCAGACCCAGCCAGGTTTCACTGCTCTGCTTTAATCCCAACCTCTGCAGTTACACCCGGCTGAAATTATGCACGATTGCATGATTACATCATTTGAACCAGAGAATGTGTGCTTCATATTCAGTTTGTTGTACAAATACAATCTGGTTACCTGCAATATTTGCTGTTCTGCTGTAATGTTATATTTAAAACTCAGTGTTAGCTTTTTTTTCTTCCCCTACACAAGTTGTATTAGGATCCATATACTATGCTAATGACTAAAACTCAAAGCAAATATTTTTATTACCAGTACAGAAAGTGTTTGATCAGATCCTTGAAAAAATGGTTTCTCTTGCGACCAACTTTTCACTCAGAAAACCTGCAGCCGAAACTGACCCACTGGATGTGTGACTGACCCTCCTGCATACTGCTTGCCCAGTGTACTTTGTGAAGTGCGCTATATAAATAAATTCTGATTTGATTTGTTTCCCCGTGCTCATGAATTGTCTCTGTTATTAGAGCACCTGGATAAATACATTTTATTTGCGTAATTAAAAAATGAAAGAAGTGCTCAAACATGGAAGTAGGGTTATTTAAAAAAAAAAAAAAAAAAGTTTTTTATTTTATTTGTTTATTTGTAAGGTACCATGTACAATATGAAATATTAATGTTGCCATTTGATATATTGTATCAGATTTAGCTTCGTGCTAATTTTTATCTGCAGTCCCAATAGACGCTGCAGACACAATAGACGCTGAAATATAGAAAGTTACAGAATTTAAAAGCCATTGAAGTGCATTAGAGCTGTGGGGTTGTACTGATAAATCTCTGCTTACCTGAGCTCTGAATCATCTTTTTTAAAAATCAATCTGAATAGATGTACCTGAAATGTGAACAAAGCACAATGTAAAATATAAAATATAGGGTGATATGGGTACAATGGGTTGGGTGATAATATTGTGAGTGAAAAAGACAGCGTGTTGTTGCCGTTTCTCATTTTTAAATTAGCACTCAGTGTATTTCACACAACTCTGTCTAATATTTACACCTGAAAGGAATCTTGGTCGATGTCTGACAGTCTTGACAGAAAGGAAAATATAGAACAAACATGGAGCAGCTTTTCAGGGGCCATATTTATAAAACTGAGTAAAAGAATGCGTAAAATAATACTCAGGGAGAAAGTCCGAAATCTGCTTACGCAAAGTTTCGCATTTTCTCCCTCTGCCTTTCGGTCACGGTGTCGCCATATCACACTGACTCCAAACATTGCGTACGTATGGTCTCAAAAGCATGTGCAAAGGTACGCAGATTCACACAGCGTGTATTATTTTATACATCTGAATTTCTGTGTGGAAACTCCCTTACGCAGCTTTCTGAGGGCATGTTTTTCTCAGCACTGTGTATGCATGCAGTCCCTGGTGTAGCAGTGTGTATTATTCACCTTTGCATTGTTCAACAGCCACAAAGTGTTGACCTTGTTTTCTTTTAAAAGCAGAGCAGATGGTCCACCTCTGTTGTATTTTTCTGCTTTATTGAGACAGGTGAAGTCATGTTGCCATGGTGGAGGGGATCGAACCCCCGCCCACGCAGGGGGCTCGTATACGGCTTGAGAGTTGACTGCTCTGCGGACCGCGGTTCCACGCCACACATCTCACGGCCTTGATTTCATAAGAAATGGTTCTCATTACATTTCGCCATTCAGCGGAAGCTCTTATCGAGAGCGACTTGTACAGATTACAATTGTGCATACAATCCATTTAGGTTTACAGATGGATATTTACCGAAGCTATTCAGGCTGATTACCTTTCTCGGGGGTACTACGGCAGAGCCCCTATATGTTCCCGAACCCTTATTCTACACTGGCACACTCATTAATCCTCACCACCATCACCACATTGAATGAGAATGTACACTAACTGAGAACTTGCTTTGTGACTTGTGCTTGTCTTGGAGGCCTTGACATGCCCCGTTTGGTCCAGTACAAATAAATTCTATCTTAAAATGTGACTTGTTTAACTCTTTTAAAAAATATATATATATATTTTTAATGAAAAAAGACAGTTGCAGTTTAAAAGAGAGAAGGGAGTCTTTTCCCCCTCTTTTGTAACTGTCAATTGGGCGTCGGTGATGAAAGTGTGTTTTTATTTTCTGTCAGTATCATTGATATCTGCAGTATTATTGTACTTTCTTTCTCTCGGTACCCTTGATATCTGCACAGGGCCTCTGCTCTGCTCCTTTCTCCCAAGCGGTGCTGGAAATCACTCGCCTTCTGCTTTGATTTATAAGTGTGGCTCTGGCAACCAGTGCTGATTAGGGATCCACATGGTAATCAAAGCCGAGGCCATTTTCTGAAATGCAAATGCTTGGGTTTTATGTGAAGCGTGAAAGGTACTGAATCAAAAGGGGTGAAGAAGGAGGGAAAAAAAGCAAACACAGATCACACCAAATGCTCCATGAGAGACGGCCTATAAATTACAGCCTGAGCCTTTTGTAGAAACCCTGGGACATGTTTGTCTTCATTCCCCATCACAAATCCAATCATTGTTTTTTTTTTTTTTGTGATTCCACTCAAGATTTTCTGGCAAACGCGTGTCATTCTTAACGTATTTCTTTCTGCGGGGAAAATAGATTGGTGGCCTGACTCTCCATTATCATCCCCGGGCCCTGACAGCATCGATATCTCGTCGAGAGGGAAAAAGTCAATTTGTCAAATGCCTCTTGCGAGATGCTGACTGGGGAAAGAGGCATCGCGTTGCCCGTCCTACTTAACGGCGGGTTCCAGGGGAACGGGGCCCTTCGTGGAGATTTGTGAGGAATCTCACCCGCGTCCCTCAGTTACGCTGCTGCGCTCGTCCCCGCTGCGACGGTTCCTCAAGAATCCGTTTACATAAAAACGGCGTGCGCGCGACTGCGAGAAAGCGCTCCCTCGTGCTTTTGTGTCCTCGTGTGATCCGGAGGAGGATCGCGTTTCCTCCTTTCAGAGGCTAATCCCCCAGAGAATCTGTGATTATTTCCGCCCAGAGTACATCATTATCATTCCCATTAGATACCCCGGGTGTTGGCAGTAGCTGCCTGCAGTTATTAAGCCTCGCGCTGGACCTCCATTCACCGCTCCGCTCCCAGACCCCTGTCCATTTGCATCCAGCTCAGATCGATATCTGCAGCATGTTTTTGCTCTTTCTTCTTTGCGGCCGACTAAGTTCTTTGGTTAATTTAATTTTCCCTGTGTGCTGTTCGTTGTTTATGGAGGGTGTCTGTGCTTCTGCTTGGTGAGATAGATTCACCTCCCGTGTCCTGGTATTTTTTTCCCTGAACCTTGGCGCTGTTTTGCTCTCTTTTTGCTTGCAGTGTTAGTATGAAAAATATTAATGTGTTCTCAGTCTGGTGTAAATGGAGAGGGAAATTCAATTTGTGTATAGGCCATACTCGGGTATGTGTTTTATTACGAGAGAAACCAATGTATTTCCTGAAACATTCTGGTTTTGTTTGTTGCATGCAGGAGTGTAATATATTTAGTGCACTGGGGGTTGTGAGATTAACTGCGACGCCATTCAGGAAAGACACCTCTCTAGTCAACCCTTTCAAAACAAATGAATCCTAGTGTATGTGTTTCAGGGGTAAGCCATATTTTAAAAAATGTATATATTTAAATAAAAAAAACTAGACCAAAGCATAGACTGGTGAATTCACGTCTGTATCTATGACAGGAGTGATTTTTTTTTTTTTTTTACAGTCGCTGTACTAAGTGGGCAACGCCAAAGTGCCACTCATCTTCTGAACATGTACCTCCCTCCCTCTCTTTGCAGTACTGGATCAACGAGTACACCTCCACTCTGGGTATTGGAGTCTTCCACTCAGGCATCGAGATCTACGGCAGAGGTACAGACCGTTCACACCCTCCCCCCGCAGTTGTCATGCCAATATAACTGATCTCATTCCCAGGTTTATTCAAATGGAAGTACTTATTCATTAGGCTCCCTACTGCGCTGGATTTCAACAAAAACCCTGATTGAACAAAAGGAAAAGAAACATCCTGCCAGAAATTTGAAGCCATCGTCGGTGCCCCTCCGCCTTCAAGTCGTGACCCTTGCTCACAACCTGACCACTGGTGCAGAATAGTGGTCAGGTTGGGGGGGAGGGGGGGGGGGTGCTTGCCTGGTTGGTAACTTGGTGCGCAGTTCTCTCATCCTCCCACTGAGTCATCATTTGAGTCATCAGAATTTGCTCAGTGGCACACTGGTAGTGTAAATGCCAGGGTCTTAGTCTTCCTTCATGTGCCTGGCAAAAGCACAGCCCCCATCCCCCCCATCCCCAGTCAGCAGATGTCTGACAGAAGCAGCGAACAGCAGTTCATCTCTCACACTGCTTTATTCTTTGAGTCATACGGTGCCCTCTGTCTCTCAAATAAATAGAAAAAATTTAATCGCACATCCATACCTTTTTAGCACGTGTCACAGTGCGGTGTGCATGTAGCACACATCACTGATGATGTCATACGTGGTCACTGGACACTAGCAGAGCGATGGGGTGTGAAGTGATCACAGCAACATCGGATTGCATGAAAAATGTGAACATACTTTAATAACACATAAATTAATCTGTATTATTTAAAAAAGTATAAATAATAGCAGTGTTTGCAGCAAAAAATAAAAAAAACTACTTTTTTTTAGTGTTACTGCATACTATGTACTGTTTCTCCCTATCAAAATAGCTGCTGTGATTCACAAATTATTTCTATCCTGTGAGGTACACATTTATGCAAGGAAATGTGTGGGATATTGGCTGTCCTGACTAGGTTAATACTCCTTTCAATGTGTTTCATGTGGGATTGTAGATGCCTCTGATATTCTGAATACATATATTTGAAATGTAGTTGAATGAAATGAAAAGTGAAACAGCTACTCCACCTTGAACCCAGAGCGGGGAGTAACAATCCTCAAACAGAGACTGGAATAAAATAGACACAGCTCCAACTTTGACCTGCCAACTTCTCTTCAAACACTTTGATTTAAAAAAAATGTGTGATCTTTCAGTTAATTCAGCCTTGAAGAAGTGCTTTTTGTTTTGAGAACATTCGGTGTTAAAGTGAATGTTGAGAACTACTTTTTTCTGTCCTGTCTTCAGGTACATCTTAAAAGTCTCTCCTTTAACTTGTGCCCCCCTCTCTCTCTCCTATTTTTTTCAGAGTTTGCATACGGGGGCCATCCGTACCCTTTCAGTGGGATCTTTGAGATCACCCCTGGCAATGCCGCTGAGCTGGGTGAAACCTTCAAATTCAAGTGAGTGTCACATCCCTCCCAACGCAACACTATTCACCTTGACCAATGGTTTGAGGTCAAAGGTTATCAGAGACAAGCGAGGAAACTCTCGTACATCCACTCTCTTTTTTCATTCAAGTCTCTGGTGAACTTCTCTTGGCACTTTTCCCACTGTGTATGAACGTAACTTCAACTGTCGCTAAGTAAAGGCCAATTCATAGTCCCCTAAAAAATATGTTTACAGACGTCCGCAGGGTCCGCACGGACCTAAATCACATCATAGTGGACCCAAAACAGATCCTGAGCGGACGTCCAACAAGGCAGTCTGTGCAGTCCGTGCGGACCTGTAGTTTCGCCTCCAAGCGTACCTTCTGCTTACCGTAATCTTCTTCCATGAACGGTGCCATTGTTGCTAACAATTTGCATGCAAAGATGATGGGAAATGTAGTCTACAAAGGGCGGTTGGTACGGTCAACTATGAATGGCAGATATCCGGGGTAGTGTCAGTTTGCGTGCATATCAAAAGGGTGCTGGTAACTGAGTGTGTATAATGGTTGAGACTTACACTAATTGTAACTAGTCTCTCAGGATAAGAGCATTAGATTAATTCCTAAAATGTAAATGAGATTTTTTTTATTTTAAATTCATAGTGAGGTGCAATGTAGAGTATCAGGTGTGAATTAAAATAAATGAGCTGTGAGCGTGGATGTGACTGAGGGTTTCTCTGGCCCCTCAGGGAGGCTATCGCCTTGGGCACCACAGACTTCACGGAGGAAGACATTGACAAAATCATGGAGGAGCTGGGGAAGGAGTTCAAGGGAAATGCCTATCACCTGATGCACAAGAACTGCAACCACTTCTCCTCCTCGCTCTCTGAGGTCAGTGCGCGCACGCAAACCTTCTGCTGAAGAAGGCCCAAACGTTCGCATGTACCGAGCCTGATATGTATGAAATAAACTCATAGTTTCATCAGTATTTAGTGTCTGCTGTCTGGCTTTTTAAAAAATATATTTTTGTGTGGTTCAGCAGCCAATTATTAGCCAATAGATCTTGAGTTGAGCACGTTTCATTTTCTATTCTCACATAGATACAAGCGATATAAAAACTGTGGGGTAGCCGGACATCTCCGCTGAATTGGTATTTTACAAAGTTACTTGAACTGAACACGAGAGAACTTTCAATTTATTTGTTCAGGTTAAATTGCATATATGTGGCATCTGCATAAATACTGGTATCGACCGCTGTCTTTGAATATCCTAATACTAATCTAAAATTGTAGTAAGTTTGTAATATAATATAACCATATTAACCTAATTTGTCTTTATTCACTAAAGGTATAAGTCTAAACAAAGGCATTTATGTGAGTGAAGGAAATGTATACGCCAAGTGCAGCTCTGCACTCCTGAAATCAATACAAAATGTATGTTACATTTATAAAAATGACATGTAGCTTTTACCACTGACTTAATTCTTTGGTACATGTTCCCCTGTTCTGATGGAACTCTCCTCACAGTTCACACTCTGTTATCAGTTATCAGCTGGACATCTTCAGTATGATCGAAATCTCTCCCTCTGTGTTTTGTTTACAATCACTGGCAAACACAGAGTTATTACCTCCAGGCAGTTTTCGTATACAGGAATAACCTTAGACATATTTACTGCTGCAAAGACACAATATTTGGCAATGTTATATTATAATTAAATATCATAGATATTTTATTTTGATGTCCTGTCTTATAAATGAGTCTGAAATACTGAAACTGAAAGGGTAAATCCTCAGTGGATCCAAAGTTTTGCTTTCAATTTGGAAAACAGAGGCATTACTGTTGCTGTGTAAGGGGTGGAGTTTGAACCCATTTCAGGTGCTAATTGGATCGCTAACACAAGCTCAATGTGCTAAAGACCATAGAATGGTTTCTAATGGTTTCAGTTAAACACTTTGCTTCAGCATTTTATAAAATTCAGATAAAAAATGGAAGTAGTTTATCGCAGCTATTTAACATTTCCACACACGCTACAGAGGCTTACAAACACAATTACGGGGGTGTTTGTGAGAATGTGCATCTTTCTGGCCTCCAGCTGCTGTGTGGGCGGGAGATTCCCCGCTGGGTGAACCGGTTGGCCTACTTCAGCTCGTGCATCCCCTTCCTGCAGAGCTGTCTGCCCAAGGAGTGGCTCACCCCTGCGGCCCTGCAGAGCCACATCAGCCTGGGACTCCACAAGGAGGAGCAGGAGGAGTCGAGCGACGAGGAGTCCCCCTCTGCCTCAGGAGCCGCCGGCGGCTCGGGCTCCTCGCACAGCTGCCGTCACACCCGGGTCTGAGCACCACAGACTTCCCACCTTACAGGACCCAGCCACCTTTCAGGGGACACAGCGCCACCGTTAGGCTTGGATGACCTCCTTTGAAACCTTGTGCCCAAAATGAAGAGGCAGGAACAGGCACCTCCCTAACATCCCAGGGACACCCTCTTTTTAAAAAAAAAAAAAAAAACCTTCCCAGAAGCGTTTAGTCTTTTGATCTTACCCCTACCTGCAGAAGAACGTTTTAAAGTAATTTTTTGATTTCTGTTTTAAAAGAGGTGCCATATGAGTGATGGACAGCACATACTGACCACTTCTTGAGTCCCTCTTCTTGGATTTTTTATCCCCCCCCCCCCATGGAACTTTTCTTCTTTCAAAGTTCAGTGTAGTTTAGCTGGATGTCTGATGCCCCTGTTAGTGATAATAGACAGAGACTGTATTTGTTTCTGTTTAGAAGTACATGTTCAACAAAGAACTGCATAATTTAAAAAAACCTACAGAATAATGAACATTGTCATGGGTGTGCCTTGTCTTTTGATTGGGCAGGCTAGTATTTTGGAGTTTAGTTTTTTTTTGGGGTGGTCAGTATTTCTAGCAAGGCTTTTGTTGTTTTCTTAATTTGCAAAACTAAAAACAAATGTGCCAAGCTTAACAATTACTTTATATTGGAATGCACTTAATTGTGTTCCGATTTAAATTCTTTGTTCATTTTTAAAGTCCTTCAGACGTGTGCAGTATCTTTTTTTCTACCCTTGTTGCCGTTTTGTTGTGGGATTTGAACTTTATTGTCCGAATCCAAACGCGACTCCAGCAAAGGTACGGCTAAAGGTAGCTAAAGGTGTGCACTGATCAGGTATCTGTACAGAATGAAACTAGGAGAAGTGTACAGTAAGTATCTGTTCTGAGTAAGTTCTGAAGGGTAAATGCTAATGCTAAAGAGCATACACCCACCGAGCCATTTTCAAATGTCCCTTGAGTTTTCGACTAATGGGCTTTCCAGATAACAATGCCTTTGTTTTTCTCTCTCTCTCTCTCTCTCTCTCTCTCTCTCTCTCTCTCTCTCTCTTTGAACACAATGATTGAATTGATGTGGGGGTGGGGCTGGGAGGGTGGGAGGCGAGCCTTAATGAAAGGTTTGTGCAGAAATGTCTTTGAATTTGTGAGGACGTACATTGTATTTCCCGTATTCTTTGGATGCGTTGGGTTTTTGGTGTGAATTTTCAGAGTTATGTTGTGGGGATGAGGGGAAGGGACTGTCAGCCAATAATGACTTGCCTTTGAATCATGAATCCATCCAAACATACTGCACTGTTACAGTTTTGCTGTGGCCTGTAGGGGCAGTCAGTATTAAGTTTGCCTTGCCTTCTGTAACATAGCAGATGTGCTATTCTTGCTCATTTTGTTTCTGTTCTTTGTATCATTTTTTTTTTGTTGTGTTTTTTTAACCAAAATGTGTGCAGTTGCCTTTTTTAAAAATTTGGCATTCCTTCTGAATTCAGCAATCTTAATTCCTTGCTTAGAATTTCACATACCCATACACCTCGATACTGTTTTCTTTCTTTTTTTATCTTACCTTTTAAAAGATCTGACTTAGTTTAATGTACTTCATTTATAGCGACATGTCATCCTCGTCTCTAGTGAAGGAACGGAAGTTGTTCAAGGTTGTTGTGTTTTTTTTCTATATGTACAATACAGTTTATTTTATTTTTATGTGTTGTGTTATCTAACAGGGTTATTGACAACATCACTGCTGTTGTGGTTATTTAAATAATTTATTTTTATTTTTATTTTTTTGATGATAGATGAAGGCCAGTGCTCCATGTTCAATACTGACATAAACATTGGCACTTTTTATTGCTGATTTCAGTAAGATAACTTTTTCTATTGTAACATGTCAACTTTACCATAATTGGTATATCTTTTTCTGAGTTAAAAGACAATGGCACCAATTTTAAGAATGGATCCAAAATAAAAGTCAAAGTTATGATAACGTGTTATTTTGTCTTAAGCTTTGTTGCAGTATCAGCAGATCAAATAATGAAATGTGCAAAACAAACGCACATATTGTGTAATCAATCCCCAATGTACCCAAAATCAATGCTAAAAAAAGTTAGAATTACAATCTGCCTTTGTTTGTTTATTTTGCAGCTTGAACATGACCAATAATATTATTATTATAACTTGGATGAAATGTATAACATTTAACTGCAGGACTGTGAAGTACACCACATACCGAGTCAATAGGATTTCTACTCTTAAAGGCATTGTGATGTATGGGATTTGGCCGTCTGCAGGTAATTCAGCATGAGAAAGTCACTGTTCTAAGTATTCTAATACTGAGGGTATGGGTACATTCCTTTCTATGTTTTCTTCATACCTTAGTGTCGCCTGCATTGTGTGCCTTCTCTTGGTAGAAAGACAGTCGCATAACAATTGCTGTCATTTATTTTTTATAACATTAAATGGAGGCTCATAACTGGGACTACTGTAATTCCAGTGAAACGTTACCAGACACCTACACATATCTGAAATGACAGTATGTCTAATTTTTCATGGAATGTGGTTGGTGACTACAATAACTAAGATGCTCCCAACTGCCCATGCACCCAGTCTGTTTTGATGAGCTATCAGAGCCAAGAAGTATTTTCAATATAACGCCTCTTCACAGATTTTACTACCAGGTTATCTAGAAAGGCATTTCCTATGAGTCTGGTGTGATAAAATACAGGATTTGTACCACTATTCCTGACTTATTTGTGCCTGTTGGCTTTTGTCTGACATATCTTTTTGAACATTATGAGGACGGTAATAAAACATCTTGCGTATCCTTGCCCTGTGTCTGCTGTTGCACACTCACCTCCACTTCCTGCATTTAGCCTTTTCCTCGCTGCTAACTCGGCGGCAAATGTATCTTTGTATCGTTTTGTTTTTTTTTTTTCAAGCAAAAAACATGTTATGCAGCACTACTCTGTTATAGGAGTGTGTCCATTTTAGATGGTCTTTACTTTGCTTGACATAAGAATCATTTACCAAACCCAGTGGCAGTCAACTAACTGCCTGTATCTTTCATCAAGATGGAAGTAATTTTGAGCTCTCTCCCTTGGCAATCACTAAGGAAGTATGAAGCAGAACACGTTTGCCATTACTCCATTTATTACAACTGCTATTTATTTTTGATTGGCATACGCCTTAACTCAGCAACTCAGCATTGCGAAGCAATTTTAAAAAAAAACATTCGTTTATGTCGCTGGGTATATACATAATTCAAGTCGGGTAAAATACCTTGATCGCGTAACAGCTTTGACATAGTGAAACCATTTCTTCTGGACTAAAAATACAGATCTAACATGACATCCCCACTCCCTACCACTAATAGAACAGGCCAGTGAAGAAAAACATTTCAGGTGAAATACAGTATGTTTACACGGCAATAAAAATAACTTATAGTCATAATACATAAATAATATAAAACTAGGTAAGCTTTTAGATCTCTATAGCTAACGTTAGCTATGGTATTTCTCATTGTAAGTAATAATGATGTAGCTGCATTCTAAGACACTTATTTAAAGATGTTATTGGCTGCTTTTTGTTCTTTATATTTTGTTGAGAGATGCGCGCTCAAGAAAAAAAGGGTTTGATTCTTGTCGGGGCAGGGGCTGCACCTGCGACTGTCAGTCATACCAAGTTGCAAAGCAAGGAAGCTACGTCATTGGCTCGAGCAACTGTGGCTCGTGCAGGATAAAGCAGCACTCATTTCCGGTTTCTGCCAGCATCGATACTGTGGTCGCCATTTTCCAGCAGACGTCTGTGAAGAAGCAGGTAAGGGTCGTGGGCCCATTTTGCGCATAAATATATTTGCAAAAAATCGTACCGACATAGCTAGATTAACAATAAGGTTTTGTATGTACGTTAAACCTAAATTCGCTCAGAAGCTAGGTAAACATTATAACTTTGCTAAGTGTTGTAATACCGATGGTAAGAAATACCGAAAATAAGCGAGGCGTTTCAACGAGCTAGCCAACGCTAGCTAATGTTACAACTACAGAATGAAGCCGTCGAGTATCGTTGGATACATTTGCAATTAACTATGTTTTCGTTTATATACGACTAGAACTTATTTTTCTCACTACAAACTGACGTTATATGCATTGCTTGAATGCACGTATGTGAATATCGTGTCTACTTGCCAGGTAGATGGCGTTTCTGTTGCTCAGGCCTGTATCGAGGCCTAGCGTATTCAAATTCGCCCGCTAACGTTCTTCTGAAATTTGCTACGCTTTGATCAAAGTATTTTATATGGTTGCATATATTTTGCTAACAGTAATCCATTTAAACGACGTATGTTAAAATGTAATCGGGAAGAAAACCGCACATATTAGACCAGTTTGACCGAATGAACCCTGGTCTGGTATTAAGGCCGCATGGCTAGGGGAGATTGATTAGTTTGCTGACTTGGCTGAACTGGGTGATCATAAAACTTGGTGTTGGCCATCTGTAATAAGTTTTAATTCACAGACGCTAGGCTAATGTTTACTTGATTTAACTATACTATAACAATATGTTCTAGCTAAACGATGTACTATTTACGGTAACGACAAGCAAACGCCTTTAGGGGAAAATGTTGGCGCGCTATGATCAAGTCCAACCAGTTAATTCGTAATCTATTGTTTGCCCTTGAGGTTAGTACTGTTTTGCCGTTAGCGACCGTATCTTTAAACATTTACCTACGTGCGTCATATTGGCCAGGTTAAAAAAGAACACTAACCCTTGTAATAAAAACGCTCAACTTTGATCGTGCTTTTCTTCAGCAAAGAAACCATGAGTGGATGCCGGGTTTTCATCGGTCGCTTGAGCCCCCATGCTCGCGAGAGAGACGTGGAGAAATTCTTCAAAGGATATGGAAGGATTCGGGAGATCAACCTGAAAAACGGATTTGGTTTTGTGGTAAGACCTTAAGTCATAACATCGCGAATGTTTAAAAACACGAGTTATGGATTATTGATAGGAAAGGTGTGATTTTTGCTGTTACTTTTTTTTCAGGAGTTTGATGATCATAGGGATGCTGACGATGCCGTTTATGAGCTGAATGGAAAGGAACTCTGCAGTGAAAGGTATTTATATACTGTACATCTCAACTTTAAAGTCAGTGCGCAAAATGTATTCTCTTCTGATTGCTAGTTTTTAAAACGCTAATTGAAGGTTTAATGCTAGTGGTCCCTGGGCTATGGTTTACAATATAGTGCGCTTATGCGTTTGCAGGGTGACGATTGAGCACGCTCGCTCGCGTCGAGGAAGAGGTGGTGGACCTGGAGCCGGTGGGGGTGGACGATTCTCTCCGCGCTTCAGTGGCTACCGCCAGTCTCGCAGCAGTGGTTCCAGGTAGGAAATGAATACCAGCACACTTGATGATAATCTGAGAACTGGTTTAGGACTCTAGGTATGGACTGTAAGCAAAGCAAACATCGTAGGTCATTTATCACTGGAAAATTTGTTTTTATTTTGTATAAGTTGTTCATGGAACCAGAACTAAAGCAAATCTGCAAGTGCAAGGTATCAGGCTGCTTTTGTCACGGAGCACACCAGAGTTTGTGGTGTCATGGTATTTTATCTTATTTTTTTAAACTTACTGTTTACTTACTAACTTAGTTATAGGTGCTTGTATCAAAGATCATTTGGTTAGCATGCATGTTAACCAGAATGGTTCTACTGTACTCCAGATATGGCCCGCCCGTACGCACGGAACACAGAATCATTGTGGAAAATCTGTCATCTCGGATCAGTTGGCAGGTGAGAGCACTTTTGTGGTCACTCCAGATATCAGAACTATACCTTGATTATTAAGTGTTCTTAAATTAAGTTATTAAAGCAGTCATTTAATGTTAAAAATATACATTTCCAACTTCATCATTGGTCTTATTTTTATTAAACTTTTTACCCTATATGGTAAGCCCCTTATGACACCACTGAATTGAAAACGGTAATTATATCAAATTTTCTAATCTTTTTAACATTGGAATGGGTAGACTTGTCTATTTTTATATGTACCCTATTTATTAACAAATACAAAAACTGATTGTTAAAAAAGCAAATCAAGAACATCTTAAACCTTTTTTTATTTTTTTTTAAACAGCTGCTCTTGTGTGGTTTCTTGTTACGGAGTTGCGTGCACAGCCCCCTTCTCCTGCTGAGACCAGGAGGGGAGGTGTCTGATGTGCATAGCGCCTCCTCTTGGTTGTATTCTGAATAGTGTCCATTTGGTGCCTCTCCCTACACGCAGTTGCCGGTGGTCTATATCTTGGCTGGGCCCCATAGCGGGTGAAAGTGGTCTAGCACAGGATAGCCTTAGGAGGGCTGTAGCCGCAGTCTGGAGGGTCTGTGGTCTGGCATCCCCGCCTGCTGTTTACCCCACACTCTACCGTTTGGGTCATTTTCTGTTGCTGACGGAGCGGGGGTGTTGACAGTTGGGCGCGCCCCCCCTACTTGCTCTCTGGTGGTTCCTTACTTGTGGAGGTCGGCTTCCGAGACAAGGCCAAGGTCGTTTCTCGAGGGCTTAACACTGCATTGGTTCCGATTTGCTATTTGGACAAGTGGCTCTTTGCTAATGTCTTCCTGGGTTTGGAACGGTAAGTAGTACATCACTCATGTGATTGGGTTTTGTAAAGGGAATGGGAGGAGAGGGTTTATGTAGGAGAGATGGGGTAGCTATAATGGGGACTGCATTCTAGTTCACAAATCTAGGGTAACTTAGTGACAGGTGGCATTTTCATACTGAGAAGGAACACCTTTAATGAACATCCTACAGTAGACATGGATTTTCCAGAATGAACGCATTCCATGATACAACAGTTAACTTTATTTTTCATGCATCTAAATTGAGCACCGTCCTGTGTAATCACACAAAAATGCCCACATTTTTTCACGAAGATGCAGTCTAAATCCAAAAGGATTTAAGGCATCAACAGACCTCCAAGGTAATCTAAAATTGTTGCGCATTTTCATTTGGTAAATTCAAAATAAAATTGACCATCAAGCTCTCCTGTCTGACATCAATTGCTATTCCAAGGAACACAAGCTTTGTCCCTGCCCTTTCCCCTGCATGTACTTTGGCAGGAAGGCAGGGTTCTGTATAATTAGTGCCACAGGGCTCTAGCCTGGGCCTGCTGCATTTTGTGATTGGACATTGACCCAGTCTCGTCTCAAGATGGAGCCAACTGAGTAGCCCAGTTAATGGCTGCGGTAACAAATTCATTCTGATAGTAAAAGAACCCACCCCTCTGTCCATTGGGTGTGATGACACTGCACCCATATGCCTCACGAAGCTGATCTGCAAAGGGACACTAATATTTTCCACCTCCTTAACCATTTGAGCCGTTCCTTTTTCAGTGAACCTTTTGTTGCAGAATTCTAGAATGTAATTTTTAGAATTAACTAGTGTTTTTTTCATGTCACTCTGCAGTGTTTTCTTATGTTCCAGGTGTGAACGTTTTACTGCTGTGATGCTGCCTGTAGACTTACTCCATGTTTGATTTATGACGCAGGACCTGAAAGATCTGATGAGGAAAGTTGGAGAGGTGACTTTTGTGGACGCCCACAGAACCAACAAGAATGAAGGGTAGGTTGCTCTGTCTGCGCCCCCCCGGCTTGGCGTTGCCGTTTTGGAACTCACCACAAATAGTGTTTGTAGTGTGGGAGCTGGGTAGATTTATCTGTGGACTTGGCTCGTTTCCCAGGTCTGCAGTATAGTTCTATCGGTGAACCCTGCTGCACTTAAAGTTCACCGTGCTTTTCCTCCATCTCTTCCAGGGTGGTTGAGTTTGCATCCCACGGCGACATGAAGAATGCTATTGATAAACTGGATGGGACTGAACTCAATGGGCGCAAGCTGAAGTTGTATGAAGATCGCAAGAGGAAGTACGTATATGTATCTGGTCTCATGGCATTGGGTTGTTTGTTCTGGTGTTAAATTATTGACCCAGAAGAGAAGGTGACTTTTTATGGAGTGGTTTGTCAAGGTCTGGGAAATGTCTTTTTTTCTTCTTTTTAATAAAATGCTTTTCTTTTTCTTGTACAGCCGCAGCAGGAGCCGTTCCCGGTCCCGCAGCTATTCCCGTTCCCGGAGCCGCTCCCGCTCCCGATCCCGCTCAAAGTCCCCGAGCCGGAGCCGCAGCCGCAACAACTCCAGGAGCCGCTCCCGCTCCTTGAGCCGAACCCCGGAGAAAAAGGTCACCGGCAGGCCGGCCCCTCGCTCCCCGTCCCGTTCCCCGTCCCGCTCTAGGTCCCGGTCCCGTTCCCCAACCCCGCCCCCCCAGAGGAAGCCGTCTCACTCCCGCTCCCCCTCTGCTGAGAGTCAGCACTGAGGGTGGGGTTTAAAAAGGGGCGGAGTCACCATGCCATGACTACAGATGTAGGCGTGGCCACCAATGTAGGGCTCTAAACAACAACTTTGCTGCCATTGGTTGAAGACTGTTGGGATGGATGCTCAAATCTTGAGAACCTTTTAAAACGATTCCTTTTTAAGGCTCCAGTTTGCCTCTGCTGGTATGTAATTGCACCAGCTACAGTCCCACAACTGTTTTCTATCCCCGCAGTTAGATTTAGCTTTTGTTATTTTGTATGCCTGGATTGGGGGACACTTCATTTAAAAAGAAACAAACGATTGAAGTAGCCCATTTTCCCCAGGGCTTCTATTAATTTTTATTAAAACAACTTAAGCTTTTTATTGAACTCACTGAAATGTATACAGTGTCCAGATGTCTTGTTCATGCAGCTTTCCATGTTGGTGATAGTTTTGTTTGATTGTGATCATTTTGTGTTTCAAATGTAGAGGCAGGGGAGAGGATGTCAAAGCTATAAAGCTATGACGTTCCCTAAGTGTTGGTCTGATGTGGATCCTGTATATGCAGTTGTAGTATTCTCTGGCCATAATCACACAAGTGTTGGCTCCCCCCCCCCCCCCCTCTCATTTTGCCCATTTTTTATAAGGGTGTTTATCTTGTCAAGGATTTCCTTATTCCAGAGTATAGAAAGCCTTGGTGACAGAAGCACAAAACTATTTAATATTTAATATCTGATTTAGGCTAAGCAGGACTGCTGAGTCATATTCTTTTCCCCCCCTGTCCTTCTGCTGGAAGCATAAAGATGTTAAATGAGTGACTAGGGCAAAGTGAGATGGTTGATTATGCACTTGATTAATCTTTAAAGTGGGTGCTTGTACATAGTGTTCAGTTTAGTCCCTCGCCTCAACATTTTGTGTGATGTTGATTTACACGCCCAGAGGTAATGTACATGTGTTGCTTTTTTGTTTTTTAATTTGGAAAAATATATTTTTTTCTTTTGGAGATAGTGTTTGCAAATTCTGACTGGTTTGGTGCATGGAGTACGATCATGCTTCAGTGCCCCGTCCTGCAGGGGTCGTGTCTCGTAAACCCCGTTTAGTGATCTGAGCAGTGCTCTGCACCATTCCCGCCGTGCAGCTAAAGCTGCGCTAACCCCTCCCCGCACCAAAGCAAGAATTCCATCTGTGTTCTCCTCTCCCACACAGCTATGTTGCAACAGTCTGCCTGTACTTACGGAGATGGAGACCGCAAAGGCGGGTAAATGTCGGATGTTAAGTAAACTGTCAATTGTGGAGCCGATTTGCTACAAAAAAATTAAAACTGATAATACCGAAGTTGTGTCCCTTTATTTATTTTTGTCGTGTCCTGCAGGTGGCGCTCTGCACGTTAAAATGTGGTTCAATCCAGACTCGTGATTCCTCGTCCCGCATTGATGGCCGGAGGCTGATCTTAGAGGCTTTTACCTGTTCACATGTGCTATAGTAATGGGCTTGTTTCCCTCAGGAGGAAACGATGGGCTCGGGTAATATTTAAGCCAGTCAGCGCTAATCTGTTAATGGTTAGTTTCACTTGTTCGGTAGGCAAACCGCATGACGCCATAAGATGGAGCCACTGTTCACCTGACACGTGTAGCCTAAATAATGGAATAATTAGCATATTATTTTTATATACCTACACTCAATGGAGCCCCTTCGGTATGAAATTGATCAAATATCTCAGCAAGCGTAGAGTGCTTTTGGGTTTACTGCTAAGGCTTTAAGAATGAAATATTTCTTGCACCATAACCCATGCAGTTTTAATATGGTCCTACATGTGTAAACCTCAGTATAAGATGAGTGTTTTAAGCGATGCATGGTGAAGGCACGAATTTTGTGGTTTCTTATCTTCCGTTTATTAGCCTACCAGTTGAGTTTGACAGCCTCTGACCTTTAGCAAAATCAAATGTTTGGATTTAGTCAAGTCTAAAAACACATTCTTTCAATATATACTTCACTAATATTAAAGGATTTATTACACAGCAGACGGCACTCAAATCTTCACAAACATGAACCAGATGCACTTTTTCTGTAAGAAATTATTCCAAAATGTACTTTTCAATAAAATCCAATTGATTTCAAACATTTGTCTGACAACTTGTTTCTTTTCACAAGCATTGATAAGTTTGTTTTAATAGTGATACTGAACTTGCTAAACTGACAAAGTATTTAGTGTTGATTGGATCTCACCCGTTGTCTGGAAGATATTCAGAGCTTTACGCTAGTTTGAAGAATTATTTCAGGCAACAATGCATCTCGTTTTACTCAATACAGCATGTACTGTGTACACCATGCCTCTGTTCCATCTTGATATTTGCTCCAATTTAATCTTGGAACAGCATGTTTCCAACATATATTTATCTCTGGATCAGAGATCAACGGGTGACGACTACAGAGGTTTCTGCTCTATCTCCACCAGATAATGCACTAGTCTATAGACATCTTTTGTCGGGTAGTGGTGGGTTCATTTGTTTAAAGAAAACTATTTCAAGGGTGAGACGTTCACTCCTCAAATGGAAATGTAATTACGTCTGTGCCGTTGGCATCCTGTGCAGGGAGTCCAACACTCCCAGTGTACCTGTGTGCAAGCCAGTGGCTACTGTTCCACATTAGGCCATTTTCAGTCGGTGTCAAAACTTAAAAGAAAAACCGAACATCCGGCTGCAGAATGTTCCAGGAGGGCGATTACTGTGGCCAATTACACGCTTCAGCTCACTGCGATACGTTACCCCACTACCAATCTACCGGAGCCAACATTCCCACCCCTACGAAATGACCACAAAATATCTTGCGTGGGAGTGTTACAAAACATAGCAAACCATTCACTGTTAACGTTCTTGTTCAATAAACGGAATGCTCGAAACGTAACGGAACATTCCGCCCATTCAATAGGCCCTAGATGTCGGATGTCCTATGGGAGAGGTAGAGAGAATTGGGAGGAGAGGGGTATTTATAATTGGGTACAACTGTAAGCCTATCTGTCTGGCATGCTGGTCGGAGAAGCTAATGTGGTAGCGCCCGGAGGAACTTTAGCCAGTAGGACCTGGTGGGACGGAGCCAGTTCTGTTGCGTTACTGTGAACTCCCACTCATTCTTGGCGGATGACATCATGGACCAGGATCAAACCTATTGTGGCTAAGCTATAGGACACATTTTTCACTTGTCAGCCCTTTGACCAGCTCCACCAGTCAGGAGTCCAAGGCCGTGTCCGAACCAGCATTTCTCAAATTGCAGTATACTTCAAACACCCGGAGGACACACTTACTTCCGGGGTTTCGCTGAGTACATTCGGGAGCACACTTTTCAAGAAGTACACAAACATTTTGGCCACATAAATATGACGTGAGCTTCATTAAAAAAAAAAGATGAGGCGCAACTTCCCTGACGTTTTCCTTCAAATGCAACAAAAACACATGACACGGCAGCGCAAGAGTGGGGTGCAGGGTTGCCAGATCTTGTAAGACTTTCCAGCCAAATGGTGACCCAAAACTAGCAAATTATAGGCTATTTTTAACTGACTGCACTTTAAAAGTATCTTAATTTAGCTGTAAAACCTCGGACATGGCAACACTGGTGGGATGTTTTATGACCTGCTTACACTTCCATAGTGCGGTTGCAAAATAGTGTGGTGGATATTTTTCACGGACTGCTAAACAGTGCACATTAAACAGCACACTTCTGCCAGTGCACTGTACGCAGGAGACAGGGTGCAGTAGATAGGGCTCTGATTCAGACACAGCCATAGTGATTTCTCTATATCAGGGGTAGGCATCCCTGGTCCTGGAGTGCCAGGTCATGGTTGGTCATGGTTTTCGCTCCATCCAAGCCTACATCGACATAACTGGATTCATTCAATAATGGCAATGTATACTTTGAAGGTCCCATACAGTCAAGCCGGAAAGTCTGCCCACCCCTTTCACCTTCTCCACATTTTATTACATTACAGACATATTCTACAATAGATTGAGTTCATTTTTTGTCAAAAATCTACACAAAATAGCCCATAATGACAAAGTGAAAACATGTTTTTAGAAATTTTTGCAAATGTATAAAAAATCTAAAACTGAAATCTTTCATTTACATAAGTATTCATACCCTTTGCTTTAACATATTTTTAAAGTATCATATTTAATATTTGGTCACATATCCTTTGCATGCTGTTACTTCCTGAAGTCTGTGACCCATAAACATCAAAATACTCTCTATATCTTATTTCCAGGTACTGTTACAAGCGATACTATAAGCTCTCTGCATTTGAATGGATCTCTATGGGAATTTGGGGGTGAGACTACATTCAGCTGTAAATTACACTGGTACAGTATGGAACACATGGCTGGCTAAATGGCTGTAAGTCATCAAGGGTCTGAGCTATCGAACGAGCCCCAAACCATCACTCTGTTGCCAGATATGGAGTAGATGTGGATGGATCACTGCAAGGGTTATTTCTCCTGACTCATGCAACAACAAAAAAATGGCAGGTAGTACCGACATAATATTTTACCAGCACATAACATGCTACACTGCATATAAATGCTAAAAGTAGCTAAACTCTAATTTCCATGATATAGGACCTTTAAATAGAACACTCTAAATAGGTGAGAATTGACCAAATTTGGCATCTGCGTGAAGGGGTTAATTCTGTGAGTATAATAATTACAAAATAACTAATTATAACTATAATAAACTATTATGCACCAAAACTCTGGAACACTCTCCCACAAAACATTACAATAGCAGATTCAGTTGGTAATTTTAAAAAGCAGCTCAAAACCTTCCTTTTTAATTTGGCTTTTAATTATTTTTTTATTCTGCTTATCGATACTTTTTCATATTTTTATTTTATTACATTTTTATTGTTATATTTTATTTTACTTATTTATCTTACTCATAAGACTCTTTTATACTAAATATTTTATTATTTAATAAAAAAAATACATAGTTTTATTTTTCTAGTTTATTCTCCTTCCCAGATAGCAAGGAAACATTGAATCAATGTTGAATTAACATAAGATGAAGCATTGATTCAATGTTGATCTCTGATGTTGATTCTGCGTCCAGGTGCTCATCGAGTTTACGTAGAATCAATGCATTGAAATAATGTTGATCTTAACAATGGAAATCAACGTAACTGATGTTAAATCAATTTGTTATCAATAATCTATCATAGCTAATGATAATATAATTTTATAACTACATTTTGCATTGCTCAAAGTAACTAATTCTTGCTCAAAGTAGTCAAAATCTACAAAAAACAAATCAAAATACTTTTAAGTTAGGCTACTAAAATAGATGCCACATTGACATCAATTTTAAAAATGCAAACCTTCATTGATTTTAAACCTCTGCTTAATGGACACAATACCTGTTATAGTTTCATGCTGAAAAACGAAAGTTGAAGTGTTTTAAAATCTAAACTCATCTAAAAATAATGTTTGTTTACTGTTCACAATGTGGGCTGCGGTGTGAGCTGCCATGATGATGTGATGTCAAGGTCGGGGTTGATTTCCCGAACCCTGATTTCAGACACGGAACTCTTAGTTGAAAGGGCGTTTTATTACAATTTCTCTCATCGGATATCGGGATTCCTATTGTTGGAAATTAATAAATGAATGCAGCATTAGCATCAACCACAAATACGTACGCTTTTCTATTAAGTCTCCTTTTGTTTATTCTCCTACGTCACCCGTAGCAACTTGAACTTTTAACTTAACCAAGAAAAAATAAATTCACTTACCACGTAACATACATATGGGCGTGCTAGCATGTACAGCAGCGACCGCAGAAACAGGTAATGAATAATTCTAACGTTTTTTTATTTGAAAATGAAAGCACACCTGAATCTGATTAATCTGATCAAAAATCTATGTTATTCATCAGTATGATGACTTTGGTTGTTATTGTTACATTGATACAATGTTTCCATTTCAACCTAATACATCGGTGACCATTACCATCAGAAAGTGAATGTTGATTCCACCATTGAAAATTGCTTGATGACGGATGCCGATGCTTATAACACAATATCAATGTTGATTCAATGCTTCCTTGCTATCTGGGTTGTTTCTATGTTTTAAACCTTTATAACTGATTATGATTGCTGTGCTTTCCCCTGTTTTTATTTTTCTTGTTAAGCACTTTTGAGCTGCAGTCTGTATGAAAGGTGCTATACAAATAAAGATATTATTGCAGCTCCAATCGAGGCCTTTTGGCTGGTCGGGGCTTTAGAGGTGTTGAGGTGAAGGGTGCCGGTACAGTCTTCCTGGTGGTGCCAACTCCAATGGACTCCAAAGACACGCTTGCCTGAGTTGCTGTTTTGGATGTAAAAAGTATGATGATTATCACAGAATATTATTAATACACAGATAATATTTTGTATGGGAATTATTCACAACTGCTCAGCATACAAACTTCATCATCTTACAAACCTCGACTTCTGTGGTGAGGCTGCATAGTTCTAATGGAGAGTTGTGTGCCAGCAGATACCATCTGTGGGACGTCTGTCTGACAGCCAACATCCCGAGCTGGTGGGCGCTGCGGGGAAGACTTTGCTTAAGTTAAAAACATAAATTAAAAAGTCAATTAAGTGCTATCCTGAAACACTTGTTCAGTTACATGTACAAACAACCCTGTCCCATAAAGTATAACTTGCAATAAAGGTTTACAACTGCTCATGCATAACCTGGTTAAAATGAATCGATTATTTTACTTATTTATCTAAATCCACAAACAAATACTAATTTGAATTAATCTCAACTGAAGAGAACTTTTGCTAGCCACAGAGCTAAGGTAAATGTTTAACTACAAAAAAGCTCAACGTAGAGCATCGCATCAAGTGAAATTAGTCTAAATTCCTCGCTCTCGGTCTAACGTTACTCTCACTGGGTCTCAAGATGCGTTTGTTTCATAAATGCGAACGTGTAATGGACGGGGACGGGGATATGCGGTTCCCAAGGCGTAGAGGAATGTGTGCGTCCAATAGCGACAACAGCCAGATTACCGATGAGAAACTGTACAATGTTACGTACTTTGCTTGCAGTGTTGGTGAGAATCGTATGTGAATGTAGCGGAAACAGTGCATTACGCAAGTATATTTGACTTGTAGCCATGGATACACAACCAAGCCCAGCCCCGCGTTGGGCGCCAAATTCGTTTTTTGAAATTATTTTGACAGAAGACAAAATGATTTTGTTAAGTGACTATAGCTAGTGTCTACTAGACTAAACGTAGGATAATTAGGACTACACAAAAAAATATTAGCTACATAGCTGTGGGCTGATGCCAGACTGGCTAACGTTAACCACAAAAGTGACAGTAGCTAAGTTACATGCATAACTAACAGTCTAATACCAACAGCTCAATAAAAGAATATTACTTACAAATTGGACATCCCAGTTTTGATCTCGGAGTGTTGGGACTGCTCCTGGCTTCAGAATTATTTTAGCCGCAAAACCAGTTTTGTACCGAGCAGCATTCTGAATGCTGTCCAGCGAAAAGTGCGCCGAGCACACCTTAACATGCGGGCTGATCGCGGCTCCTTCCTCCTCGTCCTGCAAAAACTGGGTCCACTTTTTCCGGAACTTCTCTTCTTTTGGAAGGCTGTGCAGTGAAGTTCCTGTCGACTGACAGCCTGACACAGCACAATTAACGTGACCGGTTTTGCTAGTCATGTTTGAAATAGCGTTAAATATTCGAATTGCCAATTGCTAAATCACGAAAAAAGGGCGGGCGATTGGCGTTCCCTCGTTGTTAAAAGAAGCTAAGGGCGGGTTTATGCAAATGACATAGTAAAATATGATTGGCTGTTTTCACAGGAGTCTAGTAAAGACGTCACAGTTGGAGCCAATTCTGAACAGACTTTTAAAGGAACACGCCAACATTTTGGGAAATTGGCTTATTTGCCATATTCCCCAGTCAGACAAGAAGATGAATACTCTGGCTACGTCCCAATATTCTTCACTCCCCACCTCCCTTCCTCCACTACCACTCCTCTCTTACCCGGACATATGCAAAACTGTGAGCGTTTCGAGTACAAGTATTTGCATGTACAGTATACAACGTACCTGACATTGTGGTCTGCGTCGAGACATTAATTAATATGTAACCATTAATACGTAATTAAGTTGTAATCAGCGACATTAGATTAAAACACTAAGATCCGTTTCCGGGCCACGGAGTAGAGGAGTGGTCGTGGAGGAGGAAAAGTTGCATTTTTCAACTATTGGGACGCAGCCCCTTTTTTGACTGCATGCGCATTTGTGACATAGTCAAATTTCATGTCTTGTGGCTGATTCTTAACTTGTTTTTATGCTCAATGTAGCTTCCCTCTGTGAGATATTATTTTCTCTTCACTGAATATATGAACTTGTGCTTTTTTTCACTGCTCTGTAATTTTGTTAAGTACATTAGAATAGATGCCACGCTGTTGTAAACGTGTCCCAGGACTGAATGGAAATTCCTGGATATAATTTTAGAAAGGTATGTACACAAATTACACATGATATTAATATAGTAGATAGAAGATTACTGCCTTAAAAGGAGAATGGTTGCATGTAAATCCTTAAACTGGGGCACGAGTGTAGGAAAGCCAAACTGCAGACGCTGCAATTTACTGCAAAGAGACCGTTGCACTTTGGTCCTTGGAAAGTTTCTAGAAGAGCTAATAATTTTGAGTCCTATTCCATTTAGTAATTTATGGGGAAGGTTAATATTTTATTTATGAGTTTATCTCTGTGACTATCCCTGCATGAGCAGTGTATTAGTGTAGGCAGAGCTATGGGTTATTCTTTATCAGATTACCTTCTAAGACTTAGAATCATTTACTATTCTGAAAGAAACATCAGCAGTAAAACATAATAGGGGAAAAGAAACACAAAAGCTAAAAAGAAGTAACCATTGTACATTGACAGAGAAACCCCTTTATAAATGTAAGATCTGATGTGATATTTTTGAGCTGCAAGCATGATCAGATTCGTGCTGCTATGAAGTTCCCCTTGACAACAGCAGAGCACTTTCAATAAGACGAAAAAGCTGCCTTCACTCTTTCTCGTCTTATCACGTCAAGGACACGCTGTTTCTTGTTCTTTCATGAAAATGCATAAAATATTGTTACGAATCCACATGTTTATCAATGACCAACCAGGAAATAAACGTGCTGCTTCTCTCCAGCCATATTGGAGCCCAATCTTTATAGTGAAAGGAGAGTTGAATACATTTTTTTCTATGGAAAAACCGTTATATTTGGCCCCGTGAGATATGTGGAAATTCCTTGTTATTTGTTTCAGAGCATCAAGTCATCCAGCCATGCATATACTGTATAGTGATATAGTAACATATAGATATAAATGGGCTGTGGGCTTGTACAGTGGGCACTATGCATGACAGGTGCAACGCCGACTTTTTTTTGGCCAGGCAGTGTAGTTGTACTGTTAATTAATGTACACCATTTGCACACATGTCTTTCAAAACATTCTGTACATTTTTTATTACAAATATTTGGACTTATTTGAAAATATCTTGAGGGGTAGATTCACCCAAAAATTGTCCCACCCCCCAATTCCCATCGAGATCCATTCAAATGCAGAGACGTTATATTATCGCTTGTAAAAGTACCAGAAAATAAGATATCTAGATAAACTACTGACACACTGGAATTGTGATATAGTGAATTAAAAGTGAAATAATCTGTCTGTAAACAATTGTTGGAAAAATGACTTGTGTCGTGCACAAATTAGATGTCCTAACTGACTTGCCAACATTATAGTTTATTAACATGAAATCTGTGGAGTGGATAAAAATGAGTTTTAATGACTTCAACCTAAGTGTATGTAAACTTCCGACTTCAACTGTAGCTGTGTAGCCTCTTGGGAGAGGAAGTGGCAGATTCTCCTGATGTTGTGAAGGGAGACTGGATGTTCCTGCAATGTGTTCAGAGAAGCTCAGTCGGTCAACTAAGGTCACGTTAAGTTTGTTATCTGAGTGGGAGGAAGACACTGCAGAGCCATCGGCAGTAATTAAAGCATCAATCCATGGGGAAGCCATTCGCCGGGAGGAACAGGAGTTCTGTCTTCCCCCAGTTGAGAGCTTCAGGTGGCAGGTGAACATCCGGGCTGTGATGTCAGCCAGGCATGCAGGGATACATGCCTGAATTTGGGTGGTGAAGGGAGAAGGGTGTCCATTCACTGGCACAAATTAGCGTGCATGATTAACTGGCCCCTCTTTACTTTACTAGCAGTCACTGTTTTCCAGAGTGGCTTACTACGCAAACACAAATACAAAGATCAGAGATTAAAGTGCAGTAATTCCCTCTGGCGGAAAGGAACGTCCCAAGAGTCAACTGTCAACTCGTCAACTTTAAGCTTAAGTTAATAATTGAACATTGATCCAATTTATACAAACAAGAAAGTTAACTACATTAACTGAGGCAGCACGTAAATTGTTGTCACTCAGGACTCACAGTATGTGCACATTCTGGGCTGAACACAGAAGGCACCATAGCCTATGATTTCCAGGAGATGGTAAACATATCATAAATGCTATCTATGGTCAAACGTAACAGCCATGTTAGGTTTGAACATGGATAGCATTAATGTAGAATATATGATTTAACTTGTTAATTTGTACAAAATAGTAGTCTTCTACCTGTTTTGGCTTGATGATGAGTTTGTACACTGATGATGAGTTTGTACACTGATGATGAGTCATGCAAACCCCAGAAGAGCTGCAGAATTGTGCATATATAGCCTAGTCCAGCGGCAGCTTAATGCATGACAGAATGTTAGTATGTATTTATATGTGCATACAGGCATGTTGTTTTTATTTTGCCGTGCTCCGTTCGTTTAAATCAATTCGTTTAGTAAGACACTAAATTGCTGAATTTGAATAGATCTCAGCGATGCCTAGATAATTAAAGAATGCAATTATATCATAGTCTGGTGGTTCCCAACTAATGCTGAGGCACTCAGCTCTGATTGCCTCAGTCAGGTGCATCACGGTGATAGTGTGCACAGAGATAACAATGTTCTGTGTTCATTAAAAAAATGAATAGTATAGCCTACTTACGCAGAGTCACTGTTATTTTTAGCCTAAATATAAAGAAACATTCCTTGATATAAACCCTTATTCGCATATTCATTTTTTGTACATTAACCAGTTATTAAACTGGACATGTTATGAAGCATGTATACGATTAACTACTTTTCTCAGGGATACAACAGCATTGAACCACCAAACACAAGTTGCAAGTTGAATGCCCGTTATTAGTAGCCTGTCCACTATCTATCGGACTCAATGCATTCGTGTTTGCAGCAGGCTTCATTTGTCAGACAAATGAAACTACTGCAGCTTATTCAAACAACGATGGGCCCGCGAGAACAATATTCGCCCCAACTGTGTTGTTGCGGTTAGCGAATCCAGAATAGCGAAGTTCCGCATCGCACTTGGGCGTAACCCATCAGATCAGCAACTGGCACGTTATATGATGCAAGGTTGAGCACTACTTAAAACACTACTAAGGTGGGGGTGTAGGCTACACTGCACCCTTTCGTACTGCCATTACCTGCGAATTTTCTGAACATGTCGTTCGAAATCAACAGTGGTTGAGGCACACATGTGCGCCCTCCTCGGGTAAAGAATCCGCATATTTATATCAGTTTCATGCTTGTTAGGCTATGGCATTCAGAACGTAGGCTACATTAGATAAGTTGCTGCAAGTCTAAACATAGGGAAATGGCACGAAATGTATGTCATGCTCTGTAAATTTAAATGGATAACTTGCACTAGTTGGCTATAACTGGCTTATTAATTGATAGTTTCTGTCAGATATTTGCTAATATTAGCTGGTAGCTGGCGATTTCATCTGAAAATCACTGAAATGCCCATGGATACTCGTGAAATCTGCCACAATTTACTTGTGAAACCAAAAACCTCGTTCTAAATGTAAATATAATACGCCACACATTTTTTTAGCTATCCAAAACGACCAAATCGTTAATACGGCGGGACACACGCAGTAAGTTCCATCAATACGAAACTCCCAAGCGGCGAGTGAATGTGCGATTTACTGTGCTGGCCAGTCAATAGTTGCAGTGACGTTATTTCCTGGGGGTGGCGGTGAGAGCATGGTATGGTACTGCGGTCCTCCTCTGTCTGCAACAGCGAGAGTCGGACATGGAAACAAACACGAAGACCGTGCGCGTGTTCTGGGATACTGCACGCTCTACATTTTAAAAGCCCAAGCGCCAGCGCGTGTCAGTGATCCGATTTATTAACTGCTGCACAAACATACACGCTAGTAAATATATTGAATATTCGCCACATTGCAGTAGTGTAGATAGCTAGTTTACCTTACGGACCATGGCGGAGAGAAGTGGCCGGCTGAGCTTCCCCGGGAGCGGGGCGCTCAATAGACCCGTGCCGATGAATTTGTTCGCCACCTGGGAAATAGACGGATCATCCCCGAGTTGCATTCCCAGGTAAGCGTTTCTCCCGTAACGACATTACGAGTACTTTCACACGAAGCGATGTGTGTTTACGGTATTGTCGGTCGCAAGCTAGTGTATTTTTTGCAAGTATGCCAGGACACTGCCTTGAGATTTATGGACAGATGACCGCTGTCTCACAGAACCAATTTCCAAACTTGGAAGCCGGGTGTTATGCTCGTATGGGATTGCAGGCAGATGTGTTTACAGTGGCAATGTTAATTTTTAAATTGCGGCTACTGGTCCGGTTCAAGTACAGATGAACTACTGTAGGCAGAGAACTGGATGCTGCTAGTTAGCTACGCTACTCTAACATAGGAACAAACTGTTTATTCTCGTTGACCTCACACATTTAGCTAACCGGCGAAATAGTTTGCCGCCATTTATTCATTGTAGCGAGGTAACGCAGTCTTGCAGTTTGTGGAATAACTAGCGAGCTAACCGTATCACTTCAGACGTCGATATTTTGTGCACCTGTGCAGTGATGGGAAGATGTAGCCAACCTAATCGCAAGAGAAGACGCCTGTCAAAGAACGATTTAGCCAGCGAGCTTCCTAACTAGATACTGAAGTTATCGATAATTTTTAATCTGGTAGATTTTTAAGAGATACATTTATGGGCTATTTACAGTATTCACATCAGTTGTGTGCCACGGGTCTGCTTCTTCGCTCCACTCTACCAGCGTTACCAAACACACCTTATTAATCCACGTTGCACAGTTTCAAACATAAAGCGCAGACATCGTTTTCAAAAGACCTTGACGGCGCCAAACGTTGCTGTGTCTATATCTATCACTCCTAGCAAAAAGTGTGTCTGAGTAAAGTGATTGAGTGACAGAGGGTTTTCTTCCGAGTTTTTTTTTTTCTTTGAATGGAGATGAAAACTTGACTTGAGGGGACATGAAGAATATTTAGCAGTCATGGCTGTTGAGGCGATTCTTATATATGCAGACTTTTAGGACGAGGCAGTACCATGCTTAAAACTACTTTTATGTAATCCTAAATCATAATGTCATGCATTTGACCCGAGTCATGCATGTATTAGTACGTTATTTGGAAGGCTAGTAGGCTACATGCGCCAGTGGGAATGGATCAAGTGCAGTTCACTGTGCATAGTGTAGGTTAGTTATGAAAGAGAAGAAATCTAAGAACAATTTATTAAAACACTTATTGAGATTTTAATTGGGATGAGTGTTTTTTGCACCTCCAACAAAAAAAACGATGTGTATTAAACATTCAGATAGAAAATGCCATCTGTGTATCATCCACTCGGGATAGGTGAGATGCACTGGCCCACTGTTATGTCAAGTACCTTGAAATTAATGTACGGTGCTGTACATTTTCGTTAATGGCATGTTTATGACACTCTGAGCTGTGATACTCTTCTTCTCCTGGGCTGTCTGATGGCATCAGGGCTAGTCCGCACAGTAGCATTTTAGCCTTGATTCATCCATAATAATAACAGTTTGTTAACAGTTTGATAAATGCTCTTGTGAATGCCTGCGGGTGCTGGTTCACATAGTTTTGACAGAATTAGCGTAAGGTTTCAGGAATCGAGCTGATGAGGACTGCCAAAAACCAGTATGAAATAACAATCAGATAATGTAAGTTATTTCCTGAAAGAAACAATGATTAGAGCCTTGGAAGAAGACACAATAAAAAAATAAAAAAAATTTGACCCAGCTATTAGGATAAACAACAGAATAATAATTGCTGAAAAAAATAGCAAGGTGTCTTTCTGAAAATGTTGACTTCTTTTGCCATGTTCTGGAGCTCTGCACCTAAAAATATTGGAGAGATGGAATTCCAGTCCACACTCTTAATTCTGCTGCTGCATGGACAGGCACATGTGCTGAGTTATGATTTTAAAAAATCGTATTGTATGTTTTTGGATCAACATTAAATTTGGGGTGCTTTTTTGCAGTAGTAGGGCCTGCAGTTTGCTGCTGTGGCTGTCTTGCTGGCTGTCTGGTGTGAAATGCCTTAAGGGACGAACGACAGGAATATCTACTGCAGGGTTTCCTCCAGGAATATAGTTAGTGGAGGGGGAAGTGCCTCAGACAGTAAGCAGAGGCGACGGGAAGTGCCGAGGCGTGGTATTTACCTGGGATACCCTACACCTGTCTTGGTGAAGACATGACTGCACCATGTCAATGTGTTAAATAGCGCACATTTATTGAAGGGTGCAACATAAGTTTATAACCAGGCTATATTAAGTATATACATGCATGGAGATCTGAGCCTGGGGTTGTATTTATGTTTCAATGATGTTTGCAGAGGTGCTTATGAATTCAGCAGAGGAAGCGTTGCATTAATATCTGGGGAAAGCCTTGCTGCTGGGTCTGACCACACCAGCACCTGTGATTAAAATGTAACGTTCCCTTTCTTCATTTGAAAGAAGCATCTCGATGCTAATATGCTGTGGAAACTGGAGAAGATGGCATCCATAGAGGAAGCGATGGGCAAAGTGTGAAACGAACAAATCAGAATAAATAATTTAACGTAGCCTTACTACCACCAGGGCCCGACGGCAAATCATATTGTTTTTTTTTGTATTTTTATTTTGAAATCACATAGTCAATGGCTTTCCTCCTCCTCCTCCTCCTCCTCCCAGTCTTCCGGGAACAAGTTTGTTCCTTAATCATTGTGCAGTCAACTACGACACGTTTAGAAAATATGTGTGCCTGAATAGAAAGCGTGGAGCTCAGAGACTTCATTCTTTGTACCTTTGCATGAATACTGGTCTCAGGAACTGGCAGAGACGATAGAAGCAAAACAAAATTTGCATCGACAGCAGAAAGTCGCGCATAGACATTGCGTTACTCATTGAGGTGAAATGCAGTGCTATCCACATGCAGAAGTGAAGGAGTTTGTCAGGGTGTTGGCCCTTAATGGAACTGGTCTTAGTGTGTCCAGTCTGTTCAATTCAGAGAACTGTCACAAAGACGCTGTACAGAGAAACAGAAGGAAAATTGGGGCAAAAACCAGGCCTGAACCCCCAAACAGCAGAACGAGGTAAAAACTCCCCCGATGGGAAGAAAAAAACTCAACAGTGGCGAGAGAAAACTCCCCAATGGGAAGAAATCTCAGAAGGAACCTGGCTAGAGAGAGGGTGCCCATCCTTCGCTGGCCGGCCCGGTTTAAACTAAAGCGGGACCTGGAAAGTCTGACGTATAGGAGCGTTTTCCACAGGAGGCGCTCCACTTTCTACGGCATTCCCAGTGCCGAAATCACAGGGGGGAACTCCCAACACTTTAGAATACAATGACTTGTGTACAATCCCCAAAAACAGAATGCAGTGACCTCACAGACATACCACAGGAGAACATCTGCTTGACTGCAAGGCTGAAATTATACAGGAAGTGCCCCCAAAATGAGGGGTGGTTGGGGCCTGGTCCCTGCCTGCACTCAGAAATAGGTCAGTAGTTGGCCAGATATGAACTGTAATTGACCTACTTACTTCCATGCTGTGCTGGATTTATTTTTTTCTTTCTTTTTTTTTCTTCTCAAAAGTTATTCTTATTTTCCCTCTTTCTTTTTTAAGCCTCGGTCTTCATCTCCTGCCAAATGCGGAATATTTTCTTTTCCTGAGTCTCATTGGCTTTGTTTTCTCTTCCCATCTCCTCTTTGGGGCACATTTTCTTATGTCAAATGTCGTTGCCCTGTTGCTATTGTAAAATTTGTGTGTGTTATATATACTGTGTATACAGTATATATACCAATGGATGTGTGTGTGTGGTTTAAAGGTGATGTATGTAAATTACATGGCTTCCAGCCAAAGTCCATTAAGGAAGTGGTAAAAAGGGTGCAGAAAGCCTGAAATTACACACATGATAAGTGTTCAAGGTTTTTAGGGCCGGCTTAGCTGTCTGCCAAATGCGTTTTATTCCTTCCCTTCTGTTGTTAGCCTCCATTTTGGTAAATGATGACAAAAGCGGTCCATTTGGTTCGGAGTGAAAGTAACAGGCTTGTAAAAATAGCGAGGCCTCCAAGCTGAAATGCTTCATATGCAGAGCGCCCCCTGGCTCCTAATCTCGCCGTGAGAAGCGTGGCAGGGAGCATGAAAGTGTGGAGATGTTGATGGAGGAAATGAAGTGCTACGGATCTCTCGTCTTCCCGTTTCAGTCCCCTGTAGCTCAGGCACATCCATCTCGATCAGCGTTGATCACTCTTCTGCCTTGTGGATCAGTCCTGCTCTCTATCAGTCTCCGTCAGTTTGACGTGGGTTCGCTCTCTTCAGTGGAAAAGGTTGTGCGAGAATGAACTTGAATTCAAGGCCCAGGCTCTGAACCGTAATCTCATTCTGATTAACAAACCTTAAATTTTCCCCCTGCTAAAGTGAAATCTACTGTTTGTGTCGTCAACACCACGGTTTTGACAGGACTTGTGTAAGACTCAAATGATTTGCACATGTGTCCTCGATTTCTGTTGCCTTCCTTATAGGCCACCAGAAACAGGCAATAAAAACATGGTATTCTGGGTTTTACCGTCTTCTGTTCGCAGAACCAGGCTTGCGAGTAGAACCATTGTGTCTCGCACAGAACCAGGCTTGCGAGTAGAACCATTGTGTCTCGCACAGAGACAGGCTTGCTGGCTCATTTGTGGAAATATAACTGTGACATCTATAATCCATGTATATGTCTTATGGTAAAATAGCTTTTTGCAAACTGGCACTTTTGAGGAATGGGTGCAGCATGTACCCATTTGGTGCTTTTGCGAAAATAAAATCTAAGTTACGATGAAGCATTTATAGGCTTGCTGGAGATGCTTTTTGTTTTGACAGATAAAGTGAACATTGGTTTTCAGCACTTATATTTCACAGTTTCCCTGTGTTTGTGTTCACAACAAGGACAAACAATTAGCCCTCCACTGAGATTAACTTGAAAATGGACAGCAGGAAGGAGGAGTGTAACCTTGTGCCAAATTTGCAATTTTGATAAAATATTAAAATACAGTGTGACCCAGTTAACTTCCCATTTGTTAAGTTCTTGGATGTCACAAGCTTTGAAAAACAATTGGCACTTTACATTATTATAATAATTTTTTTTGCATGACTTGTTTTACATTGCAGCGTTCATTATTGGATTTTGCACATGGGGCGGATTGTTGGAAAAATGGAGAAAAGGCTGCTTGTTATGTTGAAATACTTTTATGTCAACAGAAATTAAATGACAAAAAAACCAACACCTTTGAATGTGACAATGTAAATATATGCAACATTGTGTAAATATGCACAAATACTTTTAGTTATTTACTTTAGCACTTTCCAGGCTTATTTCTACATTGTCCTGGACTGTTGTACACTTGTTGTTTCCGCAATACACTTTTCACACAAAAATATTGTCAAGTCCTATTTCCTGCCTTTTTTACCCAATCACCTGATGATTTCTTCACTTTGCAGCCAGTCGTGCATCATACGAGTGGTGCGGTGGCCTTTGTTGCCAGGGCGGTGGCCATTGTTGCCAGGGCGGTGGCCATTGTTGCCAGGGCGGTGGTCATTGTTTCCAAGGCGGTGGTCATTGTTACCAAGGCGGTGGTCATTGTTGCCTGGGCGGCGGTCATTGTTGCCAAGGCGGTGGTCATTGTTACCTGGGCGGTGGTCATTGTTGCCAAGGCGGTGGTCATTGTTACCAAGGCGGTGGTCATTGTTGCCTGGGCGGCGGTCATTGTTGCCTGGGCGGTGGTCATTGTTGCCAAGGCGGTGGTCATTGTTACCTGGGCGGTGGTCATTGTTGCCAGGGCGGTGATCATTGTTGCCAAGGCGGTCATTGTTACCTGGGCGGTGGTCATTGTTGCCAGGGCGGTGATCATTGTTGCCAAGGCGGTCATTGTTACCTGGGCGGTGGTCATTGTTGCCAAGGCGGTGGTCAGGCCATCTTGGCTGAATGGCAATGCAGATGAAGCCGCTGCTCTGGGCCCATTTTTCTGCTTCATGCTGGTTTATTACATACGAGAGAGCGCCTGGATATTAAAGTTGGGGGGATATTGGTGGATTACTACAGGCGGGAGAGCGAGGGTGTCAGGTTTCAGGGCCTTTCCGGGGTCAGATTCCTCAGTTCTTGGAAGCTATGCGATGCGCCGGTGTTCCCCCGAGACGGCCCAGGCATCCAGCCGTTACAGCTAGCCTGCAAACACGCGATACGCCAGCCAGCCCAAAGGATATTTCAGGAGTCTGAGTGCCTCTTACACAGTCTGTTTGACATGTACTAGTCCAGATAATCTTTCCGCTTAAGTGTAAAGTGTGCTGCTCTTGAAGGATATGCACTGGAGAGGCCTCGTCTCATTTCTCTATCTCTTTACAGGCTGTTAGAACAGTTCTTATTTTTAAGTTATATTTTTATGGCTTTTCATCTTAGGGCTTTTAGCTTTAGGGCTTCCACAGCACAGTGTAGAGAGATTTAGCGCTTCCACAGCACAGTGTAGAGAGATTTAGGGCCTCCACAGCACAGTGTAGAGAGATTTAGCGCTTCCACAGCACAGTGTAGAGAGATTTAGCGCTTCCACAGCACAGTGTAGAGAGATTTAGTGCTTCCACAGCACAGTGTAGAGAGATTTAGCGCTTCCACAGCACACTGTAGAGAGATTTAGCGATTCCACATCACAGTGTAGAGATTTTTAGCGATTCCACATCACTGTGTAGAGATTTAGCGCTTCCACAGCACAGTGTAGAGAGATTTAGCGCTTCCACAGCACAGTGTAGAGAGATTTAGCGCTTCCACAGCACAGTGTAGAGAGATTTAGCGCTTCCACAGCACAGTGTAGAGAGATTTAGCGCTTCCACAGCACAGTGTAGAGAGATTTAGCGCTTCCACAGCACAGTGTAGAGAGATTTAGCGCTTCCACAGCACAGTGTAGAGAGATTTAGCGCTTCCACAGCACAGTGTAGAGAGATTTAGGGCCTCCACAGCACAGTGTAGAGAGATTTAGCGCTTCCACAGCACAGTGTAGAGAGATTCAGTGCTTCCACAGCACAGTGTAGAGAGATTTAGCGCTTCCACAGCACAGTGTAGAGAGATTTAGCGCTTCCACAGCACAGTGTAGAGAGATTTAGGGCCTCCACAGCACAGTGTAGAGAGATTTAGCGCTTCCACAGCACAGTGTAGAGAGATTCAGTGCTTCCACAGCACAGTGTAGAGAGACGGGAAGAATGGGAGGGAGAGATAACACGTTGCATTTTTCAGTAATCAAGGAAGATGAGGAAATGGTGGAAAATACGGGCTCAATTTGTAATGTAGAAACGCTATATCTATTCCAAAACACACCAGCACCTATATTTCCTTTGAAAGCAAAAATCTCTGCCCACCCAGGGAAGTTATAAACTGGTGCCGATTTACCTCACAGAATAAATAAACACACTCTCCTATGCGAGAGCTATAAGAGATAAGAGGTGCCTAATCAAGCTACCGACAACCTTTGACAGTTTTGAATATGTCTGATATGCGGTTTACAATTTCCATACACTGTGTAATCTTGCTGCACCTGCTAGTGTGAAGTGAAAGATTGAATTTATTGAAAATTTTAAGAAAGGTCACGGTACACATATGAAATATTGTCCTGTCGAAGGTCTCCAGAAGCAGAGCCCCTGACAGAGACCTTGAGTGAGCTTTGGGTACCGAGGGTGGGTAATGGTTCCAGAGTGATTTATCACTGGCCTCTATTATGGACAGTGAAACCGATGTACTACTCAGCCTGCGGGGGTTAGTAGAGGTCAAGTAACTGTTGTGATTTTGACAGCCTCAGGTGGGTGACTCAGCAATTTGTCGTGCAGTTTTTTTAAGGGTAAGTGCCAAGGGCAAATTAGAAAAAAACGCCATTTGGGACAAAGCTTCAGGGCTCTACACTAACTTTTTCCCAAGTTGGAGAAAAATGTAGGAGCACATTAATGCATCCCTATTAGTAGATATGCTCCAAAATTATTTTTCCAGTTTGCAATTGCTCCTAAAATGGGAGCACTGTAGATCCCTGTGTTATAGTGCTGTCTTTGGGCGGTACAGCCTGTCCAGGTAGCGATTAGCTTTCTAAGTTCAGCCCTCTATGGAATCATGCACCTGTAATCTGTGTCACTCACAACTTACTCTGGTCACACAGTCTTATAGTGGCAAAGACAAAATGGGGTGAAGTATGTGTCAAGAAGTAACCAAAAAATGTTCTGCAAACAAGTACGTAAATACTCATTACCATTTCTATCTGAATACTAATTACAATTTCAAACGTGTTAACTGTACAAAGTGCTTATTACTTGCATCACAAATTTAAGCCTATTCTTGGCTGAAAGCCGTTCCTCACTAATAAAACAGTGGGTCTTAAAATATTAATGCATTTAGAGAGAACACTGGCTCTGGTAATTTGGTCGGTTTAAAAATTTAAAAAAAAAATGTTTTGATTTTTTGATACTCAATCTCTGGTTGATGTGTCTGGATTTCACCCTTTCTGATATGGCCACACGGGTTACTTTAATTCTGTTATCGGGGATGTTGATTATAATAACTACTAATATGGGACAGCACTGTAAAATGAACCGAGCTCTTTCTCAAGTTAACGTTACATGCGGTTAATACATGTCCTGCAGTCTGAGAGATAGCAGGATTTAGAGCGTCAGTGCATTAGGCATGATTGCCAGAGTCCAGCTGTTCCATTTTAATGCACTGACCACTTTGTCTCTTTCCAATGTGATTCTGCAAATAAATTGCTGCTAAAGCAAATTTTAGGTATTTTTTGGAAGACCGTGTGGGGACAGCCCTTTCTTCATTTCAGAATCCAGCTGTGAAGTGTTTTTTTAGTTTTAAGTGTCTCGATAGCTTTTCTTGGCTGATGGATATAACACGTTGGTGTTGGCATGTTGGAGTGGTGCTCATGTGTGATTAAGAGACGGGAGGAGGACTGGGTAGTATAAGATGGAGAAGGTCTTAAAAGAGAGGAGAGGTGGAGAGCGAAAGAGACGTGCGCAGAGACGAGGCAGGAAGGCAACGTGACGGGAGCAGGCAGAGTGCCCGGGTGGGCGGTCTCTGGGAGCTGGTTACCTTGGGGCGCTTTCATATTTAATGAGCGTGGCGTGGTCTTCGGATCCGCCCCCTCCGCACGAGCACTCTCCGGGGGGGCGCAGTAAAATGCGTCTGAGAGACCCCTCACCCCCCACCGCTGCTTTAAAGATCAAACTAATTGATGTTGTGTGTAAGTCTTACGCAGGCCCACTCAAAAGGGGCCTATATACTCACAGTCTCTCATCATGCACGTGAACACAAAGTAATCTCCTGCACGCACGTACACACGCACACACGCGCGCATTCGCCGTTTCTGTCCCTCAGCTGCTCAGTCCGCAGCTATGGTTACCCGGGTTACCACGCACACACGGACTCGTCTACCCATTTGTGCCATCTGCCCATTTCACAATGAGGGCACGCTGTTGGATAGAGCTGCACCCAAGGGATCTGAAACTTTGATAAACAAAGATACATTACAGGCGTTTAATGCGATAAAGAGTGGCTTACGCGGTGGCATTTTTACATGGTGTCCAGTTATACAGCTGGGTGTGAAATTCAGGTTAAGTGCTCAAGGGTACAAAGGCAGTGTCATACCTGGGAATCAAACCCGCGAGCTCTGCGTTACAAGCCCGTACGGACAGTAGAGGCACTCGTATCTCATTTGCAGTCCTGCGATCGTTTCCTCTCCTCCCATCTCCTGCGTTTATTCTATTCCTCTTCTCCTTCACAGACTCCCACCTCCCCCTTCTTTCCCTGCATGTATTCTCTCCTTTTTGCTTTAACTTCCACTTCTTCACTCGGAACATCAATGTTTTTTTTGCATAATGTGGTGCAGTGTCACCCCCCCCCCCTCCCCCCGTCGACACCCTGCGTCATCAGACGTGGAGCTGAAGGAAAGCCTGCGTTTGCATCTATATCACATTACCTGGAGTCACCTCAGGACAGGCTGCTGCTAAACTTAGTCGCTTGATTGTAATAAACAGCAATCGCGAGACGGGGCAGCGCGACGGTCACCAGTCACAGAGACGGGGCCAGGACGTTTCATCAGACCCCAGAGAGGGGAAGGCGCAGCGGTCTTGGGAACGCCGCGGGCCCTCGCGGACAGGAAAGAGCCTTCACTCAGCGTTGCCGGCGGTTACGCGTCACGTCCTCTGACCGAGCGCGTGCAGCAGGCGAACGTAAATGTTATGGCTCAGTTCTGAAGGCGTCCTGTCGGTGTCGTCATCGCGAGGTCGGCCGGCGGAGCTCTCTGGAACAATGGGAGTGAGCGGCCAGCACGCCGTGGCCCTCGGGGGAGAGGCCACGCTCTGGAACAGGGAAGCGATTGAGCGTGGGCCTTCAGCAGCAGCTGGCCCCAGTAGACTGTCATATTTGGGCCTGTCGGTAGGGAGAGTGCTGAGATGTCACTTTGAGTTCTGGGGGAACACACGGCCCTTTGTCGCTCCGTGCGCGGGATGCTCGTGCCCCGAGAATTTTGAGTGGGATAGGGGGGCCGAGGGACGAGAATAACTCGCATTGTGCAGTTTTTTGTGATTTGCTTATTATGTGAGCACATTTTTAAGTTTGTGTTTTGTGTGTGTGTGTGTGTGTGTGTATGCGTGTGTGTGTGTATGCGCGTCTGTGTGTGTGTGTGTGTGTGTGTGTATATGCGTGTGTGTGTGTGTGTGTGTGTGTATATGCATGTGTGTGTGTGTGTGTGTGTATATGCGCGTGTGTGTGTGTATGCGCGTCTGTGTGTGTGTGTGTGTGTGTGTGTGTGTGTATGCGCGTCTGTGTGTGTATGCGCGTCTGTGTGTGTTTGCGCGTCTGTGTGTGTATATGCGTGTGTGTGTGTGTGTGTGTGTGTGTGTGTGTGTATGCGCGTCTGTGTATGCGCGTCTGTGTATGTATGCGCGTCTGTGTGTGTATGCGCGTCTGTGTGTGTGTGTGTGTGTGTGTGTATATGCGCGTGTGTGTGTGTGTGTTTATGCGCGTCTGTGTGTGTATGCGCATCTGTGTGTGTGTATGTGTGTGTGTATATGCGCGTGTGTGTGTGTGTGTGTGTGTGTGTGTGTGTGTGTGTGTATGCGCGTCTGTGTGTGTGTGTATATGCGCATCTGTGTATGTATGAGCGTCTGTGTGTGTGTATATGCGTGTGTGTGTGTGTATGCGCGTATGTGTGTGTGTGTATGTATGTGTGTGCGTGTGTGTGTGTGTGTGTGTGTGTGTGTGTGTGTGTTCTCAAACCTTTTTTTGAGTAAGTTGAAGGATCACTTACACCTGTGAGACCCAACAGGCTCCTGGGCGTTTTGCACGTAAATATGAGCAGTGCCGGCGGATGAGATATTTATCCGCTCCCGCTGACTCAGCACTTCCTGGAGGACGGGCAAGGGGCGGCCGCCACACCTCTGGAACGCCGCGCGACTCTGCAGGGCAATCGATCGCGCTTTCAGCTGAGTCGCCCCTAAAGCCCAGCGGGTCCCAGGCTCCCTTTGGGCTGCGCCAGCCTCTCCATTCCGGCTCCTCTCCAAGTCCTGGCAGTGCTCACTGTTTCCGGGGGAATGATATTACCGGTAACCACTCCCCGCCTATTTTAAACCTCTGGAATTATTCTTACCTCACTGGAGGCTGTGTGCGTGTGCGTGTGCGTGTGCGTGTGCGTGTGCGAGTGTATGTACAGTCAACTCAAGAATTATTTGCGTCCTTCATGAAAATTAGCAAAAAAATGTGTATAAAATAAACATATAAGAAATGCATATATGCATATAATGATTCAAATTTTCTGCTCAAACATTTGGGGGAAAACTACTTACTTTCACTCTAATAAAAATTATTCTTATAAAAAAGTTTTTTTGGAGGAATTGTATTTTTCTCAAAAACATTGGGGGTCACAATTATTGGCACCCCTAATGAATATTTAAAATAAAACCAAACAAACTGGCATCTGTGATGAAGCTCTATTTAAAAATTATATATATATAATAATAATTGATCGCAGTATCCAGAAACTAATGCTGCCTTTCACCATTTTCTGTTTCATGGGGGATGTATGAGGTTGCTTAGTGCATACATGTAATATCTCTTTGTCAACCACCACCATAGGGGAAACCAAAGAGCTTTCAACAGATTGTTGTTGACCTACACAATTCAGGTAACGGATATATAAAAAAAAAATTAAAAAAAACAAAGTTGAAAATACCCCTAAGCATGGTAGGGACAACAATCCAAAAGTTTCAGAAGTCTGGAACAGTTACAAATTTGCCAGGATCAGGACACGTGCATATTGCTCCCACACACAATGAGGAAGATTGTGAGGGAGGCAAAGCAGAACCCAAGGATCGCAGAACTGCACAGTTTAGTGGAAACTTGAGGTTATTAGGTTTCAAAATCAACTGTTAGACGCCACCCCCATGTGAACAAGGTCTTTGGAAGGGTTGCACTAAAGAAGCCCTTACTGAGAGCAACCTGTAAACAGAAGTGCCTGTACTTTGCCAAACAAACTACCATTGGAATCGTGTGTTGGGCGGCAGTGTAGTATAATGGTTAAGGAACTGGCCTTGTAACCGAAAGGTTGCAGGTTCGATTCCCAGGTACAACTGCTGTTGTACCCTTAAGCAAGGTACTTAACCTGAATTGCTTCAGTATACAGTATATCCAGCTGTATAAAAAAGGTTGTGTGAGTTGCTCTGGATAAGAGCGTCTGCTAAATGCCTGTAATGTAATGTAATGTGTTGTGGTGAGTTGAGGCCACACACACCGTTGCCGTGTTTGGTGACTGCATACAAGGAAAGGCGCATGATATCCAAGGTAAAATATGTTGTTGGGGCTGTTTTGCTGCTTGTGGTTAAGCGCCTCTTGTTAAGATCGATTGCATAATGAATTCCACTAAGTACCAGGATACTTTAGCCAAAACCTGGTTGTCTCTGCCAGGAGGTTGAGACTTGACCATAGATGGACCTCTCAACAAGGCAGTGACCCCAGACAAACATCAAAATCAACACACAAACAGGAACACAAAAATCTATGTTTTGCAATGGCCATCTCAGTCTCAGGACTTGAACCCATTTGGAAACCTGTGGTCTGAATTGAGGAGGGTAGTCCACAAGCTCTAACTTAAGACCCTCAAGGATCTTGAAACTTTCTGCATGGAGGAGTGGTCCAAGAGTGTGTTCTCCAACCTTGTCCGACATTACACGAAGAGGCTCAGTGCTGTTATCCTCTCCAGAGAAGGCTTCACCAATCGTAGGGTTGTCATTCATTCGAAAACCTAGGTTTTTGTACTATTCAAAGATTTCAAACTTTATGTTTTTGATAAATTGTCATGTTAAGATAAAAGTGTTTGGCGCACCCATGTGTTTGAGCCCAATATATGAATCATCGTATGTGTTGTTAATTTTTTACGGCCATCTTTGCTCATCTTCATGAAGGGTGCCAATAATTCTTGAGTTGACTATCTGATGAATGGTAATGAAAAGGAAAAATAAAATGAAACTCGTGCGCTTTTGAGAGTCATCTGTCTAGCGTGTAGCCGCAGTATGATGCAGTTTACATGTATGATGAGGCTTACGTGGGGTAAAATTGAGGATTCTCTGCGGTCTCAGGTCTTGGCTGCGTTCAGGGCTGTCTTTGTCTCTGTACTGCTAAGCTGGCTGCCTTAGCTGCAATATCTTTGATGAAAAAAAAAAAAAAGAAGTTAAACATCCAAGGGTTCTCTGGTGGTGTAGCAGGTCGTTGAGGTTTTTTCACCTCCTTGCAGTAACGCATCCTTGGGGCCTGATAAAATACTGACACTGTTCTCTGCCTCATTGCTCTGCAGCGACCTCTCTGGGTGGTCAGCCAACTGCAGTCTACATTTACCATATCTTAGCCCAGTCTCAGTCCTCTTGCACAATAGCTGCAATGCTCAAAGGCTGAAGATGCATTCATGGAGAATGTTGTAAGGACGGACAGGCCTCCATTAGGTTTTAGCAGGTCTAATGAACATAAATTCAGCATGTTCATATTTCAAAATCACCGTTATACCCGTTCTCCCTGACAAATTTATGTCAATGTGTACATTATGTACACTTTCTGTTTGAGTGGAGATTCTTGATTAATTCGGATGCAACTCTCCAGTGATACGTCTGGCTTTTATCCCTCCAGATCCCATGTCTGACTCTGTTAATGTTTCCTTTAGCGTGGGCTTCTGTGTGTGCGTGCGTGCGTGTATGCGGTCATGCATGTATGCGGTCATGCTGACTGTATGCGTGCCGTCTGTGTGCGTATCTGTGTTGGGGGTCACCCTGCCTTGACAGGGTTAATCTCATCCCTGTGGAAAGTCGAGACTCCATTGAAGCGGAACTGTGTTGGCTGCAGCTAAGTGCTTATGATATAGATAACAGGCGTGGCTGGGAGACGCACAGGCCCACTCTGAATAGGCCTATCTGTTCTGCTCTAAGGCCTCAGTGGGGGCAGATAAATGGCTTGCACATCATATATTTGCACAGTGATTCATTATTTGTAGAGAGACATTTAAAAAATACTGCGCAAGCGTTTACTGACTTGTAAAAATGCTAATTACTCAAGAATATCACACCCTCTCATGTTGCTCCTGGCATCGAGCTCATTACTGGCGCTAAATCACAATAAAATACCTAAAACAAACCTGGCTGGTAATGGCGGTACGGTGCAGGCGCATGATTAAACCGTCCCGCTCGCGTGAAGATCCTCGTACTGTTTTCATCTTCATTGGTACCCATAATGATGTTGAAATATCTGGAATATATTGCGGTTTTGGGGTATCGTGGTGTAAAATTAAATTGTCTACTGTTTACAGCACAACTAGTTCACTCCATTTCTACACAACCAGGCTTGGTAACATCACAGATGCATGCTGCACTTATATATGGAGGTTATATAATATAGGCTGTTGGCTGCGTTTACAACAGTAAAAGGTTTTTGATTTCTTTTGTAATGCCATCTCTTTGTCATATGGGAAAATATTATTTAAAGGTATTTAAAGTCTGTATAAACTTACCCCTGCAGCGGCTTCATTCTAATTACTGTGGACAGTCAGAAATCATTACTTCTGCACTTCTCCCATGATATTAATAATTCAGCGCTGTCACAACATTTCATTTTGAGAGTGATGGCTTAACTCCTTTGGGTGGCCAGTGCCAGAATGTCCCCAGCTGAATCTCTTACAAAGCCGTTACCTTCCTGAACTTGTCATCTCTCTAGCTTTGCAATGTAAAACATGTGCCGTAGTTTTAAAAGTTGTTCCGTTCCAAGGAAACTGCTTGAATTCTTGACTTTTTAATTTAATTATTTTTAAATTTTTTATTATTACTTTAAATCCAAAACTCTGTTGTGAATCACCGGTGAAGCATTTAAAAAAAAAAACTGATATTCTGCTTTCAACTGTAAAATTACGTTTGAACTTTTTTTTCAGTTCTCCCCCAGTTCAGATTGCCCAATCATAGCCAGGCACATCCCACTTGTACACCATCCATTCAGGAGGCCCCACATTATCACGCGTAACCTGGAAAAACACGTGCTGCTGCTACAGCTGGCGCCAGCTGATTGCAGGCACAAAGGAGCTGCTGTTGTACCGAAGGGCCGCAACCCTTCCTGGGTGATGCTATGGCCGGCTATAGGTTGCCTGGCAACAGATGGCAGTGCCATGGTAATGAGTCCTTGTGGACCGTGGGGTTGCATCACTGCACTGTACGAGTGCATCTGCAGCGTCTCTCATCCAGTTGCTCCCAGTGTAAGGGCTCTTCTTTAATGCAAATGAATCATCTCACTAGATGCCGCCGAGTACACTCTTTTACTCATTCCTGTATCTTCAACATTTACTTTTACGGGAGACATTTACCCATCGTTTCTGTAATGTGGGTTCCTTCGTCATTCTTCACCAGCTATCATAAGTCATTACACAGTTCATATACCTTTTGCGAAATTGTTTTAAACCTGTCACGGATTTGATTGTGTGGGCCTAACTCGTTAAAAGTTACACTGAATGTAGCTGTTGTGTGAAATCCTCGGGTAATTAAAGATTAGCTTATCTTTATCCAATTAAAACATTTATGTGTTGTACATTTACCTTTTCTTTTACATTACATTACAGGCATTTAGCAGATGCTCTTATCCAGAGCGACTTACACAGCATTTTTGCATTTATACATAGTATCCATTCATACAGCTGGATATATACTGAAGCAATGCAGGTGAAGTACCTTGCTCAAGGGTACAACGGCAGTGTCCGACCCGGGAATCGAACCTGCAACCTTTCGGTTACAAACCCAGTTCCTTAACCATTATACTACACTGCCGCCCTGTTTTCTATGGTCGACACCTGTATTGAAAAGATTATCTTTTGTTTTCATGTTTAAGAATGCAACCTGATTTGAAGTCCATGGTTCTGTCGGTTTTATTACTAGCTTTGAGCTGCTGTTACATCAAAATCTCTCTGCCTGGGATAACATCAAAGAAGAAGATGTCAAAATCTCTAAAATGTTAACAGAAAAATCGACTGCGTGAACTTCTGTGAAGTTATTTTGATCCAAGATGCATGGTAATTGAACAGAGGGCTGATTCAGCTTACCACACATTACCACACCTCTCTGGCAAGAAACGGTATTAGCAGATGGAAATTAAGATGCTTCAAGGCAAGCTACAGCCATGATGGAGAGTGAGTCATTTCATTGAGTCAGCCCAGTCAGTTTACTAAATGGATAGAGAGAAAATAGTTGGGAGTGAGCTTAAAATGAAGAGCTGGTGAATCGGAACAGAGTCTGACTTTACAAGTTACAGAGCATGAAATTTTAAAAAGTGCATCAAACCCAATTTTCTACAGAAACGTGGTATCCGATTAGCTGGCCTGGCTGATCACTAAATAAATATAATAATATATAAGGAGGAAAAAATAATGTCACTGTTCAGGGGTTTCCAGGATAATTTTCAGTGTGATCTAATCAATCCAAAACTATGCGATTGTGCTTTTGTTGTTTCTAGTGGTAGCTGTTTGCCGAGATTAAATAAATCCTCGTGTTGCTGTCCCAGCTCAATAATGTCTTAGTCAATCAATGTGCTTCTGTCAGATTTTTTTTTCCACCAGCTACTCTGGGAAAATACCCTGTTAGCCTAGAATCCTCCACCACTGGGCACGGGACTCAGCACTGTGAGGTGTAGTAGTTCATGTCTGGTTCTTGTACACTGACTTGATTTTTTTGTTCTTATGTGTGTAATTTGTGTCCGTTTTGACTGTATGTTAGCTTTGTATTAATAGACTGATGCATATGCCAGTCTTTGCAGTGCATTGGAGGCTGGAGGCAGAATGGAGTTAAATGAGATCAAGTGCACTTGGCATCAAATGAAATTTTTAGGAGTATCAACATTTCAAATAAATAATGAATGGCTTAAATATGTCTCAACATATTTAGCTGACTTGTTGTGGGGGGGGGATTTATAAATCAAGTTCCCATTAACTTTTTTGTGCCTTACGGAGGGGAAATGTTTGGCGTCAAGGTCTGAACACATTGTTGGAAAGAATTTCAAATTTATCAGACTACGAGCCCAATTCTGTGTTTTCTCAATTTATATACCCACTGAACTGCAAGGAGTAGCATATTAGACACCATTTTGTATTTTCATTGAATTTGCCCTTTAAGGCATAGTTTATCACAACATTGCTTTCAGTATGAAATCCCAAGTAGGTACTAGTACATGTATCTCCAGTTGTGTCATTTTCCATCCAAACTGTACCTCCTGAATTAACTATAATGACCCCTCCTTAAAGAAATGTATTTTCTGCACCCTTTCAAGGAGCCATGTGTTTATCCCAGTTCTTCTAGCGATGTTGCCTACTGATGCCTATAACTGTTGTGTGATTTCCCAAGGATTGTTGTGAGTTTTACTGTGCGTCTCTCTTGGTCAATGTAAAACAGGCCCAAAGCATAGCCTTCTTTCCTGTGTGCTACATTATGTAAGTGTATCATCCATTGATATAGAACCATAGATATGACATATCATGTAATGTAATAGTCATTTGGAATTCTGAAATGGAACAATTTGGCAGCCATCTTACCTGGGTTCAACTATAATAGGAACCTATGGCAAAGTGTTATGTACTTTCTAACCCACTGTGATGTCATAATCGGGTCTCAGAAGCCAGATAGCTGATGATTGGCTCATAGATATAAAACCATAGTTACTGGCCACCATCTTACCTGGGTAACATATGTCACATCTATAGTTCTATATCTATGATATGATCTGTGCTGAAGGTGAAGTCAGAGGTTGTTCTGTTCTAGCCAATGTCACTGGGAGTCGACAGCGTGTGAGCGATCCGTCTGGCTCGCCGTTTCAAAGGGAACATTTTAGAGCACAAAACAAACCCCTGTCCTTGATGAAGAAGATAACCTCTTATATTAATCCTTGGTCTTTTTTTTTTTTTTTGCTTGCCAAAGAAAAGCTTTAATCATTTATTCTGGACATGCAAAAAATAAAATGATGATAATGTTGGGTACGAGCACGGGTAAGAGTTGTGGCACTGCAGACGTTATAATCATAATCGTTTAATCACATTGGGTTTCCTCACATGCGGGAGTTTTATCTTTCATGCATTCGTCGGAATTGGTTTTGATATTATGTAATAATGGGATTTTTAGCTTGTCTGTGTCATTCAAATCTGAAACGAACGTAACGTCATCTGGACTCATTTAATTCCGTTTCGAGTCTCATCTAAAACAGGAATCACATTCAGAGAATTTGAAAGGGAAAATTTAGGTTTGGCATAGCCTCAGATTAATGCCATTACTGGATAGTTTTGAAAAGGACTCAATTCCACCAGGTCTGTGCTACACATTAGCGGTTGAGATGAGTTCCGTCCTTCACTTTTAAATGCTTTGAGTTGACCGGTGCAACAGTTTATAAATGCAGCTCATTTTGATTTATTGTTTCATTATCATTCTAAAATGATCATTAACTTAATCAACAAAGCCGTAAACCCATCTTCCCTCTCTCTGTGCGCTGGACTCCTCTTATTTTGAGTGTGTCCTGGTTGCTGAAGCCAGAGATAAAGACCGGTCTGGTGCAGGCCGTGCAGACTGCAGGACAGGAGGGAGCCATTTGTGAATATTGGAGCTTTAGGGTTTTAAAATTTTATCTTAATCCAAACGATCAATCCTGGACCAAACCAAAGTTGGACAGCAGTCACAGCACTGGAAGGAATCAACCTGATAAAAAGCTATTTCAAAAGGACAGGGGCCACTATGAAGGATGCATCCATAAAAGGTGTTTTTATTTTTTTTGCCATATTGCCAGCTGATCTGTTTAATAAATCATGCTTGATATGAATGGGTAGTGCTAGCACTTGGTGAAATAAACCCACTAATCTTGAAGCAAAGGGCCTGTGTTTCATAGCTTGATCTTTAAATCTACGTGGATAAAGATGTTGAGTCTCTGGGTGAGAGTGTCTATTTGTTTCCAATTTTTTGGGGGGGATTCAACACTGTCAATTAAGTTTTGTTTTTTTCAGGGGTGGGGCGGGGGCGCGGGGGGGGGGTTGCAGTACTGCTGTCTTAATATTGCATTTTTTATGACTGGAGTATTACCCCTTCTCCCACATCCACATTCTCACAAATATATGTATATAATATTTAGACTTTTGCCATAATGCTGCCGTCAGCCCTGTTAGTGTCGCTGCATTATCAGTGAGCATCGACTTGCAGCAAACATCGCCTACAAGCATATTCTCAGCCCTGTTAGTGTCGCTGCATTATCAGTGAGCATCGACTCGCAGCAAACATCGCCTACAAGCATCTTCTCAGCCCCGTTAGTGTCGCTGCATGATCAGTGAGCATCGACTCGCAGCAAACATCGCCTACAAGCATCTTCTCAGCCCTCTTAGTGTCGCTGCATGATCAGTGAGCATCGCCTCGCAGCAAACATCGCCTACAAGCATCTTCTCAGCCCTGTTAGTGTCGCTGCATGATCAGTGAGCATCGCCTCGCAGCAAACATCGCCTACAAGCATCTTCTCAGCCCCATTAGTGCCGCTGCATGATCAGTGAGCATCGACTCGCAGCAAACATCGCCTACAAGCATCTTCTCAGCCCTCTTAGTGTCGCTGCATGATCAGTGAGCATCGCCTCGCAGCAAACATCGCCTACAAGCATCTTCTCAGCCCCATTAGTGCCGCTGCATGATCAGTGAGCATCGACTCGCAGCAAACATCGCCTACAAGCATCTTCTCAGCCCTCTTAGTGTCGCTGCATGATCAGTGAGCATCGACTCGCAGCAAACATCGCCTACAAGCATCTTCCATTTCTCCATTCTGGTTTTTGGTGTTCTGGCAGCCTTCCTGGCTCATTGCTGTGTAGCTTATGCTTAGGAGTTAGTACTTAGTAGTTTTTATTGTTAAAATGTCACCCCCCTGTTTGTACTGATGTCTGCTGTGTTTCTTTAAAACGCTTGGTATTGTATAACCAGAATAATATGGTGAACTCTACAGTCGTCGGGGATACTGTATTTATTTGTTACTTTTGGTTGTTGGCTGGTGAGGAGGAGGACAAGATGAGATTAAGAGCTCTATCTGTGTTTCATATGGACAGGTTGTTCTGTTTCCATAATAGGTCTAGCCTGCACGGATGTCAGCTCTCATAGTTCCAGATAATGAAACGTCGAGAGCGGTATCTGATCTATTTCAGTCAGTAGAATATTTTGATTTCGGAATAAGATGATTCCTTGTTAGAGGGAACCCATTTCTCAGAACTACGACCTTCTGGAGTCCCTGGGAGAATCCTTACCCTGTTAAATTAATACATTACTCAAAGAACTAACGCACGCATTTTAGTATTTCTCAGACTGTATCAGTGAAATATTTATGATGAATAATATATTATTTTAGCAGGGAGTATCGTTTCTGGTAATAATCGTTTGCAGTACGTGTCGCGTTAGGGTCTTACCAAATTAGACTTAACAAATTAACCCAAATCCCTTAGTAAATCTCATATAATCACAGTCATAATGGATCTCTTAGAATAGAATAAAATGTCAGAAGAAAATCGAAGTCTTCAGAGGCCTTAATGGATGTAATTTGAGTCTCTCTCTTCCTAACACGTGTCGTTCCTTTATCTTCTTGCCCGTGTTGGGTTCTCTTTTGCATCTGGGATTTGAAGGGAACAGCAGTTAGTTCAGCCCCTCCTCCACCCCCTTTCCAAACCTTTTAATTGCACGGCCAGAATATGTGAAGGTTGAAATGTACTTTGAAGCTTAAAGGAAAACGAAATATAGAAGGCAACTGAGCCTCAAAATGTGGTTTTTCAAAATGGAATCTGGGTTCCAGATACAAGTCGGGTGATGGTTACCCTTCATAGCATGTGTGAGGTCACTAGATCCATAAATACAGAGTCAGCTCGCGTGCTCATGGATATTGATTGGGTTCCATGCATATCCACCAGTCTGTGTGGTATATGGATGAGCTAATCTGATCTTTGGTATCCATTATCGGACAATCCTCATGGTACGGGGATCGATATATCTGTGCATGGCCTGTTCTGAGGCACGGAGCTGAATAGCCTGTACTCTCTTGCCCTGCTGCTCATCCTCATAGTCTCCTATAGCATTTCTCATGCCTCAGTTGATTTTGATAGAGTGTTTTATTTTTCTCTACACCCGAGAGTAACAGGCAAAGAATTACAACAGTTAATCATTTAAGATTAACTGGGAGAGTCCATTTTATTTACCTAATTGTGTAACTGTTTTATCGAAAACAAGTCAACCAAAGTGTTTTACTTCAATGTCTCACAAAAGGGGTCATTGAGTAGAGGTGAAATAGCTGTGGCAAGCATATTGATTATAATAATAATTGCATTTAATAATAGTAAGTGATGTGATGATGTGACGACATTTGAGTATCTGTCCTGTGTTTGGGGCGGGTGTTATTATTATATGATCAGATGTTTAGAGTGATGAGGTGTGAGTAGCCTGGTAGATGGATTACGTTCATACAGATTGGGGCTATTGTTCAGGTGCCCCCGTTGTGTAAACTCCCCCAGATTTCTGCTTTGGAATACTTTTCTATCTTTGTTTGTGTCTCAGCAGCACATGGATAGAATAATAAAAAGATTTGGTAATGACTTTGGTAATGACTTCAGGGAAAATGAAACATGTATTTCTCCTGCTGTTGTTGGTATCCGTATTGAAAATGTTTTTGTTTGATTGAATAACTTTGAACTGAAGTTAATTAGAAATGCTTTTGTGGTTCAATAACCTTTTCCAGGCTTCTTAACTCTCATTGACTGCATAGAAGGCACCTCTTCCCTCTGTTGATGGCTGTAAAATGTTCATATCTCATTCTCGTTGTATTTAGGCCTGCATTTTGTTCCTTATCACTCTACCCAAATGTACCAGTCACATGGTAGACCATCCACCCCGAGAGACTGTTTGTTTATTTGCATCCAATTACATTTCTCATTTGAAAGCTAAATTTTGTCTCTTTCTTATTTCTATTTCTGGCTCCTGCTACAGTGGGGCAGGTGTCCTGCTAATGCATCATTAATTTGGCCGGCACTCTTTCCCAGAGGGAATTACAGTCCAAAATAAGACTGGGTTCAATTTTAAAGCAAATAGTGTTTGATGAGAAAAAAATAAATAAATAGATGTTGTTGCTGAGTAACTGGACACTCATTCAACAACATTATAAGTGGGTTAATTTCAATACTTCAATGTTAAATGTAAATGGGTGGCAGTTTAGACTAATGGTTATGGAACGGGGCTGCCTTGTAACTCTAGGTTGTAGGATCGATTCCTAAATTGGGCGCGGCAGTTGTACCTTTGAGCGAGGTACTGAATTGGTTCAGTATATGTCAAGCTGTAAATGGATTGTATGTAAAAGTATGTTTTATATGGTGCTCTGGATAAGACTGTCTGCCAAATGCACAAAACGTGTATTTTAAAAATGTAAACGTCCACATCCACATGTTTGATCATGGAACTTTCAGGTCACTAGTCTTGAGACCCCCCTGTTAGTGCTGTTAGCGCTGTTAGCGCTGTCCTATGTCTGAGACCCCCTGTTAGCGCTGTTAGCGCTGTCCTATGTCTGGATTTAATGAGGCGGAATGAAGTAGGAGAGACATCCAGTTTTTCCCCTTGAGGGTTGAGAATAGAGTTGGTCTAAAGGGTCTCTTTTGCCTGGCGGTTGCCGTGAAGGTAGAGGTATTGGGCAATCAGAAGGCTTTCCGATATAAATGGCCAGTGACTTTATATGGTGAGGCAAATGTGTGAACGCAATGAATGAATGCGGTTAAAAAAAGACGACAGAAGCAATGGTGGCTGTGGCGACCGGGAACCTTGAACCTTGAACCTTGAACCATGCCCAGCGCTTTACTGGAGACTTCAGCCCCATGTCTTATCACTATGTCCAATGTGAGTGTGACCGAGTGAATGCTGTCTAAAGGACCGTCGCGTGGGAAAATGCATTTGCCAGTCTTGGGGCGCGGCTTGGGAACCCAGGGCGATGAAACCTTCATTGTACACATTTGCAGACGATGACTAATAAGTGATTTTAGTGAAACCATACAACTCGCTGATTATTATGTTTGGAGAAAAGCAGGAAGAAGTAAAGAGCCAGAAAGGTGTTCTTGAACAATAGATTTCATGCTGCCAGCTCATAGTATGATGTTTTATTTAACATCCCCTTGCTTTCGGTAAATGTCAAAATGAACATAGCTAATGGCAGCATTCAGGGCATAAAATTAACTTTTTCACCCACTGACCAGAGTTGCTTGTGGATTCTAAAAATCACCAGCCGTTTTCATAATTTTACCAGCCACATTATCTTTTGTAATACAACACAACCTGGTTGGTTACCTGCCAAAGTGGCTGCTAGAGTAGAAAATCTTACCAGCCACAATCAAAATTTTACCGGCATTTGGCTGGTGGCGGGTGTCAGTTTCACATGCTGGCAGTAGCGTATCATAATGGTTAGGGAACTGGGCTCAGTGGGCTGGCAAATACAAGGGTGTTGATCAATTCTCAGTTCAGGCACTGCTGTTGGACCCCTGAGCAACGGTACTTAACTTGAATAGCTTCAGCAAAAGTCCAGCTGTATGAATGAATTATATGTAAAAAGAATTAACCTTTAATTTAATGTTCTTTTTAGTTTTGCAGAGCACAGTAAACCTCCGAGCCATATCAGTTATCCGCAGTATTTTCCCAGCCGTATGCCCTGGTGGTCTGCACTGGATTTATTTTAGCTGAGCGCTCATTCAGTCAGTCGGTTTGAACAGTTCATTGAATACTAATCATCTGAGTTTGAACTCACTTGACAGGAATGTGCTGTGAGCCTTTTGTGGTAAAATGTGTTTAAAAAAAAATAAAGAATTAAAAAAATGATAGCCGTAGCTCCACTTATTTCTGTTTAGTTTACTCCTTGAGTTAGTAATACAAATTAATATAAATTTCCACTGACTAAAGATAACTAGTCCAGTTAGCTGTTTCAGGGACTAGAACAATCATGGTAATTTAATGTCTGGTTGCCCTTAAAACCCTTGACTGCTCTATTGGTTATAATGTCTGAATATTATTAATAATATTTCGAATAAAACATTTTCAGGATGAATACACCTCTAATTATGCAGTTCTGTCTTCAAAGAGATGAAGCAGATAATTGTCACGGGACGGTGAACCGATATCAGTATTTGATCAACAGCTCAATCAAACATTATCTATTAGAAGCACTTGTAACCGAAACTGGAATAGAAACTGTATCTCCAGCACCAGAGTTGGCAAACACCACTCTAGATGGACATCATACTCGAGGTCACATTCTGGCACTTGTGAATGTTTTTTCCAGAGTGTAACATATCGCTTTCAAATAGATCATACCCATGACTCAAATAGATCATACCCATGACTCAAATAGATCATACCCATGACTCAAATAGATCATACCCATGACTCAAATAGATCATACCCATGACTCAAATAGATCATACCCATGACTCAAATAGTTCATACCCATGACTCATGAACTCTACATTACCGCACATTGCCAAAAGAGTTTACAAATATTGTTCTGATTGGTGAACAGTATTTATTTGTATTCTTGTGAGGTCAGTGTTGTCATTGTGTTCATCGTAGTTTGCCATTACTACTCCTGTAAACAACTCCGCTGAGTGTCACTTAAAATGGACGTCTTTGTTTTCACAGTAACCTTACATTGACTGAATTGTGTTTTTAAAGGATGTGTTTGTGTTTATGAACTGTGGCCACATGTTCATTACCCCTCTCAATTCTATTAATGGAGCCTGCCGTGATCACCGTCAGATATGATCGCAAAAGTCTTAATATTCGTATTTGTGACCTACTTGTTCTTAATGTAATTTCATCAACTGGTGCCCTAAATCAGGCGTGTCAAACTCCAGTCCTGGAGGGCCGCAGTGTCTGCTGGTTTTCGATGTGTTTCAACATGGGTGATTCGTTTAAATCATTGATTGGCTAAGAATCCACACACCTTTTCCCAAGGCTTTAATTGGCTGCTGATTGAAAGGAAACCACAAATACCTGCAGACACCGCAGCCCTCCAGGACTGGAGTTTGACACCCCTGCCCTAAATGAAGAGAAACATATAATTTGACATAATCCACGCCTTCCTATTGTTTGTAACAGTGCCATTATCCTGAGGGACAAATCCAGGGTAATCATTATGTATAGCGTTAATGCCGTTAAAACCGTTTCTCCACAGGCACAATCGTGAACACTTGCAATTGAAGCACATGCTGGCTCTCTCATCAGTCTTGGTTTTGCGACTTAGTGCGGAACATAAAGGCGTGATAAGCTTGCTAAACTGCCTCCCGAACATGAGGCAGTGAAACGCATTGCGATCGTCCCTGGAGTCTGCCCACGTTCCCCATGGTAATGCCTACGATGAGGGGACTGTAAGCGCCAACGGCAGAGCTAGTCTGCACCAGTTTGCTGCAGCCACGGTTATTAGGAAAATCAGCAAAACTCACGAAATGTACATTGATTGATTTTCTTTTATTAAAAAGCGAGACCTGCTCTTTGCCCAGAGTGAAGTGAAGTGAAGTTTCCGAACGCTGTCTAGGGCTGTGTCCGCTGAGAACTCAGAAGCTCAACGAATGTTCGATTTCACAGGCCGCTCCCATCATCGAGAGCGAGAGCGGCCCAGCACTGCGGGAATGTTTTTAATGAAAGTTATTTTCCCTTTCTCAGGCTAATGCAGTTTTCAAAGGATTTGTCAGAGGAGACTTGTGCTTCCAGCTTTCAAGAAACATTACGTGAGTTCCCTGGCATAGCCGTTGGTCCAATTTTCCAAACGCTATTCCGGGGCGCTGAAGACCTTGCCAGCCAGTGATTTGATAGTGCCAGTGATTTGATAGTGCCAGTGATTTGATAGTGCCACTGGGCGTGTTTGAATCCTCTGAGCATCATGTTGAAAAATGTGAAGGGGATTGCTGTGTTGGACAGATTATTTATTTGCCTGGCAAATGCCCAGGCCCACTTACATAGCTTACATTTTTAATCTATGATCCATTTATATCCATTTATATCTAGATATGCTAGATATTCCCTGAAGCAGTTCAGGGGTCATGTGCTTTTCTAAAAGGGTACGAGTTCAGAGGTCATGTGCTTTTCTAAAAGGGTACGATGGCACTGCCCGACTTTGGAATCAAGCTTGTTATGTTCTTGTTTACAATCCCAGATCCTTGACTGTTACACAACTTTAACCCCGCCTCCCCACTCCAAGGCCCATCATTGAAAGATGAGAGAATTCACAATTGCTGAATGCTAAATGTCCTGGAATCGGTGATGTGTTCTTCCCTGGTGGCATGGGTGCCAACAGCTTGCACTCTGCTCTGATTGGTATCAGATTCTGGAATGCCTCACGATCTTTTATTGGTTGGTTGTGAGATGTCAATCATGATCACATAGGGATTGGTTTGCTGTGGCCATTATAACCCCCCTGGGATTGGCTGATGTTGTTCATGAGTCAAACCCTCGCTCAGTCTCTCAGTGCAATCTTTGTTTCTTTTGCACGCTTTCAGTTTTCTTTTCCTTAACTGCATAACGCTGTCATTTCAGATTATAGCCTCTGTAGGGGGGTAATGTTAGCGATGTCGGGCCACTCTGCTTGGTACCAAACCAATCAAAGGGCTGTTTAAACCTACAAAAATGTGCTGGCTTTTTGGTTGTGCTTCTTATGGTCACATGGCTTTAGTTAGTCATTTTAATTCCTTGGACTGCAACATTGCTTGACTACACACAGGCTAAGAGTGCTCTTGGTCTGCTGTCATGGTGACCAGTCAGCCGTGGCCTAGAAGATATCTTTTCTGTAATTCTAAATTATTACGACTGTTTGGACTGAGAAACTGGTCAGTAAGGCATGTTCTCCTTGTTGATGTAGCCTATGCTTTGTTTAAGTTTTATTGAGAGGCTGGTTGTTTATTGGATACTGAATGAACACGGATTAGTGCGCAATTTTAGCCCTCATAGAACATTGCAATTTCAGCCCCCGTAGAACAGTTTGTTTTGGATCATATTTTGTTTTGATTGAAGTGAACTCATTACCAATGTAGGTCAGTGGAATAGAAAATAGACATGCTGCCAGTTTGCAGTCTATTGCTGTGAGAAGGTACTGTTGCACTAGCATAAAAAAAAAACTAATCAGATCTGCACGTTATTTATAGATATTGAATTTTTTCCCCCTCCCTCCTACGAACATTATAGTCATTGTTCTGATTTCAATGTTATTGCTGGCCAGAGAAGTGACCTTATTTCTGAACGTGGTTCAAATTAGCGAAATGGCTTTGTGATTACAGCCGTGCTGCCTTTGAAACTGACATGGTGTTCATCATCCGAAAGGGCTCCAGGAGTTCGGTTCATGTTCAAAATGCAGTTAATGGCCTGGAATTGTTGAGAAGGTGAAAAACACATCGCTGGGAAGAAAGCCTTTTGTCTGGATGTGGAGAATGGGGCTGTGAGTGGACAGATTCTGCGTTCTCTCTCTCTCTTTTTGGTCTGGTGCCATTGGTTTGTTGTAGTGTTTTGAAATCTTCCCAATGGGAGCCGCAGTTGTTGGCCCTCCTGTGTTCAAGCATTTTCGGATGTTGCAGGGTATGACGTTTGCAGTCATTTGGTATGACGTGGTTTTATGGTGCTTTCAACCATACATATCTGGGTCTGTTTAAAAAAAAAAACCTTTTGACTGGTTTATTTCTTTAGAAACGTAAAACACTTCCATGTGTTTTTCGTTCTGTGTTGGGACAGTTCCAAGTCGTGTAGGTGTTTAGTGGTAACATATGACTGCCGCTGTGACAGATTGAATATCTCTGAGATGAATGGAATGTTTCCTCGTCCTTTAGAACTTCTTAGAATTCAGCTCACGCCAAAGATCATGTTCCACCCTCCTAACGCACACAAATTGCTGTAATTCCAGCCTGCGTGGTTTGCAGTATTAATTGCGAAATGGGGGGGTACTCATGAATTTGATGTGTTTTTCAGTATTTCTCACAGAAACTCATGACTCAGCATTGTCTTTGAGACTGTGCGCTGGTTCCTTTTTTATGGTCAAATTTGGATTTATAAGGGGGAAATAGAGGGCAACATCTGGCAAGGAAACTTTGCACATACTTTTATCCCAGGATAGCTGGACAGGGGTTTGACTGGTGGGACATTAAACCCATCTTATGAGTTATTGTGCAGTGCAATGCAGTGTATAGTGACTGCATTAAAGCAATATATCTGTACTGTATAGCCTTATATACAGGTACTAGTAGTGAACACATAATACATTTAAATGCCAATGCAAAGTCACTTTATGGCCTACATGTGGCCAGCGTGGTCGGTTTGTGCTGTGATTTAAGCACTACGGCCTGGAATAACCACACCGCTCTTTTTCAAGAACGTCAGCCAGCTCCTGCTTCGTTCATGGAAGAGGAGCACGACGTCTCACGGGCGCCGTTCCAGAATATCTGATAAATGCTCGATTGGGATCAGATGACTGGGGGGCTGAATGAGAGGGCCATGATATATGGATAACGTCATGGTCCTCAAGCCAAGTGGGTGACTACTGGTGCTCTGTAGATGGGGGCCGTGGTGACGGACACATGGCTGAGCACATTAAAATGTATTGCTCTGCATTGTTTGTAAGGCCCCTGGATCTCAACGTGTTTTGGGTGTCGTGAGCCGAGGGAGTTCTCCAGCATGTCAGTCTTTATAAACCGGTCCATTTCTTAAGGTCTTACATTTTTATGTCTACACTCAATCTAATCACACAAACCTAGTTTTCCTCTAGAAATGTGTCGTTTTTTTCTCCTTTTTGAGTGGTTCTTGGTGGATGCTGTGTTCCATGTAGTGCAGGGCTGAGCGGATATAATGTCATATATTATTTGAGGGTGGATTTCTCACTCCACGGGGCAGGGGAGATGCATTGGCTGTAGTACAGGAAGACGTTATTGCTTTAGATTACAATATTATATACAAGTCCTGAGGAATGGGCTGCAAAGTGCTGACCTCAGTCCGAGATGGGTTATTGATCACCTTAATCCGCCTGATTCCTGGCTTCGGCACCTCCCATTGGTCGGCTCTAGGAACCGTCTGGACTTCTGCCGTGAAGTCTGTCTTCTTGTTTTGACACCTGGCGCAGTCTACTGCGCTGAAATGTGCACTTTTGTTTTTGTTCCTGAATTTGGTTAGGGCCGTGTCTCCGCCCCTGCTGGAGCGCTGCCAGCCTGTTTGCTTTACATATCTCCCTGCATCACCACCTGCTCATTAATCACAGTGGACCTCTCAGAAGTTATTTTTATGCAGACATTAGTGGTAATTTAAGCAGTGCTGTATTTATGAAATGAAATTAGAATAGGTTGCAGGGTGGCTCATTCTGTTATAAGGCACTGTTCTGGTGCGTGGAAGGGCCCCATGGTCCGGTGGCCCGGTGACGACTGTAGCCGGCTGCCCTGCAGAGCCACGCGCATTTGGCTCTCGCGCCACCCCGGGATTGGACGGCTTCAGTCAGCTGGGACGACGGCGTCTCATCGCTCACTGCTGTCTGATTGGGTGTCCACAAGTCCACCTGTTGAGCTGCACATGACGTGTCTTCCTACGATCCGTGTCTGTGCAGGCCTGACTTCCCTACCAGGGCAATAAAATTAGCTTTTTCACCCACTGGATTCTAAAAATCAGCAGCCATTTTCAACATTTTACCAGCCGCATTACCTTTGCAGTATAACACAACCTGGTTGGTTACCTGCCAAAGTGGCTGCTAGAGTCAAAATCTTAACAGCCACAATCAAAATTGTACTGCCATTTGGCTGGTGTTCATTTTACATCATGTTCCGAGCTGCGGTACGAGAACACGTGCTAGCTCATATTACCTGCATCAGAGGAGACCGCACGCTCTTCGCTCTTCTGCGCTCTCTTGAGATAAAAATATAATAATAAAAAAATGCACAATTGGGTCTTCCAATTAGGGGAGACAAAGTGCCTGGTTTACTAAGACCTTTACCGTGTGCACATGCAAAACCAATAACACAACCACTGATTGGTCATGGTGTTTATTTTACACCAATCATTGTTTGTGTTACATTGTGCACACTAATGGTCTAAGTAAAGGAGGCCCAAAGGGTGGTAAAAGCATTAAAATAATTAGGAGGATTGCTTTTGTATTCACTGTGTTTACTGGGCTGTAACTGACCTAGATATATGAATAGGGGAGTCCACACAGGCAGTGGTGTAGTGGAAAGGTTGCTCATAATGTGTAAAGAGAAAGGAAACAGGATCATATTGGTAAAGTAAAGACATAATTAATTAGAGTAATCCATCCATTCCCTCAAACCCAGATGGAGTATGATTCACAGTAATCACACAGTGGTCTGGCCGTAGCATTCAATGATACGGCGTTAGGCCTACATTTCAGGAGGTTTGAACAAGATGTTCTTTTTTTACAGTTCAAATCAATATTTGACAAGAAGTAACATTGTTACTATTGAAAGTGCAATTTGTATGTGTTTATTTGGCCTTCCTCCAACATTATCTACACTTTCAGTTTATATTGTTTATTTCTCGTTTTGACTCGTCGCCACACAGCTGCTCCATAATGTAACTGCCAGTCTTCAACAAGGACATTGTTTCCCTTTGGCTGGTTTTTTTTTTTTTGTCATAAGAACAAAGTTGACTAAATTACTCTACAATTACCAAAAATATGATGACTGAGAGAGACCATGGTGAGCCAGGCACGCACAGCTGTAGAATTGTGCCCAGGTGGAATAGGTAAATATAGGAAGAAAAGTACATGTAAATGTAGGATCTGTGTATTTGTGTGGTTGACGATAACATCCACAATACGTCGGCGACACGTGCAAATGTACTCTTGCATCGTAAAACAGGGAGGGGGGGTCAGTTTCAGATAATATGATGTTATTGTCGTCCGCTGATTTCTGGTGAATTCAGATGCGGACGTTATTTGTAATGCAGAACGTTCTTTTTTAATTGTATCTTTATATCCGAGTATAAAAGGAGGCATGTCAGATGGATAGAAAAATCTTCCATAGTGCAGCTTAAAGGCTTCACTACAGCCTCTCTAGGCTCATTGTGAGGACGTGCCTCTTGAGTGTTCAGGGGCTCTCTTAAACACACTTGTTTATCAGCAGATGGGCCCTCCCGGCCTACAGGCAGGTTATGTGGAGTGATATGGGAAACATCCCTGGTAGTGGTTGTGGAGGACCAGGGTCAAAGAGCACTTGGTTAGCATCAGTCTGTCTCGGATTCTTTAAGGAGGTCCGTTCATGTTAGGCTCTATGATTGCATGACAGCTGCCTGTTCATATCTCGTGCCTCCTTAAACACTGGAGAGGTAACACTTGAAACCCACCTGCCTTCTCCAGTGTGTTTCAACCCCCCCCCCCCCCCCCCCCTCCTTCACGTTCTACATTTTCCGACGACTTGACTTTGCGCTTTGGACTTGGCTCTGTTTTTTGATGTCAGGGTTGGCTGATTCTCTGAAGCTGTTGCCAAGCTGAGATGTGAAAATCAAGAGTTCACCCCCAGAGAAATCTCTCTCCTTGCATCACAGGAGCGGCGCTGTGCGCACTGGCGTGCTGCAGAGATCTGCATGTCTTTCTTCTCGTTCTCGTCTTATAGCGCTCGCATTGTGTTTCTCGCGAAGAAAAAGAAAAATGTGGCCACAAAAAAAAAGGAGCAAGTTTTGCTGATATTTCTGTATGGAGAGTTTATGCCATTATGTCAGACCAAGGCTCTTCTCCTTAATTTTATTCCCAGTTTCTACTGTTTCAGAGCCAGGGGGCTAATCCTCTAGATGTGAATAGTTTATCAGCAAAAAAAAAAAAAAAAATCCTTGTTGTAAAATAAAAATAGTCTGCACACACACAGCGGCTCTAATGTTTTCTAGGTCACGGACTCCATGCTGATGAAGATAATTATTGCTCTCTTACTCTCTCAACCCTTCATTATAATAGATTATAATGATTATTTTTAAATATATATATATATTATATAAATAAAAGAAATTGGACATTCTCTAACACCCACAACGCCCATCTCTCTGCACTGTCACTAAAAGTGTGGCAGACACTGGCATTTTACCGCTCAAATAAACATTGTTAAAGTGCATTTGAAATGATCCTGGCGGAAAGATGGCCTGCCTCTCTCTCTCTCTCTCTCTCCCTCTCCCTGTCTCCTTACTGTGTCTCATAGTCTCTCTCTTTTCCGCACATAAACCCAGTGCTCTTTCCATAGCAGAGGCAATGGCAGCCCCACGGGCTATAGAGGGTTTCAGTTATGTGTGAAATTGAGAACTTTGATCAAGCGAAACACCTGTGGTTTTTATCTCTGTTCTCTCCCTGGTGTGAGCTGTGGTGACTGCTGGACCCTTATTCAGCTTTAGGAGGGCATGAAAAGGAGACGCCCTGATCGTCTGTAATGACTACTTAGGTTTGATTAATTGCTTTTGTTTAGAGTTCAGTACTGAGGACCGTCGGGATAGTCCCCCATAGCTCTGGTTGCTCCCGGTTTCCTTGCTGGTTAAGAAAAGGAACCTAGTGAATTGAGCAGAAGGAATTTAGAATTTCACATTTAGGTAATGGTTGAATATTGTTGAATCTTCAGTTATTTGGGGATATCGCAGGGATATCTTCATGCGTAATACGGCATTGAGCTTTCACTCAGGATCTTTGAGGTTTTATCACCAGAAGTCAAAAGCAATCAGACTGCATGGGTGGATTTTCTAATAAAAAAAGCCCCTAGCTCGCTGACGGAATTGAAAATAGCAGGTGTGTGTTTGCGTTGATGGTAATGTGACTGCACCTGCACCCGCACCCTTAACGGCACTGGCCCTCGCCCCTTTCCTGGGCTGCTCATTACCTTGCGGTGGTGGGTCTTCTTTCTCCTCCTCTGGCAGAAGCAGCTGCTCTCCGGCATTAAACACAAACCCCCGCTAACGTTTCTCATTAGACATTATTCCCTGGTATGCGGTCCCACGGGACGGAGCGGGAGCCCGGGCCTCGCGCGGATCAGTATTCTCTCGCCGCGCAGGCAATCGAACTTGGAAGAGAGGGAGAGATTCGCAACGAGCCCCATTTTCCATGTGAGAAAACAAATGACCCGAATGAAGCTGCAATTAATATCCTCACAGCTTGGTTTATCTCAGCGAGGAAACTCAAGCATTAATACCTTAACTCCCGCCTTGGACGTGACACAAAAAAAACCACAAATTACTTATTTATTGTTGTTTTGTTGCTCTGTGGAGGGTTGCGGAACCACGCTGGGATGTTTCCATCGTTGCCAGTGCAGCTCCACTCAGTGATTAATCAGCCAAGCGCAGAATATCTTACAGACAGATGGACCAGGGGCTGGTTTCGGTGGAGAGATGAGACAAGCCTTTTTCTTGTGCGCTTTTGTCTTTGACGCTGCTGAGCGATGTCTTGTCTCCCCGGCTATGGGGCTGTGCCCCGGGCGTGTCTATGTCCCCTAATGGCCCTGCCTATTAATAAATGATTAGAAGTCAATTACAGAGCCGTCAGTGTGCACCTTGGAAATGGGGTGCGTACGTCTGTGTGCTGCGTCTCGCGCCTGGCGTCTGTGTGGGGGTATCTCTCTCTCTCTCTCTCCCCCCTCAGGTCACGTACAGCAGTCTAATGCAGAGAAGGGGTGAGGGGCACCAAGCGACTGGCACCGCCTGTGTTTCTCTGGGCCCTGTTCTCCCTCTACCCAAACATCTACAGCTTGTCTGATCAGGATGAGACTTAAGAACCTCCCACTTAAGAATCTAAGTCTACCTCATGCACCACTACAGAACTTAACATTGTGTAGTAGGTTTATGGTATAGTATGGCAGTGTAGTATAATGGTTAAGAAACTGGGCTTGCCGGTTCGATTCCCAGGTAGGACACTGCCATTGTACCTTTGGTCAAGGTACTTCACCTGCGTTGCTTCAGTATATATCCAGCTGCATTAATGGATACTATGGAACAATGCAAAAAGCTGTGTAATTCGCTCTGGATAAGAGTGTCTGCTAAATGCCTGTAATGTAATATAATATATTTACTACTTCCGAGTAAAATGTGTAATAACGCCTTCTATATGTTGTCTCTAATGATTGCCATGGTTGCTTAATGAAGCCTTTCTGTGTGTGCTGGAGTGTAAATGTAACAGCGCTGTAAGAGCTGTAATGTAAACGCTCAAATGCCTAAATGTAAGAAACGTTTGTGGTTGGTGCTCATTTGCGGTGAGCTGTCGCATGTTGGTGTCATTGATGGTGTGGGTGGAGAAGGCCAGCCAGCTCCGCCCTGCCGTCAATCCGTCATGATCATAAACGCTACGAACGTCTATTGATTGACTGACACACACCTGGGTCTGGGAATATGGAGAGCTGGGGGGGGGGTGGTGTGTGTCAGCCAGTCCACTCAAGATTGATTGACTATCATACAGTGCAGTTAAGTGTAGCACAGCCATGCTGTCAGACTGTCTGGAGCAGTGCTGGCTGGGATGGGAGGGAGGGATGGAGAGAGGGAGGGATGTGGCTGAGGGGAGGGAGGTATTGGGGGGGGTTGTGGGGCTGTAGGTGGGGTATGGGGACAGTCCCTGCATCTGTACTTTCTGTAATCAGACCCCAGTTTATTTCTGATGTTAGATTTGGGTAGAGTACAGTGCACTATGTGGGGGCAGCCGGGGGGGGGGCGGCGGCAGGCACGGAACCCCCCCCCCCGAGAGTCTGTCGCTCACATAGACGCTGTCTCTGGCCAGGACTCAGGCTAGGCATAAATGTTTCATGAGCAGCAAAGCGTTGTCGTTTGGGCGGACGGGGGGATAATGGCGCCGTGCTAACGCAAGTCGCGGGAGGCCACGCCCGTGAGCAGCGCCAGTCGGTCTCGTTAACCTCTGGTCAGGTGGGAGCCCGTTGGGCGAGCTCAGGTGCGCCACGGCCGCATTGCACCTCCGCCGTGCCGAGTCGTCATGCCAACCACTCCAACCGTGTCCTGCCTCCTTCCGTCCCCGGCGGTAGAGGCGGCCGCCTCCCTTTGGGGGCCTGGCAGCAATGGGAAAGACATTTCCATGCCAACCAAATATTGTCCCCGCCCCTCAGGCCTTTTTGTCTTTTTCAGCACCACGCCCCCGTTCCCATAGCCTGCTCCGCTGTGCGCCCCTGTCCTGCCTGGGGGACGGTCCAGGGGCCGCGTCGGGTCAGGGGTGGGGGCGAGGGGTGTCGGTGGAACGCTTGGCTCCTCGCCGTCCAGCCGGGCCCTGTGCCCGGGCCGCTCTCCGCCGGCCGCCCCTCAGACACCCCCGTAACCGCCGCTCGGGCGGAGAAGCGGAGCCAGATGCTGCTCCCAGCCACGCGGCGTTTCCCCCGGGCTGCGTGTGTTCCTCTCTGCTTCGCGTGTTCTTCCCAGCATGCATTATTCATGTCCCATGCAGCACTCTGTGCATGTACTGCCTGTCTTCCACACCGTCTCCTGTTTAAAATTTTATTCTGAATGCAAATGAGAAGCTCTTTCTTCTTTAAAAAAAAAAATTCACCATGAGAAAATGAGAGTGGGGTTTGCTTTCCGCCAGTATTTCACGGGGCCGTGCAACCCCGGAATTCCTGTCGCTTTTTTCCCCTCAATCATGCAAAGAGGAGCGAATCATCTTGACATGTTGGAGAGATTTGTGTAGGGACAGATCAGCTCATGGGGAGAAGGAAATGGGTCAATGACTTACTCTCTCCAACCGCAACGAGTGAAATTGTTTGGCAACCATTTTTCATGGAAGTCTTCACAAAACCACCATCTCCTCCTCCATAGGGCTTAATTTAGGAGAATGATGGGATGGCAGGTAGCCATCGCTACGGTGACTGGAATAAATGCCCTGCTGCACCAAATTAGGCACAAACAAGAAAACAAAATATAATCAACACAGTCTGCACCTTTACAAACAAGGAACAACCCGCTAAACCCGCACCTTTACAAACAAGGAACAACCCGCTAAACCCGCACCTTTACAAACAAGGAACAACCCGCTAAACCCGCATCTTTACAAACAAGGAACAACCCGCTAAACCCGCATCTTTACAAACAAGGAACAACCCGCTAAACCCGCACCTTTACAAACAAGGAACAACCCGCTAAACCCCCACCTTTTCCCCACATCGTTCTGCTTTAGCATAGTAAGTGACAGTTGGAGTAACTGTCGCTGGGTTTTAGGAGGCACCTGAAGACTGCACACTGAATCCTCTTCAGTCTGCACCATGGCTCCCCTGACCCCCTTTAGATATTCTTTCTTTCTTTATTTCTTTGGATTTCCTATTGGGATAATATTACAGGTATAGCGCTGTAAAGATAGGTTATCTGTCTAGTGACACTTTGCTTTTGTTACAATACAGATTGTTGTTTGTTAGGTTAACATTACACGTGTCGATTATGAATAGACTTGGTGATATCTCACGTTTATGTTCCTGAGACTGACACTGTTCCGTGTCTCCACGTCGGTGCGTCCCTCTGCTGAGGGATGTGATGTGACGTGATGTGATGTGATGTGATGTGATGTGATGTAATGAAGATGTGTTACTGGAGTGCACTAGCCAGGAGCTCAAAGGCTAATTTGAATGGCAGATGTGCACCATCCATACACACTGTTCTTTGTGGCACAGACAGCAGATGAACTGGCAAAACGGCAATATCTTAAACAAACCATTAGCTCCCCTGTACACATACGTGGCTGGCTAATTTGCAGTGTTCTCTGCTAGGCTTTTTTTTCTTCTCAATTTGAAATGAATTCACTGTAATATTAATCTTTTGCTACAGGGAGGTAAACGCTTAGAATGACTTGACATCATTACAACTCTGAAGACTGTGCAACCAGCCAGGGTGTGAATTAACTACACAGGGCAGTACAGTGTAACCATGACCGCTGTGTTGCTGAGTGTTGTACTACAGTGTTGAGGTGTGTAGCGACGCCTTCCAAGTCAAGTGAGCACTTAGGATCGTATTTGATTGATTCTCATTCGAGTCATTAGCCACTACAGTAATGAAATGCTTCTGAAAGATTGCGGCGCAGGGACGGCTTGAAAGATCTCCACGTTAAATGGATGCATTCCTCTCCTTCTCCATCCATCTCTGCCCCCTCCCGTGGTGTGAATAATCATATTTATTTGTGGAAAATAGGGTTTCATTGCGGGGAATATTGCATTAAAGCAGTAGGAGCCGCTGTGGCCCGGGCTCCATAACCGACTGCACCGCGTAGCTTCCAGTGTCGGGGTGGGATTGTGTTGCTGGTGTCATTTCCTTCCCCGGTGCCAGGCGGGCGATAATGTGGTTTTGACGGAGAGAGCGCGGTGTCGGGTTTCAGCGCTCCCGGGCTGAGGGGGTGCTCCGGTTGTGCCTCCAGCACGCTCCTGCGGGAACACTGCGGCGTCTCCTTTTGTCTTTTTGCCCAGGTTATTTAAGGAAAGCCCTCTGGGGTACAGAATATCTACAGCAGGGGTCCTCAATCCTATCCAGTAAGGGCCGGTGTGGGTGCAGGCTTTTGTTCCAACCAAGCAGTAACACACCTGATTCTACTAATCATGGTCCGTAGCAAAGACTAGTGGTTTATACAGGTTCGATTCCCAGGTAGGACACTGCCGTTGTACCCTTGAACAAGGTACTTAACCTGAATTGCTTCAGTATATATCCAGCTGTATCAATTGGATAAATATAATTCTAAGATGCTAAAAAGTTGTGTAACTCGCTTTGGATAAGAGCGTCTGCTAAATGCCTGTAATGTAATGTAATGTAATGTTTATTCGTAGAATGAGGTGTGTAACTTTTTGGGTGGAACTAAAGCCTGCACCCACACCGGCCCTTACTGGATAAGATTGAGGACCCCTGATCTACAGTGTCTTATCTGTCTCCTTGCTTGCTTACTGTTGGCGGTGCATCACACCTGGGGTGGGATCTCTCCTCTCTGGCATGCTGAATTCTACCAGCCTGGCTGGCCCACATTATCCTAACACGCTCATTATCTTAACACACACTATACTAACACACACGTTATGGTAACGCACATTATCCTAACACACGCGTTATGCTAACACTGCACCTTCTCTTATTTTTTGTGTAAAGAAGGTCTTGGTGCTTTTGTACCAGTAGTGTGCAGCTGGTGTAGGGAGGTAGCCGTCACTCCATTGGAGGATACCCTGCTGACTGAAACCTTCCCTCCCTAAACTGACCAATCGCACGTCACCCTGCAGGTCTCCCGGCCGCAGTCGGCACAGACTCGGGTCTGCATTAGGTCAGACCGTGGGGAGAATCGCTGCTAAACGGGCCGGTGCCTCGCCCCACAAATATGCTTTAATTATCCCGCCCCGTTTGTGATTATGGTTCGTTCTTGCCTTCCTCTTCTTCAGCATGATCATTGCATGCCGCTTCATCGTCTTCATCTATTGGTGACATCTTTTGACATCTGACACCCTCAATACCAGGACGGAATAAAAGCGTCTGCTAAATGACTGTAATGTAATGTAATGGAATAGCAGTGCTATGTTACTGGAGAAGCTTGGAGAACCTCTATTCTGTGACTCCCCCCCTCCCCCACACACACCCCAGGCTTTGGGCCCAGCAGGTCTCCGACCCCACTCTTTCCTGGATAACCCAGCCGCTCTCTGAACACTTTTTCCCCACAGCAGTGTTTTCACACCTGGCCTCACCACAAAACAAACCCCAGGGAATCTTGGGATAGAGGTGGTTTGGGGAGGAAAAGGACAGTTTACTCTGGCTTTTGTGTTTCTCTTTTCTCTGAGGAAGTGGACTAAAAGAGCTCCTTTGAAAGTCACGGGTGAGATTTCTTTCATCCCCATCCCTTTTCTCTTTCGCCCCCTCGCCTTACCTTTCTCTGCTCGTCCAATCAGAAGCCCGTATGAACCGCCGCAGCGGCCAGATCAGCCATTTTTCACGCCATCGATTAGCGCCAAGTGTCAACGTGATGAATTGCAATTTGTAAAAATGTGTTTCATGACATTTCTTGTGACATTATTTTAATTAATTGGAATTTCGCAACGAGGATAGCGGCATAGCGACGAGATGCATGGAGAGGCCTGGAGATGTAACCACTCCTGCTCAAACCGCCCCTACCTCTCCCCCATTAAAATATGCTCATTATTTTTTTTGTACATGATTTAGTGGGAGAGACATTTGTCTCCATGACCTAAATAAATGTGTTTTATTTCCTAGAGCTCATTTTAAGATCGAGGTTTTGAGCTTTGATCATTCGTTGGATTGTATCATTGTTTTGTGGCTGTACAGATATTGCACACACATTTAGTTTTGTTTGCAAAACCTGGCATAAACCGGCAGGCATGTGACACATGTGGACCCAATTTGGTAATGGTGTGTCTGTAACCCCAGGCGGCTAGTTACGGGACAGACTGGGAGCGGTCCACAGGGTTTGTGTTGGAGTGGTGCTGTAAGCCCCGCCCCCCTGGGGAGGGGTTTAAAATAGCTGGCACGCCGAATTCTCCTGTCATTTATTAATCTCCTGTTTCACCCTTCCCTCTGGATGACCTGTTGTGTGTGTGTCTGCGCGTCTGTGTGTACCTGTGCGTGTGTGTGTCTGCTTGTGTGTGTCTGTATGTGTGTGTCGTCTTTTGTTCTTGGTCTTGATCTGACAGCACGAGGAGCTGTGTTTGCCTTGCATCAGTGTCTTTTTTATGAGGGTCTTCACAGAAAAGCACAAAGCTCCTTTAATCTCCGGGACGGACCCCGCTGCTCCAACACGGAGCCTTTTCCTCAACAAACCAAGGTGACATTTATATGGACTAAGTGTGCCGTTTGCCGAGATTTATAATAGACAGGACAAAGGACGTCCAGAGTCGTTACTAAAATTAATTTGTACCGGGACACATGGCTTGTAGCTTGTAGGGGTGCGGACACTGAATTGCTGATGTCAACTGAAGACGACCCGGCCTCCGTCTACAGTCTGAGGGCACGGAAAAGTACTTGCAAAAAGTCAACAGAAAAATTACGAGGGCATCGGCCATCTTGTATCATAAATAACGTTAGGTGTGTAAATCAGGCCTCTGTGTCTTATCCTGGACTGCCCCCCCCCTGCCCCCTCTCTCAGGAGAGTGTGTAAGGAGGAGGGGAGAGAGGAGAGTGTGTAAGGAGGAGGGGAGAGAGGAGAGTGTGTAAGGAGGAGGGGAGAGAGGAGAGTGTGTAAGGAGGAGGGGAGAGAGGAGAGTGTATAAGGAGGAGGGGGAGAGAGGAGAGTGTAAGGAGGAGGGAAGAGAGGAGAGTGTGTAAGGAGTAGGGGAGAGAGGAGAGTGTGTAAGGAGGGGGGGGGGAGAGGAGAGTGTGTAAGGAGTAGGGGAGAGAGGAGAGTGTGTAAGGAGGAGGGGGAGCAGGAATTAAGCAGCCCTCACAAATGCTGCCGACGCCGTGCTTCTCTGCAAGGTCACATTCCCGCCGAGGCCAATCGCAGCTCAGGACTGGGCCCGGCTGCAGCGCTCACATCCTGTTTCAACCCCCAAACCCGCCGTTTGCCCTCTGACCTACCGTCCCAGTGGCCGCAGTGTACTCGCAGCCATAAGCCCAAACGTGTGTGTGTGTGTGTGTGTGTGTGTGTGTGTGTGTGCAGAGCGTTTATCATCACAACTAGAGCCCATGACTACACAGAAAATATAAACAGCTGCTTGTTATGACTAGAGAGGCCCAACTTCTCCAGTCACTGAGAGATGGATAAGATGCCTGTGTCTTAGTGCTGGAAGTTGACGGTAGTTTTTAAGGTTGTCTCTCGATACCTAAGCTGCTGGCACCTGCTGCTTTTAAAACACGCTGGAGAAAGCGGGGGCGGAGACACTGGGGAAGCCTGCAGGAGGAGTGCTGGAGGATGAGAGCGCTTTTCTGGGTTTGATGTATGGGGGCTGGAGCCTGGCTCCTGCTTCAGGTATGGAGGGCCCAGGAGGGGGGCTGTCTTTAGAGGTGAGAAAATATGTCAGCCTGGGGGGAGGGGTGCAGGGTAAGTGCTCAGGCTGAAGCGTGAGGATGATTCTGCCTGTGTGTGTGTGTGTGTGTTTGTGTGTGTGTGCTTGTGCTTGCGCTTGTGTGTGTGTTTGTTTGTGCTTGTGCACGTGTGCGTGTGTTTGTGCACGTGTGTGTGTGTGTGTGGCCCAGTATCGGTCGGCCTCAGTACAGCTGCTTAAGGGATCCATTGGCACACGGAGGCACAGGGAATGCAGGTCGATGCTTCCAGGACCACCTGAGGAGAACACAGATTGGCAGGATTATGGGCCCAAGGCAGCAGGAATCCCGCTCCATGCCCAACGGCGTGCGTGCTGTGGAGACGCGGCCGCCATCTTAGGTCGTCTTTCCCTCCTTTCCTCTCAGCTTCTGTTCATATATTCTTGTTTTTTTGTTGTTGTAAGTTTGGCGAATATCCAATTCCCACCCAAATTTGGAATGGCCAATCGTCTGCAACCACAGGCGCGTATATAGCGTGAACCCCACTGTGAATTCGGGAGAGCGTAGACATCCACGGTTCTCCTCCAAAACACGCCAGCTGCTTCTTATCACACCGCAGACTACAGCTAAGCTCGCAGAGAGCGGAGTTCGACCAGCAGGAGTCGCTAGGTAGCAATGCACATGGTACCCTATCCGACTGAACCCTCCCATTCCCTTGGCAACACAGTCGCTAATTGCACGTCACCCTACGGACCCACCAGCCAGTCGCCCCTGGCCGGTCCTGATTCGATTCGAGGCAGTGAGGCACCTCGCCCGGTGTGCTGCCTTCACTGACTGAGACATCCAGCAGCCCACTTGCGTTTCTTAATTATTATTATTTTTTTAAACAATCTTCAGCTCCTGTCTGACATGTATTTGTTTGAGAAATAAAGGTCCTTAAACTTGATGGAATCAGTTCCTGCCGCAGTTTGGCCGGGACTTGCTTTGTCCTCCTGGGAATGTCAGCAGAACTTATGGCAAAGCCCAGCTCAACGCTAGGATTGGAAATGTGTGCAGGGTAAAAAAAAAAACACCTTCATGTTCATGGTGAACATGCTCTTCCTGTGTGTTGCACTGCTAGTTGTGATCAGGGTTTGTCATAGGACCTCGATTCCGTTCCTCGGTGTGTATGGAGTGTTTTGCAATGCAAATGAGACTTTTCGTACTGCAGCGTGAGTTTTTATGCATTTGAAATGGGCGGAGAAAAGTTCTGTGAAGAGCCCCAAAGGGCATACACGCTCCTAAATTAATTCTTCAAATGTAGGGACAAAGCTTTTTACAGTCAGATTGAATAGGGGCCTAGATTTGCTTTTTTTTTTTGTTGATGTTACGGTAATTCTATTTTATAATCCTGGGAGTACAGAATGCTCCATTTTCATAGTTATGCAAGGAAACTGATCGTAATCATAAGTTATCTGGTGTCGTCCATTATGAACATGGGTTGCACATTAATCTATAATGTAATGTAAAGAAACCATGCTTTCAACGTGTCAATTCATTAGCCAGTGTTTAATGCATATTTCAGTACTGCTTCCATTTGCACTGTAAAACACGGGTAGTTGCAGTTGTATTTAACAGTTAAAGCGAAATGCATAGAATGACAGTAATGGACTGTTGTGTATTCATTCTAGATTAATGGATCTCCGAGTGCTTCATGGTGAGGCAGCTCTTTTATCCTCCCTCAATGCGTAGCACCAATTGTGCAGCAGCGGAACGCTCAGTCACTCCACATCAGTGGTGCATTCCATTGGTGGATGATTCAAAAGAGGGCTGATGGGAGATGTAGTTCAAAAGAGGGCTGATGGGAGATGTAGTTCAAAGACGAATCACCTCCCCGCTGTGCTTTCTGTGAAAGGTTTAGTGGTGCTTTGCAAATTGAATGCACCATGGCTGATGTAGAAAGAGAGGCATATTCCCTGGGTACTTATACTCTTTTTGATAACTGCATTGCGATCTTTATTGACCACAGTGAGTTGGGAACTCATTTAAAGTCTCACGCTACGATGGCACCCAATACAGCAGTGTTCTTTTTGTGTACAATCCAGAGAGAAATCTACTCCCTCCTGGCCTGACTACACATCTTGCAGCAACCAAATTTCCCCAGGCGGTCTCCAAGTAGGCTACTTAAAAAGAACAACCCAACTTTGCTTCCGCTGTTTGTCTGGAGATTGTTACTGGGTGATATCGCAAGTCTACATGTAGTGACTTTTTTTTAGCATCGCTAGTTGATGTATGTATATTTTTAAGTTATAGAATTTTAAATGTAAAATGTATAGCATGTGGGCAAAATGTATAGCCAAGCAAAGTTGCATGCTTTAAAAGTCTAATTGGTTCATTCCCTCATAAAGGGTCCTCATAAATTAATACATGCCTGTGGAGGGGGATGCAAGAATTACCAAGGCAACCCTGAAATATAAAGAATAATGAATCTGACCTGAATTAACAAGGTCAAATTCACTCGAGATTAAGTTTGTGAAAATCAATAAAAATGTGCTGCTTTTGCCGGCCATGTTAACCCAAGCTTCTCTGCATCCGACCAGTCGTCTAATGGCTTCCTGTTTCTGCTACAGACACGGTGAGCATTGCGAGATCCGCAAGTCAAGAGCCTGTTCAAGTCTGTGATTGGAGGCTGTGCCCCTTGGCCCATTGAAAGGCCTTTCCACTGAGAATGCTGATAGGCCCGCCCCTGACCCTGTGCAAGCCTCTCAACACTGAGAATGCTGATAGGCCCGCCCCTGACCCTGTGCAAGCCTTTCAACACTGAGAATGCTGATAGGCCCGCCCCTGACCCTGTGCAAGCCTCGCTACACTGAGAATGCTGATAGGCCTGCCCCTGACCCTGTGCAAGCCTCGCTACACTGAGAATGCTGATAGGCCCGCCCCTGACCCTGTGCAAGCCTCGCTACACTGAGAATGCTGATAGGCCCGCCCCTGACCCTGTGCAAGCCTCGCTACACTGAGAATGCTGATAGGCCTGCCCCTGACCCTGTGCAAGCCTCGCTACACTGAGAATGCTGATAGGCCCGCCCCTGACCCTGTGCAAGCCTCTCTGCGCTGAGAATGCTGATAGGCCCGCCCCTGACCCTGTGCAAGCCTCGCTACACTGAGAATGCTGATAGGCCCGCCCCTGACCCTGTGCAAGCCTCTCTACACTGAGAATGCTGATAGGCCTGCCCCTGACCCTGCGCAAGCCTCTCTACACTGAGAATGCTGATAGGCCTGCCCCTGACCCTGTGCAAACCTCTCTACACTGAGAATGCTGATAGGCCCGCCTCTGACCCTGTGCAAGCCTCTCCACACTGAGAATGCTGATAGGCCTGCCCCTGACCCTGTGCAAGTCTCTCTACACTGAGAATGCTGATAGGCCCGCCCCTGACCCTGTGCAAGCCTCGCTACACTGAGAATGCTGATAGGCCCGCCCCTGACCCTGTGCAAGCCTCTCTACACTGAGAATGCTGATAGGCCCGCCCCTGACCCTGTGCAAGCCTCTCTACACTGAGAATGCTGATAGGCCCGCCCCTGACCCTGTGCAAGCCTCTCTACACTGAGAATGCTGATAGGCCCGCCCCTGACCCTGTGCAAGCCTCTCTACACTGAGAATGCTGATAGGCCCGCCCCTGACCCTGTGCAAGCCTCTCTACACTGAGAATGCTGATAGGCCCGCCCCTGACCCTGTGCAAGCCTCTCTACACTGAGAATGCTGATAGGCCTGCCCCTGACCCTGCGCAAGCCTCTCTACACTGAGAATGCTGATAGGCCTGCCCCTGACCCTGTGCAAGCCTCTCTACACTGAGAATGCTGATAGGCCCACCCCTGACCCTGTGCAAGCCTCTCTACACTGAGAATGCTGATAGGCCTGCCCCTGACCCTGTGCAAGCCTCTCAACACTGAGAATGCTGATAGGCCCGCCCCTGACCCTGTGCAAGCCTCTCTACACTGAGAATGCTGATAGGCCCGCCCCTGACCCTGTGCAAGCCTCTCTACACTGAGAATGCTGATAGGCCCGCCCCTGACCCTGTGCAAGCCTCTCTACACTGAGAATGCTGATAGGCCCGCCCCTGACCCTGTGCAAGCCTCTCTACACTGAGAGCCTGGCGAGGGAGGGGGAAATGTAGACCCCGGCGCGCTCTACAACGTGCTGGAATAATAACGACGACTCTCTTCAATTCACCGACAGAGACTGGATTTCAGTGAGGAGGGGGGGTCGGAGGTGGTGTTCCTGAAAATGGCTGCATACTAATGCTAAAATGCGGCAAATGGATTTTCTGCGATCACGCCGAAACATCGGGGCGCAGAAGCAACGCTCACACGTTCTCACGCCACAAGTGGGGCCCTCTTTTGAGTCACTGGTGATTGAAATGACACAGTTACCCCACAATGCCTCAGCTTATTCTTTATGTTTCGCCGATTTTCTCTGTCAACCACCCCCCCCCGACCCGCACAACAACTACTTTATGCCAAGAGAAAAAAATTAAAAGTAAATGAATCAAGCAAGTCGTAAAAAAAATAATAAATGTCTGTTCAGTGCTGTCAGCAAGACCGTGTGAACATGTTTTATAGTAGCTGGCAGCAGAGGCTGGCAGGTATCGATGCCAGTGCCAAAATGTTGGTTTTCAGGTTTTTGGCGTTGGTGAGGACAGAATGCGCTGTAACGCGCAGTGACACCCAGTCACAATCTGGTGTTAGCATGCAGCCATCTTAGAGCTCAGCTTGGTAGTGCACAGAAAAGACTCATTTTTACAACGGCACTCTTGTACTGACAAAACTTCAAAGAAATGAATTCAGCACAACCACCACTGGCTTCTACTGGATGCATTATCCTCTGCTTGGCTCTGGTACATAACCTATGTTGAAAGAAAAATGCCATTGTGGTAACTTAGTGAATGTAAAGCCTATTAATGCGAAAGAATATTCAATTGGTTTACTTTAACAAGCTTGCCTAATGAAGCTAGTAATCCTGTCACTTTTACCATGCGCTTGTCGGCTAGCTGGCTGCCTAAAAAAGTTCTGTCAACACAAAGTAATATTAACCATTAGTGAAACGATCCTGTGGAGTTAACTGGTTAACTGCCTTTTAAAAGTTTTCTGCAGGGATTAGTTTGCTGTTGGTAGCCTGCCTTCATGGCAAGCAGCTAACTGTCATCCATCTCTCCCTTTCTCAGGAAATTTATTCACACGATGAGCCATTTGCTTTTTCTTGCCTATATTCTTGTTTAGCCTGAAGGCACATCTGTGAATTGGCATAATTATTTTTGCTTTTCCCCCGAAAAACACTTAAACACTCTCTGTCAGCTCTTCGAGCAGCAAGGGTAAAGTTTTACTCTCGACTTGCTGTCATGTGTTGAGAATGAGAGTTCTGTGACATGCGAACCAGGGTTCTGTGCAGAACCCTAGTAGAACCCTAATAGCCATGGTGTTAGAGAAAGAACCCCAAATTGTGTTTAGAGTAGCAGTTGATGCTAGGGTACCATAAACTGTAGAGCAACCAAGTGTTCTAAATTTTGCACGCTCATCGCCTGTGTGACGTCCTTAGAATCTTGGCTGAAATTCAGAACGTTCTCAGAGTTGAGGCCTCCAGCAAGGGGTCGTTTAGCAAGCTCAGCAGGAGCTGTTCCAGGCCCAGTCGGACACGGGCAAAGTGTAGAGGAAACTCTGGTCTGCAAATGACTGCGACGACTGCAGCTGGGCCATGCACAGTGTGTGCTCGGTGGGCGGGGAGGTCCAAGAGGCGGACCGAGAGATGGTATCAGCCACGGACGACAACTCATCAATTAAAGGACACGGCATAATCGCCCATTGTAACGGAACAAACAAGCGGTCCCTGCCGCTTTCCTTTGTTTTCTGTCCGGACCGTGCTGACCATGGAGGGCTCGGTGTCGGATTCGAGGGCTCGTGTCAGATTCGAGGCCTCGGTGCGGGATTGGACGGGTTGGTGCGGGATTGGATGGGTTGGTGTGGGATTGGAGGCCCACCGTGACCATCAGTCTTAGAGACGGCGGCGGGAAGGGTCGGACAGTCGGAATTCTGAGAGGGTGGCAATACTTCTGATTTTCATGTGTAACACAGGTGTCCGTCCTTCTGGTTCTATTCAATACAAAGACGGGAGAGTGTGGCTTTGTGTAAGATTGTGAATGAAAGTATTAAACGGCTGATCTAGACTCTGGACTTGTATCCCCTGCCCTGCCGGAGCCGAGTGGGGAATTGGAAATGCAGCAGATAATTTGCTTGTGACTGGGTGGAAAATTAGATTGGAATATCAAACGCACTTCCATAAATAAGACGGACATTGTTCTAGAGTGCAGGGGGGGGAAGAAACGGCCAACAATGTGATCCTTCATCCCGGGCCTATCCATTGTGTCTCGGAAATTCCTGAAACGGTGCCCTGTTGCCAGAGAAAGCCTTTCATTCATCTGTGTCTTCTTCAAACCTGCCATTGTCGACTTGGCTAGTTTTTATTTTAGTCCCCTGTTTTTGATTACTTTTGCCCTAGTGCCAGTACTGTCTTGAGCGTTGCAGTGCTTAGGCCAGCACTGGAGCAATTGCGGTGGTAGTCATGCAATTTCCGATTGGTCAGGCTACAGTGTCTTAGCCAGTCTCTTCAGCCATTTTGTGTCTTATTCATTCTTTGACATGTTACAGTTCATACCGTGTATGTAAGATGAGAAACTGAAAGCATTCGGGCACGATGCAGCTCGGCTCAGCTCAGCCCATGGTTCCCTTATCCATCACAGCCCGCTGAGCGTAGCTCTGGCTGAAACATAATTTAAGATATGAGCTCAAAGTCTGGACTGTTTAAATCAGGGGTGTCAAACTAAATTCTCGGGGGGCCACAGTGTATGCGGGTTTTCTTGGTTTCCTTTCGATCAGCGGCCAATTAAGGCCTTGAGAACAAGGAGAGTGGATTCTTTAGCCAATCAATGACTTAAATGAACCACTGGTGCTGAGAACACCCCAAAAACCAGCATGCACTGTGGCCCTCCAGGACTGTAGTTTCACTCCTGTTGTTTAAATACAATACCGTTCTGCATACTATTGCTGAAATCATTTATTCTCCGATTGTTCATATGTTTTGTTAGCTTGAGAGAAAAAAGATAGCAAAAATGAGCTCATCAAATTGAAGTAAATCTCTGGGTGGTTTAATTAATCCGGATTAGGTTGTCATCATGGTGGCAGGCGACAGGGACAAGGAAAGGGGGGTCATGCTTGTGAAACGTGAGTGGGTTGTAGGCCTATTTTAGGTAGTCGTCTCGCAGAAGCTCATTGTCAGTGGTGCCAACTAGTGTTTGAAGCAAAAAAAAATAAAAATAACTGGGGGTAAAAAAAGAAAAGGATTGCATTTTTTTTCTCCCCCAAGAGTGACACAAAAAATCGTGACAGGCTTATTAAACCCACCTCCAGCCCCAACAATGCTGGCAGCACACAAAGCCCTCTTTTCCGTTCTATTCTCGGTATTTGGTCATGTTGGCAGTGGTCCTTCCACATCGCACCCACCCCCCCCCCAAAAAAAGAGATTTCTCCCGACACCCATAGTTAGCATCACGCAACACTAACGAATGCAGTGGCTTTGAGACAAAAGTTTGTGTTCTGTGGGGGGTTTTGTTTCCCTACGAAGTTCAGCCCCTCTTCTCTGGGCTTGGCACAGGCCTCTCTCATCCCCCCCTGCTTTGTGAGCGGGTTCAATGGCTTTGTTATCCGAATTATGTCTCTGGAAGTGAGAATTAACACCCGGAGATTCAGAGAATTCATTAGGAAGCAGACGGAGTCGTCCAAACAAGACAGCCGTACTTTCTTCATTAAAAACAGGCTCTGTGTTCTGCGCACTGTGACTGAATGACATGCATTTGCAAACATGGTTTGCAAAAAAAACTTAATTAAACAACACGTGTGCTGCAATAGTGTAATAACATGTTTGTAATTTGCTCAAAGACATTCTGTTACATTTGTACTCTATGCATTGTTAAGTTTTGCACGTTCATGCTCATTTATTAATTTGTTCTATCGGATCAGATTTATATGAATAAATATAAATACAAATATTGTAGCGCTCTATGAAGTATAATATTCAAAGTGAACAAATCTTGTTTCATAACTTACAAAAGCAGTTTACATTTAAATCCTTACACTCATTACAAAAAAAAAGATGTCTTCTTAGCTCATATATTATACGCTGTATGTGTTAGCTGGTGTATGTATTTATGATGTTAATATTACACTAATGACATTGACCTAGAAACGCTGCATGCTAACGATGCTAACTTTTCCCTAATAAAGAAAAAATCGAGGAAGCCAAACATTTTGGAGTTTAAAAAACAAATAAAATTATAATTTTGAGCCCCATCTAATACTAGGTGTGTGTTTCGTCTTTTTAGTTGAACCTTTTCCCTGTTGGCAAAATTTATCTAATTTTGATTTACCCCAAACCTGTGAACGGTCACCAATAGGTCAGTGTCCATGTCTGTTTGGTCTTTGGCGGTAGACCCTGGAGACCCGTGTAGACTAATGGTGCTTCTGGTCTCTCCTCAGGCTGTGCAGCCTGACTCTGAAGAAGCTGGTGGTGATGAGAGAGCTGGACAAGGAGCTGATCTCTGTGGTCATAGCTGTAAAGATCCAGGTAAGCACCCACACCCACCCACACACACACACACACACACACACACACTTAATCACTCACTTACTTATCCATGCACACACACACACACACACACACACACACACACACACACACACACACACACACTTAATCACTCACTTACTTATCCATGCACACACACACACACACACACACACACACACACACACACACACTTAATCACTCACTCACTTATCCATGCACACACACACACACACACACACTTAATCACTCACTAATCCATTCACACACACACACACACACACACACACACACACACACACACACACACACACACACAATCACTCACTAACTTATCCATTCACACACGCACATACTCACACACAGACACAGGCACACACACACACACACACACACACACACACAGACATACTCATACTCACTTTTTCAAACACACTCACACTGTCTCTTATGCTGTCTCTCTCACACACACACACACACACACACACACACGTGTGCTGCAATAGTGTAATAACATGTTTGTAATTTGCTCAAAGACATTCTGTTACATTTCTACTCTATGCATTGTTAGTTTTCGGGCTCTGTCACCTTCTTGGACGGATGCATTTTGGATTGATAGCGATGCCACTGCAGCTCAAACTCTACTGTCTGCACACAGGGTTCTAAGAGGATCCTGAGGTCTCATGAGATAGTGCTGCCACCTAGTGGAGTGGTGGAGACAGACCTGGCTCTCACCTTTTCACTGCAGGTAACAAAAGTGGACAGTTCTGTACTCTTATAAGGAGCTATTTCTTAATTTAATGTGCAGCATATAATACATATATAAATGAATAGAAGACGGATCTAAAAAAATATATGTAATTATAGTCACTCGTATACCGCCAAAACTGAAGATTAAACAAAGGGCCTGAGATTGATGAGGGGGAATGACGAGTTTAATTTCTTTCCTCTCCACTGGGGACTCAGGCCTAGTTTTTGCCCAGTTTTTCTGTCTGTTTTACTGTACAGCATCTTTGTGGCAGTTCTCTGTAAAAAGCGCCACACGAACAAAATTTTATTTAACGAGTTGCTACTTAGTCTTCAGGATCAGTTAAGACCGTGTCATGCGCAGTCTTTATGTAAGACATGTACCCCCTGTTTCTCCATCCTCTCCAGTACCCCCACTTCCTGAAGCGCGAAGGCAACAAGCTGCAGATTATGCTGCAGAGGAGGAAGAGGTATAAGAACAGGACCATCCTGGGCTATAAGACCCTGGCGGCCGGCTCCATCGACATGGCTGAGGTACGGCCGCTGGGAGAGGGGCCTACAGAGAGGAAACTCTGGCGGCTGTAGGCGGTTGTCGGTCAGCCTTGTGACGTTTTTTTACGCAGCGCGGGTTTGTACCGGAGCCAGATCACAGGGGAGAGTAGGAGAGAGGGGAAGCTAAGGAATGTGCTCAAGCCATAAACCCCCAAACGCCCTGAGCAGTTTACACAGGGGGTGGGGCTTCAGCTCAAGGTCATCTGTGACAGGCAAGGTGTAGGGATATGATGAGTGGAGGTGGGGAGGACGCAGCAAGAAGATCCCAGGTTCGAGTCTGGGCTCTTTCTGTGTGGAGGAGGAGGGAGGGGGGCGTTAACAGGGTGTTGCTGTAAAAGAGCACACATGCTCAGTCAACCTGCCCTGTATACATAAAGGTTAATCATTTAGATAAAAATTAAAGTTTCTACCCTGTACTATAATATTTCATACAATATGTTAATCTATCCCTGTCAAAAACTTTATATGCAAGTCAAAATATATTTATATTGCCAAAGTAAAGTATTTACATAAGTAATAATAGCAACAACTTTCTCTCTGTTTCTCTCTTTCACTCTTTCTCTCTTTTTCTCTGTCTGTCTGTTTCTCTCGCTTTCTCTCTCTCTGTAAATATGTCATTTCTGATTAGACTCCTCTGTGCACATGCACTCAATACAGCACGCAGTGAAGTGTGCAGCCTTTATCGATCCACCGACTGGGCGCTTATCTGTCAAAGGCCTCTTTGTGCTTGTTAAGTTTTGGAGTGGGGACAGGGTTAGTAGAGCGAAAACCCTTTCTCCTCTACCAATTACAGTTTAGAGGGCTGGCTACTGGTGGCACTGGCAGGATACCTTGAAGCCTTTATTGTTGGACTGGTATGCTAATGCTTATATACACTGTATCCAGCTTCATCGTAGGGCTGAAATGGCAGTGTGGAACTAGGCCTGGTTCTAGCATTGTAAAACCCGGGTCTGGTTCTAGCTCTGTGGAACCGGGCCTGGTTCTAGCTCTGCCTGGAAGGACAGTCATTAGAACTTACGAGCAGAGCCAGAGTTCCACGGTGTTGAAATGGTTCTGATTCAGATGGTGGAACAGCTGTCTGTGTTTCAGAGGTACCCAGCCATTGGCCCTCAGAGCCCCACCCCACCCCCCCTCACAGCCCCCCGGGACTCCAGATCGTCAGGCCGTTTCCTGCCTCTCTTTCCCCTTCACCCGTTCCCTTTCTAAATGCTGTGATTCAATCAGCCGCCTCGGAACTGGGCAGAGAGATTGGCGAAGGAAACATCTGGACGCGGAGGGAGGGGGGCGGCGATGTGAGACGGTGCGCATCGGGGGGGGGGCTGTGGGCGCCCTCACTCTGAGATGCAAGAAACGTAAATCTGTCACACCGCTAGGAAGAACGCCTCGCACGTCTCCAAGAGCAACGATCACTGGGAAACGCATCCGTCCGTGATCTGATTCAGATACATTAAATGCAGGAAAGAGACTCCATTATTTACCCCTCTTCCTGCCCCCGTTCTTGTCATTGTAAAATAGTAAGCCTGTCGCCATCGGTTATGGCTGTAAGATAAATTTTCTCCTCTAACGCACAGAGTTGTTGGGAAACAGGCTGTTCTGCACATGAAACACTGTTGGAGCTGCAGCGCTGCTCTGACTCCCATGAGAGCCTGAAGCGAATCCCTTTAACCCCCCCCAGGTGATGCAGCACCCTACTGAGGGCGGCCAGGTGCTCCCTCTCTGCAGTAACCAGAAGGAAATGCTGGGGAAAGTGGCAGAGATCTGGATCTTCTCCCTGTCCAGCCAGCCCATCGACCACGAGGAGGCAGCGCTTCAGGGGGGACAAAAGATCAAGTGCACAGGTAAGTACACTTACCTGCACAAGCGCACAGTTATACATTAATTACACAGGTAAGTACACTTGCTTACACAGGAGCAGTGTACCTGCACAGTTATACATGAATTACACAGGTAAGTACACTTGCTTACACAGGAGCAGTGTACCTGCACAGTTATACATGAATTACACAGGTAAGTACACTTGCTTACACAGGAGCAGTGTACCTGCACAGTTATTTCTTAATTACACAGGTAAGTACACTTACGTACACAGGAGTAGGGTACCTGCACTGTTATATTTTATCAACACAGGTATACTGTATCTGCACAGGCTTGATCTTTAATCTGCACAGGTATGTACACTTAACCACACAGGTGCAGTGTACCTACACAGTTATTCCCTAATTACCCAGGTACACTCTCTGCATAGGCCTTATATGCATTGTGTACAGGCAACTTCCTCCCTTAAGGAGATTCATTTATCAAGCATGTTTTGCAGTGTACCAATGAGGACAAGCTGTGCCGACAGCATATCTTTAAATAATGTGTAACATTGGAAGATTATCAGACACCCTACTGAGAAACTGAGCCTGTTGAAAATCAAACATTTAAACAGCTAGTGGTTTTGTAAATGTGGTGTTTTTTCTGGGATCTGATATATCTATTTAAGGAATATCTTCTGAAATTGCAGAAATTTGCAGTGCAACCTTTTCTTCAGGTAGATACATGAAATGTACATTTTCTCTGGAGATCTTTCCCCAAAATTAACAAACAACTTGCAGGTGGTTTATTTTATGTTCATGCCGAAACTACAGGTAGTCTGTAGTTTTACATTTAAATTCGTCCCCTCGCCTCCATAAATCAAATTATTTCTGTTGTGTGGTACTGAATGTATTTTTTTATTGGAGAACAGTGTGTCTTAACACGCCGTTTCTGACCTTAGATAACTACTCGGAGGAAGAGTATGAGAGCTTCTCCTCCGAGCAGGAGGCGAGCGACGATGCCGTACAGGGCCAGGTGAGAAACATCATCAATAATGGATGCTCCTGTCTTTCAAACGTAACCCTGTATGTTGTGTTCAAACTCACATTACTTGGTGTTCATGCTGTGTTTGTTTACCATTCGTCCACATTTGAAATAGTCTCATTTACAGTTTTGCACCTTTTCAATGCCAGCTCTTAATTCTGCCAGTAACAGTTTAAAAGGAAGAGCACGCCACTTTTGTACAATTACAAAAATCAATAAGGTTTTAGCTGTCTGGCTGTAATTAAGTTACTGTCCGCACAGTTACTGCTACTGCACTGTAACTGTTACTGCGTGCAATGGTATATCGTTTTCAATTGATTTTATTTTATTGTGTGTGTGTGTGTGTGTGTGTGTTCCCTATAGGATCTGGAGGATGATGAGTATGACGTCAGGAAGCCTAAGAAACAGAGAAGGTCCATAGTGAGGACCACGTCCATCACCAGGGTAAGCCATCGTGTGGGTTTCTGTCCACACAAAGCACAAGTGCGCCGTGCTCATAACGATTAGTGTGTGTATGTATTTGTGTGTGTGTGCATGCGCGCACACAGTGGTGTGTGTGTGTGTGTGTGTGTGTGTGTGCTCGCACACAGTGGTGTGTGTGTGTGTGTGTGTGTGTGTGTGTGTGTGTGAGAGTATGAGTGTGTGTGTGTGTGTGTGTGAGAGTACGAGAGTGTCTGTGTGAGTGTGAGAGTGTGTATAGTGCTGTGTCATTTGAGCCTGTTTGAGGAATATAGGTTCTGTAAAGTGAAAGGATCAGCAGTTCTTCAGTCCGTTCCCTCTGCAGCGCAGCACCACTTGTTGGCAGAAGTACAGTACTGCAGTAAGATTACATTTCCCTCTGACAAATAAGAGGAAGCCCTTGCTTCTGCAGCCAATCGGAGAGTGGATAGGTGACTGCTGATACGTCTCTGGCCCCACCCAAATACTGAATCCTCATCCCCCTTTGTCATTTAACTTATCTCAAGTGATCACTGACGGACTGGTCAGGTTTCTACTGTATTGCCTTCATCTGTCCATCCCCTATGGGTCAGGTGAAGGAAGGAAGGAAGGATGCATCTTGTGAGTTTTTGGACCCAGCCTTTATCTGTCTGTCTATGAGCTAAAAAGGTTATGGACACAACTGTGTGAAATGTGGTAAAAGGTCTTTAGGGGGTGAATCATTAGACTTCAAGTATATTCTGACAACTGGTCATAATTGTGACAAAAAAGGTGGCAACGGTGTTCATTGAAAATGAAATCTGATGCTTGTATGATTGATTGATTATTTTCCTCTTTTTTTTAGCAGCAAAACTTTAAGCAGCGAGTGGTGGCTCTCTTGAAGAGGTTCAGAGTGTCTGATGAGGTAGGGGTTTTGACCTTTTCTCTCACCTTCCTTACCTTAAGGTTTCCGCTTTTCGAGATATATAAGAACTGGAGACAGCTTCCGCTTACCGGTTCCACTGAGTCATATTGGAGCTGCTGATTGGTGCATGAAGCCAATTCATGGAAACGCCATGTTAGACTATGTGGCTTTTTGGGAACCAGAGCATGCGTACTGGGTACTTAACGTGGCTTTTGGAACCAGAGGAGCATGCGCACTGGGTACCTAAACATGTGGACCCAATTGGAATGAAAAAAATCTTCTAACTCTTTCTGTGGGGCTCAGAAAAAAAATTGGTCCCTGGAGAGTAATTAGTTTTGTTACTTTAGGCCTGGGTAATTTAGTAGTTTTGAATGGACTTCAATGGGGAAATTAGCTTTTTGTCACCAAAGGCTGCAATACCTCCGTTGACCACTGGAGTTTGTGAACTTCAAGGGCCGTGTCCGAATCAGCACTCTTCCACACTGTTGAGTAGCCTTGGTGAGTAGATAGGGCGAGAAAGTCGTCGAGTATGTGAAAATTTTTCAAATTGCAGTATACTTGAAACACCCGGATGACACACTTACTCTGAGGTGTACATTCGGGAGCACACTTCAAGAAGTACACAAACATTTTGGTCGCATGAATATGATGTGAAGCTTCGTTTAAAAAATAATAATAATTAGGCGCAGCTTCGCTGACATTTTCATCATATTTTAACTTTTAAAAATAAGTGCGTGCTTTGCGACTTCATTTTTACCCGTGATTGCACTTTGAAAGTCCCAATTCAGCTGTAAAACCGCAGACATTGCAACACTGGTGGGACATCTTGTGACCTGCTTACCACACTTCCACAGTACGGTTGGAAAATAGTATGGCGGATATTTCCCGCGGACTGCTAAAGACTGCAGATTAAACAGCACACTTCTGCCAGTGCACTGTACGCAGGGGACAGGGCGCAGTAGATAGGGCTCTGATTGTCCTGTTCCCCTGTTTTCACTATTCACAATTGATTGATTCACAGCTTCCTGCAGTGTTGTGTGGTTTGCAGTAGGATTGTGGGTAATGTAGTTCCTGTGTCTGCACACCTGCCTGTGTGAAGGTGCTGGACTCTGAGCAGGATCCTGCTGAGCCCCCCCCTGAGGTTGAGGAGGACCTGGATCTGGAGAGTCTGGATTTTGAGAACCCCAGCGACAGCGGGCCGGAACTGGATGATGACGACAGCGTCCTCAGCACCCCAAAACCCAAACTCAAGTCAGTGCGATCGGTGCATGTCTATGTGGATGCACACACTATAAAAGTGTGTGTGTGCGCTTGTTTAAGTGTCTCCCTGATTAACGCTTGTATTCGCCAGTTTGCTTCATTGATGCGGTTGAATTGATATATTGAGTGTGTGGGGTGATGCCATGTAACAGTGAAAATATATTGCTGTGCTTAAATTTATGCTATAAGTTTTCTGAAATTACTTTGTGACACACTGGTGGACGGTATTTCTGCCATTTGGTTAGTTAACGATGACATTGCATTAGCTTAGCAGACACTTTTATCCACACCTTACAAAAGTGGAGAACTTCAGTGTTCTCTCAGGAATATAAAAGTGCAGCATTGCCAAGAGGGCATGGCAGGCCCGTTTATGATCAGTGTGTGTGAGGCCCTGTTTATTATCAGTGTGTGTGAGGCCCTGTTTATTATCAGTGTGTGTGAGGCCCGTTTATGATCAGTGTGTGTGAGGCCCTGTTTATTATCAGTGTGTGTGAGGCCCTGTTTATTATCAGTGTGTGTGAGGCCCTGTTTATTATCAGTGTGTGTGTGTGAGGCCCTGTTTATTATCAGTGTGTGTGAGGCCCTGTTTATTATCAGTGTGTGTGAGGCCCGTTTATTATCAGTGTGTGTGAGGCCCCGTTTATTATCAGTGTGTGTGAGGCCCTGTTTATTATCAGTGTGTGTGAGGCCCTGTTTATTATCAGTGTGTGTGAGGCCCCGTTTATTATCAGTGTGTGTGTGGCCCTGTTTATTATCAGTGTGTGTGTGAGGCCCGTTTATTATCAGTGTGTGTGAGGCCCTGTTTATTATCAGTGTGTGTGAGGCCCTGTTTATGATCAGTGTGTGTGTGAGGCCCGTTTATGATCAGTGTGTGTGTGAGGCCCGTTTATTATCAGTGTGTGTGTGAGGCCCTGTTTATTATCAGTGTGTGTGAGGCCCTGTTTATTATCAGTGTGTGTGAGGCCCGTTTATTATCAGTGTGTGTGAGGCCCTGTTTATTATCAGTGTGTGTGAGGCCCTGTTTATGATCAGTGTGTGTGTGTGTGGCCCTGTTTATGATCAGTGTGTGTGAGGCCCTGTTTATTATCAGTGTGTGTGAGGCCCGTTTATTATCAGTGTGTGTGTGAGGCCCGTTTATGATCAGTGTGTGTGTGAGGCCCGTTTATGATCAGTGTGTGTGTGAGGCCCGTTTATTATCAGTGTGTGTGTGAGGCCCGTTTATTATCAGTGTGTGTGAGGCCCGTTTATTATCAGTGTGTGTGAGGCCCGTTTATTATCAGTGTGTGTGAGGCCCTGTTTATTATCAGTGTGTGTGAGGCCCTGTTTATGATCAGTGTGTGTGTGTGGCCCTGTTTATGATCAGTGTGTGTGAGGCCCTGTTTATTATCAGTGTGTGTGAGGCCCTGTTTATTATCAGTGTGTGTGAGGCCCTGTTTATTATCAGTGTGTGTGAGGCCCTGTTTATTATCAGTGTGTGTGAGGCCCTGTTTATTATCAGTGTGTGTGAGGCTCGTTTATTATCAGTGTGTGTGTGAGGCCCGTTTATTATCAGTGTGTGTGAGGCCCTGTTTATTATCAGTGTGTGTGAGGCCCTGTTTATTATCAGTGTGTGTGAGGCTCGTTTATTATCAGTGTGTGTGTGAGGCCCGTTTATTATCAGTGTGTGTGAGGCCCTGTTTATTATCAGTGTGTGTGAGGCCCTGTTTATTATCAGTGTGTGTGAGGCCCTGTTTATTATCAGTGTGTGTGAGGCCCGTTTATTATCAGTGTGTGTGAGGCCCGTTTATTATCAGTGTGTGTGAGGCCCGTTTATTATCAGTGTGTGTGAGGCCCGTTTATTATCAGTGTGTGTGAGGCCCGTTTATTATCAGTGTGTGTGAGGCCCTGTTTATTATCAGTGTGTGTGAGGCCCGTTTATTATCAGTGTGTGTGAGGCCCTGTTTATTATCAGTGTGTGTGAGGCCCGTTTATTATCAGTGTGTGTGAGGCCCGTTTATTATCAGTGTGTGTGAGGCCCGTTTATTATCAGTGTGTGTGAGGCCCGTTTATTATCAGTGTGTGTGTGAGGCCCGTTTATTATCAGTGTGTGTGAGGCCCGTTTATGATCAGTGTGTGTGAGGCCCGTTTATTATCAGTGTGTGTGAGGCCCGTTTATTATCAGTGTGTGTGAGGCCCGTTTATTATCAGTGTGTGTGAGGCCCGTTTATTATCAGTGTGTGTGTGTGAGGCCCGTTTATTATCAGTGTGTGTGAGGCCCGTTTATTATCAGTGTGTGTGAGGTTAGCCAAACAACCAGATGGAAATTAGTGTGCAGATTTCTTCCCCCGCCGCATCTTTGTTGCATGACCTGCATCGGAAGCGTAATGCGGAATTAACATACGTGTGCGTGTGCGTGTGTTATGCAGGCCGTATTTCGAGGGCCTGTCTCTCTCCAGCTCCCAGACTGAGATCGGAAGTATCCACAGCGCCCGTAGTCACCGGGAGCCGCCCAGTCCCGTGAGTGCCCCCCCGTCACATGACACGCTACACCTGAGCGGGTATTGTCACATTGACAAATTTTTTTGAAGGACATTGAACTTTATATGAAAACAATATAATTTGAAAACGGTTAATCTGCAGCTTATAACATCTTCGTATAAAATTATTTATTTGTTTAGTTTAATATATGTACTCCTGGCTGTGTCCTGTGTTTTGTCTATGTATGTATTTCTTGCTGAATAAAGTTTTTTGGGGGGGGGGAAACAACAACAAAAAACCCAGTGTCCTGTGGGTGCACTTGCTGTTAAATCGACTCTCTGTCCTCCAGCCCAGTACACAAACGCAGACCCCATGTTTTAGTTGTTTGTTTTAGTATTTCTCATACCTGTAGCCCGTTGCCAGGCAACTTGGTCTGACTGGTTCTGTTCATCCCACAGATGGACCTTGACAAGGCCAAGAGCGGAGCAGCAAAGTTCCAGGTGGACGACGTGTCGGATAACGTCTCATACGTGCGTATTTATTTCTCCTCGGCAATTACTCCACCAGTCATCTCTCACCGTCTTTTGTGTTTGGTCTGGCCTCTCCCTTCCCCTCTTTACTGTTTGTGCTCTGTGTGGGACCCCCAGGAACAGCCGGAGGCCATCACCCCCACGACGGAGCTGGAGATGGACAACATGGACACCTTCCTGGAGAAACTGCCCCCTAGTGGCAAAATGACCAAGACCGAGTCGCTCATCATCCCGTCCAATAGGTAACGCTTTACCCCCCTTTTCCTCCAACCTGCTGCCTCCGTACCCCACACCACTCCATCCCCTTACTCTACCCTTTACTTCCACCCCATTGCCCCTGACTTTAAAACCCATCTCATATTTTACCCCCCCCCCCCTCGCTCCTGTACAGACAGGAGCCCAAGCTGGCAGGTCGGAGGGGAAGGAGCACCTCCCTCAAAGAGCGGCAGCCCAGCAGGCCGCAGAACGAGAGGGCGAACAGTCTGGACAACGAGCGTTCGTTTGACACGCGCTGCCACCTGCAGGTATGGAGGAGAGCTGCGGGCTCAGCATCCCATCCTCACGGCTTGTGCCGTGTTTGCAGGGCCGTGCAGGACAATTAAATGGTTCCTATGGTTTTATTTTTGTTGCCACACCCATCAGATTCCCAGGAAAACCGTCTATGACCAGCTCAATCACATCCTGGTGTCTGATGACCACCTCCCGGACAGCATCATCCTCATCAACACATCAGACTGGCAAGGACAGGTGAGGAGGGGGAGCACATTGCTGTGGCCATGTCATATTTTGGGGGGGGTATTCCAGAGCGCTATGTAGTGAGTCAAAATAACAGGCCGGAGCAGTTTTTCCTGGTGTTTGGTGTTGAAATCTATCTCTCTCTCTCTCTCTCTGCACGTGTCTCTCTTTTTCTCGTCTGGTCTGTCTGTGCCTCAGTACCTGTCAGACGTGCTTCAGAATCACCATCTCCCAGTCGTGTGCACCTGCACGACCGCGGACATCCAGGCCGCGTTTAACACCATCGTCTCGCGCATCCAGCGATTGTAAGTCGAGCACAGACGCGCTGTTCCTCCCTCCCTCCCTCTCTCTCCATTTTCTCTCGTCTACATACAGAGGTGTTTCTCTTTTTCTGTCCCTCACTGGTGACTCCAGCTCCTCCCAAGGGCTTGCCTGTTGAAATGTATGTGACTGCAGAGCCACGTCCAAAACATTATCGTCACGTTTCCAGTTCATACTGCTGTGGGTTGTGAAATGGGGTTATTGGCGAAAAGTTATTGCCCCCTCATATCTCCCACTTTATCATCCTACATATCTATGTAATTGAAACAAAATGTATCTTATGTTTTACCAGAATGCCTGCTAGCTAGATGTAGCCGTAATATATAGTATGCTGGCTTGCTATGAAGACACGTTTAGTACTGGTAATGACATAACTGTAACTACAGTTTTGCTGTTCTATTAGTCTTTAGGGCAGTGCTTTTGTCCGGTGTGAGTATCTCTCTGTTTCCCTCTCTTCCTGTCTTCCTTTTCTCAGCTGTAACTGTAACTCCCAGACCCCCGTCCCAATCAAGGTCGCCGTGGCAGGGGCGCAACACTACCTCAGCGCGGTACTACGACTTTTCGTCGACCACCTGTCCCACAAAACGCCCGACTGGCTGGGCTACATGCGCTTCCTGATCATCCCACTCGGTGAGTGAGGACGGAAGTTTCCGGATTGTTCCGTCATGTGCTTCCGTGTGGCCGTGGAGCCTGAACACAGCCATGTTTTTGCGTTCAGGTTCCCACCCTGTCTCTAAGTATCTGGGCACCCTTGACTACCGGTACAATAGCCTGTTCCAGGACGCAGCCTGGAGAGATCTGTTCCACAAGCCAGAGGCTCCGGTAGTGGGTAAGAGGAGCTGACCACTGCTGTTTCACTCACTGTGTACACACTGAGAATCACAAACGAGAATGTTGTCATATGATTACTCCGTGCTCGTTTTCAGTTCACGTTTATTATCATAACAAATAAGGACCGTATGTTTGTGGTGTGATGATACTAAGGTTGTTTATATTTTTTCTTCTGATTAGGAGAATGTTGAAACGTAGGCTTTCTATAATGAAGCCGTGCTGGAGAAGTTTAAAAATCTCATTCTGGAGGAAAGCCATGCTGTAGAATGTTCTTATGTAGGTCTAGAATGAAGGCTTGCTTCTAGAATGTTGGAGAATGTTCTCATGTAGTTCCAGAACAAAGTCATACTGACGAAGATTCTAATGTTCTAGATACTGTACTGCAGAATGTCGAGGTGAAGCTGTGATGGGGCCGTGTGACAGTGGCACTTTCACACTGAATAGACGAGTCACTGGGACTCCTTTATGTCCCCTGCAGTTCAGGAGAGTCCAGACGTGGTTTCCCGGGTGACGCAGTACATGGTGGGAGCCAATGGGGCGCACCAGCTGCCCGTTGCCGAGGCCATGCTCACGTACAAACAAAAGAGGTGAGTCTTCAGGCTCAGGCCGTAACACCTAAAATATTTTACCACCGTGATCGGTCAGTGTAGTAGTAGCTTATACTAGCCACATTTAGTTAACGACAACGCAAACATAAAAAGTGAGTCTATTTTAGCAAGCATTTTATTCTTATATTTAAAAAATAAGACAAAAAGATTGCCAATGAGGTGAGAGTTTTACTCATTTCAAGATTTGCCAGTGGGGTAAGATAATTTCAGTTAAAGTAACTTAAAACAAGGTAATATTTTCTACTTGAGAGAAAACAATAAGATGACTAAGTCTTATTACAAGACTAAAACACTTTTTCAATGAACCCAGAAAAGATTAGACTATGGAAAGATTAAAAAGATTATGGAAAGTTTCTTCACAAACAATCGTCTGCACAATCCTTTCTGAACCAGTAAAAGTACAGATGTTCTGGTCTTAAGAACAGAGCCCAGCACCCCGGAGATGGATTAAGATCATAGCACTGGGGCAAGTGTAAGATAAAGGGCTTCTTAGGAGCCTCATTCTCACTTTTTTTTACAGGGAATTAACTGCTAGGCAGATGCTCTGATCCCTACAAAGCTGTATTGAACAGCTGGCTCTCAAGGCCCTCACTGTCAATGTTAGTTGGTCGAGCAGATTCGAGAGTAAAACAAGCTCTGACTGATTTGTGCTGTGCATACAATTTCATGCATACAATGCTCACATGATTCTGTGTGATGGACATGCCTTTAGGACTCGAGGTCACTGGGAGTGCAGCTATTTAACTCCTGCTGAGGAACATAGGCCTCACCGTCTGTCCATCTCGTGTGTGAATAACACCTGTGTTTCCTGTTTGTTTGTTTATTTGTTTATTTATTTGCTTTCTTTGAAGGAAAAAGAGCTTTCATTTTGATTTTGCAGTAAGGTATTGTGGTTTGCTTGAGTCTCGTGTCGTTCTTGGTGATTTGACTGCTCTGTCTGTTAGCCTCGTCCTCTCACGTGGCAAGCCTTTACCGGCCCGTTCTACCTGTGCCTGATGTTCAGAGCGAACCCGGTCCCGTCCTCCACACTAAATCAAACCCGATCAGCATCACCCATCCTGGTCCCACAAGGTTATAGTCCATGGATGCTGAAATCAGGCACTTGGGCCAGTTGTACTCCCGACCTGGCTGATTTTGACCTTTGACACCAGTAGAGTGAGATCACCGGCCAATAACTGACATCAATCAATCAATCAATTAACCACCAGGTAGAAAAGCAGTAGTACTACTGGCCTCAATGGGTGGATTTGTGTGCCACTGCCTATATTTCATCAGATTTCCACACATTTCCCTTTTAAATGGCTGGTTACGGTTAATCCCCAGATGGGATGGTAATGTACCGCACTATACGCCTCCAGAGACAGGACAGGGAATTAAGAGTCTGTATTTTTGCTTTAGTGTGTCTGTACTGAATTTAAATGAGCTGTTTACGCACACACAACTGGGAGGAGTCACGGTATCTGCCAACAGCATCCGATGGAAACGCCGTTCGCTTCTTCCGGGTGGAGAAGCTTTTACATTGTACCACCAGGGTGGGGTAAAGGCTGGCCTCTCTGCCCTGTGCCCCTCGTCTGTAGTCCTGCTTTAGGTTTCTACCTCACTTAGTCACCGTTCTTGTGTGCCGAGGGCTGTTTGTGTCTACTTCAAATGTATCATTTCAGATGTTGCATTTTCATATTAGCTGGAAAATTATATTTTGTATACTGTATATACATGTAGATACAAAGATGTACAGTATGTACATACAGCTTAATTTACGTGCATATATAGACATAATATAATATATGCATTCGTATACATTTGGTTGTTTATTTTCATGTCTACAGTATACAAAGGTTGTACATATGTGCATACATATCTGCATATGTACACAATTATTTTCCATACTCATTTTTAATTTTATTTTCTTTTAACACCGTATACAAATGAGGTGTTTATATTTGAGTCGACCTCAGCCGACACACATGCGTGTAGTTTGTGCCGTGCGGCTGCGTAGTCTGGCTTGGGCGGGGCGATGTGCTCGGGGGGGGGGGGCGTGGCGCTCTGCTGCTCTGGGAATGCTGGGAGTTTCCTTTTCAGCTGGTGCTCTGATCAGTTTGAATCCTTTGCCCCTTTAAGACATGTGCATCGTGCCTACGGCTTGTGGAGGGGAGGTGTGGGGGTGTGACTGGGGGGTGGCTGATAATCCAAGGCTATGTCTGCATGTCCCGCTCCTGCTTCTTGGCCACCAATCAGATTGGGGATGGGAGGGGGGGTAAATCACTGGTTCCTAAAACAAAGCCTTTAATTTCTAAGAATTAATGTGCTCAGAAAATGCATTATGGGTATACTGTATTTTTTGTTTTTTACTTGCCAAAAACACTCTCAATATGAAACGTATGAAACATGAAAATGACAACAGTTTTTTATTTTTATTGTGCAGTCTGATGCGGATGAAGTAGCACATCCTGCGTTGAACTGTACTGTAAAAAAAAAAAACGATGTATCGCACTGTAAAGGAATTGTTTTGGGACCTCTGGTTAAAGGAAATCAAAGCAAGGCTTGGATATTTTCGAAACTTTGACCCTTTCACAAATCGTCATGATAACTGATGGTGATTGTTCTCTGCTACATTTGGGGGGCGGGAATGTAAGAAGGGGGGGGGCGATCTGCTGGCATCTGGTTTATAACATGTTTGGTGGGTCAAAGTTTCAATCTAATCTGACCCCAAGTGACCCCAGGATGTATACCTGCAGTTAATGATTGTCTGATCTTGTCTGCTCATTGTGTTTTTGCATGGGTTTTACGAAGGCCGGCCAGAGTGTTATCTACACTTACAGTCTAACTCCTTCTGTCCTCGGGGACCTTTCGGCTACATTCCCTTAAACTCAAGGGGACTGTCCAACCCGTGAAATGATTGTAAGGGGGTGTATTCTTTGAAAAAGTCTAAATACAATGACCTGGCAGTCACTCTAATATTTATGCGACAATTATATAAGAGTGACACTGAGGTACAAGAGTGATGTACAATGATCATTTCTGGATAACACTGGAGCAGTGCCTTTTACGCCTTGAATGCCTCGCACCACCACCACCACCCACACACGCGCAATTTTATCTGATGATACCTTGTGGGGCCAGAACAGTAGAAGTGCGTTTGCCAGATGCTCGATCCGTCTCTAAAGAGGGCCGACTCTCACAGAATTACGGTCCTCCATTGGGGACATTGATGGAAAGCTGATAAACAGACACCTTTTAAACCCCAGTAACACTCTGGCCCAAGGCTTTTCAGGGGAACACCACTCTGAGAGATGGGTCGGGCAGTAGAGCATATTATGGAAAGTTTTGGGGTGCAACTCTCACTTTCGCTTTCGTGTTCTGGCATTGCACCCCCCCCCACCACCTTCTCTTCGCCCCTGTGATCCTTCCACATCACAGCCCTGATGAGGACTCCTGCCAAAAGTTCATCCCTTTCATTGGGGTAAGTGAGCCCCCCCCCTCCTCCCCCCACTGCCCATTCTACCGAGGGGATATGGCCTCCCCCCCACTGCCCATTCTACCGAGGGGATACTATGTTCACATCCTCCTGAGATCCCGCAGAAAAAAGTTTTAAGTATTTACATTTTTTTGACAATACAAGTGTCTTGGATGACAAAAAACAAAAGTTGCAATGATAATATCTTTGTATTGAATGTCCATTGCAATGTAGGTTTAGCATAGTAGATTATATGGTTCTTCAGATTAAGACCAGAGACTCATATATCCCATACCGGGGACAAAAATTTATTTCCGGGTCTTAGAGGGATATAATACATATGTAATATATATCTACATAAATTTTATAGCTCTCTAATTTCATATCTTTCATATCCAGCTAACTCCAATTGTAATCATCAAACATAAAGAACCTTTGGCTCTGCCCTTCCTACAGAATGATTCTCTGCTTATGCTTACACTAGAAAAGGAAAAACTGTTGTTTTCAAAGATGGCGCTCAGGCTGGGTCCTGGGCGTCTAAAGCCCTGATATCTCTCCTCTCTGCAGATGGTGAAGGTGGGCATCGTGGAGCAGTCGTCTGCCACGTCAGGTGGGTGCAGCAGAAGGACAGATGCTTCACAATGGTGGTCTGTTATGCGTTTGTTTCTGTTGGAATTAATTATATTGTAAAATTTATTAAATTTGTATTTTATTTTAATTTTTTTATCACAGAAATACAGTATAAGCACCGGTACTCAAGTGCTGTGAATGCTGACTATTTTTCTCTTTCCCTCTCTCCCTCTCTGTCTCTCCCTCTCTCTCTGTCCCTCTCTCTCCCCCTGTCTCTTCCTCTCTCTCTGTCCCACTCTCTCCCCCTGTCTCTTCCTCTCTCTCTGTCCCACTCTCTCCCTCTCTGTCTCTTCCTCTCTCTCTGTCCCTCTCTCTCCCCCTGTCTCTTCCTCTCTCTCTGTCCCACTCTCTCCCCCTGTCTCTTCCTCTCTCTCTGTCCCTCTCTCTCCCCCTGTCTCTTCCTCTCTCTCTCCCCCTGTCTCTCCCCCTGTCTCTCCCTCTCTCTCCCCCTGTCTCTCACCATCTCTCCATCCCTGCAGGTGACTCCGATGATGCAGCTCCAATAGGAACGGGCTTCCTATCCTCCACACCTCCACAGGTGTCCCCTGCCCTGAAAGAGGCTTCCCCGACTCCGCCCTCCTCCCCTTCTGTCAACACCAGCTTCATCTCATACAGGTGGGCTGTCCTGTCCCACGTGACATACTCACACACCAACAGCACCAGCTTCATCTCATACAGGTGGGCTGTTCTGTCCCATGTGACATACTCACACACCAACAGCACCAGCTTCATCTCATACAGGTGGGCTGTTCTGTCCCACGTGACATACTCACACACCAACAGCACCAGCTTCAGCTCATACAGGTGGGCTGTTCTGTCCCATGTGACATACTCACACACCAACAGCACCAGCTTCATCTCATACAGGTGGGCTGTTCTGTCCCACGTGACATACTCACACACCAACAGCACCAGCTTCAGCTCATACAGGTGGGCTGTTCTGTCCCATGTGACATACTCACACACCAACAGCACCAGCTTCATCTCATACAGGTGGGCTGTTCTGTCCCATGTGACATACTCACACACCAACAGCACCAGCTTCAGCTCATACAGGTGGGCTGTTCTGTCCCAGGTAACATACTCACACCAACAGCACCAGCTTCATCTCATACAGGTGGGCTGTCTAGTCCCAGGTAACATACTCACACACAAACTTCATTGGGGAAATTATCAGCATAATATGTGTGTGTCTAGGTGGGTGTGTGTGTGTTTTTGCATGTGTGTGTAAATAGGCTTAATGCGAGTGATCCCCAACCCTTTTCCTGGAGATCTACTGTCTGGTAGGTTTTCACTCCAACCCTAACAAAGCACATCTCATTCAACAGCAAGAGATCTCATTGAGCTGCTAATTAGAATAATCAGGTGTGTCAAATTAGGGTTGAAATGAAAACCTATAGAAAGGTAAATCTCCAGGAACAGGGTTGGGGACCGCTGCTTTATGCCAATGTTCTGACCTACAGTATATTACATATCGACAAAGAAAAAAGCTTGAGACAGGATTGAGAGTTTGAATCAGACAGAGTAAAAATACGAAAAGAGGAGAGTAGGACGTTAAAAGAGAGCAGTAAAAATATATTTTTACCAAAGCAAGTTTCAGAACTGAATGGTTTATGCTGCATATTGCTACTCTTTCTCTCCTGTTGTGTGGGTGCAGTTCCCCGGGAGGCAGCCAGGGGGAGCTGATGGGCTTGCAGGTGGATTACTGGGTGGCCCCGCTGGACAGGAAGAGGGACGTGGAGAAGCGGGACTCGTCCTCCAAGAACACGCTGAAGTGCACCTTCCGCTCCCTGCAGGTCAGCCGGCTGCCGCTGGCCGGGCCGGACTACAACCCCCAGCCCACCATGTCGATGACTGTAGTCACTAAGGAGAAGAACAAGAAGGGTGAGGGGGGTTAGCTTTCTTTACACCAGCAAGTCATCTTCCTCTTCCCCTCCCTCTCTCTGACTTTCCACATGTTTGTTTCTGTCTGCTTCATGATTCATCCTCCCTCTCCTCCTCAGTCATGTTTCTGCCAAAGAAGACAAAGGACAAGGAGGTGGAGTCTAAAAGCCAGGTGATCGAGGGAATCAGCCGACTTATCTGCACTGCCAAGCACCAGCAGAACATGCTGAGGGGTGAGAGCCGAACCGTGCTATAACACCTCAATGCATATCCTATACCTCCTGATGCTATACCACCCCAAGGCACATGCTATACCTCCTTATGCTATACCATCTCAATGTATGTGCTATACCCCCTTATGCTATACCACCTCAATGCACATACTTTACCCCCTTATGCTATACCATCTCAATGCATGTGCTATACCCCCTTATGCTATACCACCCCAAGGCACATGCTATACCCCCTTATGCTAAACCACCCCCAAGGCACATGCTATACCCCCTTATGCTATACCACCTCAAGGCACATGCTATACCCCCTTATGCTATACCACCCCAAGGCACATCCTATACCGCCTTATGCTATACCACCTCAGTGCACATGCTATACCTCCTTATGCTATACAATCTCAATGCATGTGCTATACCCCCTTATGCTATACCATCTATGCATGTGCTATACCCCCTTATGCTATACCATCTCAATGCACATGCTATACCCCCGTATGCTGTACAATCTCAATGCACATGCTATACCCCCTTGTGCTATACCACCTCAATTCACATGCTATATCACATCATACAGTCAGGTCCATAAGTATTTGGACAGTGACACAATTTGTGTTGTTTGGGCTCTGTACACCAGCACATTGGATTTGAAATGGGACAGTGAGGTTAAAGTGCAGACTTTCAGCATTAATTGGAGGGTTTTTACGTCCATATCGGGTGAAAGGTGTAGCAATTGTAGCCATTTTTATGCATAGCCCCCCCCCCCCCCAATTTTAGGGGACCAAAGGTAATTGGACAAATTAACATAAACTTTAATAAAGTTATCATATTTAATATTTGGTTGCATATCCTTTGCATGTCATGACTTCCTGATGTCTGTGACCCAACAACATCAAAGGACTCTTGATATCTTATTTTCAGGTACTCTTACACACAATACTATAATCTCTGCATTTTAATGGATCTCTATGGAAATTGGGGGGGTGGGACTAGATTAAGCTGTAAATTACACGGGAATAGTATGGAACACATGGTTGGCTAAATGTACTGTATGTAAGTCATCAAGGGTATGAGGAATCAAACTAGCCTCAAATCATCAGTATGCTGCCAGATATGCAGTAGATATGGATGGATCACTTTAAGGGTTGTTAACATAGGGGTATGCAACCTTTTCTAATCCCCCCACCCAGGTTCAAAGGCATCCAGAGGCCCCCCATCATAAGTTAAAGAGGCTTACATATATATTTTTTAATTTAGAAATATCTTTCCAAATCTATATGTGGTCATTGTATATAAAACCCCCTACGGTACCTTCAAGGACGCCCTGTTGAAAACCCAGGCCTTAACTGAATGAGGCCACCCAACAACCCCATGAAATTGTCTTGGCGATGGTGGACGATATAGATGGGTTAATTGTTTTTGTGTCTCCTCTTTCACACAGTGCTTATCGACGGCGTGGAATGGAACGATGTTAAGTTTTTCCAACTGGCTGCTCAGTGGTCCTCCCACGTCAAGCACTTCCCTATCGGCATATTCGGACACTCGAAAGGCCCCTATTAACACCTTCTGGGGCCCTCGTCTGGAACTGTGCCACGTGCCAACAGCCTTTAGTCTCCCCCTACGCCTACCTCCTGTGGTCCTTCTTCCCCCCCGTCCCCCCTCCCGTTCTCATAATTTAAGATCCCGCTTTCCCTAATCCTGTTGGTTTCCATTTGTGTTTTTTTTTTGTTTGTTTTTTTTTTTTTAAACAAGATTTTGTAAGACTTCGAGGAGGTGGAGCTGTCAAGCGGAGATTTTTCTGTTTTGTTTCTTTGCTCTCTCCCCCCCTGCTTTTTAAACACTCCCCTGCTGACTTTTTATAGACTTTTTGACGAAAAGAGAAAAAAACCTAATGAAAATAATCATTTGAAATGATTAAATTAACTCCTAACATGCAAGTGCTCAGGCTTTTTTGGCTGCTCACTGTGCCATCCTGCGGTGAATTTTAAATTTCAAGCACTTGGCTCGTGTCAGTTAACGCGATAATAACAAGCCCCTCCTTCGCATTCGATCATTTCGTAACCAAACATGTTGCACTGACTCCAGCACAAACAAGGGCACAGGTTCTCCGTCCTTTGAGTTTAAATACCTGGAAGAATGGGTTGGCATTTTCAGGTGGAATTGCTCTTGGTTCTCCCTAAACCCCACAGTACCCCCCAGGTACCTGCTTCAGTGTTTAGAAAAGCCTCTAATCTCTCACCGTAAAGCTCCATAATCTTTCAGTGGACTTGCATCGCTGTGGAGGCTCACTGCATTCATCTAAAGGAGATCTGAATTGTGCAATAAACTGTAAATAAAATGAACATACTCCTTACAACTGAACCGACAGGTGTGCTCCTGTACTGATGCCCCCGCAGTACCTCTCCTTTTTGTCTGCCGCTCTGTTTGTGATAGGGGGGGGGGGGGGGGGGTTTGGGGGGGAATATGGTGGGTGGTGCGCTGGATGAACCATCCGTGATGTGTTAAAAGAGTATGACCAAATCACTTGCAGTATGTGCATTTCTCATTCTCTCTTTTGGTCTGTCTTTTTTTTCTTCTTTATCTCTCTTTCTCTCTCTCTCTCTCTCTCTCTCTCTCTCTCTCCCTGTAGATGCTTAAAAGGGCACATTTGCTACATTTTCCTCTTTTTATTAAAATTTTATCAGAATGTATAATAACATTCAGATTTTTTGTGTAAAAGACACATTTCAATGTCCTTTTTACTGTATGTCAATATTTTCTCACAACTACTTTTATTTGCAGAATTATGGATGAAACTGTTTGTTTATGTAGCAAATATGCCCTACATATTGAATGGGCATAAACACGTAGGTAATTCTGATATTATTGCACTGTACGAAGGCTAGCAGTAACTATAGAACCCCTATAATGTCTCTCTTTTCATCAAGCAACGTTAATTTTTTCCCCACAATATTCGCCAAAAAAATGAAGTCGACCTTATATTTTATTGTGCGGCTTTATTTTTCGAACCAGTTTCTGTGGTCTTTGTTCATTTCTGAACGAACGGTGTCTTGCAGACGCCCACTTTTAACCATAACATTGGCTAATGCATCCTAATAGGTGTATGTGAAGTATCATAACATAACTTTGAATATTTACAGAAATATATTATTTTTTATTTTAAACACCATGTAGCAAATATGCCCTATGTGGAAGAATTCACATTTCATCAAAGTAAGCACGACAGTATGATATAATTATATTGGTTTTTACTTTGTATTACGAAATCCTGAGTGCAGATCACTGACAAATCGTTTCAAGCTATTTAATACCCACATTCTCGATTTCTCGAACCATAATAGAAATTAAGCACTTTTATTTAACGGGTTTGCGTATTGTCTTTATCGGCATGGTACACAGTATATGTACACCTTATTGAATGCAATATTTTAGGAAATAGGAATGGCTTATCCCCTTATGCATTGAAGTAGTTCGTAAAAGTTCTAAGATTCGTATTGAATTGTACTTTAACAAAATATTACAAATATAGGGAATATTTGCTACATTGACTAGGGTTAGGGTTGAGAAAACAGATGAGTGTACGAAGTTATAACGCTTGCAATTCCTTAACTCGTTGATTGTTAGGATGAGTGCACATGGATTTGTTACGCTCTGGTTATTTAATGAGCGTAGATGTGAGGTTTTTGTAAAATGCGCTTAGCCTATTGAACGGAATGCTTTTACGAGGCTGTTCCAGTAGCCAAGCCTATTCTACGAGTACGAATTAACCTACCAACGTGGCGAATGAACCTACCAACGTGGCAAATTATCAGTCAGTAAAATGTCCAGCTAAAGTTTCATGGGGCACATAAAAAGCTAAATTCAACAGAGTGAGTGGCACCATATGGTTGCATCGTCCGAATAAAGTTAAATAATTAATTATTTTGCCATATTTGAAATAAATCCATGAGTTGCGCTCACAAAGGAGAATATGCTGTAATAAGAAACTCATACTACGGCAATATCGACCGCTTCGTCGGGCGCAGCATTCAGCATGAATGTAAGCTTACTGTTGTTGATGCACTTTCTTTACCACACAGGCCCGCAGAATACGTAGGCTATGGTAGCTCTATTTCATTGCACAGCATATAGGCTAATAACAGACATCCAGCGGAAATGCAAGGGCAGTACACTGTTTTAAGGCAGTGTGTTGTTGACAGACAGACATTGTAGCTATAGCCTAAGCTAGAAGACCATACAGTTTGTTTTCTGATCTCTTTCGATTGCCTTCGCTTGCTATCATCTGGTTTTAAATATCACTTAAAAATGGCCAACTATACCCATCTGTCAGTGTTTACTTTCCATTTAATTTAACCCAAATTTGCTACACTGAGCAAATGTGATTTTATTATTAATAATTAATTATTATTATTAATTAATGCCAACATATAGCCTATGCTACACGTCAATGTTAATTGGTTAATGCTGTCTTTATGAAATCGTACTTTTTCTATTTAATTTTACGTGAACGCATAATATATTGTGCCAAGACGTTGCCTAATGGAAAATGCAATCGTTTAGATTTCAGTTAGCCTAGCCTATTCCTTGTTTGAGTAAACTAGCCTATGCTTCACGTAGCCGAGCGTAATTTAACGTTTTTTATTTTTCTTTAACGTCTTTGTAAGACACTGCCGTAATGCAAATTAAAATGTTAATTCCACTTTCTTCTTGTGACCCACATTTTTTGCCAATATTCAAATGCTGTAGGCATTCAGACAGTGCGTTTCTTTAGCTACCTACGTAGTAGTCCACTACTATGCCCGAACTGAAAATGGAAATTATTTTTGGATTAGCGATTTAATTTTCTCTGTGCGGCTGTGCCCGAATGAACACCCTTCTATACTATTGATATGCTATTTGAGTACAGCGGATGATAACGTTAAGTAGCCTAGGCGAAATATTCTGAAAGGCTGTGTCCGAAATCAGAGCCCTATCTACTGCGTCCTGTGTAGCTACTAGCAGCTGTGTACTGTTTACTGTGTAGCCTACTGTTTATCACGCGACGTGCAGTATTCTAATAAATATCCTCCATACTAAAAAATGCACCCTCCCTTCACCCCACCCCACTACCGCTTGTATTTTAAATAACTTTTAAAATAACAAATAACTACTCTGACTCACAGCACTGGTGCCCTAGAGTGCACGTCTGTCCTAAAGAATCCATGTTTAGACAAGGATATTTGCAGTGAGAGGTGGGTGTGTCTGAGTAACATGCCTTAAAATTGAGATTTTCTTCGATCTTTACCTGTCGTCTTGTATGAAATAGGGCTTTAATATTCCAAAACAATATTTTTTGATCAAGTAACTACTGTAACACAACACTGGTGCCCTAGAGTGTGTCTGTCCTAAATATACTATGTTTAGACAAGGATATTTGCAGTGAGAGGTGGGTGTGTCTGAGTAACATGTCTTAAAATAGCTATTTTCACCTATCGTCTTGTATGAAATAGGGCCTTAATATTCCAAAACCATATTTTTTGATAAAATAACTACTGTAACTCACAACACTAGTGCCCTACGGTGTGTCTGTCCTAAATAACCTATGTTTAGACATGGAAATTTGCAGTGAGAGGTGGGTGTGTCTGAGTCACATGTCTTAAAATAGCTATTTTCACCTATAGTCTTGTCTGAAATAGGGCCTTAATAGTCCAAAACCATATTTTTTTGATCAAATAACTACTGTAACTCACAACACTGGTGCCCTAGAGTGTGTCTGTCCTAAATAACCTATGTTTAGACAAGGATATTTGCAGTGAGAGGTGGGTGTGTCTGAGTAACACGCCTTAAAATTGAGATTTTCTTTGATTATCACCTGTCATCTTGTATGAAATAGGGCTTTAATATTCCAAAACCATATTTTTTGATCAAATAACTGCTTTACCTCACAGCACTGGTGCCCTGGAGTGTGTATGTCCTAAATAACCTATGTTTAGACAAGGATATTTGCAGTGAGAGGTGGGTGTGTCTGAGTAACAAGCCTTAAAATTGTGATTCTTAGATTTTCACCTCTCGTCTTGTATGAAATAGGGCCTTAATATTCAAAAAACATATTTGTCATTCAAATAACTACTGTACCTCACAACACTGGTGCCCTACAGTGTGTCTGTCCTAAAGATACTATGTTGAGACAAGGATATTTGCAGTGAGAGGTGGGTGTGTCTGAGTAACAAGCCTTAAAATTTAGATTTTCTTTGATTATCACCTGTCGTCTTGTCTGAAATAGGGCCTTAATATTCCAAAACCATATTTTTGGATCAAATAACTACTGTAACTCACAACACTGGTGCCCTAGAGTGTGTCTGTCCTAAATAACCTATGTTTAGACAAGGATATTTGCAGTGAGAGGTGGGTGTGTCTGAGTAACACGCCTTAAAATTGAGATTTTCTTTGATTATCACCTGTCGTCTTGTATGAAATAGGGCTTTAATATTCCAAAACCATATTTGTCGTTCAAATAACTACTGTTACTCACAAAACTGCTGCCCTACAGTGTGTCTGTCCTAAATAACCTATGTTTAGACAAGGATATTTGCAGTGAGAGGTGGGTGTGTCTGAGTAACATGCCTTAAAATTGAGATTTTCTTTGATTATCACCTGTCGTCTTGTCTGAAATAGGGCCTTAATATTCCAAAACCATATTTTTGGATCAATTACTACTGTAACTCACAATACTGGTGCCCTAGAGTGTGTCTGTCCTAAATAACCTATGTTTAGACAAGGATATTTGCAGTGAGAGGTGGGTGTGTCTGAGTAACATGCCTTAAAATTGTGATTCTTAGATTTTCACCTCTCGTCTTGTATGAAATAGGGCCTTAATATTCAAAAAACATATTTGTCGTTCAAATAACTACTGTACCTCACAACACTGGTGCCCTACAGTGTGTCTGTCCTAAAGATACTATGTTGAGACAAGGATATTTGCAGTGAGAGGTGGGTGTGTCTGAGTAACAAGCCTTAACATTGAGATTTTCTTTGATTATCACCTGTCGTCTTGTCTGAAATAGGGCCTTAATATTCCAAAACCATATTTTTGGATCAAATAACTCCTGTAACTCACAACACTGGTGCCCTAGAGTGTGTCTGTCCTAAATGACCTATGTTTAGACAAGGATATTTGCAGTGAGAGGTGGGTGTGTCTGAGTAACAAGCCTTAAAATTGAGATTTTCTTTGATTATCACCTGTCGTCTTGTCTGAAATAGGGCCTTAATATTCCAAAACCATATTTTTGGATCAAATAACTACTGTAACTCACAACACTGGTGCCCTAGAGTGTGTCTGTCCTAAATAACCTATGTTTAGACAAGGATATTTGCAGTGAGAGGTGGGTGTGTCTGAGTAACACGCCTTAAAATTGAGATTTTCTTTGATTATCACCTGTCGTCTTGTATGAAATAGGGCTTTAATATTCCAAAACCATATTTGTCGTTCAAATAACTACTGTTACTCACAAAACTGCTGCCCTACAGTGTGTCTGTCCTAAAGATACTATGTTGAGACAAGGATATTTGCAGTGAGAGGTGGGTGTGTCTGAGTAACAAGCCTTAACATTGAGATTTTCTTTGATTATCACCTGTCGTCTTGTCTGAAATAGGGCCTTAATATTCCAAAACCATATTTTTGGATCAAATAACTCCTGTAACTCACAACACTGGTGCCCTAGAGTGTGTCTGTCCTAAATGACCTATGTTTAGACAACGATATTTGCAGTGAGAGGTGGGTGTGTCTGAGTAACAAGCCTTAAAATTGAGATTCTTAGATTTTCACCTATCGTCTTGTATGAAATAGGGCCTTAATATTCCAAAACCATATTTTTGGATCAAATAACTACTGTAACTCACAATACTGGTGCCCTAGAGTGTGTCTGTCCTAAATAACCTATGTTTAGACAAGGATATTTGCAGTGAGAGGTGGGTGTGTCTGAGTAACATGCCTTAAAATTGTGATTCTTAGATTTTCACCTCTCGTCTTGTATGAAATAGGACCTTAATATTCAAAAAACATATTTGTCGTTCAAATAACTACTGTACCTCACAACACTGGTGCCCTACAGTGTGTCTGTCCTAAAGATACTATGTTGAGACAAGGATATTTGCAGTGAGAGGTGGGTGTGTCTGAGTAACAAGCCTTAACATTGAGATTTTCTTTGATTATCACCTGTCGTCTTGTCTGAAATAGGGCCTTAATATTCCAAAACCATATTTTTGGATCAAATAACTCCTGTAACTCACAACACTGGTGCCCTAGAGTGTGTCTGTCCTAAATAACCTATGTTTAGACAAGGATATTTGCAGTGAGAGGTGGGTGTGTCTGAGTAACATGCCTTAAAATTGAGATTTTCTTTGATTATCACCTGTCGTCTTGTCTGAAATAGGGCCTTAATATTCCAAAACCATATTTTTGGATCAAATAACTACTGTAACTCACAATACTGGTGCCTTAGAGTGTGTCTGTCCTAAAGATACTATGTTTAGACAAGGATATTTGCAGTGAGAGGTGGGTGTGTCTGAGTAACAAGCCTTAACATTGAGATTCTTAGATTTTCACCTCTCGTCTTGTATGAAATAGGGCCTTAATATTCAAAAAACATATTTGTCGTTCAAATAACTACTGTACCTCACAACACTGGTGCCCTACAGTGTGTCTGTCCTAAAGATACTATGTTTAGACAAGGATATTTGCAGTGAGAGGTGGGTGTGTCTGAGTAACATGCCTTAAAATTGTGATTCTTAGATTTTCACCTCTCGTCTTGTATGAAATAGGGCCTTAATATTCAAAAAACATATTTGTCGTTCAAATAACTACTGTACCTCACAACACTGGTGCCCTACAGTGTGTCTGTCCTAAATAACCTATGTTTAGACAAGGATATTTGCAGTGAGAGGTGGGTGTGTCTGAGTAACAAGCCTTAACATTGAGATTCTTAGATTTTCACCTCTCGTCTTGTATGAAATAGGGCCTTAATATTCAAAAAACATATTTGTCGTTCAAATAACTACTGTAACTCACAACACTGGTGCCCTACAGTGTGTCTGTCCTAAAGATACTATGTTTAGACAAGGATATTTGCAGTGAGAGGTGGGTGTGTCTGAGTAACAAGCCTTAACATTGAGATTCTTAGATTTTCACCTCTCGTCTTGTATGAAATAGGGCCTTAATATTCAAAAAACATATTTGTCGTTCAAATAACTACTGTACCTCACAACACTGGTGCCCTACAGTGTGTCTGTCCTAAAGATACTATGTTTAGACAAGGATATTTGCAGTGAGAGGTGGGTGTGTCTGAGTAACATGCCTTAAAATTGTGATTCTTAGATTTTCACCTCTCGTCTTGTATGAAATAGGGCCTTAATATTCAAAAAACATATTTGTCGTTCAAATAACTACTGTACCTCACAACACTGGTGCCCTAGAGTGTGTCTGTCCTAAATAACCTATGTTTAGACAAGGATATTTGCAGTGAGAGGTGGGTGTGTCTGAGTAACAAGCCTTAAAATTGAGATTCTTAGATTTTCACCTATCGTCTTGTATGAAATAGGGCCTTAATATTCCAAAACCATATTTTTGGATCAAATAACTACTGTAACTCACAATACTGGTGCCCTAGAGTGTGTCTGTCCTAAATAACCTATGTTTAGACAAGGATATTTGCAGTGAGAGGTGGGTGTGTCTGAGTAACAAGCCTTAACATTGAGATTTTCTTTGATTATCACCTCTCGTCTTGTATGAAATAGGGCCTTAATATTCCAAAACCATATTTTTGGATCAAATAACTCCTGTAACTCACAACACTGGTGCCCTAGAGTGTGTCTGTCCTAAATGACCTATGTTTAGACAACGATATTTGCAGTGAGAGGTGGGTGTGTCTGAGTAACAAGCCTTAAAATTGAGATTTTCTTTGATTATCACCTGTCGTCTTGTATGAAATAGGGCTTTAATATTCCAAAACCATATTTGTCGTTCAAATAACTACTGGAACTCACAACACTGGTGCCCTAGAGTGTGTCTGTCCTAAATATCCTATGTTTAGTGAAGGATATTTGCAGTGAGAGGTGGGTGTGTCTGAGTAACAAGCCTTAAAATTGAGATTCTTAGATTTTCACCTATCGTCTTGTATGAAATATGGCCTTAATATTCAAAAAACATATTTGTTGTTCAAATAACTACTGTTACTCACAAAACTGGTGCCCTAGAGTGTGTCTGTCCTAAATAACCTATGTTTAGACAAAGATATTTGCAGTGAGAGGTGGGTGTGTCTGAGTAACATGCCTTAAAATTTAGATTTTCTTCGATCTTTACCTGTCGTCTTGTATGAAATAGGGCTTTAATATTCCAAAACCATATTTTTGGATCAAATAACTACTGTAACTCACAACACTGGTGCCCTAGAGTGTGTCTGTCCTAAATAACCTATGTTTAGACAAGGATATTTGCAGTGAGAGGTGGGTGTGTCTGAGTAACACACCTTAAAATTGAGATTTTCTTTGATTATCACCTGTCGTCTTGTCTGAAATAGGGCCTTAATATTCCAAAACCATATTTTTGGATCAAATAACTACTGTAACTCACAATACTGGTGCCCTAGAGTGTGTCTGTCCTAAATAACCTATGTTTAGACAAGGATATTTGCAGTGAGAGGTGGGTGTGTCTGAGTAACACGCCTTAAAATTGAGATTTTCTTTGATTATCACCTGTCGTCTGATATGTTCCCTTTGTGCTTATTGTGCTATATTGCAAACAATTACAAAACAGTTAGCCACAGATTTACAACTATAATTGTGTGCTTCAGTGGACCTCATTTGTTTGATACAAGGAGGAATCATTTTGAATACCAAGGCTCTGCATCGCTGCATTACAAAAAATTTCAGCATTTCCCCCCCCCCCATTGATATCAATGGGGCGACCTATGACCCCTGTCCTAAATGTTAGTTGGGTTTGACTTACAGAGGTGACCTTGCTATATTTTATCATTAGCCAGACTCTGATGGTGTGTGTTAAACGGCATGACTGTACCTTGATCGTAAGCTGAAAAAATATTCCAAACCATCATACTGTACAATGCTCTAAAGTATTAAGTATTATGTAGCAAATGTGACCTATTTTCGAAAAGGTAGACAATATGCCCTATTGGTAGTGAATGTGCCTCGTCAATGTAGCGAATATGCCCTATTGGTAGCGAATATGCCCTATCGGTAGCGAATATGCCCTATCGGTAGCGAATATGCCTCGTCAATGTAGCGAATGTGCCCTATCGGTAGCAAATATGCCCTATTGGTAGCGAATGTGCCCTATTTTGGTAGCGAATATGCCACATTCACCTAACTCCCTCTCTCTCTCTCTCTCTCTCTCTCTCTCTCTCTCTCTCTCTCTCTCTCTCTCTCTCTCTCTCTCTCTCTCTCTCTCTCTCTCTCTCGTGTGTAAGCACTCCTCATTTCCACGCCGTCTTTAATCCCTATCAGTATTTGATTTTCAGTGGTCCTGACTGCCACTGCCAGTGGAATAAGGAGTGCACAGTCACAACGGGTCCTTGCACTCCAGTCCATTTCATATTGATGTACCAGCACACAATAAAAGTACCCAAGATAAGGCACTTTTGCAACTGCTTGACACCAAGCCCCTTTAAACATAATCAAATTTACCAATTCCCTCATTAAACCATATCATTTTTTTGGACACTACACAAGAAAGGTACCTAAGATAAAGCACTTTTGTAACCATTTGACATTTTAAGCCCATTGAAAATAAATTTAGTAATTTCCTGTACTAACCCACATAATTTATTTTGGACACATTCATTCCATGCCCCTCCCATCCACCACTACCACCAAATAGTCAGGATACTGTATATAGTGAGGGTCTGTCATGTTGCAGGCGTGGATGGCACAAAGAAACAATGTTTGGTGTCTGCACATCTTTATATATGTCATGGTAAAGTGTTTCAAAGCCACTCAGAATGCACTCTAAGACTGCAAGTTAATTTAAGTTATTTCAAGTCTCCTCTACTTGCCTTCTATTTGGTGTTGTGAAGGTTGGTCATATAAAAAGTTGAATAAAACCTCTTACCCTAAGTGGTTTAGTGACCAGGTAAATGACAATAGTCTCAGACTTGAACCCTAGTACCTGTGGTGGAAGTGGAGCATTATTTGCCAGATTGAGCAATGAGAACTCGGGTGTATTTCATCACATTGCGCACAGAAAATAGTTTTCCAATTGTTGCTACAAAACAAAAACGCTTTGAAAAAGCGAAAGGCAGAAAAGTTGGCCATCTTGCACCCTGCACTGAATTGGATAAGGGACTTCAGAGGAAGTACGGATGGCTCCACATTCATTTTTTGTGTTGGTCATTGTCATTTTAGTATCGTCAGTATTGACCTCTGGTGTGGTGTTTTACCTGAACGAAGGGGGAATAGGCCAACATTGTCTTCTGTCCTGCCATTCTTAATATGTTAATATATATATATAAACCCAGGACAAGCTACTGAGGTTGTATGAAGAATCTGAATGTCATTAAGATTAAAGTGCTTTGTAATCTTGACAAGGAAGACCCCAAAGAACACTCATTTCCAAATTGGTTCCACTATTAAGTATTTTCAAGTCATTTGTGTCATTTTGTTCCTGCAGATATCTGTAACAGGATGTTCTGTTTTCCTGTGGTATAATTGGGTGTTGCTATTGGATGGTTTCCCTGAGGGAAAAATGTAATTTGCAAAATACTACCACTGTAATCCCTTACTTGGGAATAATAAACTAGACACACTAAACATGTGCTTTGATGTTTTATTAAATTGTATAAGTAATAAGATATGTGACCAGAATAACAAACTAAAAATAACTCAAAACATTTTATAGTATCATTCCAAGATGTGGTGTAATAAAGAGGAACATCAAAAGGTAAATTGGATGGCAATTTGGCCTAATGGTTATGGAACTGAGATTACAATGCCAAGGTTGTAGATTCGATTCGCAAGTAGGGTACCGTCATTGTATTTAACCTGAATTGCTTCCGTAACTACCCTGCCATATAAATTGAGTGTGCTTAAAAAATAATAGTAAAATAAATGTCAACTGTGTAAATCGCTCTGGATTAAGAGCATCTGCTAAATGCCTAAAATGTGACGGTAAACATTTGCATGCACGAGCTGAGCGAGAGTCTCGTGGGGAGTGTAAGAAATATGTGCAACTATCTGACAGCTCAGTCATGTGGACGCTATTATTTTCACTTTAATATCACATATATAGTCAACATAAATTGTGCCGGAGATTTGTTTCTGTATCAGGTCTCATAACAATGAACGGGACACTTTTGCGTCTATCTGATCCGGCGCAATGTGTGTTAGTACAGCAATTGCCACAAATCTTTGAGTGACTTCGTCTGGGTCAGCTGGGCTCGTGATGTCGGCAGCGGAGGAGGAGGGTCGTGCGGAGCAGGAAGCGACGCGTGTTGAGTATGAAATGCAAACAAAATCGTCGCTGTACTGAGGGCTATTTTCTTCTCAACCACGATGTAGCAATTAATAAAACGGACACAAGGAAAATTTGAACGTTGTCTACAGTCGGGACAAACTCCACGTATGATTGTGACACTGAGGATATTGTAAGTAAGGGGCAGTTAAGCGAGCTGGCTACAACGAACAGCCAAAGAAATATGAAAGAGCTGAAGGGCTGCGGTATGCGTTCTTCCGTGGGGTTCCTCTCCCGGAGAAAGATCACCGGGCACCCCTTAATGAAGGAGGAATTCCAGAGGCTCAGACTGGCCGGGTGCACGAGTCTTTTTAAGAAGGATATGCTGGGGCATTTTGGATGCGTTAATGCCATAGAGTTTTCCAACAATGGAGGAGAATGGCTGGTGTCCGGTAGGTTGGCATGTCTTCCGTTTCCCCTCTTTCGTGCAATATTGTTATTCACAGCTAGCTAATGTCACAGGGAACTGATTTCGTGTTACAGAAATCGGATATTGTTTACGAAGTATCACTAAATCTGTACAATTGTGTATGTGTTGAATCTATCCACATGCAATGGAATAAATATCTTGCTAACTTGTTTGCTGACTAGTATAACCATATCTTAATAATTGTATAGGCCGTGTTGCCAGATATAGCCTGCTGGCGATTTAGCTCGCTAGCTGTCTGAAAATACAGAATGGCTATAATTGATGAGCTAATGGCTGTCTTTGACTTTAGCGATAATTTCTTGCATGCACATTTAACGTAACGTTAGCTATAACATGTGTGTTCTCCAAGGTAGCTATATGCTATTGTGCTATGCACACTTCTTGACTAGCTTTCTAACAAATCTCATGCAACCCTACGCAGTTCAAACGCCGATTAGCTAACTGGCTTGCTAAGACAAGGCACTAGCTATCCCCAGTTAGTAGCTAGCTAAACTCGCTGGTGTAGCAAGAAGCTAACGTTACATTGAACTCCAGGACAAAACTTATGTTTGCTAGCTACCTTGATATTGGCAAAACCGTTTTCAAAGTTGATGACAGTAACGTTACTTTACTGACCTGCTAAATTTTATTTCGAGTACCCAAGTTAGGTATGTAACGTTAGTGTGAAAAGAAGAAAGATAGTTGCTACCTTAGTAAAACGGGCTCGGTAGTTTAACTTCAGCAGCTAACATAGGTTAACGTTAGGCCCAGTAGCAACTTTTAAAAATATCGATCTCAATGTTAGCTGACGAAGTAATTTGTAAAGTAAACTTGCTGCGTAGCGAGCAGTACCGATAACATTACCGGTGGCGTTAGTTAACCTAACCAGCGAGTTGCACCGCTGCTGCGTATGTTGGAAAAGGTGGCGACACGCATAACTGTCCAAGTGTTTAACTCACACAAAGTACGACATGACTTGTTTTTTTGGCTTTGCTTTGGGTGATTTTTTCTGACTGGAGATCCATTTTACTAACGTGACGGATGAGGTAACGGTAGTAGGTACCGTTTGCTAGCTAAGATAAAATAGCTGGTAACGTTAGTCAAAGTCAAAAATGAACTTGATAAAGGCTGTGATGTCAGTTGATTTATGGCAAAGCTCAGTGTTGGATAAGGCTGCAGTTGTTTTTTTAGCTCCATAATGCAGAATAAGTAACTACCCCTCTCTCTGCGTACTTAAAGGAAAAGGTAGCTATCTGGAGCCAGTGTGTTGGCGAAATTTCGCTTTAAGGAGTTAATTAACGTTAACTTATAGTTGCTAACGTTGACATGTCAACGAAGGTGTTTTTTTTGGCATTTATTTACCAACAAACACTATGTCAAATGTAGGCACCACCCGATCACCTTGCTATGAGCATAGAAAGCCATTCCTGTGTAGAGTCTGTCCCCAAAATCACTTGTTGTATGGGGGTACAAGTGCCAGAGGAGTAGCATTCATCCACCCACCCATGCTGTTAAATATCTACAGTGCCCTCCACAATTATTGGCACCCCTGGTAAAGATGAGTAAAGGGTTATAAATAATTCACCGTTTGGTGAATTAGCTTAATCTTTCACTGAAAAAATGAGAACTCCAACCGTTTAATTGAAGTAAATTTATTCTGAGAAAGAAAATCCCTCAAGAAATAATATTTTAACAAAACCACGTGTGCCACAATTATTTGCACCTCTAGAAATTCTTATTAACAAAATGTAACTGAAGCATTTTTTCCATTTATATTTAACTTTTTGAAGTTGATCAGAGTGTTTAGGAACCTTCAAGCAGTAATTCATGACTTCCTGTTTAACTGGGGTATAAATATGAGGTGACACAGAGGCCATATTCCCTTATTCATTCATCAACACGGGAAAGATTAGAGAACACACAAATCAAATGAGGGGAAAGTGTGTTGAGCTTCATAAGTCAAGGAATGGCTATTCAAAAATAGCTACTCACCTGAAAATGCCCATATTATCTACCATTAGGGCAATACTTAAAAAGTTCAAAGCAACTGGAAGTGTTACAAACTTGCCTGGAAGAGGACCCAAGTTTATTTTGCCCCCAGGCACAGTGAGGAGGATGGTAAGAGAGGCAAAAAAATCCCCAAGGATCACTGTTGGAGAATTACAGAGGAAAGTGGCATCTTGGGGTCATCAGAAAAAAGCCTTTCCTGTCAGTTCACCACAAACATAAGCACCTGGAATTAGCTTTATGATGAATTTCTTGATGAGTGATTTTTTTTTCTCTGAATAAATGTACTTCAATTAATGGTTGGATTTTTCTCATTTTTTCAGTGTGAGATTAAGCCAACGGTGAATTTTTTTATAACCCTTTTTATTATTGGGGTGCCAATAATTGTAGAGGGCACTGTATATGTGGAACGTCGTCCGGGGGTTGACCGGAATGTGGTTGTGTCCTGTATTTGACCCATAAATATGTCTTTTATTTGGGGTGTAGGAGGAGATGACCGCCGTGTGCTGCTCTGGCACATGGAAAAGGCGATCCATTCCCGGGCCCAGCCTATAAAGCTAAAGGGAGAACATCTGTCCAACATCTTCTGCCTGGCCTTTGACAGCACAAACACACGTGTCTTCTCCGGGGGTATGTTTTTAAGTGACTGCCGTTAATCGTCGGAGATTGGAAGGGAGATTGGGTAATGGTGATTCGTGACAGTGATTTTCTCTTTTCTGCCTGCTTGACTGGTTTGCACATGGATTGTACAGGTATGCTCATCTGTTGATATGTTTGTGTTTTCATTAAAGGTAACGACGAACAGGTCATTCTTCATGATGTGGAGAGGTAAGCAGTTGCCATCTTTCATAAATTGATACATTCTGAAAATGCATTTATTTAACTTATAATTACTACCACTAATAGTAATTATAATGATGGTGGTAATGAGTAATAATTTTTATGGGTATGCATTTCTTTTGGCTCACATAGGGGTGAGACGCTGAACGTATTCTTGCACGACGATGCAGTTTACGGCCTGTCTGTCAGCCCGGTCAATGATAACGTGTTCGCCAGCTCCTCTGATGATGGTCGTGTTCTCATTTGGGACACCCGCGAGCCCCCACATGGAGGTACGTGAGGCACAAACACGACAAAAATGCACCGTCGTCTTCAAAATAAGTATATCTGACTGAAGAGGCAATCTGAGCAAATTAGACTTTTATCTGATTTGTACCATGTACTCCACTTCCTTTGGAGACCCTAGAATTATCAAGAGACTCTGAAAATGCAGTCATGCTATTTATATGGGTGTTAATTATGACTGCATAAGGTTGCAGAAGTTGCTGGCTACGTTTGATGCCATTGTTTCTAAGTTGTCTGAGGAAAAAAAACATCAAAGTTAGATGTTCTTCTCTTATGAAGTTTTGCAATTTTATATTTAAATTATATTGTTTTTTAGCTGTAACGGTCAAGATACCGTCCCTGAGTAGTCCCCAATAGTTAATTGTAATGTTAATAACACCGTTGAAATATCAAAGTTTGCTTGAACAGCTATGTTTCTCAGTGGGGATCCATAGTCACGTTAGTAAACACAAAGTAGATGCTTTTTTCCCGTCGGCAACGCTATGTTTCTCATGTTCTGAATTTCATTTTTGTTCTAGAACCTTTTTGCTTGGCCAACTATTCCTCGGCGTTCCACAGCGTGATGTTCAACCCGGCAGAGCCGAGACTGCTGGCCACGGCTAACTCCAAAGAAGGAGTCGGTCTGTGGGATATCCGCAAACCACGCAGGTGCGCTGGATACAGAATTCTTGTTACCTGGCTACGCCTTAGAATCATCCACAGTGGCAGAATACTTGTTCAAGTTATCCACCAGGGGGAGCTAACGTATCAACAACAATAATATAATACATTTGACTTGTAGGAGCTGCCATTTCCTTCTCACTTGCCACAATCATTTGTCTACCTCTGCTTGTTTATTTAGTGGGCCATACTTAGTGGAGAGTAGTGCAGTATTTAAATGACCTCTTGTGAGACTGGTGATTTCTGTTCTCGTGTTATTTTTCAGCCAAGTCCAGCGCAGACGATGAAACCTGTTATTCAAAGAATAAAATTTGAAATCGAGATCAAGTACGGTGCGGCTCACAAGATTTAGATCCGCGAATTAGAGTGTTAGATTTTCGTTGAGTTGTTATGACACTTTGTTGGCCAAGAACATATTGCCCAATGTATTTTCGCCCCTCCGTCCCATTCTATTCCTGATACTCTCCTCACTAGTTTGGCCTCCATATCCCTGTTTCACCTTCTCTATAAAATGCATACCTCATCTATGCCCCTTGGTCCCCCCCCAATTTTCATTTACCCTTGTGACCCCTGACCTCTTCCCACAGTTCTTTGCTGCGTTACGGAGGGAGCCTGTCCCTGCAGAGCGCCATGAGCGTGCGTTTCAACAGCACGGGCACCCAGCTGCTCGCGCTGCGACGTCGGCTGCCTCCTGTTCTGTACGAGCTGCACTCCCGCCTGCCCAGCTTCCAGTTCGACAACCAGGGCTACTTCAACTCCTGCACCATGAAGAGCTGCTGCTTTGCCGGAGACCGCGACCAGGTGAGAGAGGGAGAGAGACGTGCCCACGCTCTGCCCTGGAGGGTATACTACGAAGCTTTAGATGATTAAATTAGCTGGATAACTGCACCGAGTAAGACCCGGAACCGTCCTTAATCTGGAACATGGACTGAAGTAAAAAAGAGCTGTTCCCGGTTTTACACGGTGCAGTTATCCAGCTAACTAAGTAATCCTGCTTCGTAGTATACCCCCCAGGGCTGCGTTCGGATCCAAAATGTATCCTTTCTTTCTGTCGTTCCCTTCCCTTGCTTCAAGGGGGGAATCCCCAAAATACCAGGATGAAACATGGAAGCCATGCCAAGTGTGATTGGGATCCAGTTTAAGAAAGGGGAGGGAGTAATTATATTCCCTCGCTCCCTCGTTTATCCTCCCTTACACCAAGGGTATGAAATGCAAGCTTCCAGCAAGAAGGGAATCCCGCAATGCAATGCTCCACATGAAAAAAAGTGGGTGGTTACCACAGAACTATGTGGCGTCATATTGCAACTCTATGGTCTTACACCTCCGAAATGTTGCGACTGGGTTCGGTTCCGTTTTTGTTTGTTTCTCGTCAATCCTCCCCTGCAGAGCACCTTTTACATTTGCTTGCTGCACGTAGCAAATTGTGTCACAAGATGGCTCCCTCGAGGGAAGACGGCAAGGGAAGGGAGCGTGTTAAATTGTATTCAAATGCAGCCCAGGTCTTGAGCCGTTCAACGTTCTTCCTCAAACAGCATTGCTGCGCAACGAACAGTACTGAAAATGTTAGTTGGTTAACCTAACCAGCGAGTTACACCGCTGCTAACATTACCGATGGCGTTAGTTAACCTAACCAGCGAGTTACACCGCTGCTAACATTACCGTTGGCGTTAGTTAACCTAACCAGCGAGTTACACCGCTGCTAACATTACCGTTGGCGTTAGTTAACCTAACCAGCGAGTTACACCGCTGCTGCGTATGTTGGAAAAGGTGGCGACACGCATAGCTGTCCAAGTGTTTAACTCACACAAAGTGCATGGCATGTTTTTTGGCTTTGCTTTGGATGATTCTTTCATTTTACTAACAGATGAGGTAATGGTACCGTTTGCTAGCTAAGGTAAAATGGCTGGTAATCTGTGTGGTTTATTTTATACACTTCTTTTTTTAAACAATGTTTTTTTAATAAAGTAGGTTCTATTTTTAGGCTCCGTTTGATCAGTGGACAGTTCTGTTTTAACATTTTGAGTTTGGGTTTTTAACTTTTATCTGGAGAGTGGCTGGTCGTTGTATTTCTTCCACTAAAAGTTTGGCTTGAGGACACTTTGTCGTGTTGACGTGTGTAGTACGTTGTCTAGCAAAATGGAGTGGTAGAACCCGGGTAGCTCATTTTTTAAGATTAAAGGAGAATTTTGAATAGTGTATGATTCACCCACTTAAGCCATGATGGCCTGTTTATGTGGGTCTTCATCTCTCAGCCTTGTGTCATGCTGGTTGTTGTTCCTAATGCTTTTAGCACTTTGGGTTTGATTGAGCTGTTGGAATACTGCTGCGTAATCACAGACGTCTCTTACATGAACGTCATATATTTTAATGCGTTGATGGAGCTCATTTCAGAGTGCTCTTGCCTGGGGCTTAGCATCAAATTAAGTCCAGAAAACATGACTGTTCACAGCTGTCCCCTACTGGCCCGGGTAACACCACTTCCAGCAGTAACCTTGTTTTCCCAGGATGCCTTGCATACAGATACTAACAAAGCCCGCCCCATTTAGCTTCAGCTTTTTGGCAGGAGAAAGTTACTGGGCTTTATGGCTATGCTAAATCTCCCAATGCTGACTGAGGAGAACAGGCAGGTGACCCGATGAAGTGATTTAGGTAAGGACCAAAATGTTGACCCCCCCAGTGGCACAGTGGAGCCCCGTGCTGGGACGAAGCCTCCCCCTCTCCACGTTTCTCTCAGACATTACATCACCGCGCAGCCATGTCGGTGAGCGTTAGCGCAGCTCTCCGGCGTCTTAGGAATGTGCGGACGTCCTCGCCGCCCCCTGGTCAGGCTTCCTGGAAACGCAGGGGTTTCGACAGCTCAATGATTCTCCTGAAGGAGTGCAAAGCCAGCAGGATGATGAGGAGGATGAGGAAGATGCGGATGAGGAGTAGGAGAGAGGTAGAGAAGAGCTGGGCAGAAAGTGAGGAATGGGTGAAGGACAGGAGAGAATGGCATTGGCATGGTTACGAGAAGGCCAGGGCTGCGGGTTGGTGAACTGTGTGGTGGCACTGGTGATGTTCTGTCCGTCAGTACTAGCCCTGTCAGGGAAGGACGAGGACACACAGGAGACCTCTCTTGGCTTGATTCAGCAACACCGCTGTTAATTGGTCCTCTGGGACCTAAGCTTCTTTATAACAAAGTCTGGTATTTTATTTGAAAATAAAAATGATTTATTTGAAAAATGATGTAATGTTATGAAATACTGCAGTCATTTTCTTTGTCCAGCTACATTTGGCTAACCGGCTCCATAGCAGTGGCCATTTTACCTTCCGTGTTTTCTTTCTTTTTTGGCAACTGCCCGTTATGTTCTTAACCTGCCGTTATCTTTTTATAATATGTGAAATGACTGTCTAATGTTAGTGGCCTCGAAGGCTGAAAATGACAGTGAAAAGTTGTTTTTCTTGATGGGAAAATGCAGATCCCAAGGAGAGTAAATTAGCACTAATAAATTAATACAAAGTGTCCATTCAGCCAACCTGAACCAGTTACCACAGCCACAGTCTGTGTAGCTTCCGTCATGATTAAAATCGCTGTAAATCAGGAGTAGCATGTCTGTAGTTAAGGCCGCATCTGCTTCCATTTACTAATCCACAGCTTTAAAGTGGTTATAATGAATGCTAAGTAAAATTTGTATGACATTTTCTTCACGTTCTGCAATGCATCTATACATCCTTACCCCTGTATGGCTCTGGTACTGTGTCAAGGTTATGAAGGTTGCGTGAATGTTATGCAACTAGTTTCCTGAGTCGGGCATTGCTGTATTGAAGTGTCTGCTGGTTTGCAAATTAATCTTGAAATTCATGTATTAGATTTTGTTCACACTTCTTCTGTAAGTAAACTGAGCACTTGCTGTTTTTTGGCTTTACTGCACTAAAACGTACAATTACAAATGAGCAAATTTGTGCCTAAGAACACAGTCACTGATTAGCTAGCATTAGCTAGCATTAGCTGCATCCTTCAGTTTTCTTGTCCTGTTAGCCTTCAAGTTAGTTTTCGGTCTGACGGCTATAAGTAGTGTCACAAACATGTGCAAAAGCAGAGCTGTTACACTTTCTTAACTGGCGTGTAGGGGCAGATCGAGGAGTTATCGACCTCTTGACATTTCATGCATACCTGACCAAGTCCCCCCCTTTCAGCAGAAATTGAAAGAACGCAAGCCACCATCTTGTTGGGTTTGAAGCTTCTGGCTGTAATAGGTTAGGCTGCCTTTACATTTTTACTTATTAAGCACAGCACTTTTAACAGACTCGTGTAAATAAAAGGCACCGTACTCATGTTGCCTGGCAAAACAAAACTCATATGTTTTGTGGAGTGAAAGAAATCACTCGCTGTGTGCGCACACACTGCATGGTTCTTAAGTCGTGTACACCCCCTCACACACACACACACACACACACACACACACCTACCTTCTAATTAACCTGCTTCCTCAGGCTGTGGGTACACACATTTCTCCCCCGGGTGTGTCATGGCACACTGCAGTCCTGTCCCTAAAGCCATAGACAGGCTGTAAGGTTACTACGGTGCACAGATGTACTATGGTCATGCAATTATACAGCATGTGGTCTTTCTGTGGGGTCAGGCCTAAGAAATACTGACATTTTTCTCTTTCATTCGATAAGCTCACTACTCTTGAAACACAGTAGAAATGTGACTGGTCTGCTGTAATGTGCTCTCTGTGTAACCGCCAGCCGTTGGGCAGTCGTTACCCGTCGTTTGGAAATGGGGTGTTTCTTTTTCTTTCTGAAAGGGATTGCTTCTTTTTTGCACCAGATTGGTATTCTGGTGTTTTATAGGAAGATTTTGCTCAAAAGAAAGTCCCAACACTTCATACGCAGTTTTCAGTTTTCAGTTTTTAGATGGTTGTTTTGAACATTTTAATGGTGATGGTAAACGCAAGCTTTCAAATAATTGAAATTAATTCTGTGCGACTTGTGTTCCTCTCCCTGTGGATTCCCCATCCATGTAGACCTCAGGCGTAGCAATATTTTTTCGGAAAACCGTTTGAAGATGATCAATTGAGGAAACATTGCGACATTCTTTCTTTTTAACATAAAACCATGCCGTGGATGCCAAGCACACAGACTGTGAATCGCATTCTGTTTATTTCAGCTGTGTTGGGACAACATCAAAGTCTCAAACGCAGATTAAGCCCATATTTTAACGTTCGAGAAAACTTTTTTTATTTTTTCCCCCCTCCCATTCCAGCGCTGTCTATTGAGACCGTTCATCAGCGTTTGTCCACAGAATACCCCCAGGTCCTTCTCAATAATGGGTCATTATTGACACCTTGCAGCAACTTAAATGCAAATATAAGTCACTGTGACTAATGGTGAAGGTCTTTCTGTTGCCTTTATTTTCTGTGTTCTTTCCTTATAGTTTTACTGCCTACGCACTGTCATTACAGTTAGCTGTGGGACTACAGCTCCCAGGGAGCAGACTCCTGGCAGGAAGTAAAAATAGCTGCCCTCCTTTTTTTTTCTTCTGGAAAGGAGTGTGTTCACAGCTGGATCGGGGGATTTTATGAAGAAATTTTCACTGTTACAGCAAAGGCGGTTGAGGGAATTTGGTTCAGTGACACCATGAAATCCTCGTTTCAAAGAAAATAAATTTAAACGGCGTTCGTCTTTTTCCACCGTTCATTGCTCTGATGGTGAACTCTTTTGGATTGGCTTGTGTCATAATGATGTGGAATGTTGCTTACTATATTGGGTTGTATTGGATTACTATATATGGGCTGTGTTTGACTTCTCAATTTTATTTTCCAGTACGTTTTGTCAGGCTCCGATGACTTCAATCTGTACATGTGGAGAATTCCCAAAGATCCGGAAGCAGGTGGGAAATAGACGCGTGTGCGTGTGCGTGTGTGTGTGTGTGTGTTTATAATCACACATTAGAATTAGAATTAAAATGGTTGATCATTATTGAAAGTAGGTTTTTAGTAAGTTTTAGTAATTTTGCGTGTGCTTTCTCCCCATTTCTCCAGGAGGGGCCGGTCGAGTGGTAAACGGGGCGTTCATGGTGTTGAAGGGGCACCGCTCCATCGTCAACCAGGTGCGGTTCAACCCCCACACCTATATGATCTGCTCTTCAGGCGTGGAGAAGGTCATCAAGGTGAGTAATATCCCATCTCACTTTACGCAATTACATCGCCTATCATTACTGTAGGTCCTTCCTCCAGCTGTAATAGTGTTGAGTGGGTGGATCGTTACTGCAGATATTCCCTCTCTTAACTAATCAAGGAGAAGAGAATTAAGGTGTGAAATTCAACCTTCATCTGTCAGCTTCTTATGAAATGAGGAAAACAATTTAGAAAAGAGGTGAGCACTTAAATAGCAAGGGATTCCTGCCTGCTTTATTTTTAAAGCATAAAGATAAATCCTCCAGCAGCACTCCAATCAGAACAGAAGATGGCAGCTTGAGAAGTTAATGAATATTTAAAACAAGTAGGTCTGGTACAGGTGATCCTGGTACAGGTGATCCTGATTTTTTATTTTATTTCTCATTTATTTTACCAGGTGAGTTCCATTGAGATAGCCATCTTTTTTTCAAGGGAGCCCTGGCCAAGGAAAGCAACAAGCAGTCAGATTACAACGTAAAACACCATTACACGAAGCAGGCCAATAAAACCACAAATTATACAGTACATATTGCGGATGAAACACAAATGATACAATTACACATTTCGGATAAAACAATTACAAACCTCAGTTTTTTTATTTTTTTATTTTATTTTTTTAAATCTCCAATTTACTCTTGAAAATCAGCCAAAGGGATTAAGTATGTGTTACTTGGGCAGCCCTTTTCCTCGTGAGTTTTGATGTCCAAACTCGTCTTTGAGTCTCAGATTTTGGGGTTCCGCTTGAACATCAGTCTTTTGCCGATTTTGACAATTTGAATGGGTGGGTGGCATCAGTGAGAGGGCTCACATAGAAAGCTGACAATTGGTGGGTTGGCTTGATTTTGAAAAAATAAAACTTCCTACTTCACGCATAAGTATGCCCAACATTATTTTTATGTCCATATTTGGTGGCATTTTACCCTTTAGATCATACATTTGGCAGCGCCCCCCCCCATTTATTTTTTTTTTAAATATTATCCTCCTGGCATTTCCACAAACTTCAAGCTGACCTGACAAAAGATGTTGTAGCCACTGCGTAATGCACCGCAGTAAACTGTAGGTGGCGCCAAAAAAGCAATGGTGCCAATTGAGAAAGAAAAAAAAAGAAAAAGTCGGCTGGAGTTCTCTTAACTGGTAGTGCTGTCAAGGAGGACCGGTTTGATTTTTCACATCATATATGTGGCTCACAGGAATTTTTCCTCACGTTATTTAACGGTACTCCCAAAAGTGTTTTCTAAATTTTATGGAGGTGTCTGTGGTCTGATTTTTCTCAGAGGAACACATCTGCACTGTTTAATTATTCTGAAGACCACAGTGCTGTTTCCATGTATTTCGTTACCCTCAGACCTCTATGTGAACTATGTATAAATATTAATGTAAATGTATGTAAATATGCAACAAATTAAACATGCCTGTCCAGCTGCTTCGAATGCTTATGCAGGGTGCGATTACAAAAACACAAACCATTATCCAAACTAAAACAGAGCAATGCCCGTCATACCCTGAAGCTAAACCTGCATTCCAAGCAAATAACAGGTCTGTTCACAGAAAATTATGCAGGGGGGGGCATCTCCCCCGCTGTCCTGTTTCTCACTTTAACCACGGTCGCGAAGAATCTGTGGGCTGCAATTCTGTGCTGCCATAAAAAAAAAATTCTCTTTTAAATTTTTTTTTTTTACAGCAGTTACTTATTTTAATGAATGGTTATGAAAAGTGAAATTAGTGCGTCCCTCCCCCCCACACTCTGGCAAGCACCGGCACGTCATAAAAAATTCAAAACTCTAGAAAAATGTTTTTATTAGTGCAAGACCAGACTTAGACGGCAGGTTTCACTTGTAAAACTGAAATGCTTTCTCCCGGTTCATATTCTTCTCATAAATCATCCAGAGTGTGGGGGCGGAGCGGTGAAATGTATATTGTGAGGTTTTTAGTTTTTTATTTTCTGGTGAATGGCAGTGAAGCTGAAGGTGGGTGTGGTGTATTGGTACACTAGGGGACACATGTGCAGGAAACCGGCTGACTTTTGTGCCCCCCTCAGTGATCCGGCACCCTGTCTTCCGTGTGACTTTCCCATTGTGTCAGCACCTGTGTCTGAAAGGTGACACCCAGGCCAGGTGCTGTATGACCAGAAGGATATTAATTACCGGTGGGAGGATGAGACACTTTGTGACTCTTTAAACCTGACCCGAAATGTCTTTCTTCCCTTGCCTTCCCCCTCCCCATCCTTCCACCCCTCCCTCTTTCCTGTGAAGGCGTGGAGCCCGTACCAGCAGCCGGAGAGCATAGGCGACCTGGAGGGGCGCGTGGAGGACAAGTCGCGCAGCCTGTACACTCATGAGGAGTACATCAGCCTGGTGCTGAACAGTGGGAGTGGCCTGTCCCACGACTACGTCAGCCAGTCCATCCAGGAGGACCCGCGCATGATGGCCTTCTTCGACTCACTGGTGCGGCGGGAGATCGAGGGCTGGAGCTCGGACTCGGACAGCGACCTGAGCGAGGGCGCCATCTTGCAGCTGCACGCCCGCGGACGCCGCTCGATACGGGCGACCCGGGAGGACGGGGCCACGCCCGCGCTCCCTGCCACGGCTGCTGCTGCAGCCGCCGCCGCCGCCGCCGCCACCTCGGGCCACCACAGCGACTCGGACCACTCCTCCTCGTCCTCGCTGGCGGGGCCGGACGGGGTAGCGCTGTTGGAAGAGGGGGAGGGGCTCCCACGGCGGGGGATGGGCCAGGCCTACCAGTCAGTGCGGCTGCTGGACCTGGTCAACGACTCGTCTGACTCCAGCGGCTTCTGGCCCGAACCCGTGCTCCGGCCCCGCTCACCCAGCCCCAGGGGCAACTCCAGCCTGTCGAGCCACAGCACCTCCCCTGCCCGCTCCAGCTCCTCCACCTCCTCCAGCTCTAGCTCCAGCAGCGACGGGGAGGACGAGGACCGGCGGCGGGCCGACACGCGCCGGCGAAACGCCGCCCGGAGGCGTCGCATGCGTTTTCCCTGCCGGCCGGGGGACAGACCCGAGTCCACCCAGGCCCTCTACCCGGGGGTCGACTCCTGCAGCTACCCAAAAATCGCCATCGAGGACCCCTCCTCGTCATCATCCTCTTCCTCCTCGGTCGACGAGGCGCAAGTTTCGGGCGAAATCAGAAAGCAGAGAAACCCCAAAAAAGACAGCGACAGACAGCTGCGGTCTGAGACCCCCCCTGGATCGAGCTCCGCCCCCTCTCCAGAGAACCTGGCGGGGGAAGCGCTTTCGGGTGGATCCCCCCCTCATTCACAGGATAGGCTGGGAGAGAGGACAAAACCAGACCGGGACAGCATTGCGGGGACGGGGGCTGTGGAAGGCACTTCTGAAAGATCTGGGGAACCTCGTGGTGCAGGTTCGGCCCAGAGCCACAGCTCCCTGCCCACAGATGGCAGTTGGGGCATTTTGGGTCAGCAGAGCCCAGAACTGAACGGGCAGCACCGTGAGAACCTTCAGCCCAGCGAGGCGGCCGACGCGTCCGCAACCCCCGAGCCCGACGCCACCGTCCGTAGCAAACCCCAAACGCAAGAGCCAGCGGACTCTAAAACCCCGGGAGCGACCCAGTCCCCCAAGAAATGCCAAACCCCCGGAGCCGCCGGGCTCAAACGGACTCGACTCGGGTCGGGCGAGGTCGACTCGGAGAGCTCGCCTTCAGAGAAGAAGTTGAAGACATGATGACACCTCATCCCAAGAGTGCCGTTTCTTTAGCAAAAAAAAAATTTTAAAAAGAACTGACCATCTTATGGTGGTTCTTCTTTGGGTTTTTACAATCCGTTTGTCTGTTTTTCTTTTTTTCTTCTTCTTTTAAAAGAGGGTGCCACTGCTGACACCAGACATTTGAATTAGAATAAGCACTACTGGGGGGAAAACCTGCAGGATAAAGAATAATGGAACTGCCCAACACAGATCTATGGGAGAAGACGGGTCACTTCCTGTCACTCGACACTCAGAAGGCAATGCAGACATGCTGGCCACCAGTTAATCTGTGAAACTTCCCACCTGAACTTTGTCATAATCCCTGGAGTCCAGTCTCACAGTTGACAGTTAAAATTAATAATGTTATTAATAAATACAGACAGTAATCATACTTAATGCATTTTTTGCTAACTGTTCAGTTTTAAAATTAATTTTAAAATTCCATGTTTTTGGGCTTGCTTTCTCTGTTTGACAATATGAAAAATATACACACACATGCACAAAAAAAAAAATGATTTCCGGAAAAGATGAGTCCTTATCTTTTACTGGAGTTCATAGTGTTTTTTTTTATTTTTTTTTAAACCATATTATTTAAGCCGTTTCTATCTGAAAGAGAAAAGGAGGAGAACAGGGATCCTAGCATTAATTGTTTTGCAGGAAGATGAATGGTGTGTGTGTTTCTGTGCTCAGCCTGGTATTGATCTAGACAATCCCGCCATGCTGCAGCTGTTTTTGAGTTGTGCATTAAGGTTATACTTCAGTGTTCGGACAGTTAATGCTTCGTCTTACCTGCGCCTACAAAGGTTTGCGTTTCAAAGAAAGAAAAATCCATGTTCCAACAATTCTTGTGATACCTTTTTGGGACTGTTTGTTATAAACAGACATTAAAAAAAAGTTCCTGAAAAATAAAAAGAAGTATGTGTTTGATTTATCGCCGCCATTTGGTGTCAGCAGTGGCCATGTCACAGTTCTCTGTAAGGTTAACGCTGTGCTCTGTCCGCCATTTTAATGGAGCCTGTGCGAGTGGTTATGAAGGAAGGGGATTTGGGTGTATTTCAGTGAGAGTACAGTGATGTTACAGCTGAGTTACAGCTGGGAGTTTCCTCGCACCAGCATTGCTAGTATGTCCTGTCATTTGTTCCACTTTGAGCTTGATCAAGGTATTTCACCTGAATGTGATGGAAAGACGCAGTGCTTACTCAAACTGAGTCATGTCTCCGACCAGACAGGTCCCCGCAAGAAATGACTCAGTCTGCCCCTCGATTTCTGCTTTGCGTTTGGGACGACACATTCTGGTTGGATCAAGTGAATCAGTTTTTGCCCCCAGAGGATTTTCGCGCATACAGGTGAGTAAGTGGGAAGAATGCACACGCCTCGCACACATTTTAAATGTGTAAAAGTTTGTGTGTTTCCTGTGATTACTGCTTGTAGAAGAAAAAAAAAATGTTGCGCGCCCCCCCCCCTCGCCCAGGTTGTTGATAACCCGGCTTTCTGCAGTTCCTCTTATGTGAACTAAAATTAACATGGAGAATTTGGAACGTGCTCTGCACAGCTTCAAACTATACAAAAGTGCTCTTGCCTCTTTATATGTTCTATTTGGAGAAGGCTGACGTACAGTAATGGATTAGGTTTTCATTTTGTCTGAACTGGTCTCCCTGGCTCCGATGTGCAGTCTAACTCTGGGAATGGCTGCATTCCTCCAGAATACCGAAAGCAAACAATCCCTCCTCATTCTCGTCCGGCATCTGCTCACGCCCATAAAAGGCGGTTGCCCCCTCATGATTAATCGCAACCTAGAGACCCATACATGGGTAAATCTCTGAAGCTGACGGGGGGGCCACACCCTACATTACAGCTGATGTGATATCAGACTTGTGATTGACAGGTGGGCAGATGATGTCATTACTACTTCCATAACTAACTGGTGCCGTCTACCAATAGTTTCTCTGGCAACTGTCGGGAGGAATTTACATTACGGCTTCGTCACGTCTCACTGACCGCAGTCCCATTGACAAAACGCCAACTCATTCATGACTTCTCATGAACAGCAGGTTACAAAGGCCAAACATGTCCTTTGTTACTTTTGTTAAAGCCATATGGTGAAAAAATGTCTTTTGTTACTTTTGGTAAAGCTATATGGTGAAAGAAGATGGACCATATCCATATTGTCCACTTTGCCTTGTCTTTTTTAAAATTTATTTATCTTTTCCAGTCAGCAATAACCAGAGTGTGAACTCGCAGCACTGTGGTTGCTTATCCACAGGAAATGAACACCCTCAATTTAACATCTCTCTTCCCCTTGTGCTCCTACTCTAGTGGAATTTTTACGTTGGCCTGTTTTATTCGGCATGTTATTTTGGTGTCTGAGACATTGTAGCCGACATATTTCCATATTCATATTCACATTTCCATAGATAAATTTTGAGAATAAAGAATTGCCTGACCCTGCGTAATCGACAGTTACTGTGGCAGCTGCATGCATGTTTACTCCTAAAGATGCTTTGGAGGCACAAAATGAACGTCTTGGGGTTAACGTTCCCATTAATCTCCCGGTTATTCCATACGAGGAATAAATCCGAAATGCAAGGACAAAATTATTAAAATATGCTATATTATAGAAAGATTGTACTGGGAAAGTTCCAGCATCTTATCTAAAACTTAATTTTGTGGGCTTGGCCCTGAGTTTCAGCACAGCTCCTTGTCTTACACTCTGTAAGATGACCACAGTGAATGTTGCCTGCAGAATCATGAGACGTATTGATGAGAGGATTCTGGGTAATAAGTCCCCGGTCAGTCATTACTATTGTATCATTCAACAAGTTTTTTTTTTTCATCGGTATTGTCTGTTATTTCTATTTTCCATTTGGCAGACGCTGTTAACCGGAGTGATTTACGATACCGTGTGTAAAGGGAAAAAAAGTAATGTTGGTTCCAGATTCCACACTTGGATAACAGCTAGTGAGAAGCATGTAGGGGATGAATACAGGCTTTCCAAAGCAGGCAAAAACATGGAGAAAAAAAGAGAAAAGATCTGTGTTCTGTACATGCGAGTGGGAACAGAAATATGCACCCTTGAACGTTACCTTCTCCTTATCAGTTAATTTTTATTACAACATCCTGTTATGGGGCACCATATATTTTAACTGTACCCGCAATCCAAATGTAAATTTAGCCCAAAATGTTTGAAATGGAAAAACCGCAAGCACTATATTGTTCTTTTTGTGATCGTGTATAATCTCTTACCATGGTTGCTATTGTTTCCCGGACACATCTTGTGCCAGAAACTGGGACTGCATTTTCTTTATTTAGGTAAGTGTGTCTCTGTCCCTGTTGGTGCGCTATTAATTAATAATTGAGATTGCTTTTATATGAGTGTTTCACATCATGTGCATGTTGTCCTACTGACAGTTCCACGTCATCCTCTCCTGGCCCTGTGCTGTTGATTGACAGGTATGTCGTCAGTAAGTTTACAGTACTGTATTTTCATACATGTTGCGAATGTATTGCTTAAACACTATTATGATGTCCAGAAGTTGACTGTTTAGCCTACTGTTTATCATCCGTTTATTTTTTTAAATGAGTAAAACTATCTCACCTCATTGGCAATATTTTTGTCTTATTTAGCAAAAAAGTAATAGAAATAATATTTGAAGTCTAAATATAAGACTAAACTGCTTGTTAAGATTGACTTATTTTATTTTTTGGTTTTTGCAGTGAAATCGTGATCTTATTTTGGCGGGACAGGTTGGAGGAAGCCATTCAAACCAGTTCAACCACTGACCTATAGTCCCACAGGGCTGCAGTGCCTATCAGCTTAAGTGATCCATTTAAGTCACTGAATGGCTACACCAGTGGTGTCCAGGAGTGTCCAGTCTTATCCGAAAAGGGCCAGTGTGTGGATACAGGTATTTGTTTTAGCCCAGCACTACGACACCTGATTCAAATAATTAACTAATCATGGTCTTCAATCAAGACCTTGATACATAGAATTAGTTGTCTTGATGCTTGGCTAAAACAAAAACCTGCACCCACACCAGCCGTATTTGGATAACATTGGACACCTGGGCTAGAGTCTGCATATTTCCAAGCCCTATATTGACTGCTGATTGAAAGGAATCCTGCAAAACTCTTTCTAAACTAGTGAGTTTTTTTGAATTTTTTATTTTTTATTAAGAATATCAATCAGTTAACATATGACAATTGTTACAAAGTGCATTATGAATGAGAAAAAGTAGTTTGTAATATTGTAACTTATCTTGTACCATATATGCATATACGCTCTACATCTTTTACGTTTTTACTTCCGGGTTACTTACTGAAATTGTCGGATGAGTGCACCGTTCTGCAGATGAGTGTGCTCCTGAATCCCCTCAACAAAACCCTGGAAATAAGGGGTTCATCCTGGTATTTTAAGTGCCCCCATTTGTGAGAAAGTCGCTCACTCAAAAGTGGACTCAAATATGCACCCTCAAAAGGGTGTCGGGGTCGTATTCGGACACGGGCCAGGACTTGGGTTTGACACCCTGCTTTCGGAGCACCAGGAGATAGTGGGATTTTTGCTCCTTGCAAATGAGAACTCTTCCCCTCACACCACACAGTCTCCTCAACCCTACTGCTTTCACAAATGTATAGTGTATACAGTAATATATATGTGCTTTAAAGGCTGTTATGCTGGTCCTGGCTCAACTACATTTCCAGCTGGGGAAATAATGTACAAGTACTGTTGCGTGATGGTGAATTCTGGGATTTTGTGACAGAAAATCAAAATGGCTGCAAGTATTACTACACAAAAGCCTGTGCACCGCAAACTTATTCAGTAGAGAATCAACTGACAAATAAATGCATTTGTACTCCTTAGTACTCTGATAGAGGACATGTTTCAATGTCTACTCACATAAACTCTGTTGGAGGTAGATTGGCACTGAACATTTTAATGTGCTGTCATAAACTTGGGATGTGTGTATTTGTCATGGTCCTTGTATAAATAAATAAACATTAGCACCTCTGTTGGAATTTCTGCACATTTACTCTTGTATAAGGACACGTTCTCATACCACAATTATTCATTTCCTCTAATGAACTACTGCATTTTCTGACTATTCTCCTAATGGTTACCACTGAGGTCTGGACTTACTTACACACCGTTTTGGAACCTTTGCACCTTTGAAGCTATTTTACTTATTATCCTCCATACTGTATGTATGGTAATAAATAATATGAGAGACAACAGTACTTTTATCCTACAAGTACAATTACCCTAAATACTTACCTGGATCAACATGACATGGCCTGTCTTCATGCTGAATTTTAATTATTTAAAACTTTAAACTTCCCTTATCTTTCTCCAGACTATCCAGTGAAATGGCAACTGCAATATTCAGTGGCATAGTTTACTCCTCTTGGCAGAAAATCCTAACTAACACAAATTTGGTTTTAATGAAAATGTCTTCAAATACTTTCATTTGTTCCATGTACTGGAGAACGATGTTTTTTTTTTTTTTTAAACATACTGACATCGTCACATTCAAATTTGTCCTTCAGTGGTGTCCTTGCAACAACAAAAAAAGGGAGAAAAATCCAACGTCTTTAAACAGGAATCCCTCAGTGAGTTGGCAGCTTCTGCAGTTAAGCTGTGACATCACTTTCCCAAACGCTCACCCCTTAGAAGTTTGTCCATATAAGGAAGAGAGCTCGAGTTTCACCTTTCAGCTGGTCTGTCGAGGCTGGGACTGCCTCGCGTGTCCCTCCTCCGGGCGGTGAGGCCCAGCCTTACCACCAATCTTCACAGATCTTTGGGCTTTACCTTACAAGGCAGACAGACCTGGCCCACTACGCGCGCTGTTTACGTGACAGTGCGTGTTCCAACGGCCCCTCGCCTCTGCTTGTGTGCTTGTGTAGCCTACATCAGCCCACTTTGGAATGTAAATTCAGGGAAGAGAGAGAGAGAGAGAGGCAAAGTTGGCTGAAAGTATTCGAATGGTTTGTAACTTTCGCGATGAATGGAGCTGCATAGTTTAGCTTTGGGTGGGGAAATAACGACCGGATGTAGTCTACAGCCTATAGTCAGCGTATAAGTAAAAAATTAAAAATACTTACTGGGTGACGCACCTTACTAATATTAAGTGATTATTATGAAAACGTATATACCATAATTTTGAAACAAGTAGCCTACTCTAATTGGATCCATTATATTGTGAATTTAACCGGCTCCTGTCTGTACAGTTACAAAAATGCCTCACATAAATCGAAATAATAAAATAAAAACCTGCGCATGAACAGCGATCTGCGAGTGTAGTCTCTGCAGTGATAGCAAATGATACCCAACAAGAAGAGGGGAATAAAAACAATTTCAGATACAATCGTTGCTAGGATACGAGTTAAGAGCTATAAAGATGCAATAGGCTATATGAGCTAAAATAGATTTGTTGTAAGCGGGAAGAAGCAGATATACGCAGGTGTTGTTGAATGCAAGTTGACAAATTAAAGTAATTTGTTTTGAATTTTTTGTGCAATACGATGAATGTGACTACCATTTTCTAAGATGACTGTGTTAGTGCACCCGCATAATAAATAGTGATCGATTGCTTGCAGGTGAAAATGTAAATATAATGTCACAAATACATTTCGTAAATGCTGGATTCTTGCTACTCCATCCAACGATAAAACCCCCGGATTTTAGGCTACTTGAAGAGTATCCTCCTAAGACCTCGCGTCCACATGCGTGGACATCACAACCCAAAATGTGATGTCCACGCATGTGGACGCGAGGTCTTAGGAGGGTATATCCCTGACTGCCGAATAGCCTATCGGTAGTTACAGCCAATGCTATGCAAAATACTGAGATGCTATTGTGAAGTAGACTACAACTAAATTCCCAGTCAGACTCGTGACACCTACTTCCCTTTTATGAATTAGTGTATTCCTATAACATAATTCCATCCCTTTGACGCAAGTCCGATTGCTTTTTCAATCTCGTCTCCACTCCGTTTAAGGATGTTAAGGTAGTTCATTTGGAGGAATGAGGACCGCATGTTTTAGGCTACACTCGCCTTGTCACAACTGGCCAACAGTGGCCGGGCCGTATGTATAAACAAATGCTGCTGCCAAATACCAATGCTGAGAAAGAGGAAAGGGTGTGGTATAGATGGAAAGGTAGTCGACTACCTGGAGATTGGTTGACGCTATTCGGCATCGCATGCACTTGGAGTCGCAGGTCGTTGCTCCTATTTGTATCGAATCAAATATTCTATTCTCTGTTGTGGTTGCTAAGAACAGTTCATCAACATAAACATAATTGAAGCAGCAAGCAGAGGGACAGGTCACAATCCATCCATACCATGCGACCGAGCGCATTAAATCAGTCAACCTATATTTAAGTAGGCAACCTACATTTATGCCCCACACTGACAGCTGGATCAACCAATCAAATTTGACTTATGGGTAATGGGTGGGCTCAAGAAGACACTATTAGAACCAATCAAAAAGCAAGTTCCGTCATGGTTTTTTTTTTTTGCTTTCAGGCAAAGTTTTTGGTCGGCGGCGCTCAAGGACCTGCCTACTTGCCACTCTATAGCACCGTTAAAAAAGACAAAAAAGAGGCCAGGAGTCGTACGAGTGAGCGGAGAGTGAAAGAGTCACAGAACGAGTCACAAGAGTAGGCTAAGTGAGGGAGCGAGGGACCGTTAATTTCATCCACATCGTCTCGAGTGCGCCCGGGAGAATTACATTGTTGCAACATCTCCGAAGAGGCAACGGGAATAGCTATTATAACAACTAAGGAAATAGAGATATTACCATGGATATGTATGATGATGATGAAACCATTTATATGCAGCAAGAGGACAGCTGGGACCGCGATCTTCTCTTAGACCCTGCGTGGGAAAAACAGCAGAGAAAGGTAAAGCGATCCTTAACGGTGAATAATTGCCTGCTTGTTGGGGGAAAAAAAAAAAAAGGTGCTCATGAGGGGGTGGAATATCAGCTCGAGATGCAGCAACGCGGATGTAGCTAGAATGTATGCGCGCGACAGGCAATCGATACTTCAGAAAATGTATAGCCTACTTTCTCTGGAAGACTAGGCTACTATAGTTTGTTGCATAGTTCATGGGGGCAAATGCTTTGTTGTTACCGATAAACACTTGTATTGTAGCCAAGGCTGGCGAATAGTAGTAGGCTATAGTTTATACTATTTGTGTTTACTCATGTAGCACACTATTTCACATTCATTTTCACTGTATCCATAGTTTTTGTGCAAGTAGCCTACGCACCAAAAGAGCTTGCTAACGTTACATCTTTCACCAATGCGCTCGTCAAAATATCTGTAACCTAGCTAGCCTATCCGTTTGGAGATGGGGAGGAATAGCGTTTTAGATGTCTCCTTCGCTACATGTTATTAGTTAAATGGGATACAGTGAAAGCGAATTGCGGTGTCCTAACGTTAGGAAGCAATTTATTTGAACGTTATATTAATGTATTGTTACTTCCCTGTCCATCGTAAACAATTAAAATATGCCCCTGAATATGTTCCTCCCACCTTCCCAATGCAACAGATGTCAGACACGCATACTTTGACCAATCTTAACCGCAGACATCCTGGACGAAACCCCCCGCCCCCATCCCCGAAACCTGAGCGATATTGGCTACTGATCCTCTTTGTAACGGTCCTTCCCAGAAAAAAAGAGACAACTGAGGCTGTATGATCAAAGCCCTTATTATTTCAACTGGAAAGAAGAGCGATATGTATTGACATCGCATGTTGACATGGTGAAGGGTGTTGGCCCTTTGCTGTTACCTCTGCCTTGTGATATGATGGAGCGGATTGCTTTGCAAACAGTTTGTTCCCGCCAAATAATGTTGCAAATAATATTACTTCCAAGCCGAAGACGTGAAAAGTTAAACTGCAATTCAACCATCTTAGGGCATCTGCAATAACCGCAACTGTCAACTTTCATGGTGTGCATTTGCTCAGTTCCTTTCATATTTTCTCTCAAAAGAAACGCGCTTTAATTTACGAGACGATTTCGCCCTGGCTACAAATGGCAGACGCAGCCTTTTAGGAATTTAGCGAAAGGGTGAAATATTTGTGCTCTCTTACTCGCTCCCACACTTTTCTTTGGTTCAAAAAGGGAAAAAATGCTGTGGAATCCGAGTAAGCGGTGTGGTTTGGGCTGGGCTTGCATGTGAACGAGCTTGCCCAAAAAAGGTAATAATCGGCCCCTCTTGCTGCTGTTGGAAAACTTTCCCCTTTTTCTTTTTTTTTACTATCGAAAGCTGCGGCTCCTAATTCCCTGAATTATGTCATCGTTAGACAGCTACCGGAGAAAGTAAAAAAAGGGTATTCAGGTATGCTGGGTCAGAGTTCAAAAGCACATTATTACAGAAGCCAAGTTGCCGCTCCACGCAACTCAGTGTGGTGAAGTGCGTTGTCCGAGGGGTACCCAAAGATTGTTTTGGTTTATTTGATTGGTGACATCTATACGTTTGAAGCGGCTTGTTTATTATTGCAAATGGCATTACAGGAATCTCGTCACATGCGTAGGTATTTACATGAGTACATACAGACTACTGCGTAAAAAAAACTAAGTCAGGACATGAGGACATTAAGGGTACTAACGCAGGTAACCTCTTTACTTTAGACCAGGATTCAACAGCATGTCATTTTATTTCGGTATTTCTATATAATACTTCTAAGAAGTCTGCAAAGCCTTCGAGTGTGTTATATACTGTTGTGGCAAAAAAATTAATTTTGTTTCTGAGTCACACGTGCAGTTTTATCTTGCTGAGTCCTGCCTTCACTCCCCACTGTGATTCGATTCTTATTGATGGAGACACTCACTGCGAGTTGGTTTTGTGACAACAGCATCACTGTGTCTGTAATTGTATCATGTGTGTCTGTTTTGTAGACACTGAGCAGAGTTCAGGTTATTGTTCACAACTCTAGCGAGACAAAAGAGTCATTTGATAGGGGGTGGAACAGAGACGGGCTGTTCCGAGTCTGAGCAGACACATGAGGAGACTGCTGTGTTTGTCCTTGTTCATTGAGCAGGAGTGTGTTATTGATCTAAAGCCATCTAATTCAAGCCTTTTATTGGAGGACTACAACAAAAAATTGATTTGTTTCAGTATCTTCGGTATGCATATTAACACACTAAAAGTTTTATTTTTAGTTTATATATAGCCATGCTAAAAGCAATACTGTTAAAATAATTTGTTTTGAGTATAATTAGGAATGTAATTGTGTTTTGTCATTGGACCATGTCATAACACAATGCAGATGCTCTACCTCATGGGAGTTGTAGTCCCTATCAGGTAAATGACAATTGGGCATTCTGACAATATGTTCCAGCATGCATTGCAGTGATGGGCCAGGGAAATTGTGCTCTTTTACTGTGTAACTAAAAATGTTTATCTGACCAAATGTCACAATTTTTTTTTAGAACAAGCTGTTCTGCAATGTACATAGTCAACCAAGTTACCACAAATGGTTTAATTTGAGACTGAACCCAGAGTCTCTTCTACATAAACACAGAGCCAGAAATGACTTTATAATTTCACTGCATAACTGCTAGGAATTAGATTCTGCACCTTAATAGAGTTGAAGCATCAGGACATGTCAGTGTGGGTACAGAGAAAGGTAAGGTTTTGTTTTTTTGTTTATATTCTGGTGGAGTTCTTCTGTAATTATATAATTACCTTTTACTCACTTCTTGAGAAGTTAGAAATGTTTAAAGGCCTCCTGGTGAAGGGCCAGAGCTGCATACTTTCTTTTTTTTTTGCATCACGCTGAAGTGGCTCTGAAGTTTCTGACAAAGTGGCGTAATAAGAATTTTGTGACCTCAAGCTACAAGCAATCAGATAACTTGAAACCCAGCTGTAATGCGCAATTCCGCATTGTGGCAAACGCACTGGAATTTCAGCAGCTGTGCTGCTCGGTTGCCGGGGCTGTTTGCTAAGCCGTAACCCTGCCAGGAAGAACAGGCTTCGCAGGTATATTTTTTTTGCGAAAAAGGTTCCATTTGCATGTCTTGACTCGACTGTGGAGCGTCGCTCTCCTTATCTCTGGAATTGCATCGCCTGCAGCGGAATCTGCTTTGTCTCCCAGTTGCCGAGCCTCTGGTTTGTCTGACACAGAGCGAGAGTTTCCTGGCTGAACGCTGGCATGTGAGGTAAAACCAGCCAATGACGCACAAAAGACCACTTCCCCCTGTTCCTTCAGAAGTTTCTGCATGGAAGGAGAACTAAGGCATGGAGAAGGACAGTGGGGCACGACAACCATCCTTCATTTTGCAGCTTCTCAAAGGAGCTGTTTGTACATGAAACTTTTCAAATAGTCTTTCATCTCTTCTCATTATGTGTGACTGATGTTGGATTGAGATTCACCAATCTGGAAGCTGGAGGTGGACTCCAGGTGTTTACCTTGCTGGTGAAGTCATCCATCCATATACAGTATGCCCTTATTTGGGCATTAAAGGTCCCTTCAACCTGATTTACCACCTAACCCCCCAACCCCCCCACCCCCCCACCCCAAACTTGTACACACCCCTGAACCCGCTGCTAAATTTTTCACGAGACACTGCCAATGAAGAGATCCGGTTACATTATTAGATGTATTATTTATTTATTCAGTTATTTATTATTATTAATTAATTTATTTATTCTATTTGTTTTGCAGTGACAGAAGGACTTTGCCTCTTATAACTGGACTTCAGAACAGACATAATTAATGAACAGAGTGTGAAATGGACCTTAAATCCTGTAGACATTAATTGGTTTTATGGAGCCATACCAGAAATCATACCAGAGAATAGGCTGAGGCCTTGCTGCTATGCCAGTGAGAAAGACATGACATAATTCTTTTTTAAAAGAGTCCCATAATGTTCTGCAAAAATCAGTGCCACTGTACTGTCTCAAATAAAGTAGGCCACGAAGCACAAAAGTGCGGTACTATAATGTTTAATACCTGCTTGCATGCCATGTTAGCCTGAAGCTTAAACCCATTACAGCTGTAGAAATCATCAAATTAATGACTCTTTGTTACCAGTTAATGTGGAGTTTTCTGGGTGGGGTTGTACTGTATAAGAGTTTTTTCTTTGTGGTACTGGAGCCCCAGAGCATCCTGGGTAAAATGCCACATTTTAGTATCTGTGTTTGAAAGCTGGTTTTCATCATGAGATGTCCATATTGCAGCGGTATCATCTGTGGGAAGGCACCCAAAAAATGCCCCTTCATCAAAAATGTCATCGGATTCCTCCCTGTTTCTCATGATCCTCCTGTGTGTGCGTGTGTGTGTGTGTGCGTGGGTGCGCGCGCGCGAGTGCGTGTGCGTGCGTGCGCGCGCGTGCATGTGTGTGTGTGTCTGTGTTTTTGTGTGTATCTGTGTGTGTGTGTGTCTTTGTCTGTGCATCTCTGTATGTGTGCGTGCATATGTGTCTGTATCTGTGTGTGTGTGTGTGTCGGTGTCTGTGCATCTCTGTATGTGTGCGTGCATATGTGTCTGTGTGTCTGTATCTGTGTGTGTGTGTGCGCGTGTGTGCATATACATGTGTGTGTGTGACTGTTTCTATCTATCTGTGTGTGTGTGTGTGTATGTGTGTGTGCATATGTGTGTGAGTGCCTGCTTGCGTGTGCGTGTAGTGACAACAAAGGCGAGTGATACAAACCAGTTGTGACAAAGCCAGGAATGTCAGATGATTGCTCCCTTCTACGGGCCCAAAACGCCCAGTCCTCCCTCTCCCTCTCACTGAAAGAGCCCCTCTCTCATGTGACATTTCAGGGTCTGTAATACTCCTCTATACTAAGTCACCAGACTCTCCTTTCTACTTCAGCCCGAGAGTTAAACATGGGCCAGTTAACAGCACAGTGTTTTAGCTCAGCTGGGGATATGGCAGGAAGAAGTGATCTTTGGGAACTGGAACTACAGGAGCAATTCCCAGACGGGGCACTAAATTTCTTCCTCTTTAGCAATGAGTTGCATCTGAATTGGCTCTGTCAAAACCTACAGCTTTGGATAATATAAAAAAACAAAAAAAAGATGTGTAAGTCACCCTGGATAACAATTACCCATTTCTCGGTTCCCAGTGCTGTCGCCAGGCCCTGCTCCCCTTGGTGTAGACCTAGTTTCAAATGGCCTTGTAAAGTTAGAAATGGAAGTGTGAGGATCGGCGGGAGATGGCGCAGGTGGCCTGGGTGCGTTGTTGGTGTGTGTGTGTGTGTGTGTGTGCGGATCTGTGTGCGACTGAAGTACTGGTCATTGTGTTGCGCCCCGCTATCGTAAATCCCGGAGTCCCTCTTTCAGGCTTTGAGCTTCCGTCACGCTGCTCTGCCCACACCTCGTTCCGGCTGAGTGATGGGGTCACCGCCGCCCCGCCCTGCCAGAATACCCTGGGTTATTAATGCTGCTGTGCCCCTTTCGCCCGTACATACACATCGGTCCTGCCCCACAAGGTTTTATGCGTCTGGCCCCAGCGCGGTTATCCGAGCGGGAGCGATGGCGAAACTGAGCAAGCGTGACGCGTGACCCTGATTTTGTGCCGTGATGTAACTTCCTGGATCCACAGCTCATTTATTCCTCATCTGTCCCCCCTCCCCCCCCCGCCCCCCTCCCACCCCCTGCTCTGGACTGAAATATGACACTGTATAAACAAACTGAAGGCCTTAGTGGTACATGTTTTATAATTAACCCAAATGTCTTGTTTTCGGCCGCTAATGAAAAGCTTTTAGTCAAAGAAAAGGCTCTAATCTTACACCCTGGAGCCCTTTTGTGACATTTGGCCTGTCGATACTGGTCACCCTGTAACCGAGATATCTCGTTGGACTCGTTTCTTTCCTGAACTAGCTACTTTCTCCGTCCCCCCCCCGTCCCCCAAGGGAAGTGGATGCCTGTTTATTATTCTTCTTATGTGTTGAGCGGGAAAGCCGGACGAGGAAGCTCAGGCCCGAATGTTGTTTATTCGATTCATTGTATCATTCACTTCCAGTTCTCCATCCACATTTCCAACCCCCTGGCCCTTGTATCAACTCTACCCTCTGAAACATCATTGCAGGAAAACGCCATCTTTGAGCTTTCAAACCTAGCGCAACTTGTGCATGCCACCTGCACTGGGTAGGGTACCATCGCCATCTTATTTTGAAGTTTCACGGTGCCTAGATTTCTTAGCGGAATGAGACCCAGCCATGGGTCAACTCCCCGTCCAAAAGACCAATTCATCTGCATGTCATTGCTCAGAGCAGTCTACTTCCTGTCTAATAAGGAATGTCTCGCTTCATATTATTTTGAGATCTTTTATATGCTGCCAGCTACCTCTTTTTAGGTCTTTATGCTGATAAAGGAGATTGATGCTGTGTTACCTAGAATTATTATACGGAAAAAAATAAGTATTGGTATTCAAACTTTGTACAGCACGATGGTTCGCTTTTAAATGTTTATGGAAAAACGGAACTTTCTGGATGTGTTCAACTCGATATTAAAACAGTTATTTATATGGCTCAAGGTCCTGATTGAATGCATGTATTGATCACATTTTGATCACAAACAGATTACAGTATGTGATCGAAATTAATGTTATATAGACTCTTGCTGACACATCTTCCATTTATGTTTTTTTATAAATCTTAAATGTGCAAATGATACACTTTTGGCTTCCCTGTTTCTTGGATCAAAACGTCTTCTTTGTGCTGTTACTGTGGACAACAATATAAAGCAAAAATTCTGGTTGACTGCATTTTTTAATGATTTATTTAAACATTTCTGGAATGCAGTAGGTTTCTCCCTCTGTTTATGTTCCCTCAAAGTAAAATGGTCACTAGTGGCAACCATTTGAAAAGTCTATGCATGCTCAAACTCAGCCATCAAGCAGCATTTTCCTCCACTCTTTCTTAATTGCCTGTAATGGCTTCTTATTCCAGTTTGTGAACTTTGCCCCCTCCATAGAATTATTTGGGGCATGACCCTTATTAAGTTGTCTATGTGTGTGCAAAGAATGTTCTATTTGGGAAGCCAAATGTGTTCAATTAAGCTTGCTCTTATCTTGAAAACCTTGCAAATGCCCGGGCTTTGATGCAAATACAGCTTCACCAACTGCTTCAGCCCTGGATCCAAATTTGGACACTATCTTTACAAATGACTTCCAAATGTAATTTCTGTGGAAATATTGTAAGGCTTACCAAACATAACATGGGGTGGAGACTTGAGTCTTTTGGAATGGGGTTCCATTGACCAGGAAGTGGCAGTTTGTTTTCTGTGAGAACAGCCAGCTGGTGATAGAAGTTAGATGACCTAGTTTCTGAGTTTGCTGAGAGAAATTTCGCATATTGTGTGGTAGAGCACCTGAGGGTAATCGAGGGAAAGTTTTAAATGTGCATGCTTCAGTTTCCAAACCAGGAAAATGATCATTTACATTTTACATTTTAGACATTTAGTCTTATCCAGAGCGACTTACAATTAGTGCAGATGAAAAAAAGGCCTAGATTTGTAAATCACCAACATTCCAAGTAGTGTTTAATTAGTAGGTAATCCTTTGTAATCCAATTTTTTTGGGGGAGGGCGGTATAGAGTAGCAGATGTGGAAGAAGGGAATGGGAATCAGGGTGGAGAAGTGTGGGGGGGGGGGGGGGCAGGAAACTGTACGGCACACATGATATGTTGCGTGTAAACCCTTAAATTACATTCTTCGTGGAATTCATGTATGAAATGTGAAATTGTGTTCGATTGGATAGGAGTTAGGTGTGGGGGGAGTTAAATTGTTTGTGATTGGGTAGGAGTTAGGTGTGGGGGGAGTGAGATCGTTTATGATTGGACAGAAGTTAGGTGTGGGGGGAGTGAGATCGTTTGTGATTGGACAGAAGTTAGGTGTTGGGGGGGTGAAATAGTTTGTGATTGGGTAAGAGTTAGATGTGGCGGGGGAGTGAGATTGTGATTGGATAGGGGTAAGGTGTGAGGGGAGTGAGACTGTTTACGATTAGATAGTGGTTAGGTGTGAGGGGAGTGAGATTGTTTGTGATTGGGTAAGAGGAGTTAGGTGTGAGGGGAGTGAGATTGTTTGTGATTGGATAGGTGTGTGTTGGGGGGGTCATGGGGCATTTCCTGCAGAGGAGAGGAGAGGAAACAGAATCAGGAGAAAGGTCTCATGCCAAAGTGTGTCTGGGTCAATGGAGCTCTCTGAGTCTCTGTCACAACAGTGCTGATAGAAGGTGATCTGCCGTGAGAACCAGATTGTGTCTTTGTGTGCTTGCATAGTGTGTGTGTAGTGCATACTTATGCCTTTGTTTCCTGCTTTCCTCAGTATCAAGTGGATAGGACTTATGGAAATCATCCAGTATGTGTGTGAAAAATCGGACAGTATATATATGGCTGTGTCTGTGTCTGGCCATATGTATGTTTGTGTCTGTGAGTTTCTGTATGTCTGTATGCACTTCTCAGTTTTTGTGTTTGTGTATTTATACATGTGCGTGTGTGTGTGTTTGTGTGTTTATACGTGTGCGTTTGTGTGTTTCTCTGTGTGTTTTTGCCGGTGTGTATTCACGTGTGTGTATCTGCACATTTGTTTTATGCTTTGTGTGAATGCATGAATGAATTGCGGGCAGGTCTAAGTAAATAAAACACAAGGCAAACACTACTCGATACACTCTCCTCTACAATACAATGTCCCGGTGGGAGGGGCGGAGTCAGGAGGCAGCACGTGAGGCTTCCAGACAGAAGTGAGGGTGTTCCGGAAGCCACGCCCCTTTGTGATGTCACTGAGGTTTGACAGTCCATCAGTGTAACACGTGATGCTCAATTTAGCCATGACTGTTACCTGTGATGTCCCCTGCACCGCTGACCCTCTCTGGTCTTCCTCAGGTCCTGTTTCTCTGTCACATGGGGTATTGTTCATAAGCCCAAAGCTGCCGAAATGCACATGGCTATCACCTGCGCAGAGTTAGTCCTGCGTCACGTGGCGCTGTAATGGCGACATGTAGTCCAGCTGTCTCTCGTGCTCGTGTTTGTTCATTTGAATGTGGTTTGTTGTGTCTGGCTTTTGTCTTTTGTTTTTTTCATGCACTGTGTGTCTGTGGTGGGACGGGGAAGATTTTTCAGGGCACTCCTGCTGCTCGTTTTGATAATATTGACAAATTGTCTGGTCGATATAATTTTGTTTGTGGTCGTCACTTTGGAGACGCATTCGCAACATATGCTTGGGAATGTCTGTTGGATCTGCAGCAACAAAGTTTACAATCGCTCTTCACTGGAGTTGAAGATGTCGGGACTGATCCGGGAGTGCAGGCAATCTTCAAAAGTAAACTAGGGAAGAGAAGGAGAAGATAATGTGGGGGAGGAGTGAGGCGACGACTGGGAAGGTTGACGCAGTTCGGCGCTCCATTTTGACAGTGTACAGAGATCGCAACACTGCGTGTACAGAGACCGCAACACTGCGTGTCTGGAGGAAAGCCGAGGAGGTGGAGTTTGTGTGTTGGACTACTTAATGACATCTCGGGACAGTGGAGGCTATTTTTAATCATTGCTGTATTCCACTTTAATTCACTTAATTAGTTTGATTAATGCAATGATTCTATTGAATGTCTTTATTTGATATGTTTGTTTGTGTGTTGCGGGTCTTTTTTGTTGCTGCTGGTGGCTACAACTGAAGGAACATAAAAGTTATTCTATTCTATTCTATTCACACACTCAGAGATACTGGGGTGCACACAGCAGGTCTGAGAGGATAGGGATCGAGTCACTGTCTCTCCTCCCTTTCTTACTTTTTCACCCCCCCCCCCCCCCATCTCTTCGTATCGACGGAGTGGGTGGATTTTTTGCTGATCAAAATGGGCCGTTAGAACGCAGAGTGCTGAAATAAAGGTATTATTTTAAGTGGTTGGCAGCTAAGCTTAATTTTAAAAGCTGGGGTGAGACACAGCCCAATGACCGTAAAGGGGAAAGGCGCTTATATTAATTTTGACAGGGATGCCTGCTGGTGTCCCTTTGGGTCTCTTAAGGTAGATGTGTTCACATACTGCAGAAAGGAGCCATCGTTTCATTGGCCGGCTGTGCACACACGTCATTCCAAAGTGGCCCATATGCAAAACCCTCTCCCCCAACATTTTTAAAGGTGGTTTCTATGCCAAATTCTAAATGTGTACACATTTTGCATTCACCATAGTTTTAGAATCGTACCTGTGTATAAATGTGTCTGCGCTTTATGTTTTGCTTATGAAAAATCCTATGATTGCGCTAAAAATGTAGGATAAAATTGTGTGCATAACTGATAAATGAGGTTCTTAGGCCTTCTTTTTGGCCCAGTCTTACCCAGGCATTCACAAGCATGACTCAATATTTTCTCTATTTGTCTATTGATTTATTTAAGCCTGACGGCCATAAGAATAGTTCCTATGGGCTAGAATAAATGCAGCCATCTTGATTTCTCTGCAGTAGAGACCGGTGTCCTTATTTCGAAGCTGTAACCGGCTCTGTTCTTTTCTGAGATACACATATTTACTGTACCGCCGTCCAGTGATCGCACTTTGTCTTGTAGTGCGTTTGCCCCAGAACAGCGGTGTGTATCCCACAGAGAGGAGGATGTAGTGCGTTTGCCCCAGAACAGCGGTGTGTATCCCACAGAGAGGAGGATGTAGTGCGTTTGCCCCAGAACAGCGGTGTGTATCCCACAGAGAGGAGGATGTTCTTGGTTGAACTCTGCTGCTGAAGCAGTGCTTTTGGAGGGGCGATGGACTGAACACGCGTGTGTAAGCTGTGCTTTTGGAGGGGCGATGGACTGAACACGCGTGTGTAAGCTGTGCTTTTGGAGGGGCGATCGACTGAACATGCGCGTTGTATTTTGGAGGGGCGATGGACTGAACACGCATGTTAAAGCAGAGCTTTTGGAGGGGTGCTGGACCAGGACATGCGTGTTGAAGCAGAGCTTTTGGAGGAGTGCTGGACGGAACAAGCGTGTTGTTTTTTTGGAGGGGTGCTGGACGGAACACGCGTGTTGTGTTTTTGGAGGGGCGCTGGACGGAACACACGTGTTGTGTTTTTGGAGGGGCCCTGGACAGAACACATGTGTTAAAGCAGAGCTTTTGGAGGGGTGCTGGACCAGTACATGCATGTGGAAGCAGTGGTATTGGAGGGGCGATGGACCAGGACATGCGCGTGAATGCACCACAGGGCAGAGCTCTGCGTTTAGCAAAAACAAACCCAGCCCAGCAGAGAATGGAGCCGTCAGCAGCCCTCCCTCCCAGCCAATAGCAGGCAGAGATTCGGCCCTGGCTCTGAGCTCTCTGCCTCCCAGAGAAGAGTCTGCTGACTGGGCCATGTCCTCACTGTTTCTGGAGAGCTCTCTATTTCTCTCACTCTCTCTCTCACTCTGTCTCTATCCCTGCCTCACTCCAGTCCCCTCTTCCTCTCTCTCTCTCTCTCTCTTTCTCTCTGTCACTCTGTTTCTATCTCTGCCTCTCTTTTCTCTTCTGCTCTCTCTGTCTCTCTCTTTCTGTTTCTTTCTCACTCTCTGTCTCTCTCTCTCTCCCCTCCCCTGTTCTCTTTCTCGCTCTCGTTCTCACTCTCACTCTGCCTCCCTTCTCTCTCCCGCTCGCTCTGTCTCTCTCTTTCTGTTCTTTCTCACTCTCTGTTTCTCTCTCTCCCCTCCCCTGTTCTCTCTCTCGCTCTCGTTCTCTCTCTCACTCTGTCGCTGTCTCTGCCTCCCTCCTCTCTCTCTCTCTCTCTCTCTCTCTCTCTCTCTCTCTCTCTCTCTCTCTCTCTCTCTCTCTCTCTCTCTCTCTCTCAGGGAGCAGCTTGTGTGAAGTGCTGGCAGCTGTCCTGCAGGAGTGACACAGCTGGGTGGGCAGAGTTGCCCCGAGGCGGGCGCTCAGCGGGCCATTTGGGCCCTTCTGACGGGGACTGGAGGCCCTGTTTTTAACAGGGTTTTTCTCCCTGGCTTATTCTTACACCTGGTGCACGGTTTCCACCAGCCAGTCTTAATCACCATCACTATAATAACTACAAAGCACCATTGTGTCTCTCTTCTTTTCTGAACGCTGTGTAAATCTTTGAAGAGACACGTGGGAGTGTGGTCAAAGGGTGTTTTGGGGGGGTGAACTCCTCTCCCTGCCCCCCCCTTCACCTCAGGACTTGCATGGGGATATCGCTGCAGCTCGTGGCTGTTTGCGCCTACAGGCCCTGCTGGTGTAACTAACACTCATATTTAAATTCCTTTATGCTCGCGGACTGTGACGGAACAACCATTAAAGGAGATGTGATGTGATGTGGGTGGGGTGGGGGAGGCGAGGGGTGCGTATGTGGCTCCATACTGTATGTCTGTGTGTGAGAGAGAGGCTTGTTTTTGGATACTAGGGCTGTGTCCAAATCAATGCATTTCCATACTATTGAGTATGCTATGCTAGTTGAGTACACTCGATGAGAAAGTAGGTGAAATATTCTCTAAATATAGTGTACTTAAAATCTCCCAATGATGTACTTATTTCCGGGTTTTCGCTAATAATAGTATGGATGGTATTTTTTGCATACTGCATGTTACTAAACAGTATTCAGTATGCTAATACACAGGACGCCGTGTATAGGGCTCTGATTCTGACACAGCCTAGGTGTACGGCTGCATTGCTGGGCTCTCCTCTGTGACCTCTCACCTTTGCTCTGGACTACAAGTCATGTGCTCGCCAGCAGACGGACGCTAATGCTGATCTTATCCTGACATATGTTTGCTCGCCGGGGCAGGCTTTCAGACGGGGTCATCGGGACGGGGTCGCGTGCCACATCTGGAGTCTTCCCCAAGTTGATGCGGACTCTTCTGGGCAATGCACACACTGCTCGATTTTAAGCGGGGCCACTCGGAAAATAGGCCCTGTGTTCATTAACACTTTGTTCTTTTAAGTTGACAGAGAAATGATGGCGTTGATCCCCGGCCCAGATAACCACGCCTCTCTCGCTTTGCCATTTTTTCCCTATGTGGAGTCAGCAGTGCTGTGGCAACGGAGGCTAACCTTTCCTCGTCGCCTGGAGGACTGTGGTGAAAAAGGTTCTCTCCACAAAGTCTCCATTGTATTATAGGGAACCCCTGTCTTTGAACTTTAGAGGAGAAAGATGCCATTTTTCTTGAATGGGGGTACAGCTTGGCTTTTTATCTGTTATACTTTGACCCCACGCATTGGGATTTGTATATTTATTCACTTTAATGCATATATAGATACCACAGACATTTAGATGCTGTAGATATCCTGCTGTATTTGAACGATTGTTTTCAATACGGGCTGTGATTTTAGCAGGGGAGCCCTGAGTAGAAGTCATGAGCAGTCTGTGGGCAATCAGCAGTATGTTACAGAAATATACTCACTTAATGGCATAAGTCATGGGACTATCGTTCTGCACACTTAATTCTGAGCTTATGACATCAGTGCAGACGTTTGGAATTGCAGGAATTCATACGATGTAAATGTGTCCAGCTGGACACTGGCACTATATTTGTTGTAGTGTACAGTTGTTATAGTCATACCGTCCTCCAGTTGTGAAACTCTTATGTTGTTTAATTATATTCCAACAAACTGACAATGTATATGCCTGATATCTGTCATACATACATCTTTAAAAAAAACTTGCAATATGGACTTTTTTCAAGCATAAATAAGCACCTATTTGCAGTAAATCTGGTTACGACCACATTCTGCTGCAGCATACAGTAGGAATGAACGCGGGTATTTTTAGTGATGCTGGGTCAAAATGGTTTGACCCAGATCAGACCAAATAGATGACAGACTTTCAAATAAAATGGCCGGCTCTAACCCTGATGGAAGGAAACCTATTGAAGCCAATCACGTCCCCACTCCCACTGCTCTGGGCTCAAACAAGCAATGTCAAGGCTACAGGGCACAGCTTGCATTTACACTTAGCCAGTTTTATATGTTTCATTTTGGCTGTTTTCTCAAAGGGCTTTGTCAGCCAAAGGTTGACAGCTGAGAGACTTTATGGGCCCCAAAAAGGCCTCTATGTTTTGGCCTAAGAAAGTACTCGCTGGGAGTTGTTTGCTGTAGCTTATTTTTACTCTAGAAATATGTAGGAGCATCATATGCTGCCGTTAAATTGTTTTGAGTAGATGGACGAGAACCGCTGTTCTTACAGTACTGCTACACCGTCCATCCGCAACCAAACCAGAGTTCTATTTCACCACAGTTTTATCTGGAAATTCCACTTCAGGCCCATGGATTCGTCCACAAGCACTTAAGTAGCGACTTTGCTGGAAATTAACGTAACTTCCAACCACTGTGGTATCCGCAAATCTCATTTATTAATCAGCTGGGCTTTCAGTCTATAGACCTTCATCCACACTACAGATGGATCCCTACCAGAGCAGAATGAAATTCAGCAATGAGGCGACACAAATCATAAAACCGAACTGGGAGGGTGTCAAGGACAAAGGTCTGTGCTGGCAGCCTTGGCGGGGGGGGGGGGGGGGCTGTTTGTAAACTCAATGAAACTCAGTGATTGGAATGAAGAATATGCTGCCCGTTTTGCTCCTCCTCTTCAGTTGACACTACCAACCCAACCCAGATGCCCTTTGGCGAGGAAACCGTGCATTGCACAGTCCAAATGAGAACACACACACACACACACACAAAATCGTTAAAGTGTACATTTTAGGTATTTTGTAGAAGCTCTTATCCAGAGCAACTTATACAGATTACTTTTTTTTTGCGTACGATCCATTTATACAGCTGGATATTTCGCTAAAGCAATTCAGTTTAAGTGCCTTTGGTTCAATGGCAGAGTTCCAGCTGGGAGCTGAACCCACAAGCTTGGAGTTCCGAGCCCAGAACCCCTAACTATTAGCCACTAACAGTTATGAAGTCAAGTGCAAGCCAACAGGGTGCAGCACGTCTCCTCCCAGCGAGAGACATGGGCCTTATTTCCTATTTTTTTTACTGCTTAGTTGAAATGATACAAATGTTTTTCCTTCCTGTTTGTCATTTTTATTCTGCCTGAAACAAAACGGCAGCTAGTTATGACAGCGTTTGTCTTGTCGTTTTCTTGCGCTTAAGCGCTGATACGAAGGTAGCCTTTGTGTGTAGATTGACTCAGCTGCTAAGCGTTTGTTGAAACGCTGAGCAAGAAAAAACTTTCTCCTGGGAGAACAGGGAAAAAACATGTACGCTTTTCTGTGAATGCAGATAACCAGGCCAGCCTTGTGAGTACTGGGTGAAATGACCTCGCCGTGGACGTGGGAGTGTGAGTTTTCCGTGCGCGGGGGTAAAAGGAAGCAACGGAAAAGGCGTGGGTTTTGACAGATGCGGCGCAATGAGGCTGTTTGTTTGTAGGTTTTTCAACTTTTGTGGTTTCCATGACAACCTCGGCGCCGCTCGCTCTGCGCTCTCTGCAGCAGAGGGGGCGGTCTTCGTAGGCAGGAACGCTTTTCACACAGGCTGTTCCCCGCCACGCAGAACCGCTAAAAGCTTCAGCGCTCCGCACTGTACCACGGCAACCCCTCTCCACGCCAGCCTACGGGTCCCTCTCCTCGGACACGAGCATAGAATAAATTAGCATAACGTGCAAGCCGTTGCTTCTGTCTACCGCGGTTCCTCCAATCGCCTGGTGCATTGAAGTGCCCATGCATGCTCGTCTTCGTGTTATAATTGGTGTAATTGTTTCACATTCATTTTTTATTCAGCAGGAAGTGTGCAGGTTTGCACGTATTCCAGGCTTGCGCGTGTGAGTGTGTGTGTGTGTGTGTGTTTTGTTCCTGCTGACTCTGGGCCTGCAGTCATAGTGTGTGTATACGTGTGCAGATCAGAGATTGAAAGCCGCAGTAGAGTGTGCATATTTGCAATGTGTGAATGTACTGACCCAACAACGATGGCTTTAGTGTGATTGCGTTCTGACTCAGGAACGATTACGTGTGGATGTTGTAATACCTAGCGCTGCTGAAACACAGTTCTCAGTACTCTGTCATCAGCACGTATTCTCAGAAAAAACCCTTCTCCTCCTTCTCTCTACCCATCCTCTACACCCCCGCTCAGGTATCCAGCCATAGACACACGCACACACGCACGTACACACGTACACACAGACACACCTGCGCACGCATAGACATACTGCACACACGCACACACACAGATCCACGCACACACACACACAGACACACACATGCACACATAGACACACACCTGCACACGCATAGACATGCTGCACACACGCACGCACACATACGCACAGATCCACGCACACATACGCACAGATACACACACACACACACACACACAGATACACACACACACATGCTGCACATCTGCACAGCAGTGTAGGGGTAGGCTGCTTTTCCCCATGGTCTGGAGAGGAAGGAGGAAGAGAGGTGCATTAATTAAAGGCCCCAGTGTGATCTCAGGCTCTGTGCTACTGTAAGGGGCTCAGGCTCTGCTCTCCTGCTGGAGGGAGGCCCTGTCCAGCGCTCTGTCCATGTGGAAGTATGGAGCAGCTCTCTGTCCATGTGGCGGTATGGAGCAGCGCTATAGAGCGGCGCTAGAGAGTGGTGGTATAGAGCAGTGCTATGGAGTGGCGGCATGTATTGGTGCTATGGAGCAGCGGTATGGAGCAGGGTTAGGGTACGGAGCGGCGGTATGACATGGCGCTCTGTCAGTGTGGCGGTATGGAGCGGCGGTATGACATGGCGTTCTGTCAGTGCGGCGGTGTGGAGCGGCGGTATGACATGGCGTTCTGTCAGTGCGGCGGTGTGGAGCGGCGGTATGACATGGCGTTCTGTCAGTGTGGCGGTATGGAGCGGCGGTATGACATGGCGTTCTCTCAGTGTGGCGGTATGACATGGCGTTCTGTCAGTGCGGCGGTGTGGAGCGGCGGTATGACATGGCGTTCTGTCAGTGTGGCGGTATGGAGTGGCGGTATGACATGGCGCTCTGTCAGTGTGGCGGTATGGAGCGGCGGTATGACATGGCGTTTTGTCAGTGCGGCGGTGTGGAGCGGCGGTATGACATGGCGTTCTGTCAGTGCGGCGGTGTGGAGCGGCGGTATGACATGGCGTTCTGTCAGTGCGGCGGTGTGGAGCGGCGGTATGACATGGCGTTCTGTCAGTGCGGCGGTATGACATGGCGTTCTGTCAGTGCGGCGGTGTGGAGCGGCGGTATGACATGGCGTTCTGTCAGTGCAGTGGTGTGGAGCGGCGGTATGACATGGCGTTCTGTCAGTGCGGCGGTGTGGAGCGGCGGTATGACATGGCATTCTGTCAGTGCGGCGGTATGACATGGCATTCTGTCAGTGCGGCGGTATGACATGGCGTTCTGTCAGTGCGGCGGTATGACATGGCGTTCTGTCAGTGCGGCGGTGTGGAGCGGCGGTATGACATGGCGTTCTGTCAGTGCGGCGGTGTGGAGCGGCGGTATGACATGGCGTTCTGTCAGTGCGGCGGTGTGGAGCGGCGGTATGACATGGCGTTCTGTCAGTGTGGCGGTGTGGAGCGGCGGTATGACATGGCGTTCTGTCAGTGTGGCGGTATGACATGGCGTTCTGTCAGTGCGGCGGTGTGGAGCGGCGGTATGACATGGCGTTCTGTCAGTGTGGTGGTATGACATGGCGTTCTGTCAGTGCGGCGGTGTGGAGCGGCGGTATGACATGGCGTTCTGTCAGTGTGGTGGTATGACATGGCGTTCTGTCAGTGCGGCGGTGTGGAGTGGCGGTATGACATGGCGTTCTGTCAGTGTGGTGGTATGACATGGCGTTCTGTCAGTGCGGCGGTGTGGAGCACCGCTCTGAGGGAAGTTGTGCTGAAAGGACACATTTTTCATTGCTGTTCAACCTGCAGCCAAATCCTCCACTTGTTTTTATGAGCTGGACAATTTAGTAGAAGAGAAAGGAAATGTGTGTGTGTGTGTGTGTGTACGTGTTTGTGTGCGTGTGTGTGTGTGTGTGTGCATGCATGTGTGTGTGTGCGTGCGTGTGCTTGTGCCTGTGTGTGCGTATGTGAGCGTGTGTGTGTGTGTGTGTGTGTTATTTTATGTGCCTGTGTGTGTGTGTGTGTGTGTGTGCGTGTGTGTGCGTGCCTGTGTGTATGCATGTGTGAGCGTGTGTGTGTTATTTTATGTGCCTGTGTGTGATTTTGTGGGTATGTGTGTTTTTTGTTGCTGCATGTTTGAAGTTACTTGTGTCAACAAATAGTTTTGATCATTTTTTCCAGATGGTTGGGGATTATTACTTGTATTAACATTGATACTGATTTGATTTGGCCCTTATTGTCTTTGTTTAACCGTCATCTTAAATAAAGAATGAAAATGTGTGCGCAGTGTCATATGCTGCATGTTCCTTTGTGAAGTTTAGCCGTGACTCATTTTAGAACGTGTGTTTGCATTTTCTCTTGCCGTCCGCTGTCTTGTCAGGAGAGACTCTGCCGAGCTCTGGTATAAACATGGGTAGCTCACTGTGCCAGACGAGTGGGGGAATGACACTCGTGTAAACTATGAGCGTACAGGCAAGGGCACGCTAGAACAGCTTCAGTAATACCCATTTCACTCCTGAAATTTACCTTCAGTCAGCATTTCTGTGTCTTTGTTCCACCTTTCCAAGCTCTTTTTGAGGGATAATTCCTTTGCTGAGGGATGGAAATGTTGTAGTCCATAGCTCTGTTGGACTGTGGCGTTCCTGGCACTGGGAATCTTTTCCACCTTTTGCTTGTTTTTAAACCCTGTGACACTTGGCTGTGGGCAGTGAGCAGAACTCAGAACAGACCTAGCTCTTCTCCTGACACTGTCTTCATTAATGTTTTTGAAGCTCAATAGAAACTCTGAGAATGTGTGAAATGGAGGAATTTATTGTTCCAACGTTCTCCAGCTGCGGCAGAGAGGCGCTTCCTCGTTAACTCCATCTCACCTCAGGAAATACAGGAAATATTTCAGTCATTGAGTGTTTTGTGTGTGTGTGTGTGTGTGTGTGTGTGTGTGTGTGTGTGTGTGTGTGTGTGTGTGTGTGTGTGTGTGTGTGTGTGTGTGTGTGTGTGTGTGTGTGTGTGTGTGTGTGTGTGTGTGTGTGTGTGTGTGTGTGTGTGTGTATGTGTGTGTGTGTTAAAATGGGGCAGTCCTTCCCACTGTATCAGAACCTGGAAGACAGCTTGAAAAATTGGCTCCAGTGTTGAAAAGTGCTTTCCTGTGTCAGACAGTCTGCCAATAACAGCCTCCCCTCTTCCCAATGTGTGTGTGTGTGTGTGTGTGTGTGTGTGTGTGTGTGTGTGTGTGTGTGTGTGTGTGTGTGCGTGTGTGTGTGTGTGTTTGTGTGTGTGTGTGTGTGTGTGTGTGTGTGTGTGTGCGTGTGTGTGTGCGTGTGCGTGTGTGTGTGTGTGTTTATGTGTGTGAGAGATGGGTTGGGGGGGAATGTCTCTTGTTTTTTTGGAAGCAGGATGATTTAAGTTAAAGAACTCTGTACTAATATGGAGTTGGCTCAAGTGGCAGGAAATGTTTTGTGAGCAGAGTGTGAGAGAGATGTGTGTGTGTGTGTGTGTGTGTGTGTGTGTGTGTGTGAGAGAGAGTGTGTGTGTGTGTGTGGAGAATGTGTGTGTGTGTGTGTGTGTGTGTGTGTGTGTGTGTGTGTGTGTGTGTGTGTGTGTGTGTGTGTGTGTGTGTGTGTGTGTGTGTGTGTGTGTGTGTGTGTTGTGTGTGTCTGTTGTGTGGGAATGGGGGGGATTTTGTTTTTTTTTTTTTTTTGGATTTTGATGAAATCTTAAATTTAACTAAACTAATATGTTGTGGCTCAGTGGCAGGATGTTTTTTTGAGAGAGAGAGAGAGGAGAGAGAGAGAGAGAGAGAGAGAGAGAGAGGAGGAAGGGGAGAAGAGGAGAGAGAGAGAGAGAGAGAGAAGCGAGAGGGAGGGGGAGAAGAGAGCGAGAGAGAAGGAGAAGCATGTCCGGTCGTGGCACCAGCGGTGAAATACCCCATTTCTTTAGTTGTTTTTTTCTCATTTGTGGAGCCCAGCCTGTTTCTAAAGCAGGTTAGCGACTGAACGTTGTTTCAGACCAGCCAACATTCCCCTCAGATTCGCTGTGAGCAGTACTGGAGTTCTCCCGCACACGATACCCTGCTGTTTTACCGCTAAGCCTTGTTCTCAGAGACCGCCATGGGGCGGGCGGAACACGAACAATGTTTACGACCCTGAGATTCTCCCAGTAAAGCCCGCATCCACAGTGCTTCGGTCCAGAGAAAACGCCGTTGTTTAACTGCACGCAGACTAGGGGGGGGAAGTGTAATATTTTCATTGTGAGCTCTTCTGTAAGCTGTCAAACCACAGACAGCTATGCTATGAAGTCTGGAATGTTCTTCATACTTAAAGGCACCGGAGCTCTGCAATTAATTCAGTTCAGCAGTGCCCCTGAAAATTTCACCTTAAACGTCTCCAGGTGCATTTATATTTTACCTTTAGGCATTTAGCTGACGCTCTAATTCTGACTGACACATACCTGCATTTACATACAATCCTTTTATACAGCTGAGAATCTGCTGAAGCAGTTGAGGTTAAGCGCAAGGCGACAATAGCAATACCTCAGCTGGTAGTCAAACCTGCAACCTCCCAGGAATTACAAGCCCAGATCCCAAACTGTTATTCTACACTTCTGCGTGTATTTCAATAACAATATTGCTGTGTTGCACATGTTCTTGGTGTGTTAAATGGGTTCACTTGGATCATCACTGGTGTGAGAAAAGATCTCATGGAAATATAAGTATATCTGAAAAGCAGAACAGTCTCCCGCTGCAGTAAATTGAACCTGGGGAGATTAATACAGAGCGTAGCCACCAGCTGCTTCCGTTTGTTAGACAGGGGCAGGCCTATTTATGGGCTCTCTCTCCATGTTAGACAGGGACAGGCCTATTTATGGGCTCTCTCTCCAGAAATGCCACACAAAATGACATATGAATGGCCAACTTTTGGGTGGGATGGGGTGGGGTGGGTCAGAGCAGATACCCGCCCCGTGAGCAATGGTGTGATCAGCGGGTCGGTGGGGGGGATCCTACGATCCGATTGGTCCGCTGTGAGGCAGCACGTGTGACTCATCTGGTTTCATCTTTATGTTTGTGGTCCCCGAGTTCCACAGGAAGTGTTACTAACAGGAAGCGTCAGCATCGTGAGGTCAGCGTGCAGAGCAGTCAGCCGCACTCTGATGAGGCCTCATTGATTTCCGCCTCCGCGCAGGATTTAGGGATTAACGACCTGCTTGTGACCTGGCGTCTGGCTCAAGTGGTGTTTCTGGGACTGCCTTACTGAGACACGCTGAGGTGGGGTAAGAAACGGGCGCGTAAGGCAGGTGTGACAGCGATACTATACGCGGTAACGTACCGCCACCGATGAGCTGAACATCACTCAGGGCACCGCTCTCAGTTTCCAGCTCACCTGAACACCACACACCTGTGTAACACTCCAAAAACTGGTGGAAAAAGAGTATGAGAAAGAAAAAGAAAAATCCCACAGAGGGGCATTTCCCTCTGAACATTTATATCATTCAAATCATATCACTCATGTTTACATTAAGCATTAGCAAATCCTCGCTTTTTAAAGCCATACTGATTCCCAAATGCGGTTAGTAAGGTTAGCTTTAGTACTTCTGAGAGAACGCTTGGGCAGGACTCCCTCAACACACCCAGGCTTCTAGACGGCCGCATTAGTTGTAAGTTCAATCTATGGATATTATATTTTTTGTTATATTAGTCGAAAATACAATTCTATAAACATAATGTCTAAACTAGAATTCATCCTCACATTTTAACCCAAGCTACCTGAAATGCAGTGACATGGCTCCTGCATTTCTACCACAGGGGCCTGAGGGCAGCTCATCGCAGGCCATCGCAGGGGGCACTAGAACTGAAGGGACCTCCCGAACGGGCTGTACCACTGCACCGAAGCAGGGGTGCCATTAGCGTAGCCTCTCTTCTGGCCGCCGTGACCTCGCTGCCCAGGCTCCAGGCTTCAAAGCCGAGCCGCCATAAGCTCTGGAGCGGATTTTGTGGTAGCGCGCACGCGGAGCGACGGGGGCTGGGATTCATTAAGGCTTTTTTTCTCCCCAGAGCTCCTCTAGTACAAACAGCGGAGAGTTCCTTTCGGCTTGGAGTGGAAACACGCCGCGAGACAGCGACGCCATGTGTGCAATTAGCGCAGGGTCTCGTAAAGAGCGCTCGCCGTGGGGGTTGCAGAGTGGGGGCCGTTGCTCACGTTCTACGCTCCCGTTTTGACTTCCGAACGCCCGGGCGCAGCTGTTGTTCATCGCGTCGTTAGCATGCCAGCCGCGTCTGAGAATTCCCGGGCCCGCGGCCACCGGCGTAGCGTAGCTGCCCGCGCATGGGCGCTATGGTAACCGGGTTTCACAATGCGTCTGATAGGGGTGAAAAAAAGAGAATCCAGATTCAGAATGGCATGTGCGCTGTTATCCCTGCTGGTCTGAAGAATGTTTCTCTCACTTTCTCCCATCTCATAGACATTCACAGCCTGGTGTAACTCCCACCTCCGGAAGGCAGGCACCCAGATCGACAACATCGAGGAGGACTTCAGAGATGGCCTCAAACTCATGTTGCTGCTGGAGGTCATCTCGGGTGAGCTCTCCTCCGTACCCAACCCCGTTCCCCCTCTCTCCTAAAACCATCGTCTCTGCCTGGCCACGGGGCCAGTTAAGCATCCCTCAATGCAAAAAGACGTGTGGTGATGTCACATTAACAGAAAGGCAGGGACGTGGGTGTCTCAGTGGTGTAGCCTGTTAGAGCACCGTCCACATGTACATTGCCAGCCCCGACGTCGGTTCGAATCCGGCCATGCGATTTTTGTTGTATATCTATCCTACTCTCCCGCTACCATTTGTCCTGTTTCTGTACACTGTGATGTCCAATAAAGCTGAAAAGCCATAGAATATTACGTTAAAAGGTTGAGATGTGCAAAAAAAAAAAAAATCAGCCTGGGTTTATCAGTGGCTGGTCAGGGAGTGATGTTAGCCAGATCTGGTACTGTGGCTGATATAACTCAGGTCAATACACTGTTTCTTTACATTAATAAGCTACTCTGGATAAGAACGTCTGCTAAATTAAAGTCATGTAAATATAATGGAACATTCCTGAACATTCTAATGCTGATGTAACAATCACTACTGGTGAAAGCAATGGAGTTCTAGAACACTGATATAAAATAAATAAAACTTTCCGAAAGACTCTTGAAAGGGTTAAGGCTGGAATGCTGTCATGTTACAGGAGTGGGTAGCACAGCTCAGTCTGTTTCTCTGTCCAGGGGAGCGTTTGGCCAAACCGGAACGTGGAAAGATGCGGGTGCACAAGATCTCCAACGTCAACAAGGCCCTGGACTTCATCGCCGGCAAGGGGGTCAAGCTGGTGTCTATTGGGGCGGAAGGTGAGCCCCGGTGCATCATGGGAATTTGCTTTGATTGACTTCCCCAGCAAGTGTGAAGGTCACGGCTTCCGCATTTCATTACGTCGCTGCATTTCACTGAGTGCGGAATCAATCCCGGTTAGATAATTTGGTAATAAACCATGGCATCTAATCAATGGCATCTTCTTTTTCTTTTTTTTTACCATACTGTTGCGACAGCACGAGCGTGACTGTAGTTGTGTTGGTGCAGAGCAGATGGAGCAGTGCTGTAAAATCAGGTCTGTACTGGGATGTTTTGTTTGGAGATGTGCATAGCGCTGCATTTTCAGGAGCGGGCATTTCAGATCCCTCCCCTCCCGGGGGTTGACGCTGTTCATTGTTGAGCATAAATAACTCGAGGCTTTCCCCCGACCCCCCTTTTCAGGAAGTAAACAGCTACTCTTTACAGTGGTAAACACAGAGAAACACTTTAAAAAGCACCTCTACTGGTTTTTACTGTGTGTGTGCGTGTGTCACTGTGCCTTAGGCTTGTGTGTGTGTGTGTGTGTGTGTGTGTGTGCGTGCGTGTGTCACTGCGCCTTAGGCTTGTGTGTGTGTGTGAGTGTGTCAATGTGTTTTAAGCTTGTGTGTGTGTGTGTCTATGTATGTGTATGTTAAAATGGGGCAGTCCTTCCCACTGTATCAGAACCTGGAAGTCAGCGTGAGGAATTGGCTTCAGTGTTGAAAAGTGCTTTCCTGAGTCAGACAGTCTGCCAATAACAGCCTCTCTATAGCAGCTTGCATGTAGGGATGGACAGTGTGCCAAACACTTGTACATGTATGTAAAATATATATTTGCATGTATGTATTTCATAGGTAATATGGGTTGTGCACCTTCACAATTTTGGTTGTTATTTGTAGATGCATTTGTGGGTGTTATGCTGTATTTTGTAACACATTTCAGCGTATTACATTTTCAGTCCATCCATGGGCAAAAAATGTAAGAAGGAATGTAAGCGCTCAGCACATGTCATGCATCCCTGAGGATGCTTTATTTAAAACACACTGCGTGCGCGATATCTGCGCCACAGTTTGTGGTTCACCATTATAAGCCATCATAACAATGCGGGCGGCCTTTTGGTGTTTTCTTCTAGAGTTTCGCAATGTTTGTGCGAGCAGCTGCGTCTCAAGCCGTTAATCTTAAACTGCCCCTCAAAAAACCCCCAAAGCTTCCAAAGTGATAAACCAAAATATTTGGACAACATTTTTGGCTGTTTAATATTAGTGAAAATAAAACCATACATGGATGGCTGTTGAAAATTAGTGAGAAGAAAAAAAACACCCCATATTATTTAGACAAACATGGATGGCTGTTTAAAATAAGCTCAGTAGGTTAGACGGGTATTCCTCCTGTACCCCACTGCATATGTCACAGGTATGTAGTCTCTACAGGAGACAGGATGTTGGGTCCAGTGCAGTGCAGACAGACAGCGCATTCAAATGCTGTCTCCGGTGATGGTTTTTCGGGGGGCCCATGGCTGTGAAGGGTCCAGGATTTATATGAGGGATCCCTGCTCTGGGACGTCCCATTAGGAAAGGGCTGGAACAGGCAAAGTGCTCTCTGGTTAAAAAAAATTCCCTGTTGTGCTCCACTGACTACTGGCAGCCTCCCTTAATTTCACGGAAGTTTGCAGTTATGAGTTTTATGAGTAGATCAGTGTGGGCTGAATCGTTGTCGAATAAACGTGTGTGTTTGTGTGTGTGTGTCTGCGTGTGTTTGTGTGTGTGTGTGTGTGTGTTTGTGTGTATGTGTGTCTGTGTGTGTGTGTGTGTGTGTGTGCTCTTATTAAAGATCTACTATAGAGCACACAGTGATGCTCATGACAGCTCTTGCCAGGGTATTTGCAGCAGACTTTCATAAATAGAAATCAGATGAAGTTAATTTATAGTCAATCAAATGAAGTGTAAAAGTGCTTTGTGACAACATATAAAATGGCTGCCAAGGAACATATTTGCAAGGTGTAGAAGAGCTTTGCACTCGGCAGGATTATATGAAAATGAAAAACAAACACAGATTAACTCGTAAATAAAGCTAATTGCAATTTTGGCGAAGCACATGCCCTTCAGAATTAATCAAGGAGACCAGCATTTCCTCGTATTGTTCTTTAACAATTTATCTTCTGTTGTGCAAAAAACAGGGAGAATAAAATAATGAAAAGTTGCCGTCGTGATGACATCTACATGACCCGGGTTTTGGCTTTTTGTTTTGGAGTAATTTTTCATACCATATTTTAGTTTTGTTTTGCAGTTCAGGCTGGATATCGATGTACAAAATTTACATTGAAAGCTTCGGTGCACATCTCCATGTACAGAAACCACTGTGGAGTCTATTGAAGATACCTAAATACAGATTTCCATATTCCAGGGAAATCATTCAGTATCGTTTTATTTTGAGGTTATCACACACCCTACATTGAAAAGAAACAACAGCCATGAATTATCTCAACCATAAACACCAACCACAAACAACAAGGAGGAATGTTAGGGAATGGGAGCTGGTGCACCATCTTAATGAGGTTTAGCTTTTTGGCCTGAAAAAGCACCCCTCTCTCTCTTCCCTATGTAAGAGTTCTTCAGCTCAGCTCTGGACTCTGCCCAGGAGGTTATGGACTATAGAGGTTAACCCTGGCCACCGGGTTTCAATTGATCTGACCTATCTTACGCCCTGGCCACGCCCCCTTTCTCCCTCTCCCCGCCCTCGCTGGGTTAATCCCACATGGAGGTCTGAATAATAGGGACTAAACCAGGACTGCATTCCAGACAGATTAGCTGGTTGGAATCCCCTCTCGGACGCGCAGCTCTGCTGCCCCGCGCGCGGGGAGTTTTGGGGGGGGGGGGGGGCGTGGAGATCCAGGCGGGGTGTGGGCCAAATGGGCGAAGATGTGGAATTACAGGGATTTGAGTCGTTCTTCCAGATTGATCTATGGGATTCTGCGGTAATCTGATTATAATTTTTTTTCTCGCAATTTCGCAATCAGAACATAATATAAGGCAAAAACAGATGCTAATGCCGTAATCATTATAATAATCGTCCAGATTTATGCAGTTGCATGAAAATTGCTTGGACTGTTTATGTGTGACTACTGGGCACGCCTCTTATATGATTAGTGTAAGAGATTAATAATTAATTTAGGGGCAGAAATGCTAAACCCTGGGGGGAAGGGCCTGATGCCATATTGCGAGCGGATGAGGAGAAAATCTATTCTTTTTTCTTTGTCTTTCACTTGTTTTTTTTGTTTTGCTTGGGACACAAACGGGCTCCCTCTTAGACTGATCCATGGAGCACACCAACTGTGTTTAATTGGTTAAGTAATTACAGAATAAATGCTGCTTTGGCCCGAAAGTATAAACATTGCCTGGTGTCAGTAGCATCCCCTCCTCTGTACCCCACAGAACCTGAATTAATGTCCGCTTCTTGAAAAGCCAGATTTCTATTGTAGAACCCGGGCAGGTAATAAATTATACTAGTGGCTGAAGTGGGGGCAAAGGGTTGTGGGAAATATCTGGTGCAGCCCAGTAACTTCATTGAATCAATTATTGGAGGATTGTGCCGCTTACTCTGACTGAGTTAGAGGAGAGAGAATGTAGGCAGGTTGATCAAGCTAACGTACGCTTCCTTTTCCCCGCAGAGATCGTTGACGGTAACGCCAAGATGACTCTTGGAATGATCTGGACCATAATTCTCCGCTTTGCCATCCAGGACATCTCTGTGGAAGGTACTAGAACTCTTCTCTGTCTCTCTGATCCTAAACCTGTAAACTGTTGACTTGTCACAGCACTGATACCAAATTATTCTGCAGACCTGAAAACTTCAGGTGGTAGTACTGGGGTTCACACATTCACAATTATAAATAGCAAGGATAGTGTCAAAGTTGCTGACATGTTTTGACGGACTGTCTCACCATTCCTTCCTGTCTGGGCGTTCCAACTTTTTGACCTTTGACCCCTCCGTGCCCCCCCAGAGACATCAGCCAAAGAGGGCCTGCTATTGTGGTGCCAGAGGAAGACTGCTCCCTACAAGAACGTCAACATCCAGAACTTTCACATCAGGTGAGAAATACAGGCAGCAAGGAGGAGTCCGATATTTATCTCAGCGGGCTCCGGAGCAGCTAATCGAAACCAGATAACAGAGCCGGATTCAGACACGGTGAATGGATCAGGCCAGAGACCGAGCTGATTTAGACCAGATTTTTTTTTTTCAGTAGGAAAAGATGAGTTAGAGGCGCAAGAAAGTTGATTTGAGAGGCCAAATATTTATCTTGACAGAAATATAACGTGGCCCTGTGAGTCTGTCTCTTCCCCCCCCCTGTCAGTAAACCCCTCCATTGTATGTATAATGGCTGTGTTTCCAGCCGCACAGCAGGTCGGTACACTTGAGTTGAGGAAGAACCTGTAATGTACATATGAGCAGAGCCCCGTGTAACGCGGTCCAGTGCTGCTGTTCTGTGAGCGTAGTGGTGCCGGTGAAAGCGCTCATTAGAGAGGTTATCCCGGGACAGTGGAAACATACACACAGCCAGAGGAGCCAGGAGGCGATCCAGTCTGTGGGCCGGGATATGACTTTGATCTAGGTCTGGGAGATAGCTCAGATACATTTCTTTTTTTTTAACGTGTGGCGGGGTCAGTTGCGAACAGTATGCGCCGAACGAGAAAACAATGCCCCCCTTATCTCTTCTCGACCACTGTCTTCTGTTCTGCATCTGCGCCCCGCCGGTTACCGCCGTAGGTGTTTCGTCTGTCTCTATTAATGAAAGCAGGCTTCCTCTGTCACAGGGCCTGGTGTTTCTGAGCTTGCTTCTGCTCTAACATTGTAATTCAGTTAAGACCCCAGTCTGGTGCCACATAAACACTGCTAACCTTTGGCCCCATTGAGGAAACAGTGGCTCTCAGTAAGGGGGGGAGGCGTTTCCCTGGCAACCGTGAGGCCTTGTAGAAGGGAGGAGCAAGATCTGCATTTTAGGGAAAATTTGACAATCTTTTATTACGATGCTTGATGACGGGAATATTTACAGGGACTAAAGTCTGTGTGTTTGCACTACAGTGCATTAACTTGCATTTCCCCCTCTCTTTCTCTCTCTCTCTCTCTCTCTCCCTTTTCCTTGTTTTTTTTCTCTCTCTCTGTCCCTCCATCCCTCTCTCCCTCTCAGTTGGAAAGACGGGTTGGGATTCTGTGCGCTCATTCACAGACATCGTCCAGAGCTCATTGACTATGGGAAACTGCGCAAGGTAAGCAGGAAGTAGAGATGCGCTGCAAGGCTGCAATCAGTCCCAGCTGGAGATCTACAAACACGCACTCATTTAAATGCAAACTGATGTACATACACACACACACGCGCATCCACACACACACACACACGCGCATCCACACACACACACACGCATCCACACACACACACACACACACGCATCCACACACACACACACACACACGCACACGCACACGCACACGCACACGCACACACATACACATACAAATACTCACAAACAAATGTGCACACAGATACAAATGCATGTACACACACACACACACACACACACGCATCCACACACACACACACACACACACACACATGCATACACATACACACACACACACACGCATCCACACACACACACATACACACACACATACACACACACACATAGAAATTCTCACAAACAAATGTGCACACAGATACAAATGCATGTACACACACACACACACACACACACACACATACATACCCGTGCGCAAACACATTCAGTCAGAGAAATGCAAGGGTCACATGCTTTTAATTTTCTAAATGGAAAAAAAGGTGCCGTCCTCGTCAAGGCCTGGATGGGGTTCTCCTCTCCTCTTTCATTAATGGAATCATATCCATGCCAGTCTGCTGCACTCAGGAATTGAGAATAAAGCCTCTTTTCTCATATCTCAGCATCATATCCAGCAACACTGCTGGGGTCAACCGTGACTTACATCGGACATTATAACAGCACATTTTCACTCTGTCTAACCTCAGGATGACCCCATGACTAACCTCAACACGGCCTTTGATGTGGCCGAGAAGTACCTGGACATTCCCAAGATGCTGGACGCAGAGGGTAAGAGGAAGGGAAGGGAAGAGGGCGGAATGTGGTCGGGATGCCGGGATGGTTTTATTTTGCATGTAAAATATTATATACAGTATCTGGTTTTTTTTTCATGTAACCTTCACTCTACCAGGATGTCTGTTCTCTGATTGAGCTCAAAGATCAAGGGAAAACTAGCCAAGAGGGGCAGCCTATGAACTATAAACAAAAAATGAAACCATAGCCAAATGTGGTTTGAAGTCCGCACACACTTTTCTGTCAATAGAATCTTCAGGAGGTGTCATTTCAGGAGGTGTAATTTGGGATGGAATGGCACATAGCGGCACTTTTCAGATAGATCTGAAGATGCAGAATACTGCTCTGTGAAAGGAGATATAAAGGTCATACTGGCGTTTTGCTTATTGAATCAGACTGAGGTAAACCTCGGGTGAAAGGAGATATAAAGGTCATACTGGCGTTTTGCTTATTGAATCAGACTGAGGTAAACCTCGGGGCATTCCTCTAAATAGTACTGCCTTGGATATAACATTTTGTATTTTTTATTTTGACACTCATTTAATTCAAACTCTGAGGTATATGTTGTGTTACCACTTTTTGAAGGCCCTCTAGATCAGAGCAGCTGTTAAATACCTAAAATGTCATGTAATGTCATTGATATGAAGTGAGAGAGACTTCAAATGGAAAGCACATAGATAGCTGCCCAGCATCACTCTGAAGCACTGCCTTGTAATTAAGAATTCTTGTGTAAAATCGCTCACCTACCCCAGATGGACCTGGTGCTTGTGTCCCAGCCTTAACCCTTTGAAGAGTAGGGTTTTTGGAATGTTTTTTCAAAATTCTAAGTCAGTGTTCTGTAACTCCATTGCTTTTAAAAATTACCAGTAGTGATTGTTAGTTACATCAGCATTGGAATGTTCAGTTACGAACACTTTAATCACATATTTGTGATCTTACACATTAAAGAGTTAAGGACATTTCTGTTAACTGGGGGATTTTTAGTTGCTCATAAAAATAAATCGTGGATCAAATTTATTGTTCAAAGCAGGATGAAAATTGCTTGTGCTGCATTAATGGATAGACTGCCTTCATGAGCTCGGGTGTTCTGGTGTTTCTAACAGGAGCGGACGGACGGACTCATGAGTGAATAGCTCCCCGCGGTGTATGAGGTCTTGACTCTTTCTGTCATTAGTTTTTTCTGTTTAACATGGCTGCCCGACCCCTCCCCCAACCCCTGTTTCTCCACAGACATCGTGGGCACTGCCCGCCCGGACGAGAAGGCCATCATGACCTACGTCTCTAGCTTCTACCACGCCTTCTCGGGCGCCCAGAAGGTATTCCAGGGTGGACCTCTTCTCTCCTCCCCCCTCCCTCTCCCCCACTGCTCCTCTGTCTCCTAACAGTGCTGTTCTCTCTCTGCAGTGTGCTGCTCCGCCCCCAAGGGGTCACTCTTCTCCTCTCTCCGCATGGTTCACACCGCCAACTGCATGATGGGAAATAAGCCTCTTTAAAGGCAGTGGGTGCAAGCAGGTCTCCAGTACGCCCCCCCACCCCACGGTTTCTACCCTCATCATATTTTTATGATGCTCATTACTCAGTATTCTATATGATTTTCACTGATGGACAATGAAACCTTTGTCCTTTTTTAAGGAATATTTCTTCTGTGTAAAAGTGTAACTGTCAGCCGAGCCAGAGAGTCCTTTTTTTTTTCAGTCAGAGGTGGGAATGTGTGTGGGTGAAGGTCTATGCAGGCCCACTTCTTTCTCAGTTTCAGTGTAGGAGCGACGCTGTGTTTGCTACAAGGCCATCATTATTGGAGCAGTTTTACTGCACATCAGAGCCAGAGTTGGATTAGCTTATTCTCTTTTGGTATGTTCATTATGCCTCATACCCGGTACATGTAGGCTGAATAGTTGCTTGATGGTTAAAGAATAGTACTTCTAATTAGCTGTGATATGAGTTGGCACACTTTGTAATTTTCACAAAAGACGGTTCTTTGTTCATTTTATTATTTACTTTTGGCTTCACAGTAGTGGGTGTGTGTAGTTGGTTTATCTCTGTGCACATCTCATTTTCACTGGAGTTAAAATTGTCACTTGCGGCGAGTTTACATAGGGCCAAATTAGAATTTGAGCAGAAGAGCGTTTTCTCTGCAGTTGTACTGAAAAATCAACCGAAGGTGACGTCTGTCTGCTGATAACTGCAAAGGGCACAGAGGCCTCTCACTGCACAGGATGTGGGCGAAACCCCAATTTCCTACGAGGATACAGTGTGAAATGTGTGTTCTCGAACCGGCGGAAGGAGTAATCCCCCCCATCCCCCCCTATCCTCTCGACCTTGCCAACTTTTACACTGGAGACCGCTCGTGCCCACCGCCCTCTCTCCCTGGTACATGTGCCCTCTGCTGGCCTTGTTTGCCTTTTACGCACTTTTACTCTCCGCATTTTCTCTCTCTCTCTCTCTTTCTCTCCCTTCCCCTCCCTCTCTATCCTTGGCAGACATCATTAGCACCTTGAGGCCAGATGAGAAGGCCATCATGACCTATGTTTCTTGTTACTACCACGCGTTCTCAGGCAAGCAGAAGGTGAGCTTCCTCCAGCCCCGCCCACCAGACCACGCCCCCATTTCCTCCCCACTCATTTTTCCATGGGGGGGAGTTACAGGAAACACCCTCAAGCCCTTCAGCCAATCAGTGAGCAGCAGCTGCAGCCCTGTGCTCTGAGCCTTTTTTTTTGTGGTGGAAGGTGACCTCAGAATGACACATTACAGTAAAAAAAAAACTAAAAAAAATACTGCTACCAGCAGGTTTCTTCTAATTGGTTTTAGGCGAGAACTCATTAGCACATAAAGACACTTTCACTCACTCACTTTCTAAACAGGTTTCCTGTTAGGCCATTTTGAAACAGCTGGGATTATTCTCAGAGGCCAAATCTATTTTACTCCCTTAGGAAGTTGGTGGTGAGTGCATAGTCGGGAGTGAAGATGACATGATATGCGCTAAATCTCCACACAGTTATGAGAGTCTTAAAGCCAAGGGCTTTATTAAGATCCATTTGGTAATGAAATAATTGACCCCCTGAGGAACTGGAAGCTGTTGGAGGTTGGCATGCCGTTTATGAGGCTGACTCATAGCAGAGTGACACGGCCTGTGAGCAGGGAGACAGCAGAGCTACAGGTGCATCTCCAGGTAATTCACCTGTGCCAGGATAATTCTAACACAGCCGTTGCTTCTGTTGTCATGCGGAAGCATAGGCCCGGCCGTCCAGTAGCTTTTACCATCCAGGTCCACCTGCAGCATAAGTGCAAAATGTAACTTCATCTGTAAAGATGTCATAATAATAATGATATAATCTTTTGTGTATTCACAATTGATTGCGATTGTGAACGCACACACAAAGTCATGTTTTGAGTATTTCAGCTTGAGGGTGAGAGAAAAAAAAGCCAAGTATCCACAATCAACCGACAATGTTCCACCCACAGCAAATTGCAAATGTAGGAAATTGTAATAAAGCCTTTGACCGCAGCTTTAACCGTCGCCTGGTCCTGAGCCAGCTGCATTCTGTGAAGTGTAGTCTCGGGTTCAGCAGGGCCTCCTCTTGGCCGCTCAGCATTAGACAGGCCCCAATGATGAACGGGGAAAATGCTTTTAAAAGAATGGCCATCGCAGCTTCCAATAAACAAGCCCAGCATACATTTGCTGTGCGCTCATGGAAGGCTTTCCTGGGGATCAGGGCTCTCCTTATAAGGCAGCTCCCTGCTTCCCCAAAGCTCACAGTCTGCGTGACAGGCTCTATCCACCATAAAGCCAGCCAAGCTTCAACAGGGTCCTCACCAGACAATGGCTGTCCACCTTTCTCCATTAGGAACGGAATGAAGAACATTAAACAGCTCAGTGTTCCGTTCTACTCTTTCAGTAGGCATTCTACTGTCACTGTCTAACTTGCTACTGCAGAATATAAAAAATGATTCTATATTGTTTTATATATACATATGTATATATATATATATATATTTGTGTACATATGTCTGTATGTATGAGCATACAATATATACATGCAGTAGTAATATATAAAATGCACACAGACTGGGACTGTTGTTGTAGCCACAGACTTGTAATCATTTGTGGGTATTGTAGGTCAAATTGTTTTATTATAACTGACCTCTAGTGTCTATTGGAGTGATTTAAAGCACATTACACAGCGGTCATAGATGATGATGAACTATCTTTGCATGCTGGCTGTGGACTAACACTGTCTGAGTTTCTGTTGTACACAATTTCACTTTTCTCCGCCTCACTACCAACAGTTGGAATGTTTTTTTTCTTCAACAACAAAAAAATGAAAACTTTTAGGATCTACTGTAGGGGTGGGCAACCCTGGTCCTGGAGTGCCGGTGACGTTTCTGGTTTTTGTTCCAACTGAGTTTGATCACAAGAGTTTGAAAAGTTTGAGCCTGAATATTCTGAATGGTGAAATGCTGACTGGCTCCAGCCCATGGCCACCTGCATCCATTAAACCTGACTAATTAAAATGAGTCCAGTTCTGTAGTTATAGGTTTGGATGGAGCAAAAACCAGGACCAGCTCTGGTACTGCAGGACCAGGTTTGCCTACCCGTGATCTATTGCATTGAAATGATTATACTGGTGATGATTTCAGTGTTTTTGCATCCCCTCTCGCTGTACCTCTGTGTTATGAGAGAGATGTGACCTTTGCACGTGTCAAACACACTGTTCCATTAACTGGAATTAAAAACTGGTTTTCAAAGGTTTTGATTACAATCTGAGAACATTCAATGTATTTTCATTCTTGCACTCATTTTTATTTAATGAACCATGAGCTGGAAAAAGCTACAGAGAAAGGTGAGCGCTCCTCAAGTACGTTCTGTGGGGGCTGCAGCCGGATCATTTTTCACCGCCTGCCAAACTAAAAATGAAACAAAAAGCGCACACTTAAAATGGAAAAAGAATGCTTCATCATGGACCTGTCTGTTCCATCTGGCATATTATTCTGTGAGCTCAATGTGCTCCGTTCCCCTGACTTCAGGGGCCAAACAGAGGCACCGATACACCTCATTACTGTTCTATAAAAAGATAACGGTTCAGAAAGCAAGGTGCCCCCCCCCCCCACACCCGGTCCAGCCCTGGGGGAGAGGTGTGTGGTCGCCATGTCCTTGGCTTCCCTAGCGACTGCTTTGTCTCCTATTGGGATTCTCTTCGTCAGAAAGCAATTAATTGTGACGCCGGTCGCTTCCCATAGCACCACGCCTATTATCCCTGCAGTCCTGAAATTCCTTTCACCAGAGAAAGAGGGATTTTTCTGCTACCAAAATTTCACCTCTCAAAAAATGTTTAACATGGTTTCACCCACCTCAGATTTTGGAAGTGCTGCATTGTTGAATCTCTATGAAAACAAAGGGCTTACTTACATTAAAGAAACAACAACAGCACATTATTGCTTATTTACCCACTTGGTAAAGGAGGGGGGTCCTGGAATTAGTCAGTAGTCTACTGGGCTATGCTAGTATGTGTATTTGACGGGGGCCCTGAAAGATATGAAATATCTACTTTGATCCCAGTATTAAAAATAACCTGTGTGTTAGGCACCTTGGCCCTCTGGGATGTGGGGGGGTTCTGGTTGAACCAGCGAGGTTGAGGTTCCACACCATAGGCTTGGCGCTGTCGCCCATGGGGACGGCGGAATTGTTGCTCAGACGTGGTCATCTTCTGTCTTCGTTCTCCAGGCAGAGACGGCGGCCAACCGGATCTGCAAGGTGTTGGCGGTCAATCAAGAGAATGAGCAGCTGATGGAAGACTACGAGAAACTGGCCAGTGATGTGAGCAAAACCCCTCTATTTCTACCTTCCGTCTCTCTCTCCCCCCCTCTTTACCCCCACCCAGCCCTTTACATCCCTTACCCTGAGGGTCTGTTGCTCTTTGAATGTAGAGACTCTTCACATATTTCAGCCAAGCCACTAGGGATGATTACCGGGTACACAAGCGCCATACCATGAAATGGTTTGGATTTCCTCACAGTACACCACTAACATCAAGCAAAACTACGTCCGTGTGATTTGTACGACATCTGAAGTGCACAACTTTACCACAAGCACACATATTAGTCAACACTAATGCTGCTTTGTCTCTCGTTCTCTACCTTTTGGTCCCTTCTTTGGAATATTTTTCACCTTCGTCCACTTTCAACCCCTCTTGCACTCTGTCCTCTCTCTCTCTCTCATCTATCTTCTGCCTCCTCTTCCTCGTTCTTTCATCCCCCTTCCCTGTTTCCATACTTTTCCACGTTCCCATCAGCTGCTGGAATGGATCCGCCGCACCATCCCCTGGCTGGAGAACCGGGCTCCGGAGAACACCATGCAGGCCATGCAGCAGAAGCTGGAGGACTTCCGGGACTATCGGCGCTTGCACAAGCCGCCCAAGGTGCAGGAGAAGTGTCAGCTGGAGATCAACTTCAACACTCTGCAGACCAAGCTTCGGCTCAGCAACCGCCCCGCCTTCATGCCCTCCGAGGGGAAGATGGTCTCGGTACGATTCCCACCGGCCTTCACCACACTTCCTGTTTCTCCAACACAGTTTTACTGCTTACCCTGAAAGACAACTTTCCGTGCCTTATTTCTCACGGGATTTGAGTTAGTGTCAGGTTCCTCTCAATGGGTGCATGATTGAGGTCTTGGAGATGAGGTCTGTGGACTCTTTGGCCAATCAGTGACTTAAATAAATCACTGGCACAGATACACACTGAAAACCAGTGGGTACTACGGCCCTTCTGGACAGCAGTTTGACCATCCTGTGTTACAGTATTTGGATTTTTTGAGCTCAGACTATTCATGTTTTTTTTCTGTAACCTATGCAAGTCAGCACTGATGATCTTGGAGAAGATAGAAAGAGCTGCTAGGACACCAATGGTGGTGAGGCATGCTGGGATTGGGTTAGGTAAGGAACCGGTGTGCTGTGGCTTCTCGCTCGTGATCAGGACATCTCCAACGCCTGGGGCTCGCTGGAGGGGGCGGAGAAGGGCTACGAGGAGTGGCTGCTCAATGAGATCCGGCGACTGGAGAGACTCGATCACCTGGCCGAGAAGTTCCGCCAGAAAGCAGCCATCCATGAGGCCTGGACTGAAGGTACAGGGTGTTGATTTTGGTGTTTCTTTGTGTGTTTTTCTTTGTACTCCCCCATATAAAGAGTTTTATAATGTTTGTTGGCCACATTCTAATTTTATGAGCACAATTAATATTTTTAAAGTATTCCTTTGGACGAAGTTAATTACTAACACATTACATGTCTATTGTGTTGACATAAATAAAATAATTAAATGAAGTTAGTAGACATTTGTTTTCAATGGTCCTGATCAACCTCTGGCTCCCCCTACAGGCGAGGAGGAGATGCTGCTGGAGAAGGACTTTGAGTCCGCCTCCTTATCAGAGATCAAAGCCCTGCTGAAGAAGCACGAGGCCTTCGAGAGTGACCTGGCAGCCCATCAGGACCGAGTGGAGCAGATCGCAGCCATCGCACAGGAGTTAAAGTGAGAGACTGGGGTGTGGGCAGAAACAAGGGCGATTACAATGTATCACAAACAAGGGCTCCCTGCACCTAGCTCTGCAACTGGTTAAAAGATCTGTGCACAACTTATTTTAAAGATCGACTAGTTAAATTACTCTGGCTGGAGTATAACCTGGTTTCCCTCTATTGTCTCTCGTGTCCCCGCTCTTCCTCATCCCCTCAGTGAGCTGGACTACTACGACTCGCCCAGTGTGAACGCCCGCTGCCAGCGGATCTGTGACCAATGGGACACCCTGGGGGCCCTGACCCAGAAGCGGAGCGAGGCCTTACAGGTGAGTGGCTGCGGCCCTGCCCTCCTGCGGGTCCGACACCGGCTAAAACGCAGTCGGCGCCATCACACTCCGTCGTTGTCGTTAACAGAGAACCGAGAAGCTGCTCGAAACTATTGACCAGTTGTACCTTGAGTTCGCCAAGAGGGCGGCGCCATTCAACAACTGGATGGAGGGAGCCATGGAGGATCTGCAGGACACCTTCATCGTGCACACCATTGAGGAGATTCAGGTGAGCTGGGAGGCGCACACTGCTTCGCATTGCACTCGATGTTCCGTTCACAATTTGAGGGGCGGAAATGTGAGCTGTATTTTGTGAAATGATCACTTAGTATAAGCTGTTGTGGGCTGTCAATCATGTTACCAACATATCTACGTGTAAAGTTAATTGGTTAATACTACATACACTGATGACTGTCTGTGTCTTAAATGTGTGTGTGTGTGTGTGTGTGTTTTACAGGGTTTGAGCACAGCCCATGAGCAGTTCAAGGCCACACTTCCAGAGGCAGACAAAGAGCGCCAAGCCATCTTGGGCATCCAAAATGAGATCACAAAAATTGTGCAGACTTACCACGTCAACATAGCCGGCACCAACCCCTACACTGCCATCAACCCCCAGGAGATCAACGCCAAATGGGACAAGGTAACTGCAGGCTAAGGGGGTCGTGTGCAATGAATACATGTGTGCGTTTGTTTGTGTTCATACGTGTATGTGTGTACCCCTGCTTCCTGTGTGTATGTGTATTTGTGTATGTGTGTTTATCTTCATGCTTGTGTGCTCATGTTTTCATGGACTATGTGTGTGTGTGCACAGGTGCGTGTGCGTATGTGCGATGTACGTGTGCGTGTGTGTATGTACGTTCACACATGCAGATGTGTGTGTCTGTGTCCATGGGTATGTGTGTACCTACACTCTGCCCTCACTGTCTCCCCCTGCTGGTCGTCCTGTGCAGGTGCGACAGCTGGTGCCACAGCGGGACCAGGCCCTGATTGAAGAGCACGCCCGGCAACAGAACAACGAGCGACTGCGCAAACAATTCGCCAACCAGGCCAACGTGATTGGCCCCTGGATCCAGACCAAGATGGAGGTGAGTCCAGGTGGTGCCGACCTTAAACCACTGATCTCAGAAACCGCTGATCTCATTAACACCGTTAGTTATGGTGACCATATATTGGGTTTTTAAAAAGAAATAGGACATGGAATTATTAATACAATACTAGGCTATTTACTTGTCTATATACGGTCTACGGAATGTCCAAGAAAAAGAGGATGGCTGGTCAGCGTGTTATTTCCACTGGGGCTGTTAATAATTTCTCCCTAAGCTCCATATACAAAAACATCCCAATGAATCTGCATCTGTATAATGTCACATCAGATCCAGAGGCCTAAGGGACGGCATCATGTGTTTTAGTATCGGGATGTATTTTGATGAAGCTCCTCCCACTGTTATTCCCCTGCAGGAGATTGGTCGCATTTCGATTGAGATGCTCGGAACCTTGGAGGACCAGCTGACTCACCTGCGCCAGTACGAGAAGAGCATCGTCAACTACAAGCCAAAGATCGATCAGCTGGAGGGAGATCACCAGCTCATTCAGGAAGCCCTCATCTTCGACAACAAGCACACCAACTACACCATGGAGGTAAAGCCAAGTGATGGACCAGCCCCAAAGACGGGATTCAGGGAGCATAGTTATTTTTACTGGAAGATTTGACATTAGGTAATAAAGTAAAAATTCTCAGTAAGGATTTCAGAAAATGGCTCTGGGAAATCTGAAAGAAAACTTTTTAAACACACTTCTATCACTCGCTCTCTCTCTCTCTCTTTTTCTTCTACCTCCCTCTTTATTCATCTCCCATCTTTTGTGTCCTGTTCTTCTTGGTCTCTCATTTCTCCCCACGTTCTCCTCTTCATTTCTCTCTCTCTCTCTCTCTCTATTTCTCTTTTTCTCCTCACAGCACATCCGCGTTGGCTGGGAGCAACTCCTCACGACCATCGCTCGCACCATCAATGAGATCGAGAACCAGATCCTGACCAGGGACGCCAAGGGCATCAGCCAGGAGCAGATGAACGAGTTCCGGGCATCCTTCAACCACTTCGACAGGGTCAGTCTGGGGGAGGAGGAGGATAGAGGAAGAACTAGTAGCAGGAGTAGGGGTTGGTGGGTTTAGATGGCTGAGGGAGCTTTGTGTAGATAGAGAGAGTGCGTGTGCGTGTGCGTGTGTGTGTGTGTGTGTGTGTGTGTGTGAGAGACACTAGGACATTCTAGCATATTTATTTCCAATTATTTGCACTGCAGTGAATCCTATTCTGTGTGGCTCATATCACAGGGAGTGGCAGTCATTCAGTAGGTCAGCCTTAACCTGTAACTGTAATAATTTTGAACTGTTAAACTAGTTTTTGGATTTGAGTGTGTTTTCTTCACATTTAGCCAACATCAGTAAAAAGAGGAGATTGAAGCTGAAGGTGAGGTTATGCAATTGTGGTGTGAACCTGTGGAACAAGGCGAAAGATGTATGGCTTTCTCCAACTTCTATTAATGGCCATGGAGTTTGACTAATAACCAGACTAGATTGGAAAAGTGTTTGACTGTTTTTAGCCAAATGTATGAGGGTGTGTGGGAGTTTGTGTGCGATTTCATATTATTGACCCTTCTTAACGCAGAAATACAACAGGCTTCTAGAAAACTAAACATTTAATTCCATAATAATCTCTGTTATATGAAACCTGTTGGCTTTCTGTGTAGTTCTAACAACATCATTACTTTATGATGGTATTATTGGCAGTCCAAAGATGAGTGTAAACCTGAGTTAACTGGCTGTCTGTTTACTCACTCAGTGGAGGCAGAGAGAGAGAGTGTTACAGCTAATGCTCCATGCTGCAGGGAGCCACAATGTCAGATCTGAAGGCTCTTATTTTGACAGCAGGGTCCTTCTTATGGCACTTCCTGGAATTGTCTTGCCCCTCACTGATTTTTCTCAGCCAGACATGGCCAGGATCAATTAAAAAAATAAAAGGGGCCCAGCTTTTTTTAATGACCAATAGAAAAAAAATTATATTTTGTTAGCGGTTGTGTTTTAAATGTATGTTTTGTTGGTTTTGAACCACAATGGCTGAATCCCTCTTTGTTCGGAGAGTGGAGGAGGCTTTGGGGTTTTAAGTGATACGTGGAACCTCAGAGGAACTGAGAAACGAGCCGTTTTATTGATGGTATCAGTAACCCCTCACCTCCAGGCTTTGTCTGCCTGCCACGCCGCATATTAACTCCCAGAATGCCCCGGGACGGCCACTCACCCGAATGCCCCGGGACGGCCGCAGTGCAGCCGTTTGTGTGGCAGCCACGAGCAAGACCACTAATGGTTGTGCACTGTGTCTTTTGTTTTGTCTTATGTGCATGAACCCCCCCCCCCCCCCCATCTCCTGCCCCCCTTCATTCTGCATGAAACACACCTACCCTCACCTTCTTCACTCACCACCCAACCCCCCCCTCCCCCCTCCCCTCACCCCCAACTCACTCCCACCATGTGTGCTGCATGCCCCGCGGCTCCCCCCACGACGCCCCTGCACTGGCCCCCCCAGGACCACTCCGGCACGCTGGGCGCTGAGGAGTTCAAGGCCTGCCTGATCAGCCTGGGCTTCGATATCGCCAACGACACACAGGTACTCGTCATGGCTCCGCCCTCCGATCGACCCCCCCGGTTTAACTCCTTTTCTTTTTCTTTTTTGTTTTGTTGTTCCTTGCCCCCCCCCCCCCCTCCCCCCTCATCCTGCCTTTCCATTCCTCTCTCACTCTCTCATCCATTTTCCCCTTCCATTCGTTTCCTGGTCCTCATTTTCATCTGCTTACTCTCTATTTATACCACTATCCCACTTCGTGTTTTATGTTCAATCTGTTTTTCCTGATCTTATTCTTCATCTGCCGCCAACTACACTGCCATCCCCCCCCCCCACCCCACTGTCCACTGCCCCGCCCCTTTCTATTTCTCATTCGCCGACCCCCCCACCCTCCCCCTGTAGAAGAGAACAGGAATGATGGATGCTGAAGACTTCAGAGCCTGCCTTATCTCCGTGGGTTACAACCTGGTAAAGCTGCGACCCCTCCTTCTTACTACACCTCTGTGTGTTTCCTCTTCTCCAGTCAAGCTCAGTCAATACTTATTTATGTCTTTTATCTGTGTGTTTTCTCATTATCCTTCCTGCTGCTTGACCAAGCAGGTGAGGTAATGTTGCTTCGTGACCTCACTGAAATGAGTGGCGATTGAGGTACGGTACAAACACCGCTTTCTCAGATGAAAAGACACGCTAGACGTCCTCTGCAACCGTTTTCATTTTTCTTTCTGATTAATACGTCTCGTTGGGAAAATAATGTACGTGCTCTTCAGCAGTAGACTGCTCAGCCTTCGTTTAATCTTCTGCCCCGCCTGTCAGCGCATTGAGGCCGATCGATCAGCCTCAGTACAGGGTTCTGTTGTGACCATGGAAAGAGACCAAAAATAACAGGACCAGTCACCTTGCAACCAAACTGAAAATGGCTGCACCTTCATCCCCAAACGCTGAACATTAATTTTTAATTTTTTTTTCTTTGTTCACTAGTATGTAATGCTTGAGGCTTTTGTGAACAAAGTACTTAATAGAGTAGCTTGTTATGACTGGATTCCTAGAGGATAATCCCTCTTTGAGTTTCTCTTCGGCACTTTGAGAATAAAAGTAAAATATTACCGCTGAACCACCAGCCTCTCGGAGGTGAATGGCAGCCAGCTGCACAGTCTGCATTCTTGGTTATTAGGCAGATAAATGGACTAAATAAAAAAAGACATTAGGCAGCAAGGGGAGCTGTTGTGTAATATCCCTCTGACAGCTCTGTACTTGTTATTTGGTCGAGTGCGCAGTATTGAACACCCTGGCTCTGGGAGTAGCTGAAAATAAAATGTGGCGGTAAAATATTGATCAGCATGGCCATTATGTGAAGGTACCTGTCACTGGACATGATGTAAGAGACGTGCGCAGATCGCCGTGGTGTATGTATGTATGTATGTACTGTATGTACACATGTATGTACTGTATGTACATATGTATGTATGTATGTACACATGTATGTATGTATGTACTGTATGTACACATGTATGTATGTATGTACACATGTATGTATGTACTGTATGTACACATGTATGTATGTATGTACTGTATGTACACATGTATGTACACATGTATGTATATGTGGCAGTATGGCATAGAGGCTGAAGGCTCTTCTCTGTTGTCCACAGGGCGAGGCCGAGTTCTCCCGTATAATGAGCATCGTAGATCCCAACCGGCTGGGTGTCATCACCTTCCAGGCCTTCATCGACTTCATGTCCCGCGAGACGGCTGATACAGACACCGCCGATCAGGTCATGGCCTCCTTCAAAGTGCTGGCTGGAGATAAGGTGAGGCTGGGGATAAAGAAACGTGGGGTCCAGCTGTCCCTGCCGCCAAGGCGTTAACACCACTCTGCGCTAAGTGTTTGTGGCTTGTGTGAAATTCTTTGGAGTGAGATTTATCTGGAGCGCTGGTTGGTCCTGTCTGTAAGTCCTGTCTGTTAGGGCAGTGGTTCCCAACCCTGGTCCTGGAGTACCCCTGTGTATGCAGGTTTTCGTTCCAACCACAATTGCAATATCAGAATTTTAACAAGCTGTTAATTTTTCTTAATTAGATGTTTTTAATGTTTAGATAGATTATTTACCCTCTTGAGCCACATTTTGTTAGCAAAAGCTATGCATAGCATGAAGAATTAAAGTCCAATATTCACATTGTGCTGTATTGCAAACAATTAAAAATAGGTAAAACATTTTTTTAACTGATCAAATTAAAGACTGAGGTGAATCAATAGGCTCCTAATTGATGATATTATGGACACATGGCCACTAAAACTAACCGTTTGGTAAATAATGAAGAATTCAAAGACAAAGCAAATGATAACGAGCCAAACCTGAATTGTGTTAAATTTAAGGAAACATTATGAAGGAACACTTGTTCAATGACCTAATTAAGAGCCCATTCACCTCAGTCTTTACCTCTTTTTTGTAATTGTTTGCAATATAACACAATAAGCATAATGTGAACCTGGAAAATGTATTATTCATGGCATGTATAGCCATGTCTTTTATAATGTGATTTTTAGAGGGTAAATAATCCCTCTAAACATGATAAATTAACAGCTTAAAATATTGGGATTGCAATTGTGGTTGGAACGAAAACCTGCATACACAGGGGTACTCCAGGACCAGGGTTGGGAACCACTGTGTTAGGGTAACCCACACATTTTGACTCTGAAAAACAATGATCAACGTTCACAAGGCAGCAAATGTCACCTTCTCTTTCCTTTTCCCTGCTGTCGTTTACCCCTCACTTCATTCTGAAAGTGGCCCAACCACAACTGCGCAAGCAAGGCAGCTGATTGGCTGCTTAGATCCATTGTTTTTTTTATTGCTGGCTCAGAGCCAGGTGGATTGCAGTGATTAAAGCTGGTGAATCACTGTTAATTGTACAACATTTACACTGGTGTGTATATTATGCCTCACAAATCCCAGCTAGCTGTGCCAATCACAGAGCTCCAGAACATTTCCACACTGCCTTGCCTACCAGCATTTCCTGTTTATTTGATGAATCTCAACAGGCAGCAGAATTACATTTCTGAAATTAGTTTTCTCAATTGTGCCCTACGGGGATGCGAGTCACAGTCAGGACTGGCACGATCCACATTCCATACCAGACCGTGGGGCACGTCCATGCACTTAGAACAGTGCATTAACAGGATGAGCCAACCAGCAGCTCTCTGTGATCTAAGTCATTTGACTACTCATTGTGTAAATGGTGTAAGGAATATTCTAAAAAGTAATAATAATAATTAAAGCATCACGTGCTGCCTTATATTCATAGACCATAGTTTGGTACATGTTTTATGGTTTTGCGATGCCCCTGCCAAATTGTATGCTTTAACTCTTTAATTTGCTCTCTCTCTCTCCTTTTCTCTCTCTCTCTCTCTCTCATTCTTTCTTTTTCAGAATTACATCCTGGCGGATGAGCTACGCAGGGAGTTGCCTCCAGACCAGGCAGAGTACTGCATTGCACGCATGGCCCCCTACTCTGGTCCTGATGCTGTTTCTGGTGCCCTTGACTACATGTCCTTCTCCACCGCTCTCTATGGAGAGAGTGACCTCTGAACCCTCCTCCAGGACTACCCTGGGACCTTCAACTCAGCAATGCCCCTTCCACAGCCATCTCCTCAGTGAATTACCACCGCTAGCTCCTCCTTGCCCTTACCAAAGCTAGCTCCTGCACAGCAAAAATGCTGATGTATGTTTAACACCCTCGGATGTTTATACGAGACCATAGTCTCATATAAACACACTAGGGTGTTAAAAGTACACCGTCAGTGTTAGATTTATGCCGGCATTTTTGCTGTGTGCCTGCCCATCCCCACAGTGTACGTCTCTTCATCCATAGCTAGGCCCTCCCAGCCCTGACCACGTTCACCTCCTTCCCACCCTTACCACAGGCAGACAGACTCCCTCACTGCCTGAGCCCCACAGCCCTGCTCTTACCATGCTGGCACATTTTTTGTACACCCCCAGCTTTCTTCCACCCCGTTCCTCTCCCCGCACCCTCGCTGCCCCCCCCCCCCCCCCACACCCCTCCCCCCTGCTCCATTTGTTGTACTTGCTTTTGATGCAATGCAGCACCTCTCCAGGTTTACAAAGGGGAGAGAGAATTGTTTCTTTCTGTTTTTATTTTTTGTTGTTCTTGTTTTTCTTCAAAAAAAAAAAAAGAAATAAATAAAATTAACATATTTTATTATACAGAACGAAAAAAAAAAAGGTATTTTTCTCCACCTGATTTAAAAAAAACAAAAATAAAGACAAAAAATTGCAAACAGTGGTCTTAATTTTTTCTTTTATGATCCATGTCCATGTCGTCGGTGACTTCATAGTTTACCTTTAACAAGTGTGAATACTATAAATTGTATAGCGTAATCTTTCATAGAATAATGTATGTATGGCATACAGAGATCAGTTTTTCTGCCTGGTGCAATTTAGAAAACTAGACAAAACAAAGATGAAAATATGCAGCGGGGGAAATAAGTATTTGACACGTCAACAATTTTTTAATGGAACATATTTCCAATGGAGCTATTCACATGAAATTTTGACCAGACATTGGTATTAACTCAATAAAACTACACAGCTAAAGAAATTGTAACATTCCATTTCTTAAAAAAAGTTATGCGCAATAAAGTGTAATGACACAGGAAAAAAGTATTGAACACGTTAAATGAAATGTATTTAATACTTCGTGGAAAAGCCATATTTTTTTATATTTGGTCGCATATCCTTTACATGCCATGACTTCCTGATGTCTGTGACCCAACAACATCAAAAGACTCTTGATATCTTATTTTTTGGTGCTCTTACAAGCGATACTATAACATCTCTGCATTTGAATGGATCTCTATGGGAATTGGGGGGTGGGACTAGACATCAGGAAGTCATGGCATGGAAAGGATGTGCGACCAAATATAAAAAATATGGCTTTTCCACCAAGTATTAAATACATTTTATTTAGCGTGTTCAATACTTTTTTCCTGTGTCATTCCACTTTATTGTGCATAACCTTTTTTTTTAAGATTGGAATGTTACAATTTCTTTAGCTATGTAGTTTTATTGAGTTAATACCAATGTCTGGTCAAAATTTCATGTGAATAGCTGCATTAAAAATATGTTTATTTCAAAAATTGTTGATGTGTCGAATACTTATTTCCCCCACTGCATGTATATCAATGGTTCATGTTATAGGATAAGTAAAGTTATTATGTTATAGGATAAAATACATTTTATGCTATATTATGACCACTCATATTTATATCATAATTACCAAGATGTTCACAGAAGGATAGTCCATGAAAGAAGCTTCCTTTGACTAAAACTCATGGATGATATATTATTTACTGATGATATATTATTTACTTATCAGATTCATAAATCTTATACTTTTAACACATTACCCATTGATGTGAGTGGATATTTTGATGGAACTAGAAGTGGAAAAGAACTGAAATATTTGGGTATTTTAGTCATCTTAACCTCATTTCAACCTACCACCATATAATGCAAAGCCCAGCTATCTTTGTGCATCGCTGGTTTGAGTACTTTGATATAGGTGTGGCCACACGCACTTGACTGAACTATTTAAAAGGAGTGTTCACTCCTGTCTGTTGAGGCAGCAGCGGGGCAGTCATAAGCAATCTGGAGAATAAATCCTATCTGCCAATGAGGAGGACAAATGGCTAATTGATTGTGAAAAGATGGCGCTACTGATGATTTATCAACCAATCAGATCATTAAAAATAGCTAACCAGTAGAGGTGGAAATCCAGGGGGACATAAAGTAAAAGTCCTTCCCAGTATTTTGCTCAAATCACCTGGATTTGCTAATTAACATGATTCTTCGGTGAGGAGGTAGAACTAATTAGTGAAATCAGCTGGCTGAGTCTATGGGTGAAAGAAACACATGGTAGGACTTTTACTTTATGTTCCCTGGATTTACACCTCTGCTAACCAGAGGTCGATCGACTGTCGATTTATAGCCTTTTCTTCACACACATCAATATTTAACATGCTCACTCACTCCTGACATATTGTTATATAGAATATAATAGAATAACTTTTATTTTCCCGCGAGGGAATTTCAGTTGTAGCCCCAGCAACAACAAAAAAGACAGACAGTGGGGCAGACCCACAACACACAAACAAACATATCAAACAAATACATCCAACAGAATTGTTACATCAATCAAGTGAATTAAAGTGCAATACAGCCATGATTAAAAATAGCCCCCGCTGTCCCGAGATGTCCAGTGTCACCAAGCAGTCCAACACACAAACTCCGCCTCCACATGAATGGCAATTATAATGAATAAATAATGCAATTAGAATACAATAAATTTATATGTTTGTTTATTTAGAAACATCTCAACAGAAAGCAATGTCCAAAATGTCAATTTTTTTCAGTATATGTGAAATACAAAAAACTTTTGACAATCTATTTGCTTGCCAGGTTAGTCAGTGAATTATTTGATTATGTAACACAAGATAGCAAAGCCTTTACATAGGATGTCAATACTTTTTTCGCCATTTATTTTCACTGTACACTTACACCGCCTGCTGCAAACTATGTAGACTGCAAGCTAAGTGTATGTACTTTCGGATTGTCCTGCCTGCCTATGTATTTGAAATACAAAATATATATATATATATATTTTTTTTTTTAATGTATATTTGATTTTTATTAATCTCTTACAGAATGTACTTGAAAGAGCGGAACATAGTTTGGATGAAAAGATGCTGGTGGGAACATAAAGTGAACCATTTGTTACAGGAAGTGACGTCCACCAAAGGGAAAGCACAAAGCAGTTCTGTGATTAAAACCAGGCGGGGAGATTTGTCTAACTTCTATCAAAAATGTGCTTCTTCATTTATTTGATACAACAATACCGAACCGTGTGATTTGTAGTATGACCATAACCATCGTTATGATGCCCTTATTACTTTTTACATCCCAGGCGTCCTTACACTTTTGTAATATGAATCATATCTATGATCGTGAGGTAAACGTTTTGATTGTGTACTAAATAGAACTGTGCACATTATTGCTTAGCAACTGGGTTAAGGATTCGATTCGACTTTGACACCATTTTGTGATTATCAGAGCTCATGCAATTAAATTTTTACGACTATTATATGCCCCTGAAATTGGTCTATTTGTCCCGTGCTTGTCATTATAAAAGACAAATAATTAAATATCTTAATGATCAGTGTATGCTACGTGTATACTGTCTGAATGAGTTGAAAAAAGCCGGTCAAACAGTCAGTCAGTCTTACGCCAAAGAGTTTACAATAAAGGGGCCTTTCACATTACAGCAGTACATACTGGTGTGCTGATGACGGAGTAGCATTTCCTCTTGTTCACCTTAGCTTTGGTTAGCTAGATTTAGCAATGCAACGTTATCCTTGTAGCTGAAATATTGTTGCGCGTATACGCGAGTAACGTTAAGTTAAAGCAGAACGAGAACGAATAATTATTGCCAGAATAATCATGTGGAGCCCATTTAAGGCTTTACAGAAGAACAAGACGGTCAAATACGGAATCCCGATGCTTGTGAGTTGTGACAGTTGCTAAGTTATGACCTTTAGCTACAAGAGAAACCACGGCTAGCAAATGCTAACACGCTAACGGCACCTAAGTTACGTTAGCGAAGCTATCGTGTGTGTTACTTCAGTGATCGCTAGCAAAGCATCAATGATGACAACATAAAAACAGGTGGCTAACGTTAGCTAGCTAACCAGTGAGGCACAGTATTATGGTACCAGTAGCTACGTTAGCTGTTATTCTTGATTATCTATTATTCTACTAGATTTGTTGGCTAACGTAACATGCACCAACGTTCACTGGAGACGAGTTGAATGGGAACACATAGCTAGCATAACGTTAGCCTAATTAACCTCTCCAGGAACAGCAGCTAGCTAAACATTTTCTCTGTGTTAACGCTTAATTTACAGTACTTGGACTCAAGCATTACACATGCAATTCGAAATGACAGTAGTTTAAATACAGTTTATGATATTTTGGTTTCAAAATGTCCCCCCCCTTCAAACGATTTCCCAACCTTTTACGAACGATTCTTCTTTGCAGTTGCTGGTCGTTGGAGGTTCCTTCGGGCTTCGAGAATTCACACAAATCCGATACGATGCCCAGAAGATTAGGAAGAAGGTATCATGTTGCAAATAATTTATGTGACTAAATGTAATTTGTTATATTTTATACATTTAACCTGCAACAGATATGTGGCATTTTATATATTTACTTAATATGTACAATGCTTTTTTTGAGAAGACGAATAACGTTAGACATAATAACATGATTATTTACGAAAGCAGTTGAAATTGTGTCTTCCTCTTTTTAAGAAAATTATTATTAAAAAGACCACCAAAGTTGATTCAATGCCAGAAAACCAAAATATTGGGTTTAATGACATTTTAAAATTTTCCACTGCAGGTGCATGTTATGTAGTAGATCTACTATTAAAGGCAGGAATTGGGCCTCTTCCAGGTGTATCAAGAAGTTGTGAGACTAGACTTTTGGGTTACCGACATACTGCATGTTTCATTCAGGGCTTTCATTTCTTATCGCTAATGCTGTAGCTGATGCCCTCTTGGATCCAGATAATGTTTCGCTAATCACTTTCACCCCTCTTTCACCCCACTTTCACCCCTTTTTCACTACTTGGACCTGACTTCACAAACAGCATGAATCACACATGCAAAGCTTAGAAGGCAGAAAAAACATTTGTACTCATGTGTGTATATATATATATATATATATGTGTATATATATATGTGTGTGTGGGTGTATGTGTACGCACACATCTTTAAAAAAAAATTTAAATCAAGGAGGCTTTATTGTTCTCTGGGTGTTATGTCACCCTGCACACTGTGGGCTTTAAGCCTATGGGCTTGCCATAATAAGCCAAGCCATGATAATAGGTATTATACCAAACAGAACCTGAGATATAATGGCTTTTTTCCCACATATTTTTAGGGGCTGAGAGCACACTGAGCGGTGCTGCCGGGTTTCAGTGGCCATTTTGTTTTCCTCCCGGAATATCTGTCACTGAGTGGAGAGTAGCCACTACCTGCAGTTAAGTGGGTTGAATCGATCTCGAATCCCGGGTTCTTCCTCCCTGAGGTGTCTTCACCTAATTGGACCCCCAGGTGCCTAAGACATGTGCTGCTCCTATGGAAACCTATCGGGCTGTCGGCTGAATTGTCCAAGAATCACGAGTGTATCATTTCATTTCTGCCTGGTGGTTTGTTTTCCCAACTGAGCAAATTGCCTGACTGATTACAGCTTCCAGTGACCCCCCTGTCCACCCCTGCATTAGCGCCACTCGCACTGCTTTGTGTGGCTGTTCAGTATGTGGCGACACTCACACTTACATTTTAGTGGTTATTTAAGCTCCGAAATCTCTCAAAATCACGAATGGAATCCTGAATCTCCTCTGTGACAGTCACACGTCTGAACAGTGGGAGTCTGTGACTTCTTCCCTGTACTCCGCCTCTCTCTCTCTCTCTCTCTCTCTCTCTCTCTCTCTCTCTCTCTCTCTCTCTCTCTCTCTCTCTCTCCAGCTCAGCGTCAACATGTTAAACATTCTCGCATTGCTGCCGCTCAGTGAAAGATTTACAATGCCAGTGCGTGCGCCAAAGTTCTTAAATGGGCAGTGAAATCACACGCATTAAGATACAATGCTCAGACACACACCTGTGGTGTTAATAGAGTGCAGCATTTAAGCATTAAAATGATGCCAAAAAAACACTATTCTAGCCAAGTGACCCGCCAATTATTGTCCCTTGCCCGTATTGTATAAATAGCCTATTGTTTTAAGCCCTCTATCATTTTCACCTTGAGCACATTTTTATTAGAGTGTCATAATGACTCTGTTATGTAGAGGGTGTCTTTGAGTTTGGCAGCAAACAAGTTTGTTAAATTGTGTCCCTCGAAAAGTAAAGTGGAAAAAGCCCTGTACTCGTGTCAGGAGTTTTACTCCGATAGACCTGGGCCCATTATCCTGAACCGTTCCATACTGCAGGTATCCCGTGTGTGTTGGGAAGTCTAAGAATACTGGGAAGTTTTCTCAGGAGTGCAAGAATCCTGCTAAAAAGGGTAAATTTTTAGGACTTGGTGTTCTCTTAAAATGGCTAAATGTCAGAAGCCCTCTTGAGTACTGGCAACCTCACAATACACTCCGGTATTAGGCTGCTGTGGGACATGAATAAGCACACTGAGTTCGCAATTTTCCCGAACGGTGAAAGGTTTTGGAGCACTGCATGGACAGGGGGCTCTTGAGAAGGATTCATTCTGGATTCTGTGGCTTTCGGGTGATGCGTACAGTACTTGCTTTGAATGCAGTGACATAAGAAATGAATTAAAAGTGGGCACAGTATGTTACGGTCTACCCAGAGGAATAAAGCTAGCTTTCCAAAATTGGGCTGAAGGTTGCGAAAAGATAAACCAGTAGTCCGCTAGCTATTAGGACTGATTTTGTTGAAGATACACTTAAAGCTTTTTTCCCCCATTGCCTGTGAACATTATTTCAATTTAAAAAATGCCTTTTTACTATTTTCAAAAGAGGCTTTGATAGATGGACAAGTTTTAAAAGATGGAAACTGAAAGTAATGATCAACTTTTTTTCTATTACGACTGATTTAGCTGAAGATACATTTAAAGCTTTTTTTCCATTGCCTGAGACAATATTTTAAATTTTTTACTATTTTCAAAAGCGGTCCCGATAGATGGATTGATATCACCCATATCAATATGTAGCCGATGTATTCTCTCTCTTTTTTGTATTTTGCACTGCAATATATCTTGTTTGTCATACCTGTCTGTATCCTGGCCCTGTTAGAATCTGAGTTTAGTTTGTGGTTCTATCCATGTAGCTTCTCATTTTCAGTTCAGTGAAAAAACCACAATCATCTAGGGGCAGGCCTGTCTGAGCAATTTCTGAAGTTTTACAGCATGGTTACAGTCTCTGAAATCCCAAATGAAACCACCAGAGAATTAAATGGCAACTCTTGTAGTCTGAGAAACTGGTGGCTTTGATCCACCTCTCTTTCTCTTTATCCATTTCAGTACCAAAAAAAACTCGTTGCCACTGTTTTTTAAATGTCGTTTTTCTGGATGGGTTGAGGAGAAAAATAGATAAATTACATACCCAAGACATTTCAGATTTCTATTCTGTCTTTGTGTTCATACCAATAAGAAAAGCCTTGTCACTTGCATGAAGTGACTTTCAGAGCATCCAAACGTTTCTGTGACTGTCGTCCTTCCACTGTTGACCAGGCCAGCAGAACTATGGTGTAATTTCCCCCCCCCGCTGGTCTTGTGTGGAACTGCACTGCGAAAGTAAGCCTACAGTGTCACCTTTAGGTGACAGAATAGCACTTTCCCAAAGCATCTTGGAGTTAAGATCATTTTAGAGTATTTTGTGTTTGTGCTTTATTTATTTTATGATTCAAAATATTAAAATTTACGGACATTACATAAAACGGATAATAAAAATAGTGGGAGAAAGACTAAAAAACATCACAAAAAACAAACGAAAGTAATATAAAAACAAAATAGCCTAAGATGATTTTTATCGAAGATCCTTTTGGGAAACGGGGCCCTGGCGAGTTTGGGCATTGCGTATTAATAGAATATTGAATTCTGGTGACACGGTAATATACTGGTATAGTTTTTAAACATAATATTTCCATTTTAGGCATTTACCAGACACTTATCCTGAGCAATTTTCACAGCAATAATAATCGTTTTTTTAAAACATACAATTTTTTTGTACAACCGGATATTTACTGAAGCAATTTAATTTAAGTACCTTGCCCAATGATATTATGGCAGTGCTCCTCATGCAAATTTGAACCTGCAACCTCTTTGAATTGCAAGCCCAGTTTTCAAACGATTACATTAATGCCATTACATTAATACATTAACACTACAGCTAATGTAATGTTCTGTATGTTGACTATAGTTTGAGATTACAGGGCAGCAACAGCAAATGTATATATGTTAGACAAATAATATGATGTTGGAAGATACCATTTCATATACAATTCACTTCCTTGCTTTTATCCTTCAATATTAATCCCCAGTTTTAAAGAAAAAAGGACACTCTACGTTAATGCCGATGTGGATCCATTTTGAACTCAACCTGTGCCATATCCTCTATTAACAGCTGCTGGGTTCGGAAGTACGCCACACAAAATTAAATGCACAGTTCCTTTGTCCTTGAGTTATCCCCTTCTATGACTCATATCACTAATGAACAGATTCATCATTGCACTGGCCTTTGCTGCGTTTCTACAGCCCACAGGACTGACGAGTGCTGATACCGCACCTCTGCACGCTTTCCTTCCTCTTGTTTGGGATCACAGTCATCGGTGACTATAGAATATCTAATATGGAACATTAATCTACAGCCATACCACCAGCCATATGCTGTCATGTGTGTATGTAGCTAGCTAGGTGTTACTTTTTACTGGGTTACATCTACGCTAAGTCCTGCAGATACAAGATTGCTACTGGAAGTGCTGTGCGGTTGCCCAGTAGGTGGCGCTATTTCCTCTGGGTGAAGTAGCACAGAGATGAGAATTTGAACATCAAATATATAGTCTTGCTATGTGCCAGTGCAGTGTACACAGCCGTTTTGATGTTGAAACACCTTTGATTTTTTTCTTGTTCAGTATATATGTGGCAAAAGCATTAATTGTCCGATGGTTTATGTGTGGTGGAGCTGTGATTGTCCCACTGCATTTCCACTCTAGAATCAGAGTTCTGAAGAGGGTCCAAGGGTGGAACTCAGTTTATTTAATTTAAATCGCGAAACGACAAGATGGACATCATAAATTACACCGAGCTGGCTGATGTTACCGAGCAGGAAATGGTTTCAGTTAAGGATGCCATCATGTAGGCTTACAGTGCCCTCCACTATTATTGGCACCCGTGGTAAAGATGAGTAAAAATGGTTATAAAAAAGTTTGGTGAATTAGCTTAATGTCACACTGAAAAAATGAGAATAATCCAACCTTTAATGGAAGTAAATTTATTATGAGAAAACAAAATCCCTCATCAAGAAATAATTATTTTTAACAAAACCATGTGTGCCACAATTATTGGCACCCCTGCATTTATATATAGAATAAAGTAATCATTTTTAATATTTGGTCGCATATTCTTTGCAAGCCATGGCTTCCTGATGTCTGTGACCCAACAACATCAAAAGACTCTTGATATCTTATTTTCTGGTACTCTTACAAGCGATACTATTAACGTTTCTGCATTTGAATTTTTAATAGCACTTTTTATTCATCTTTACCAGGGGTGCCAGTAATAGTGGAGGGCACTGTATATATTTTTAAACCCGGGATATATGTCCCATTGGGCTGTAAGGCGTGTTACTGTAATTGTAATCCTTTCAGCAAGCTTAGCCTTTGATCACCTCACCAGAGCAAAGCTCCCATCGTTGAGGGGGGTTCCTTTTGTGTTCAGGCCCTCATGAGTTACGGTGTTGGGGGGTCGTGCTGAACTGGGGATGTCACTGTGGGGGGATGGGGGATGGGGGATGGGGGGATGGGGGGATGGGGGGATGGGGGGGGGGGGGCTGACTCTCACACTGTGGGTCAAACCCTGGGTCCCTGTGTGATGGATTATGTGGGGGGGGGGGGGCAGCTCCCCCCATGGTTGCCGTGGCAGTGAGTGTCATCGGGGTCAGCGCCAGATGGCATGATGCTCCCTTCATTACTGTCCTCGTGAGCTGGCACTAGAGTTAGTGGGGAGGGGGGGCCTTACCCCTGGAATTGTGCCTGCTTGTGCATCACAGCTGCCTCCTCCATGGGGGCCTGGGGTACGTATTTCCCCCCAGTGTCCCAACCTCCGCTGTGCTTTCCTCTGTCAGCACTGACCCCTCATCTTATCCCTGTCTCAGCTCAAAGTGAGAGAACACAATTTATGCTGCATTATTTTGTGTGTGCGTGTGTGTGTGTGTGTGCTCGTGCATGCGTGCGTGCATGCGTGTATGTGCACGCTTATGTGCAATTATGCGCATGTGTATATGCTTGTGTGTGCGTTGGGGTGGGGGGAGAGGGGGAGGTGCGAGTGCGTGTGCAAGTGCGAGATAGAAAATAAGAATGGTGCTATACGTGCAAACTCTGCCCACGCAGAGCATATTCATGTTATGAGAGGGGAAAAAACGTCCTGATCTATTGTATGTGAATCATGTTACCAAACAGGAAGTGCTCCATCCTGCAGAGAGTATCTGACCTATTTAACATTTTATAGCACTTTCTAGAGTGAATTAAACTGTGCAAAACCACCATATATTTCCTCTTATAGTCTATTGTCTGCTTACTGAGTCTAATTTATTTAAAAGGAAACTCACAATAGCAAAGACTGCCAATGTGAAAACTTGAAAGAGTCACATTCTCTCCATTCCAAAATGGGTATAATGAAGGTTTGGCGGCTGTCACGGCCGCTAGTACATCGTGGGCGACAGAACGCGGGCACTTCATGCACAAAAAATGAGCAGAATTTAAAAAAAGAAATTCAATTTCCTTCCATTTTGGTATTCAGTGGGTACAATTAATTGGATTACAAAAGGGGGAATTAAATGTGTTCTGTGAAAAGTCCCTTTTCCGTATCGGCGCAGATTGGATGTGCGCTGCAATCCAATTTCCCCACTGTGCGCTACACACTAGGAGCAGCGCAGTCAGCTGACCATGAAAAGGCGGCATTATTTTAATGGCGTACGGTTAAAGTGTCTCTGTTCTCTTCCGATCTCAGGAGTGGGGCAGTTCGTTGTGTAGATGTGTCGTTGTGTGTGCGCGGAGACGGGCTGATGACAAAGCTGACTGAAACGTTGGCTGCGCATTCACATGAAAGCGCGACGGGGAGCGAAATCAGAGCGTTCGCCCGCTCTCATGGGTCCGGGGTGTGATTACCCAAAGTAGCGGCTGAAGAGGAAAGTGTGTTTATCGCTCGCCGGCTCTTGAAGCCACATAATTCACGGGAGCCGCACACGCGAAGGTGACACGCGGGTGCGCCATTCCCGCGAAATCGAGCAGAATAATTTGTTTGGAAATGGTTTGTCTGTCCGCCCGCGCTCTGTGGGAAAACGGAGCGGAGAACCTGGGGCGTTTGATCACAGGGTGTGTACCCCCAGCACGCAAACCTCCGCAGAAAGAACAGCCAGCGCTGCCATAGCGGGTGTCATCATTTATACATTAAAGAGATAATACATGAGAGAGTGCGCGTGTGTGCGCGCGCCTGTGTGTATGTGTGCGTGCATGATTGTATGTGTGCCTGTGCACGTCTGCATGTATGTCTGTGTGCGTGTGTGTGTCTTTGTTTGCGCACATACACTCGTACATCTGGGATGAGACTAGCCCTGTTTTACTCTCTTTTCTCCACGCTCTATCTCTCACTGTGTATCCTGGCCCATTTCTCTCCGTCTCTCTTCTGATTTCCCACTCCCTCCATCTCTGTCTCTCTCAGTCAGGCTCAGATCGGGTGGAATTCCGGGAATGTCTCCCCTGTATAAATGTTCCTAAATCATCCCACTTTAGTGAGCGGAAATATCCGTCTCTTATCGGGGAAAGCTGGGCTGAGGGCTTCCCGCTTATTGTAAAGTAGCTTTCTCTCCCCGGCACTGAATCACGCCCCGGTCACTCTGCTCCTGTATGCTGGGCGAACGGCTCCCCCAGCCCTGCGGCCAGCCCTCATTAAGCAGCCTGGCAGCGTAGAGTTATGGCCCGCCGATCTGCGCCTATGGGCGTGTGACGTGTGACATTTGAACTGAAGCTCGGAGTCATTATTAAAACGCTGCTGCTGCCCTTCCCTCGTTACGTTTCCTCCTCATGGGGCGGCATGCTTGTCCCCCGCGTGGGATCTTGATTGCCGGTGTGATGTCATCGTGCTGATCCTGAGCATGATAATGTCCCCTTTACAGCAGGGCAGAGTACCACAGTAACCATGTGATATGGTGGTGTTGAGCACCATGAGTAGTACCTGGCTGTGTTCAAATCAGAGCCCTATCTACTGCATCCTGTTTACTGTGTACTAGCATACTGTATACTACTTATTGCATACTGTTTAGTGACGTGCAGTATGCAAAAAATATCCTACATACTATTTTCAGCGAAAATCTGGAAATGGGTGTATCATCTGGGGATATAAAGAACACTCAATTTTCAGAATTGTTGCATACTTAACAGCTTTTTTAAAGATGTATACTGAACTGGCATACTGAATAGTAGGCAAGTGTGCTGATTTGGACACGGCCCGTCTCTCTCTCTCTCTCTCTCTCTCTCTCTCTCTCTCTCTCTGAGTTCACCTTCTTCCCCTCCTCTCTCCCAGCTGGACCCGGCGCTCGAGGCCCGAATCAACATCCAGAAACAGCCTGTGATCCTGGAGGAGGAGTATGAGGTACCGGGGGGGGGAGTGGTGAACGGGCAGTGTGTGTGTGTGTGTGTTTGCATGTGCGTGTCCGTGCATTTGGGAGTGTGTGTATACGCATGCCTACATTGGCCTTCATATGTATTCATACCTTGAATAGTTTTTAGGTTTCCTTGAGAATATTTACACTTTTATGACCGCCCATACTGCACGGAGAAACATTGTATGTATTTTACTGCTAATCTGCTGCTTTTTGAAAAACAGAATAATGAATAATGTATTCACCCCTCATACCCCAGTGCTCTTGTGAATCCCCGTCTGATCTTAATGACACAGAGAAGATACTTTCGGTACTTTTCATGTCTCAGGGCCAGGATTTAACCACTGTCTTTGTTTTCCTTTACGAACTTCTTTATATATTTATTCACTTTTTATTTATTTAGTTCAACTAAAATAAATTTGTTTTTGGAGAGAGAGAGAGAGAGAGAGAGGCGCAGAGAGAGAGAGAGCGAGGCGCAGAGAGAGACGCAGAGAGAGAGAGAGAGAGAGAGAGGCGCAGAGAGAGAGAGAGAGAGGCGCAGAGAGAGAGAGAGAGGCGCAGAGAGAGAGAGAGCGAGGCGCAGAGAGAGAGAGAGCGAGGCGCAGAGAGAGAGCGAGAGCGAGGCGCAGAGAGAGAGAGAGAGCGAGGCGCAGAGAGAGAGAGAGAGAGAGAGGCAGAGAGAGAGAGAGAGCGAGGGGCAGAGAGAGGCCTCCAGCCCATGGATCCAAGTTTTTTGTTAGCACATTTAAGTCTCTCTTTCCTGTATTTCTGATAAAGGCAGTGAGACCAGAGAATGAAGCCGACAGTGAAACGGACGCATCCCAAGTGGCATTAAGGCACAGTCGGGGGCTACTGAGTGGTTTAGCTGGTGAAGGGTGCCCATCGTGACACGTTTGAGTCATAAACCAACTATGACTGGCGAGTCTACAGCGATGTAACACGATTGGCCAGTATGGGCTGGGCTCCATCATGTTACTGCTATGTTAGCTGGATTACATTACTGGCGTTAGGCGCATGCCCTTATTCAGTGCAGCTAGAAACACAAACCCAGTGCAGTAGCACCATAGTGGGGGAAGTGTGTGTGGGTGCATGTGTGGGTGCATGGTGCATGTGTGCGTGCATGCGTCTGTGTGTGTGTGTGTGCGCAGGTGGCATAACTGGAGATGGCATAAAATTGGCAATTCTAAATTGGGGAGAAAAAGATTGAAAGGGAGAAATGAAGGAAACTCCAAGCGATGTTGGACGATGTTTTTAAAACGCATCCCTGTATCTCAGGCTTCATATCTAATTGCTGGCTCCGGATTTGAGTTTGCCTGCCAAGCCAGTTTTCGAACAGAATATTGGGGTCTATCCCGGGAGATGGTCCCTCGAAAAATTTGAGTGTGCGATTTTATTAATACTTGCAGAATTGCACAGAGCGACAGCAGATGTATTGTATGCAATTTAATGTTCTTTAAAAGTATTTTTTCACAATAGCCCTGGAATGTAACGCTGCCTCAGTTTTTCCATGTCTGGAGGGTAACGGAAGCTTCTGGAATTTTGTTGAATCCTCGGAAGCTTTAAGAAGCAAGCCATTTGTTGTAAGGGAAGGCAAGTGGTGGTGTGAGTAACACCAGCAGCGTTAAAACCCAATAGGAAGGACTAATCAAAGTCCTGTATGGTTCTGATCATCAGGATATGTAGCATCTAAAGGAACCTCAGAACACACACAGCCTGAAGAGTGTTGTGAAAAAATGGATTCCTACTTAAGGCATTAGTCAGAGACCATACAGTCACAAACACTTCATTGTGACATCACAGGCATTGAATAAATAAATTCCATTATCCTCTCTGACTCAGATGTGTTTGAGGATGTGAGAACGGAAAGATCAGGATAGATGTAGCTTTGGGTCTGTTAAGTGGCAAGACCCTCATCATATCATCCAATCTTCATTTGTGTTGCCCCTTTTTACGCACGCACACACGCACACGCACACGTACACACGCCGTCTGATCCCTGCTGTGCTTCTCCATCCCAACAGAAGATGAGCAAGCTGAATCTGGAAGAGTGGAATAACATCAGAGGGCCCCGCCCGTGGGAGAACTCTCGGGAGTACCAGGATCAGCAGCGGGCCCAGCAGGTCAGGGGCCCTCAAGGGGACCCGCACCCTGTGGGAGGGGACACGGGGACGACAGAGGTGCAGCCAGAGAGAGCCTAAAGCGGGGGGTGAATGTGAAGGACCCCGCGCGGAGCGCTCAGCATCCCAGCCTCTGTACTCTGCCTCCCTTCGTCCTCTGCCTGGGCTATTTTTACTCCCGCTAAATAAGATACGAGATGCATGCTGTGGAAACGAACGCAAGAGGACCACGTTTGCTGACGCAGTCTGCATTACCGGTGAAAACTTTGTTTATGAATGCGCGTTTTATTTGTTCTTTTAAAAAGTGCAGGGAAGTGGAAATGTCCTTCTCTTCCGTGAGGTGTCGAGTTGGAATTTTCCAGCAGTTAGTTGAGGTGGAGTGAGATGTGGGCGGGGCCTGTTACCACGGTGAGCAGGGAGAGCCAGAGCCGCCCCCTGTTTATCGAGCGTGCTGCTGCCCGGCTGTACTGCACTGGAAGCAGAGCCGCTCCCTGGATGGAGCCCTGTATCCCTCCCACCTTGCAGGCCACCTGCTTAACAGCACTTTTTGCACCCCTTTCCATGAGTGAGAGTGAGTGTCTGAAGTCTACTGTCGTCTGTAGCACATACTGCGAATGGGTATGGCTGAGTTCAGTGGACGAAAACCTTAAAATGCAACATTTGTTATGCACTTATGTGGTACAGGAATATGTATTACAACATGAGTAATGTCATTGTACAATAAAAATTGTTATACAAGACCATTCAGGCTGAAAAATATGTTTCCCCCCCAGTGACTGGTTTGTCTTGCTGTATACCGTTTTATGCGCAGTGCCGAATATGGCCACCTGGTGGCAGTACAGTCAGCACGCGCTCAATTTATTGTCCACTGATTTAAGAATTTTTTTTTCAAAGCCGTGATACTTAAAATGAATTACGTTTATGGAAATTCTCATTCCCTGTGGTAATCATCTTTTCTTTATTGTACCTCAAATAGGCTGTTCTCGTAATTATTTAAACAGCAATTTCCCCCCCACATTTTAGGTGTTGAAAAAAAACTAGATCTAAATATTTGAAATGAATAATTCCATTTTAGACACATAAGAAAAATGGTGAAATGATTTGCTTTGTATGGGCAATAGTTCTATCCACTGTAATCGAGGCAGTTTGGCAGCTTGTTGCTTTGGCAAAAATAGTAATTTCTTTTCTTTTTATACTTCTATAAATTTGTTGAAGTGACAGAAATATCCCTCTTGTACGAGCGCTTCACCGTGCAGTGCGTAATGCGTACTCCTCCAGATTGCACTGCACTGTTTTAAGTACTCAATGACTCATTCAGCCAATGGGTGTATCACAGATCCACTATACATAACAGCTCAATCTAGGAATATTACAGAATTTATTCTTTCTTCTAGGAACGTCTTCATTCAAATTCCGTTGTCATACGCTCGTTTGTACTGATTGAACCCAAAATGGTTTATTTTACACAGGCTGCCTAGATTGAATAATTTTCTCCTCTCCCAGTTATGATGCAGTAATTTGTGAATATTAGAACAGCGTGGCCTCTCTCTTGTCGGTCACGGAGTGCCATAAAAACATGCTTTGCTCTGGTGTAGGCGCTCACGAAGACGGGCACCCAAATGACTTTATTATTCGTCTTCCAAAGGAGAAGTGTGAGTTGAGTCATCACAGTGTTTAAGTTTGCCATTTTTGCAGCTTTATTTACGGGGCCGTGTCGGGCACCGCGCGCTCGGGTTTGGTGCGCGAGGAGGAGTCTCGTACATGGCGCCCCAGCCCTCGGCTTCCCGTTTGGCAAGGGCTTTGAAACGTCAATGGTTCTCCCCAAATGTCTAAACCCCTTCTTGATATCAATAGCTCAATAGCCCTCCCCCATTTCGCTGAAGGAGACACTAATACCAGGTCTCTGGGACCGGTGGTGTATTTTGGAGGGTGAATCTTAAAGCTGTTTTAGACTGTGTGCATTGGGTTCTTTTTTTCAACCTTGAATCCGTTGCTCGGGATGAACCTGATTGCCATATCAATAACAAGGGAATACCAGTTTCACTGTTTGATCAATTTAGTCCCAATGCACCCATCTCAGCACACTGTCTCGCACTTCTAACTGTCTCAACACCACTGTAAACACTTATCAGAAGAGTGTAAGTGTAAATATCATTGCTGCTTTGATCTTCGCATTTTAGTGCTGACAATTTGATGTGGCTGTTATTTGGGGTAAACGGACTGGCTGAACCGCACAAGCTTAAATGACCACTTGATCTTGTGTCTGACCCGAATCCCTTTTTCCGTCCGAGAACACTGCATGAATAATGCCCCCCCATCTTCCCCTTTGTGTCTGTTTTATTCTCAGAGGTAACCTGGGGTAACCGCTGCCTTAACCGTGCAAACAGTACAAATACGCAGCAAATCCACAATCCTGATGAATCATGTGCTCTTGAACTGCATGCGCTGCAAATGAGGTCCTGGCTGCTGATTTCTTTATTTATATATTGGTTTTAGGAGTACAAATAGCACTGCGGTCTTTCTAAGGTGATTTGCGTCATAAATAATCGAGCATTTTCAAAAAATTTACTGCGGAAGGAAACGTGTTCTGTGTTGAGGGTTTGATGGATTTGTCAAACCAGGCCCCTCTTGTGCATCATGTGCCAACACTTTTACTCCTTAGAGATCTGGACACTTTTCTAAAATATGTGCGCAAGACGATCCCTCGATTGCTCATCTCTTCTGTGTCCGCCTTTTACCTTTCTTACTGGTGATTCAGAAGGACTTTTAATTAAGAAACAGACTGACTGCAGGCATGTACACGCACACGCATACACACACACACGCATGTGCGCACACACACACACGTACACACACACGCATGTACACACACGCACACGTATACACACACATACACACACACGCATGTACACACACACACGCATACACACACGCATACACACACGCATGTACACACGCATGCACACAGAAACAGTGGCCACTTCAGAACTTTGACACGGGTCTCTTCTTCTTCCAGGTGATTTGTGCTTCCCACCAGTGATTCATCATCTAAAAGGAAAAGTTAATTATGATATTACAAAATTCATGCTTTTCATTACCATGCATTATTAAACCATGAGCGGTGAACCAGAGCGGTGGCGGCCAGTCGGAAGTCCTGCTAAGGAAAGTGAGAGACACCCTTTCCACACACACACAGTCCTGGGTCACATGACAAATGCAATATCAATCCACGTCAGTTCTCAGGAACATCCTCATGACAGGCTTATTAATTCACCTTATTACCAGGCTGATAAAAATAGAGCGTGCCGCCCGCACTGCAGGAGACGGGCGACGCAGGCAGCCATCACCTCACAGAGAGAGACACGCTGCCGATCCTTTAATCTGCGTGCAGCGCGGCACGGTTCCTGCGCACACGTGCGCCTCGTCCGCAGCAGGGGTCCCGCTGAAGGAAGATGAGACGTTTCTCAGTCTTAACCGCATCCCAGAAGTCCCTGCAGAATTGGGCTTTCACAGGCCCTTGTGCCGCTTTTGGTTGCCATGACCATGTGACTCCCAACCCCCCTGGTGAGTCTCCGCTGGGTTCCCTTCACCGGAGGATCTAAAGCGCTCTAGCACGTGGAGCGCTTGGCCGATGGGTTATAGTGGACTCTGGGATGTGGAGCAGGCAGAAGTCGGGGGGACGGGGGACGCTGTGATTCTGTGGATGAGAGCCCTTCTATGTCCAGCGGCTGCCCCGCCCCGCCCCGCCCGAGGACCAGTGTGTCGCTTAAGCTCGGGCCGAGCGTTCGCAGATCTGGGCTGCTTTCTTATAGTCAAATTCGAGCAAGGAAGGATCCTTTAGATCGCATGAACCAGAAATATTTCCCAGGCAGCCATGCTAAGGACCGTTTCGAATGTCTTATATTGAGAAGGAAAGGAGCTTCCCAATTCCTTTAAATATCTTCTTGTAAATCTCTCTCTCCAACTTTTCCTTGACCCCCATGACGTTTTCTGGCGAGGTCAAGGAAAAGTTGCAAGGAAAGGAATAAGGAAAGGAATTTGACAATTCGAATGCAGCCCTGATCTGATCCATATCCTCGTGTGGAACACGTTTCCCATAAGGACCTATAAGCTCCGCCCAAACTTCTCCATAATTTAGACTTTTTGAAAAATTATTAAAATGCTACTCTTTTTTTGTACCCTATGTTTTGACCCTACTTAACTACCTGGTCTGTTGTTATGACAATTGGGCTCATTTGTTGCTATGGTGAGTTGCACTTGGTGTCTGACCCCCAGAATTGCTGCTTGCAGCTATATTATTAGGGGGCCAAGCATGAGCTCTGGAACACGCCCCACTTTCCCCCGCCGCTTAACCCCGACTGGAATGGCGCCACGTGTGTTTGTACTCCATTAGCGCCGGCTAATGTCCACAGGACACGCGCTTTCCAAGCAATGGCTTGAAATGTAATTTCGCTCCTTGAGGGAGGCGCAGACATTTGCCAATTAGCGGAGGAGAATGCGGGCTTGGCTGCCGTTTCTGACATCGTTCCGTTTCTGTTGAAGAGAATTTGACTTGGAGTGCAGAGAGGCTACAGGAACTGGCAACCGTTCGCGCCCGTATCAAATCCCTGAAGAAAACGATTGGAACACGCGGGGCGGAGGTGTAGAAAGTACCTATACACTATTTCTAATGCCTCCACACTGCCCGTATCCTCCAATGACCTTCCAGGTCTTCCCCCCCCCCCCCCATACTGTTGGCCCAAGCTGAGCCTTTATATCCCAGTTTAAAATTCTGCACAGATCCCCCTGCCTCTGTTTTATGACTGATAAACAGTAATAATAATTACAGCACCTTTCATCTGGTGGACGTTACTGCTCTTTACAGGCACACAAGGGTAAACGTGGAAACATTTACCACAGCTCTACACCTCACTGGAAAAAAAAAGAGTGTTTGCCATTCACCATCTTAACATCGTAACAAAATGGCCCAGCTCTTGATTTGCATGTCACATGACATCATAAAGGGAAGCTGTCACGGCTGTCCCCATCTGGCCTCAAGCAGGTGAAGACTGTTGTGTAGTGAGAAGATAAAAAATAGACACTTATCCTGCGCGTTTAAATATGGCGCATATATATGCCGACAGCAGGTTTTCGAGGTGATCGATCACTCGAAATAACACCGCGTGAAAGCAATCATGAATTAACAATGACCGTGTGGGGCTTTACAAAGACTAGTGCTTCAGAGGAGAGCAGCGCACCTATAGCCCTTCAAGCTACACTTAGTTATAGTATATAGTTAAAGCTCACTTCCTTTAACTCTCCTTCACTCTCGGAAGAAAGTGCCTGTAAGCAACTAGCCTTGGCAAAGTTGCCTAAGCTGTGATGTTGATGGTTGATGGTTGATGGTGTCATCGACGTACACTTAGTCAGTGAGGGGGTTACCGGTTTCACTAAATTGATGACCCAAGATCGAAGCAGTTTGCATCATGTCAGTAGTCCTTCTATCCTGGGAAAAAAGAGCAAATGATTGCGATGGTTAATTCCTGGCTAGATGTGTGTATTGTATGTGGATGTGCAGCGGGGGTGTGGTCAGACGGTGTCTGGCCGCGCGATTGGCTCTTGTCCTGGCGGTCGCAGTGCAGCATGCGCGAGCTGAGTCCGCCCGACACGTGCTCTTCAATTTTTCATCGAAATCGCAAGAATCTGTCATCAAATATTCATGCGGCTGGCTAAGAAAAGAAGAAATCAAATTCAATATTTACTGCGCGTCTCCACGGGCTAGGAGAACTAATTAAGTCTGAGGAGTAAAGGCAGCGATTGTGCACAATGCACTACACCCCCACCTCCTCCCACCTCCCGCCCCTACGCCTCTGAAAGCATTTCTCTCCGTTCCAAACCAGCAACAGTTGGGGGTCTTCTGTTTTTCAGACTTAAACGATCCTCTCCCAATTATGAGAGTACTGTGTGTCTGTGGTGGAAGCTCCTTCTTTTGTGCTGGGATCATTATGTACGGTGTCAGGCGCACAGACAGAACAGTAGTGTGTGTGTGTAATTGTAATTGAGCAGAGCATGGAGTTAGGTCGCTTCTGTCTTTCAGCGTGCATCTTTATTATTTATTTTCCGTACAGAGAATTCTCATTTCCAGACTCATTCCAACACTCATTTATAATAATTAACAATTTTTTTTGATGACAATGATATATGAGGATATGGTCATATCTGGCTACTTTGCATCACCTGACAACAACTGTCATTACATAATATTGTATGATGACAGCTCAGCTACAGTACGGAGACTGAAATTCAAGCCTTACACTTTTAAGAGCTTGGGTGTTTTTATTTTGGATTTACTTTGCAGTCGGACAGCTTTTGTAAAAAACGAAGATGTGACGTCCTGCGATCCTGAGTCTTTTTATACAGTTATCATTATCTCCCTACAGTCAGTGCATATCAGCAAATACTCTCTTTCTCTTGGGTTTACCTTCTGGAAGACTCTTTAGAGAATAGAGTTTTTAAACTGTTTTATTCCATTCTTCTGAGTTAGTTATTCACGTAAATGAACATTTTGCACAAAATTCTAACCGTTAGCCAGCTGGCACGATACTTGCCTTCTTGCATTCCAGGAGTTGTGAGTTGTGTAGCTCTTGTTCTCAGCAGAAATGTGAACCTTTCTTGAGAGTTGAGATGTTGACAGTTTGAATGATCGTTTGTATTGCACATAAATAGCAATACAATGTCCACAGGAACCTAGATTCAAAAATTATTTCATCCAGTACAACAAATGCAAAGAAATTATCTAATATCAACTAGTGGGATATCTGGCTCGGGATAGCCAACACAACTGGTGACCAGAGAAGGACCTTTATGTCTATGTAAAATAACAAATAAAGTTTACAGATGTATTCCAACTTGCTATTTAAATTTGTTTAGACGTGGGGGGCGGGTAAATTGATCACAGTTTGCAACACCATTACCCAGAAGGCTTTGCATGTGTTCTCTTATTTTCCTTATTAAATGTCAGCGTCTTGCTGGCTAATCCCTATAGTCAATCCGATGGTAGAGAACAAAGTTTTCTAGGTATCAATAAAAATTCATGAACTTTTCTGGGCTGCGGGGGCGTGTATTGTCTTGTACAAATGTGATAGTTTTGTTTTATCTGTTATCTTGGCCCAGGCAGAGGTGGGCACAATCTTCTCCGCTGTCCTTGTACACGTTTATTTTATTCTTCCGTTGTCTTCCTTCTGTTCCCGCACTGCATTTTTAGGAGGCGGAGTTCCTCTGTCAAGGCCCCGGGCCTTCAGCCCACATCAGCATCTCGCTCCCCATCTGCAGTACTGACAGGCAGAGGGAGGGCCCAATACGCCCTCTGCCTAAATTTAACCTGGGACGTGCTGTGCACTTTCTTTTCTCTCTTTTCTTTTATCTCTCTCTCTGCCCTCACTCTTTCTCACACACACACACGCACGCACACACGCACGCGCACACACACGCACGCACGCACGCACGCACGCACGCACACAAACACACACACGCACACAGTTGTTGGTGTATTAATGCTCTGAGGATGCCGTGGTGCTTTGTGCTGGCAGTGTCCACTGACCGGCTGCCCGCTTCTATCCTCTGCACACGCCTCTCGCACACACAACCCGCACATGCATCCCACACATGGAACCCGCACACACGTACCACACCCCCTGGACACAGGACCTCAGAAGCAGGATCTGACTAAAGAAAGAGGAGAAGTAGGAAGAGGAGGAGGAAGAAGAGAAGGGTAGGGGCTGGGATATTTCATCTTGCTCTCTCTATTTTTATTTATTTTGTTTGTTTTAATATTTCTTTTCTATATATAGGCCGTATCCTGGCAGCTGACGGGGAGTCCACGCAGAATAAATGCAGCCCCTGGCTGTTCCTTTCATTACTAACGTAACGAGGCAACAGAACGCACACATATCACCCCATCGCCACCCCCCTCCCCCCCCTCACCATCACCTCCACTCCCCAGGACCAAATGTTGTCATGGAGACAGCAGACCGGGGCAGAGGGTGTGGTGAGACAGGCGCACACTCGCATACAGACTCAGACCAGCGTATCGGATTGGATACTGGGATGGGGGTCTCAGGCTAAGGACCTATCCTTCCTACCCCCCCTCCCACTCCACTCCCACTCCCCATCCATTCCGTTTCCAAGGAACTCTTTTCTCCTCACCTTCCTGAGAGTGGCCAGGCTTGTGTGCCAGGAAAGTTGGGGAACAAATGCCAGGCCCCAGATTGAGCACCAATGAGAAATGGGTGAGGAGAGGTGGCAGTTTAACAGATAGAGGGGTGGATACTGTATGTGGCAGTCTAACGGATAGAGGCGTGGATATTGTATGTGGCAGTCTAACAGATAGAGGGGTGGATATTGTATGTGGCAGTGTAACAGATAGAGGGGTGGATACTGTATGTGGCAGTCTAACGGATAGAGGGGTGGATATTGTATGTGGCAGTCTAACAGATAGAGGGGTGGATACTGTATGTGGCAGTGTAACAGATAGAGGGGTGGATACTGTATGTGGCAGTGTAACAGATAGAGGGGTGGATACTGTATGTGGCAGTGTAACAGATAGAGGGGTGGATACTGTATGTGGCAGTGTAACAGATAGAGGGGTGGATATTGTATGGCAGTTTAACAGATAGAGGGGTGGATACTGTATGTGGCAGTTTAACAGATTGAGGGGTGGATACTGTATGTGGCAGTCTAACAGATAGAGGGGTGGATATTGTATGTGGCAGTGTAATAGAGGGGTGGATACTGTATGTGGCAGTGTAACAGATAGAGGGGTGGATACTGTATGTGGCAGTGTAACAGATAGAGGGGTGGATAATGTATGTGTTTAACAGATGCACAGGACAGAGAGGGGAGCAGTTGGGATTACAGCTCAAGGCTAATACTGTCAACAGGCATCACGTCTGCAACATTCCCCGTACATGACTGACCATCTTCTCTGACACATCTCAGTGCATAATGTTCTTTATATGGCCAACTTCGGCTTTTCATAATGTGCCTTCATCCAGCAAAGGGAATGTTTGCAAAGGCAGCCTGTTTATGTCCTTCATGAGACTCAAACCCTCTTGATCTGTCCAATGTCCCGTCCACTAATGTATGCTGCTGCCCTGATGCACAGAAACTGCATTGAAATGGGAAATCGGTCATTAATACATCACTAATAAACAACCTTTCTCTCCGCCCCAACACACACACACACACACACACACTCCATATACTTCATCCATTTTAATCCTCCATGTACTTAGCACATACAAGTCCATTTGCCATTGCAGCAGAAATGGTCACGTCCAGAGGATGTTGTTGGTTTCCTAGTTCAGATTTAATCTCTTATGATGTCATAGAGTAGAACTGCAGGGCTCCAGGATTCCAAGGCTGGCAGCCCTTCTCCTCTTCATTTCTCCCACCTTTCATGAGTGCTAATTTTTGCCCTTAAAAACCACTAATGGGGAAAAAACATGGAACAACCTTGTTTCGCTCAAGATGTTTGTGTCTTCACTGAAGATTGGCCCACAGGAACCCGGCACTCCAAGTACCTATTAATAGTGTATCCCAGAGTGCATCTCTTCCTTACAGAGATTAAAAGGGGCCATGATTTCATGACCACAGCCTCTGGTGCTGGCAGGAATACTCAATAGATAGATGGTTTCAGTCGGGAATGCTCAATAGAGTTTTAGTCTTGAATGCTCATTAAGTTTCGGTCGGGAATACTCAATAGATGGTTTCAGTCAGGAATGCTCAATAGATGGATGATTTCAGTCGGGAATACTCATTAGGGGGTTTTGGTCGGGAATACGCAACAGTGACTCCTCCTCCAATGGATTGGCAGCTGCAATCATTCTGTGCAGTACAGTAAAAGCACAGCTCTGCTAGTGGACTGCAGAGTGAGAAAGGGGTCTTTTCTTTCACGTGTTATGGGAGATGCATACTTCCGTGCTCCCTAATGATTCGAAGGATTGCGGACAAAAACATCCAAATGAAAATCGAATATTGTCACAAAAAGAAAATTTAATTAAAATTTAAAAAGAGGAATCTCATGCAATCTGAGTATGGACACGAGAACAATTAATTTATATATGCCTCTCTTAATCTCAAAGTGCTTTTACCGCAAAACGAGGAAGGTCACCTTAAACGCCACAAGTGTTCAGCACCCACCTGCGGGGTGAATGGAAGCCATTCACCCCAATTAACTTAGAGGGTGCTCAGGTGCCCAGATTAATAGAGCCAGGTTGGAAATTTGGCTGGGGCACCAAGGAACCCCTTCCACTTTTGTTCTGAAAGCGCCATGGGGTCTTTAATGACCGCAGTAAGTCGAGACCTCAGTTTAATGTTGCGTCTGACAGAAAAGCCACGTCTCCTACGGAGTGTCTCCCCTCGCTGCGATGGTCGTGCCAGGGGAAGGATTGCCCTCTACTGGCCCAAGAACACCACTTCCAGCAAAGCAGCAACTCTGTTTTTTCCCCCCATCTAGTTTCCAAACCAAATGCTAACCAAGGCCAGGCCTGCTTAGCTTCAGCCATCAGGCTGGAGAAACTCTCAGTGGCGGCCCGGCTTCTGGATATAACACCTATTTCTGACCCCCCTGAGATATCGAACTCCGGACACGTTCAACCTAAGGGTTTGTGGGCGCCACTAGTTGCTTGTTAGTCATTCGGAAAAGGTCTGTTCTGCTTGTCCACTCTGCTAACTAAATCATCTGTTGTATGTATGTACAAAATATGATGATGACGATGATGATGATGATGATATTGTTGTTATCATTATTGTTATGCTATTTTTGTGGGTTACAGGCTGTTATTACGTGCAGGGTTAGGGTTAGGGTTAGGGTTACGTGCAGGGTGCAATACAATACATTTTTTACATGCTCTGTATGCATAGCAACAGTCCCCTGGTCAGGCCGCTCTGCCATTCCCTGCCCCTCCATTCTGTGCAGTGGGCATGAGCCGGGCGTCTGAAGGTGAGCGGCGCCTGGTACATGTGGAGGCTGTGAAGGGGGGCAGAGAGGAAAACTGGATGAAGACCAGGTGGGAAGACGACCATCTGGCTGCAGAAATCTTCACAGTGGTGCAGAGGTCAATTAGCAGCGACGGTATACGGTTAGCTGTAGCGTCTCTCTCTAAAACACCCGGTCCACAGTGTGGACGAGGACGCACGTGAGAAAGAGACGGGAAACATTACTTAAAATCTATTTCGGAATAATTAAAAACCTCCTTGTGGCGAGTGAAGTGGGAGGGGCAAATTTGAAGGTCCTCTGAGAGGTTGGTGGCCCAAGCACACGTCGCAGGAAGGGGAGTCACCTGACCAAACTGGCCCTCCTACGGTCCCCCTCCATCTGCGGCCTGATTGTTTTTAAATTACACATTTGTTCAACAAGCATAGCAATCTGAACAGGCTAATATGATGCCGTACTATAGTCCCGAGCGCTGTAATTAAAATCTGATCCAATTGATTTTCCTTCCACGCAAGGCCCCGTCCCCATAGAAAAGCCTTTCTGTGCAGAGCGAGAGGCACGTCAGCGAGAGTCCTGCTTGCAAAAATGGTGTCTGCTTCAGTTTTACACAGTTTCAATTGTACCACAAAGTCATAAAAATCCGCGTAAAATATCAGTTTAGTAGCATGTGTCTGCCTCTTGCAGTTTTTCAAAGCATAACTTTTTTTTAAAGAATAACAGTACTTTCTTGTTGGGAGTTGTTTCGTTGTTGCTGCATGACTGTACATCTTACACTCTCACAAAAGGATGTGTTAAAATTCAACACACTTTTTGAGTTACTACTCTTGTGTCACTTTCAACACATTTCCTGTCAAATGACACAATTTATATAAAATGTATAACAGTCAATAAATTCTGCTTCTCTTGCAGAGCCGAGGAAACGCAATGATATATGATATTCAGAAATATGATATTCTTCACTTAATAATGACCTCACTTAACTACTGGTTGAATTTCCCTCGACTGAATTACATTAAAATGAATATGATGTAATATAAAAAGTAATCTAATGTTACATGAATATGTAGAACGTGTCGTACTGTTGAAGTAAATGGCACATCGCTCTGTGGATGTGGATTTAATAGAATTTTTGTGGAATTCACATTAAAAGGGGATGGACTCTTCCGTGAAGTACCATATATATCTGCTGGTGTTTTAAACGCGAGCAGTTTTTCTTTTGCCATGACATTTGTGAAAGACAAACCAGAGCATTGCAGCGAGGGACGCTTTAGTAGGCAACAACAGTAAACAACTTTCTTGTTCGATCTGTGCTTTCCTCCGGTTTATTTCACGAATGTCATGGCAAAAAAAAAAACTTTGCGTAGCTCAAAGCGTCCACGTTCGCGTATTTGCGTGAGGTACGTTTCGGCCCTAATGTTGGCTAACGAGCTTAATTGGACAACACATATTTCCCAGGAATCTTAGCCAGAAAGAACACAATAGATACTACTAAGAAAGTAGCCTACCAGAAATTATTCTTCTTGTTATTATTATAATTAAAAGTGTTTGCAGTAAGCTACATTGTCTGCAGAGTAGTGTAGACAAGAGGAATGTTCGGAGGCTATTGTAATTTTTTTAAGTGACTAACCATGATGCAGATATGTTTGGGAAATTGGAGGTTTATAAATCAGGTATTGCAGCTTGCAGTAAGCTATTATCAATTCTTAATGTATTATCGTAAATTCTTAATTGTCCTAGTAGTTCATTTTATGGTGACATTGTGTTATGTGTGAAAAGGATAAACTGAACAGAGCTGAAGAGAAGAAATGAATGAAGACATAATAAAGAAATGTTGGTGAGGCGAGCGTTGAAGGTTCGGGTTCCACAGTGAGTCAGACATGACCGCAAGAGCACAGCAGGCTCCACACAAACACATTTTTTACACAAATTTTTTTGTTGGCATTTGTGTGATTTTAACGCATGTAGCCAATGGCACAGTTGTTTATAGAATATTTTTTTTACATTAATGCAACAACACGATGTTAACGATATTCTGCTTTAAAACTTTTTTCTTTGCTTGACAAATGGCCATGGGATACCAGTTCCCATAATGTAGCTAGTCTGCATTCTGCCGTGGTGTCCAGTGACTGAATTGTTTCATGTGATATGGGGGCGGCTGTGGCTCAGGAGGTTGAGCGGGTCGTCCGCTGATCGCAGGGTAGGCGGTTTGATCCCCTCCTCCTCTCCAGTCCATGTCGAAAGTGTCCTGGGGGGGCAAGACACACCCACCCCCAATCCCCAATGAGCAGGCTAGCACCTTGCATGGCAGCTGCCGCCATTGGTGTGTGAATGGGTGAGTGAGAGGCCATTGTAAAGCGCTTTGGATAAAGGCGCTATATAAGTGCAGTCCATTTACCATTTACCATATAGGCTATTTGTCAGTGTCCGTCTGACTTTCACCATTTCGCTGTAGTACAAGTGAAACATTGAACAGTTAATATTGAAAACGTCTTTTGCCTTTGCAATAAAAATACGTTTGTTAATATGAAAATAATAACAGTGTAGTAAATGAAAAGTATTTAACAGTTGCCCATTGTTTTTGTCGAAAATAAACTTGTGTCCTGTTGGCAGTAGGCCACAGTAGCTTCATGGAATACACAGAGCCATATAGCGGTTTTGTTTGTGATTCTGTGATGTGTCCACATTAGTTTGAAGCGTTTTTATTGGGCGATAAGCTTGGGAGAGCAGGTATGCGATGTTGTTACCCAATGGGGAGAATTATTTCTGGAGGGTACGGAGGCAGGCAGGTACTTAGGGTCTCTGGGTAGGCAGAAAAAATGGGAAGAAGAAGCGGAAGAGAAAGGAGAAAAACGGCAAAATATCCCAAGTTTGGGGCTTTATTGTATGGATGTGTGAAGTTGCATCTGAATTATGTGTGGTTACATGAGGTCAGAACGTGAAGAAGTTACTGTGGTCATTGTGCCAAACTCTCTGTGCTGTATAGGTATGGGGCATGCCCCACTAAGCCGTAACTTGGCGGATGGCATACCTGCCATCCCAATACTGCAATTGTGACCTTCAAGGGACTTCACGTGAACTTTACCTGGGGTGGGGGTGGTTGAAGACTTGGAGTTTCACTATCAATATATTGATCAGTTGTCAAACATGATCTTACACCCCTCATGGAGAATTTCAGAAGCCAAAAAAAGTTTGAGATGCAAAAAAGGGGAAATATATAAAGGTTAAGACGATCTGCATAGTTTATGTACTTTTTCTGATGACGTAATTCACGGACTGTCAAAATCATTTGATGACAATTATGTTGTTGGACCTCTGACCACCTACGTGCAATCACGTGAAAAACGCCGAATTAAAACGATGTGGAATGTGAGATTATCTAACCCTCACCGAAAATAAAAGCATAACTCGACGGTGATTTCCTTTTTTTTCCTGTGCAAAAGAGGTGAGATAACACAATTACGGCGTTTATTTTGTCAATCGCTGCTCCGTGCTTACCCAAACTTCAGGTGTGACACTCAAGTCTTCTCGGAAACATGGCTCCGAGAGCATAGGCTATAGCGAGCTTTATTCCCGCGCTCCTTCCGGTGATATAGACTATGCGCGAGGAAGCCCTTTTGTTTTCGCAGCACCGTGAATAACAGGCAGTTCTGGAAAATTCCTGAACTCCGTCAATGTACAGGGGACGTTCAACGCGGAGCAAAAAAAAAAATCGGATCTGGTTTAATATTGCTAGCGAATCGTTCTGAATATATTCGACAGCTTGAGGTAAATACATTTTTACAGGTCGCTTCCCCAACATTGACGATATTTCCCACATGCCCCCTGCTCTCTATCGTTTCCTTCCACAGTTGCAATAAATATTCATAGTTTATGTTGCAGGTTTCGCTCCCAGCTGATACAGTGACGTAGACGTGTGTGTGTCTGATTTTTTGGTATAGGGGGGCGGAGGAAGAGGCAGGGGGCGCGCGGCTGTGTTCGTTCAGACTCGCTATTTGAATTCGCTCTTGCAATGCTTCAGAGAATGGGCATCCCTTCCGTGGAAGCGGAAAGACATATATGCTGTAAATAAAACAGATCATTGAAATTGAAGGGAATCGCGAAAGATTAAAAAACCGGAGCTTGCGATTTTGCACCGCATTCACCTCCATCGTTCCTCCTTAAAATGAAAGGATATTCATTTTTAAAAGGATGGATTAAGACTGGTGTACAGTATTTATATTTGTACGTATATATTTTTGTATCGTTGTAATACTGTTACGTTGCATTAATTTATTTTCTACGGAAAATCGGCTTGAAGGCGCACGAAGACCAAATTTATATTTTCTACGCTAACGCAGACAGGAGAGGAGGGGGAAACACTGCTGAAGCCGTGGTGTCCGGGAAGAGCCGAATGCATGGATTCAAAGCTTCCAGCAATCACTGACGCCTCGATCTCAGATTGCCCTCTTCGTCACTGACAGCTGGAGCAGTCCATCCAACAGGCGGAAAAGAGCAGCCGTCCAAGAGGCCAGCGCGAGAGGGGCGGAGAGAGCCATCACTTCGCCGGCTTGATCGATCCACCGGCACTGAACAGGCGCTGGGATCTGCTTTGGTGTGCGGGAGGAGAGGCGATCGCCCCGGGGGTATTCTTTCATCGAGAAGGGGAATACACCTTTGACAAAAAAAAACAAGAGGAGGCGGGTATAACAGACAAAATACATTTGAAGTGTCCAATTAGGAATTTCCAATTGAGAGAGAGAGAGAGCGAGTGAAAGAGAGAGAGAGAGGGGGCAGTGGAATATTCCGCTTCTCCTCCGACAACACCCCCTATCTTGGGGGAAAAAAACTAAAAATACAGAAATATACACAAATCAAGGTACGTGCATGCAGGAGTAGCTACTTGGCATTCGCGTGGGTTCACAGTTGGCACGGTCAGTAGTTAACACTAACCCAATGCTTCTGCGCAAGTGGCAATGTAGCCGCTTTCTGTTTAGGGTAGAGGGGAGGACCTATCCGGTATTTGGCAGTTTTGAGGCTATTCTAGACATGATGCTGCCCTTTGACGCCAGTAGAAATTTCTGTGTCGTATAGCATTTGCATGACCCTGTTGGCCTTCTGATAGGCTATGATTTTTATTGTAAGCAAAGACGACATTATTATTATTATTATTATTGTGCATGTATGTTGTATGAATATTAATTGTTATTTTTTGGGTTCTTTCTAGTTGCTTACTGGGTGGTTCTAACTTTTCCGTTTTTACACCTTTTAAGGTGAATAATTACACCATTGAATAATGACTTATACCATGAATTACAGTGGAGTCTCGGCACGCCTTCACAATCATAAAAAAAATGGAGGTGGGGGTTGGAGTGGATCAGATCAGTTCTGAACCGTGAAACGGGCCAGACCACATTCAACATGCGTTGTGCGTTCGTCATTCGTTTGAGGCTCCTCGTGCGTTCCAGCAGTGCACGGGGACTGGGGGTGGAATCCTACAGTGCGAGGGTTTAGCCGATGCTTCTCCTCTACGCAAATGCCTTAATCTAACGTTACCGCTGTGTTGTAGGCTATTCCATGCACAGGTCAATGTCTCTCCATGTATTGCATGAAGTGTTTTTCAGGCCACATCATATGTCACGTATTTGATATAATAAAACGCTACTGTATATTTAAAAATGGTTACATAATGCCTGTTATTTTGCTGAACCGAAGCCACACACTGTAATCTGTATACTGGAAATCAAATAGATAAAAGGTTTATATAATAATATTAATAATACAAATAATAATAAACAGAAACCGTTACCTATATCTTACTGCCGTCTTTATCGTGTAATTTATCTTTCGTTCGCATTTTACTGACATTTGAAATGAACGTCTTAGAAGAATGCACTCGCTATTTTTCCATATCAAGCTATGGCCTACCGTAACCACTGTATGCTATAGCCTATATCTATACAATACCACACTAACATAATAAAAATACATATTTGACAGTTTCTAGTGCAGTTCATGATTTACTATATCATGCAAATGAGGGAAGTCATTGGGTCATGAATACCCTCGTTCCTATATTTATGTTCTATTAATTTATTTGCTTTTTATAACGGCGTTTCACTGTAGGGATTCCCTATCAGGTAAAGGTGGTCGAAGATGGGCTAAGAGAGAGAAAACTCGGGTGCATTATGATTAATTTAGCAACAGCTGATGTAGCTACTCTATATCGCAGTGCTTGTTTACTGGGGACTCAAATATCCACCGCGCGACGACTCTTCCCAAAATAGGAAAAGAGATTCACGGGGCTCATTTCGGTCTTCTGCACTTCGTCAGCTTTCTCACGCGCGGACTGTTACGTTTTCGCTGGAACTCGGTGTCCTGGGTTTTAGGCCCGCACAAACAAAGAGAAACACTCATGCTCGAAGCTTGTAGGGCTTATGTGGTGACATCTAAAAGGAAATCAGACTTTTAAACACCATGCACCACGATGCAATCATTTTTGTGTGTCATTCTCTTTACTGTGAATGTTAGCACCCAAATGCATTGCAGAAAGCAGCCTAACCTATGTGAAAGTTGATAATGGAATTTAGTCATTTAAAACATTTACAAACAGGCACTATTGCATGCTGTCTCTTCTTTCCGTTCAGTTATGCTGTTCGCTTTTTCGGCATTTTGTACGATCATTGGTGATGGGTCTTTATTCCCGTAGGATTACAGTATGTGTACAATACAGTTTATAGCCTACTGTGCAGTCACTTTAAAACATTTGGGAAGATATTTTTGACACAGCCGTTACGTAGGCCTACGTTATATGTTTTCTTTTGCACGGATTCCATTTTCTAAAATTGACCTGCAAGCTCAGTGAATTGTGAATCTTATAAGGTGATCCTTTCAGTGATATTGTGATGTTGACATTCAGTGCATATGTGCCAGATCGCAGAACTTAGTTCTAGTGGAATTACAGCATTCCGCAGCTAATGCATGAAGCGAATTTGCTGAAACCATCAATTAGTATGATAATTAGGATGTGTAGATAGTGGCTGGAGGCAACGCTAGATCTACTGCCACTGCCACGTGGTGTGGGGCCCTTCAGATTTAGTATTTGTGTATCGTGTATGTAGCTACAGCTTGCAATAGATGGAATTATGGAAGTGGGTGTATAATTGTATAAAATGGGATCGCTTTTCAGCCAGTTTGGGGGAATAGGTAGCAATCGGTCTTATGTCTTCACACCTATGACAGGTGCCCCGATCCAAAGCTGACTCATACCGCACAAGCTTCTCTTTAAATACATGCAACAAGCTCATGCGACTAACGAGCCTTCTGTCTCGTGTTTCAGGGACACAGCACCAATAAAACCGGTGTTTTCTGAGCCGGGATCAAAGCAAGGGCTACACAGCCACATTATGACCCAGCTACTGACAAGGGTTAGGACTGGCCCACTGTTAAAGACCCAAGTTCATTGCATGGATTCTAATCCAATGGGAGGGGGGCGGGGGGGTGACATTGCCATTCACGTACACTAGCAATCTGAGCGGACATACAACATCTTAGTTATCCTTAATAAAAAAATAATATTCTAAATCGGATGACTATGCCAAACCTACATAGCCAAAATACTTACATTTTGTCTTATCATAGCAGATGTCACAGTGAAACAGTAGCAGGTAGGCTAGCTGTTTTTTTTTGTTGTTAAAATTTTCTTAGACGTTTACATATTTATGTCTAACTAAATTTGACTGTTGCAAAAGTCACTGGAGAACCTTGAATTCGACGTCAACCAGCCATTTCATATCTGTCACAATTTTATTACAACTCTGCGACCAATCATTTAGAACACCACGAGCACTGATACTGGCACACACATTATGAACACTGGGAGAATTCCAGGATTTGGATGTGTTGCTTGCTTTTGTACACGGCTTTAAAAAGTCTCAATGACATTTCCACACAGCCTTTCCGCATTCACACAAAGATGGTCTCTGACGTGACTCTCACGAGGGAGCTGTGGAATACCAGCTGTTAGACGTTTTATTGTATCAGAGGGAGTTGCCTCTCTGCATAATGATGAATCCTGGCCAGCCATAGGCAGGGTTATTCTCTCTGGTTTAGTATAGTTATATTGAAAATGTTGCCCTTTGACCTCCATTTTTATGGATGAAATAAATAAATGTTCACCTCTCTATTGCTGATTTTCAACATTTTTGAAGGTCTTTTTTTTGGGGTGATATGCCCATATAATATATTTTATTGCAAAGTTAATCTCAAGTTTATAAATGTAAAGATGAGTTATTTATAGCTGATGGATAATTGAACAGTAAATGCTGTTTATACACAACAGTAGGCTATACTGGAAAACTGTATTGGATCCTATATGCAGTACAGACATGCAAACAGGGATCTTATCTGAACAACAGGCCTACAGGTCAATGTAGAGGCCAACTCGTCATGAGTTGACAATATGTATTAATTGTATTATTAATTTAGTTAGAAGTTGTCTTGTTTGTATGGTAGAATTAATATTATGCAAATAGCCTTGTGCATAAATATAACACCTGTTGTTTTGTTTTACTCTTTGAAGTTTTTTGTTTTCAGGGCTTGCAAATGAGAAAAATAATACATCACAGCCACACGCTGGTTTGGAGTGTGTCGTCTGTTTCCCTAATTACTTGGTAACCATTGATTGTTTTCTGGAGAGCCAGGCACGGGTGGCATTGGCTAGATATTGGCCTAGTGAGTCTCATTAATATAATACTTTGTTTCAGCAGCCACTGAACTTCACAGCATCCGATATTTGATTCTGGGCATATTTATAGAGAGGTCAGGTCAGTTGAAACCAACAGTTGTGATTTGTTCAGCTCAGAGATGGATCTACCGTTATGATTAAGCATTGTAGGAGTTTACAATATGTTGAAATCTGAGAATGCTGAGCACATTTATACAGTATCTTCTCTGTAACAAAATGGCTGCTGTTCTGACCTTGGCGCTACACTTAACAGAGTCAATGTCTCTTGATCTAATGTGGACCCCATAGTTCATTTACAGTGTTCTCCTCTCTCCTCCTTGTGCGCTATACATGGCTGCTCAAACCTAAAAGTCAAATTGTGGGCTAAACACTGGCATTCTGAGGTGAAAACAAAAAGCAGTTAATTTCAGCTGCGAATGGTGATGTGGAGAGGGTGACAATAGGATTTGTTTGCATATCAACAGGTGACCAAATATCAATGCCACTGAATGAATTGAGGCAAACAAAACACCATAAATTACGGTCAGTAGTGTGTTTCCATCAGGGTTCCATGCAGGGATTTGTGGCATGACCTGGCGGACAGGCACATTAAAATATTGTATAAAAATTGAACTTAAAAACATTTTTTTTATAGAGGATTGAGCAAAAAACCTTGTTTTCTTTGCAAAGTAAAAGGGTTACAGTTTGTAACTTTGCCATTTTCCAAATTATAATAAAAGAAATGCATACATATGCATATGTTCAGACTATGATGAGCAAATAAATACTGCCATCTTTTCACTGATGTATATCTGTCTTTGTTTTCAACATGAGGCTGATAAGATTTAAGATCCGCTGAGAATGCAGTGGAGCTTTGGCACAGCCATTCTGATTTTAGTCTCGTTCTTCTGGAGGAATTAAGCATCCTGTCCAGCAATTTTAAAGAAAATCTCACAGGGTTGTCCGGACATGTCTTCAGGTGATTTATATGGTGTGACACTTAGTGACGCCCGTCACAGGTGCTGCCCGCCAATTATTCAAGTCCAGAGCAGCAGGTGCATGGTGTTTAAGCAAGATGAGTGGCTTCTGGGATTGTTTCGTCTTTTAATAGCTGTATTGCTTTTATTGTTATGTAATATTATTATTCTTATGTCTTATTGCGTGTACCATTTAAAAAGGGTTTCTGTTGCAGCAAGTTAGAATGACTGTAAACATATTAGGAAGCAGTGCTACTCCGCAGTGGTGTCAGTAACGTGTGTCACCAACTTGAGCCACCTCTATTTATGGACTGCAGTGTGGTGCAAACACTCATCAGGGAGAAATTAATACAGCTTTCTGTATCCATTGGTATCTCCTACAATTACATTGATACCAATGTTCATTAAAAAAGTTAAAATGTTTTCTCTGTCATGAGTAAATTATATTTTCATGTGTTATAATTATTAATATATAATAGTAAAGATAATAGTGCTGTAAATTATATTTGCTTCAGAGCAGATATTATATTATATGTTATTATATATTATATTATGTATTTCTGTATTAAAATATTAAATGATCAGGCAAGCGTTTATATTACATTATGAAACTCTATATTATGCTCATATTGGTAAAGATGCTGAACAACAAGACAGAAAAGATCATTTTAAAGGTAAACACATGGAAACCGAGAAATATTTCAAAACACAGTAGGGAGGCAATGTCTCTAAATCTTCAGTTTCAGCAATTCAATTTAAGCATTATTTCCAAAGATATTTTTATTTGAATAAGTTCATCATTCTAAGTTGTTGTGTTGTTTTGTTTGTGACTTTTGGCCTGTGCAGATAATGCAGTGTGCTACACTTTGTCTGGCAAACACCTGACCAATCCATCAAACTATGTGAAAACAAAAGGATGGGGATTATCACCTTTGCCCTGCGTACACCTGCTATGAAAATGAACTGCTTGCGATGCAAAGCCTGTTTCTGTTTTTTTGTAGTATTTTGGAGCCTGGCCTGCTGCAAGCCTGAGATCTGTCCTTTAAGGATGTATTGTGCATTGGTGGTTTAAGTCCTGCTAAAGATGAGTCACTAGTTGGTGGTCTAAGTTCTGGTACAGATTAATCACTAGTTAGTGGTATACGCCCTGGTACAGATTAATCCCTAGTTGGTGGTATAAGTCCTGGTACAGATGGATCACTAGTTAGTGGTCTAAGTCCTGGTACAGGTGGATCACTAGTTTGTGGTATACGCCCTGGTACAGATGAGTCACTAGTTAGTGGTTTAAGTCCTGGTACAGATTAATCACGAGTTGGTGGTATATGCCCTGGTACAGATTAATCACTAGTTGGTGGTATAAGTCCTGGTACAGATGGATCACTAGTTAGTGGTCTAAGTCCTGGTACAGGTGGATCACTAGTTTGTGGTATACGCCCTGGTACAGATGAGTCACTAGTTGGTGGTCTAAATTCTGGTACAGATTAATCACTAGTTAGTGGTATAAATCCTGGTACAGATTAATCACTAGTTAGTGGTTTAAGTCCTGGTACAGATGGATCACTAGTTTGTGGTATACACCCTGGTACAGATGAATCACTAGTTAGTGGTATAAATCCTGGTACAGATTAATCATTGGTTAGTGGTTTAAATCCTGGTACAGATTAATCATTGGTTAGTGGTTTAAGTCCTGGTACAGATGAATCACTAGTTGGTGGTATATGCCCTGGTACAGATTAATCATTGGTTAGTGGTTTAAGTCCTGGTACAGATGAATCACGAGTTGGTGGTATATGCCCTGGTACAGATTAATCATTGGTTAGTGGTTTAAGTCCTGGTACAGATTAATCACGAGTTGGTGGTATATGCCCTGGTACAGATTAATCATTGGTTAGTGGTTTAAGTCCTGGTACAGATGAATCACTAGCTGTTCAAATGTGGAACAGAGACACAGACATTACATGCGTGGTGACAATGAAGATATTTTCTTCGGTGACCCGTCCTGTCCCATGTGTGTCCATTCCAGGAGTGGCATACACTGCTGTCAGTCATTGGATCAGAAGGGGGATGACCAGCTAAAGGGTTGTGCCTAAATGTACACCTCACAGGCCCTCACAACCACACAATAATATGGATAAATAAGTCAGGGTGAATTTTAATGTGGGGAGAAAAAAAAAATAACAGTGGCAATTATAGTATACTTGCCCAATATACATATTTTTAATTTGCTTCAAAGTCAGCCTGATCGACTCTGGTGTACCGGGCCACTCTGAGTGGCTAATCTGAGGGATCACCAAGCACGACAGACGGAGGTCTGGACCACTGAGTATTGCAATAAGAATGTAATTTGTTTATGTATGTAAAGAATGTAATTTGTGCCTTAATAAATGTAACCAGCAGCGGTCATGGGACCGGGAAGCTAATCAGCAGCGATCTGGTGAATGCTCGTTTCTGCGTCACATGCAGAAGACTTTCAATTAAACGGCTGAAAGAAAGACATCCCTTGTGTTTTTCTAAATGCAGATTAACCTCAGTATGCCATTTTTTCATTATACGTAATTGATATTATTATGATTATTTCTAAATTCTCATGCATCTCATGTAAAGATTGTGTGTTCCTGCCCCTTTTTCATTCTGCTTTTTTAACCCCTGGAATTTGAACTTACACTGGCCCTTAATGTGTGTGTGTAAGCTGCCTCGAATGGGCAAGTTTGCCCTCCTCTAATAATGCATGCTTTAAAAAAAAAATTTAATGAAAATTTTTATTTTATTTTATTTTTATTATATATTTTTTTTTACCCACCACCACCCCCCCAACTTTGGGGGACAACTTCATTATTATTATTTTTTATTTATTTTATTATTATTATTATTTATTATAATAATGCATGCTTGATTCACTCATTAGTGGAGGGTCATTGGCTGTGTTTCCATGTCAGGCTCGCAGAATGTTGAAAATGTCAGAATTTCTCCCATTTAAAAAAAAGATGGATATAGAGTACTCCAGTTACTACGTCAAACTGGTTTCAGAAGTACATTCCCCATTCATTTAGAGTGTAGACATTAACTAAAACTGACTTTTAAACCATTTCTAGTGATTATGTCTTACTGTCAATTTCCTGGATTGTTCAATATAACGCCCGTTCGCAAACGGTCGTTTTTCTGGACCAGCTTTGAGCATATTTTACGTTTTTGTATTTTTTAGTGAATATACCAGTGCTGGCACTGTTTAAAAACTCGACATCCCATAATTCCCTCGAGCAGCGTTGTCTCCAAATGTTGTCCTATAACGTTAGCCAGCAGTAGCACACAGCTCCGTTTTTAAACACTTTTTTCAAACGTTAGCTAGCTAGCTTGAAGGACTAAAAGCTAGAATTGCTTTATGTGGTTAACCGAAGCGTAGTTTCTGACGTTGTCGAGCGGGCTTCTCAACTTAGCAAGCTAACATTAGCTCGTCTTCAGCGGCAGTACTCCCATCTGCCAAAAATGTCCAGACAGACAAGATGATGATATCTTATTGGTCGAGAACCACCCGTGTGTTGCAGCACTGGATATGTAGTCCATTAAAGTGGACTACAAGTCGAACTACAATCATTAATCCATTACTTTAAAAAATAAAATTTGGAACATGCAATATATGATCTATATCCTTATACCACACAGGCTAATCCAGGAACGTTTCGGCTCATTTTATGAATCAGATTTCAAGAAATAGTCGATAGTCTCTGAAGCCCGTTCTATCTGTCATAGGGAATTTACTTCCGAAACCAGACTCCGCCCACGTCTGACGTGCCTTGGTGACGTAGCCTGTAAGAGCGCCGTCCACATGTTCATTGCGAGCCGTGACGTCAGCGGTTCAAATCAGGCCGTGCGACCGTTGTCGAGAGTGTCTCCATCTCTCTCTCGCTCCCCATTCTTCCTGTCTCTTTACATTGTGCTATCCAATAAAGCTTAAAAAGCCCTACAAAATAGAAATAAAAAAATATGAATATATGTGCAGTTTAGTGTTGAGGTTAAGGAACTTGAACTCAAAAGGTTCTGAAGCCAGATTTGGTGTACCCATTAGGAAGGTGTTGACCTGAACTGCCTGAGTAAGTATATCTAGCCGAGTGAACAATATGTGAAAAATAGAAGCGTGAATCACTCCGGATAAAGGCGTCTGGCTGAGTGCAGAAATTATAGTACATGGTCTGGTGTTCTTTGTCCCTGGGATGAAAAGTTTTTTGTTTTGTCGATTCACTGTCTGATTATGGCTTTTCTGTTTTCCACACCGCGTAATTCCGGAAAGATTGGAGAGAAAGAACACTCCTTCAATCGTTAGCTTGTGGTAACTGCTCACAAAGAAGGGTACATTAGGGCAGAGACAGGTCCCGTTCCTTTCTATTACATTATTCACCCGTCTGAACCCTGGGTGGGGAGGAGAGAACACAAGCCGTAGCCTGGATTGTGTCAGTAGCAGTTAACGGCACCCCGTCGTTGTAATGTGGTATATTTTCCGCCAGCAATGAAACAAGTCTATAAAACAAGAAAAGAAAAAAAAAAAGAAATATAACTCTACCTGGTTGTTTGGTTTGATTGAAATAATGGGCTTGTGTAGAACGCTGGGAATACCGAGGGAATTGTAGGGTACGGAGCAGCAGAATACTATCACAAGGCAGTGGCGGGTTGCGGGACAGTGCAGTGCGGAATTTGTGTCCATTTTAAGTAAAGCACCCAACGTTACATGCAGATCCCCGTATCATCATGCAGCAGAAATACAGAAGGACCTGAATTCTACAATTTGCTCCTTACATTTTCCTGTTCATTACTGCTCGCACCACTGTCTTGTGTGTGTGTGTGTGTGTGTGTGTGTGTGTGTGTGCTTTTTAAAAAACGCTACTCAAAAACAATATTTTGTAACACAATTTGACAATGAGCTATTCACCATTCTCTGGGCAGTTGCATGCCTATAGTTTATAACGGTGACTCTGCAGTCTTCACAAACACACATTGAAACATGTGGTCGTATTTGTTGCAGTGAAATCATCACTCCACTGCTGACTGCTCTGTCGTTCTCGCGCAACCAGGTGATGCCTAGTGTCACTATGAAGCACTGTTGTTGTTTTTTTTCAAAAAATGTGGTGTGCGACTGTGTGGAACACATGGACACACACACACACACACACACACACACACACACACACACACACACAGATACGCACACATACACACATGTGAGTGTAGTAAAACCTACTGTACATATTCTACATTTGAACTATTTGGATTTCACTAATTAGATGTCAAAGTGCAAATTTATTTAAATGTTTTTATGTGGTAACGTAAAATGCAGACTTTGCTCATATTCTACAAAACGCAAAATAAAATTTTTAATATCACACTTGCAAATTTTCTCCCAATATCACAGAATGTCTGGCAGACCTGTTGCTGAAATTTCATATAAATATTTATGGGGAGCAAAACCAAGGACCATGACAGAGATCTGGAGCCTGTATCACGGAGCAGGCTAAGTGGGTTACTGTGGATAACTGCTGAGTAAAACCTGGAACAGTCTTTTTGCTTCATAATATATTTTATATTCGGGGGGGGTGGGGGTTCCGGGTTTTTGCTTAGCACAATTATCCAGCTAGCCCACTTAGGGCCTGATTTAATAAGACCTTCAGCATGTGCAAAACCTTTTAGCGCACGCAAAACCAATAACGTGACAAATGATTGGTCAAGGTAGTTGTTTTGCACCAATCATGGATTGTGTCATTAGTTCCGCATGTGCTAAAGGATTTTGCACATGCAAAAGGTCTTCGTAAATCAGGCCTTTATTTAGTCTGCTTTGTGATACAGACCCCTGGACTGTAATTCTTCCATACAAGCGAAACACGTCCCTTCTGCTGTGCTGAACCTGTGTTTAAAAACTACGTTTAACCCTGAGACCTCGAAGCTGTGCCTGTCTGCGTCCAGTATGACACCAGGAGGAGGAGCAGAAAGCACAGGAAGTGCCCTGCGTTCGGGCCTCTCCGCTCCGTCACATCCCATTTGTTGATTCGGATGTTTGCTTCTGGATTTGTTCAGCTGAAATGGCCTGTCGGCTGTTCCCGCGACTGTCAATCGCTATGAGTCCGTTAATATGCCCGGGCGCTTTGCTGCATCTGAATCTCTCTCCCTTGCGGGAAGCCGAGAGGATCTCGGCAGCTCAGAGTCTCCCAGACTGAAACCGGCACCAAAAAACGAACCGCGAGGCCGAACGTTCCTGTTTATGCACGTACAAGCCTCTGCCCCCCCCCCCCCCTCCATATTCCCAACCCATCCCCATTCCCATTCGCTTTTGAAAATAACTTTGCTCTCATTAAGCTTTAAATTTGTTGTCCAATTACCTCCCTGGCTTATCGATGTTTATTTAGCGCGTTGTGCAGGATTAGCAGTGTGTATCTTCTTGAGGACGATGCTGTGCCGGCATGCTGGCCTCTGTCCAGCCTCGACGCGAGGCGTTGAGATATCATCAAGCCGCTCTCTTCACCCCCGATCTCACCAAATTCTGCTTGGTTGTTTGTCAATCGGTGGGTTTTGTCGGGAGGTTCTGTTAACCGTACTGCACTCCATGTCTGGTCAGCATTGCTGCGGCTGAGTGGACAGCTTCACACATCTACCTGTCCTCTTATTAACTCATTGCAAGGCGTGTTGTTCTCGTCCTGTTCTGTGATCTTCTCTCATTTTTAATAATGGAAGTCCCTTACAATACAGCATTAAGAAAGATGTAATGGTTCCCCTGCTAGAAGGTTAAAGGGAAACTACCTTGCTTGGTGTGGTAATAAAACTTACAATGCTCTGTGGGGTTCCTTGCAGAATGATCTAGGTAATAACGGCTGTCTGTCAGAAAGATTATTTTAATTGAGCCTAAACTGCCTTTTTGCATGTCTTGGCAAGGTTTGTGATAGGAACCACTGTGAATTGTGGTCTAGTAAATGATCACAGGGTAGTGGAGAGGGGGGTAGGGGGTGCGGGGGGGGGGGATTAGGTGTTTGGATGTGGTGTCTCCCTCTCTTTTATATAAAGGCCACCTGTTGATGCTCGAAGCTTGAAGTGGCTCATAATTAAGTCATGACATGTTCCTTAGTTGCTGTGTGAGTCTTAGTTGTGCCCTCTGCCTCAGGAGTGGCAAGCAGCCTAGAGACTGATGAGCAGACGAGAGCCTTTGTTCTCTGTGCTCTCTCCTCTCGGCGAACCCTACCCCACCGCCATCGCGGCCGCTTCCCTGCTTTTGCAAATGCGTCATTCCGGACTGCGCTTAGTGTAGCAACATCGTATCGCTGATGCTGAGTGTGTCGTTTAAGGCTAGGGCTGAATTTAACATCGCTCAGACCTTTTTTTTCTTTTTTTCCCCTCCCAATTCCTGTTTGGGTCTGTACTTTTTTCTGTATATTTACCACACAGGAAAAAAGTGTATTGAAGATACAAGAGCGCACACCTTTGCTTTTCCTTTGTCATTAGCCTACACCGCTAGCTGACAGAATTTGCTGTTGTGTAACATACCATTTTCCGTACCCTGTAAAGTTCTGCAATCAAAAAGAATGCTCCTAATTTCATGGTGAATAGGTCAGTGGTCACAAGAGGACTGGATCAACTCTTTTTGTTCTGGGTTGAGGAATGCTGTCTTTAACCTGAGAAAATCCCTTTTTCGCAGCATGCTAATGCCAGTAGTGTTGCAGTATCCCTGTCATTTGTTAGATCGTGTCAGTGTTTTTCATATCAGGTCTGTTTATTATTATCTCAAAGATTCCCTCTTAACTTTCCTTAAGACTCCAGCCCTGCCAGCCGTAGTTTACTGGACCACATGAGTGATGTGATCCTGCATTTAGCGAGGGATAACTGCCATTTTAAAGTTAGTTTCCCAAGTTTAGGGCTGGTCATTATAACTCAACAACTGTTATTTCTCACAGCAAAGCATAATTCAAGCTCGCTGTTGTGTGTATTTATAGCTGTCACATTGCAGTTCTGTGCTCTGATTTTTGCCTTTGTTGCACTTTTTCCCCCAGGTGGTGTGCGTTGTGGGGGGGGGACCTAGGACAGCCCAGTGCTGGATCCCAGAGTGACTGTTAGAGAGGTAAGGACTCTTGAGAAGAAGGGGAGTGCATGGAGCTTTCAAGGCTGGTGAAGCCGGGGACATCCGCCTTCCTCCGGTTGGGCTTGGTTGCCGTGGCAACCGCGTTCCTATGCGCAGAGGCCCGGACCACCCCGAGCCCCGCCCCAGCGGCCCACAATGCCACCTGCGAGGGGACGTCTGTGTGTAAGCCCGGCATCGTCCTGCCAATTTGGTACCCCGAGGACCCCTCCATGGGCGATAAGATCGCCAGGGTCATCGTATACTTTGTTGCAATGATATACATGTTCCTGGGCGTGTCCATTATTGCGGACCGCTTCATGGCGGCTATCGAGGTCATCACTTCCCAGGAGAAGGAGATCATCATCAAGAGGTCAAACGGGGAGACTACCACCACCACCATTCGTATATGGAATGAGACCGTCTCCAACCTCACTCTCATGGCCCTGGGCTCCTCCGCTCCAGAAATCCTCCTCTCTGTCATTGAGGTTTGCGGCCACGGGTTCGAAGCCGGGGAGCTGGGCCCCTCCACGATTGTGGGCAGTGCAGCTTTCAACATGTTCGTCATCATCGGCCTCTGCGTGTCCATCATCCCCGAAGGAGAGACGCGCAAGGTCAAACACCTGCGTGTCTTCTTTGTCACGGCCGCCTGGAGCATCTTCGCCTACATTTGGCTTTACATGATCTTAGCGGTGTACTCGCCGAACGAGATCCAGATCTGGGAGGGCCTGCTCACGCTCGCTTTCTTCCCTATCTGCGTCATCCTTGCCTGGGTGGCTGACCGCCGGCTGCTGTTCTACAAGTTCATGCACAAGAAGTACCGCACAGACAAGCACCGCGGCGTGATCATCGAGACGGAGACCGAGCGCTCCAAGGGCATCGAGATGGACGGGAAGATGGTGAACTCGCACTTTGTGGATGGCGCCGCCAGCAACCTGATGGGGCTCATGGAGGGGAAGGAGGTGGATCAATCCCGCCGGGACATGATACGTATCCTGAAGGACCTCAAGCAGAAGCACCCAGAAAAGGAACTGGACCAGTTGGTGGAGATGGCTAACTACTACGCCCTGTCCCACCAGCAGAAGAGCCGCGCTTTCTACCGTATCCAGGCCACACGCATGATGACCGGGGCAGGGAACATCCTGAAGAAGCACGTGGCCGAGCAGGCCAAGAGGAGTGCCAGCGTGCAGGACGTGCACATCGAGGAGCCGGAGGAGTTTGTCTCTAAGATCATCTTCGAGCCCTGCGCTTACCAATGCCTGGAGAACTGTGGCGCCGTCCTGCTGATCATTGCCAGGAAGGGCGGCGACATCTCCAAGACGGTCTACGTGGATTACAAGACGGAGGATGGCTCGGCCAACGCCGGGGCAGACTACGAGTTCACAGAGGGCACCGCGGTGTTCAAGCCTGGTGAGGTGCAGAAGGAAATCACCATTGGCATCATCGACGATGACATCTTCGAGGAGGACGAGCACTTCTTCGTGCGGATCAGCAACGTGCGCGTGCTGGAGACCGACGACCTCCTGACCCCAAACAGTATTCCGTACCCCAATGCCCTGCTGGGCTTCCCTTCCGTCGCCACGGTGACCATCTTGGACGACGACCACGCCGGAATCTTCACCTTCGAGAGCCAGTCGGCGCACGTGAGCGAGAGCGTGGGCGTCATGGAGGTGAAGGTGCTGAGAACTTCGGGAGCTCGGGGAACGGTCATCGTGCCCTACCGCACCCTGGAGGGTCTGGCCAAGGGTGGAGGGGAGGACTTTGACGACACCTACGGAGAGCTGGAGTTCAAAAACGACGAGACCTGGTAAGAAAAAACGTTTATTTATTTTTTATTACGGGGGTGGGCTTCGCATTGTGGAAATGGCTAATCCTTCTGTTTTTTTCTGGTGGCTAGATGTTAGCTTTTTTGTTGTCTGTTTTTATATTGTAAATACTTCTTCATTCAGCCTACATGTGTGCGTCACATACAATAGAGCATCTACTCAGCATGCATTATTGTTATTATTATTTTCCCATTTTTCATGGTTTGGTAATTTGTTCATTTTGGAAGAGTTATGATTTTGGATTGGTATGCAAATGAACGCTAACTGTTCTTTTCAATATTCAGCCCTCACACATTTAAAGTGGAGGTAGAGGTCTATTATATTTGCTTTTGTTCTTCCCCACTGTTTGCACAGTGAAATACATTGCCCAGTGAGTAGGGTGCTGATGTGAGAGTTTCTTAGTCAATGCCACTTTCAAGTCATATTCTGCCGAGGATGCTCTCTAGGATTTAACCCATACCCTGCTGGCAATGCAGTGGCCGAGGATGCTCTCTAGGATTTAACCCATACCCTGCTGGCAATGCAGTGGCCACTACAGCAAGGAGAGCATTCTTTGATGGTGTTTAAAAAATACAGCTGAATTGTGCTGTATTATCTCTCTCTCTCGCTCTCTCTCTCTCTCTCTCTCTCTCTCTCTCTCTCTCTCTCTCTCTCTTTCTCAATCCCTTCCTGCACTTGGTGGCATTAGTAGTGTGCAAGTCGTTTTATGCCGTGTCAATCAAACAAGGCAGACAAGATGGCAGAATTGCTCTCTCCCTCTCTCTTTCTCTCTCTGTCTCCTTAAAATTCAGATCCATACTTTATTAGTGTGACCACCCAAAACGCACAGTATTTCCACAGCAAAATTGCGAATGATTAATCAATAATGCATTATGAACAGCAACAGTAACCATCACAAAAATAATTACAGTAATAAAAACATAGTGATACATAATTGTAATTTTCCAGTTCTTTACTGTCATTTTCCTCCCGTTTTTCCCCCGAATGTGGTCTAGAAGCTATATCTGGTGTTTGCAGGTCCGCCGCTTGCTGTCAAGTGTGTTTAATGTCGCATATTCAACGGCCCCGCTTTGTCCATCACTCTCACATCTTCAATTTCCGTGCCACATGTGAACATCAAACAGCGGTTCACAGTGGGGGTAAATGGAGAAAGACGCTTCACTAGATGACGTGCATTACTTATTTCCATTTCAATGCTGTGCTCAAGATCACGGGCATATCCTCCCTCCCCGTGCATTGTCCTCCTTTTGATAGTACAGCAGCCTGACATATAAGGGATCTGTGATAGGAAAAGGGGGAGAGGTTAGCCTTCGGCTCGTTTAATTAGCGGGGGGCTTACTTATGCTGTGAAAGTTTATTTGCATAATTGTGTTAGCAAGAAAGTAAATATAAACACTTTTTTTTTAATTGCATGAAAAACACTGAGCAGTCCTGTATGCGTAAAGGACTCCTCCTGGAGCCTTTGTACTTCGCCCCTGGTACAGCGCAGGTCTTTTTGAAGGGAAAAACTCAAATAAAAAGGTAACGCTGTGTCAGGCGTCTCCCTGGCTGCATTTGAGCTGAACAGCAGTTGTGTTTGAACCCACAAGGACAATTGAGAGAGAGAGAGAGAAAAATTTTTTTTTTAACCCTGCCTTGGCATTACCTTCAGAATCTGAAGAAAGCTTTGAGTCTTATATGTGAGCACACACATTCGGGCTGTGATATGCCAGTGCTGTGTATCCAACCTCCAGTAAGATTGCATAGTTTATCCAGGTCTTTTTGGGAGAATGGAGTTTGAATATTTTGAGTAAGAACATGGGGTTCTGGAAGTCGTTTAGCACGACTAGACAACATGACACTCCCATTCTCTCTCTCTCTCTCTCTCTCTCTCTCTCTCTCATATGCATTTCTGTTTTGCACTCTTCATTCCTTCAATTTCCTCTATAGAAACTCCACACCAAATAATGAAATCATTCTCATGTTTCCTGCATGCAATTTATCTCCCGTGCTCCAGCTAGAAACCCCCTGTTCCCAGCATGCTTTGCAAAACTGAGACGACAGGATTCCCTAAATGTCTACACCAGTTGTGAGAAAAGAACCCCAGACCAGAGGCGGTCAGTCCCTGAGAACCCACCATTGTGATTACTGCTCTTGTGGCTTTCTCTCCTCGCGCAGTTTGATTTGTGTGTGAGGCAGTGTCTGGTCTCGGCTGAGGGCTGCAGTTGGGGGCGGGAGGGGCCGAAGAATGATTAGCGGGGACTGTGGAAACGTCTGCACCTCGAAGGAGCACCGATCAATCGATCAGCTAATTGCGAGCCACTTCGTGTTTTGAATTCTGCCTCTAGAACAGTGCGCAGTTCAGCCGGGCAGCATAAGAATGCCATACGGATGCCATGAGAATGCTGGGAAGAAACAAGCCTTCTTCAATCTCGTGCGCTTTGAAAAGAGCTTGTCCGTAAGGGATGTGACGAGAATCATATGCAGGTCGCTTGATCATTAGAGATGTACAGATGTTAAATAAAATGTAATTTATCATGGATTATTTGGGGGAAAAAAGAAAATAATTTCTGTTGATGTCAACTGTGATAAATAGAAGAACAGAATAGAGCCAACTGTCAAATTAAATGAAAATAATGTGATATATAATTGTGGTTAGTCTGTCCAATGGCTCATTCTCTAAATCACAGCAGTTGGCTGTACTCTGCTTTGTCCATTCCAGCTTGTATTGCCTAGCAATCACCCTCCACTAACAAAAAAACATCTTGGGAGGGGGGAAAAACTGTCAAAATTCACAGAAATTCCATAATTATTTTGGTTGGTAATTAATTGAATTCCTTGTTTGCCTGACAAAAAAAGAACACAAATATATATATATTTTAAATTTGTGTTTTGGCAAGAAGTATTTTCCATTAGTAGATTTATGTGAGGCTATTTGCATATGAATGCATGATGGAAGGGGTAATCCAGAGGCCCGGAGATATGACGGCGTTTTGTGCGTATTACAGTGTGTTTTCCGGAGGAAACCTGCAATATGTTTTGAATTATCGCGGTCATAAGTTCTTTTTTGCTCCCCTTATTGAAAAACCCCTTCAGGAGGGGTTGCGTTTTGCAAGCCTGCCACACTATTATTAAGCACCAACAATCTACCTTTTGCTCTTGATATTTCTGACTTGATCCCCATAAAGAGCAGTTAGCACCGAAGGATTTACTCGCTGGTATTCCGTCATTTCCGCGGTGAACGTCTAATTTGGCCTGGGTTATGTCCCAATTATAAATTGGATGTTGCATGTCTGAGCTCAGTTCTTGGGCCCCGGTTGCCTCGGTATTAGGGCACCCATCACGTAAATAGGATCCAGGCTTTTGTCAGGGACTGTTGATGAAACGATCAGGTGTCCCAACAGGATCTTCAGCAACAGCTTTGGTACAAATGAGCCCTGATCCCTCTCCCCTCCCTCTCTCTCTCTCTCCCTCCAGCCCGGCAGCATCGGGCCTGAGGCTTATCTGGGATTTAGCTCATTTTCGCAACATCAGGAGTGCGTACGGCGCATGCTTCAGTAGTTTGTATTGCTCATGATTTATGGAATTAGGGCTTTTGTATTCAAAGTGCTTTGCAGATTATGGGGTTTTATTTATTTATTTTTTTACATCGTGTAAATTTCAGTTTTTGGAGGTCATATTTTTTGCATATTTTACAGCGTAAGAAGTTTTGACAAAATATTCTGCACAGTGCTACAAGGGCTATGACCCCACTTTTCACATATTTTTGTGTGAATACCGTCTACTTCAGTGACAGTAATGGAGTGTTTCGTTAATGGGAAACATGCCTCCATGTCAGGATATGGACATAAGGGATAAGGGATTGAGGGAAAGATATCAGCACATGAAGTTATAATGATGAATAAATAGCGTGAATGCAATGATCTGTGTTCACAAACGGCAATTTGAAAAGCTTTTAATTTCTCTGCTTTTGCGCATGCGCTTGATTGGGCCGTTGTTGTTGTTGCCTTATATAAACTAGGAATTGGGGAATATTAATAGAACTCCGTTCCACGTTGTCAGAGTTGCTCAATTTTCCTCATGTGAAGATTTCCCTCTGACCAAACCCATCTTGATCCATCCTGGGGTAGTTTTGTTTCCCTTTTTGCAACCAATTAGTTTTAAATTGCTTCGACTAAATGAGTATGGAGCTTGCTCCCTGACTAAGGACATGGGGTTTTGGAAGTCATTTAGCTCAATTAGATGACATTACGCTGCCATTTCTCTCTCTCGCTCTCTCTCTCTTTTTCTCTATCTCTTTCTTTCTCTCTCTCTATTTTTTTTTTCGATCTCTTTTGACTGACTTTGGGCTCATTGTTATCAGACAGAGTAGAATTTATTGTTTTTCTAATCTTGGCTCCTGGGATATTTCACTTAATTCTTGGCTGGACAATGCTGCTTAGCGCAAAATAAAGCTTAATGACTTTGAGTGACAATATTGCGGATATGAACCTCGCATGAATTCTGGGAGTTCTTAAATAGCCATTTCATGGCCATGAATATTGTAATAGGAAGTCATAAATAAAGAGTTGCTTATTATGTTAGCATCTGGTCATCTTTAGGTGATTTTAAGGAGTGTGCACCGGCATGTTTACGCTAACCTGATTCACCTATACTTCCAGTATGGTTGAGACATTTGCTTTACCTCTCTTGCCATATCCCTTTCTTATGCAATGTTCAATAAATAACGTGGCCAAAAGGGACCCGAGAGAAAGTGTTTATTGTGACGTCAAGAAAACAATTGGAGAACTTGGAACGTTTTCCTTAACAAAATATGTTAAATAGCAGTGCAGCTGAGAGAGGTTTTTTGCTTGCATTTTTTATGTTGCGTTACTGAAACAAAACAAAAAAACACTGTAATTTGATAATTGCTATTTCTATTAATCTCTTGTCATGCGGTAATGGATGATGCTTCCTCCACTGCACGAGAATGCAAAGAGCTCCTTAATAACTAGGGACGATCACACAGGGGGGGAGGGGTCAATTTGAAGAGCTGTAGAGGAGGTGTTGTGCACATCAAGCTAGAGACACATAGTGCCACCAAGCATTGGGAAGGGCTGTTTTTTGAGATGCTGAATTAATCAGGTATCAGTAGCACAGTAGCTCATTACCATAACACACGCTTATTTTCATCTTACAAAGCAGATAGATTTAAGGGTGTCTCGTGGCGTAGCCTGTAGAACACTACGCACATGCTCATCGTCAGCCTCGATATCGGTGGTTCGGATCTGACCGCGCGACCTTTGTCGCGTGTCTCTCCCCCTCGCTCGCCAATCTTTCTGTCTCTCTGCACTGTGCTGTCCAATAAAGCTGAAAAACATATATATTTTGTTAAAAAAACAAGCAGATAGATTTTAAACATATTTGAGATTAACTTGTCATTGTCCAACTGAACTAGAGTGCTGATTGCAATGCAATTGTACATCTTTAGCTCAGAAAGCATTTATCACGATTTCAGTACAGCAGTGGCAATTAAAGTGTATGCATCTGCAACGTTTGAGACAGCGCAGTAAGTTAGTGCCCAATCACTTTGTCCCTGTCGGTTTCCGCATTTCCGTTATTCCAAAGCTCACCTTCCCCCACAGACGACGACAACTGGAAATAGCAGCGGTCACTAAAAGAAATGTTTGAAATTTTCAAGCACCTCTCTGCTGTTTTGCATTAACAGATGGAATGTGGGAGAGGGAGTGGCAGTTGACCCCTTCACACTGCTGGAATGGATCCAAGGCCCTGCACTCCCTATAAATATCTGTGAAAATTCAAGGAATTGTGAGTCCTCCCTCTAAATCACAGGTGTCAAACACCGGTCCTGAATGGCCGCAGTTTCTGCCAGGTTTTCAGGGTGTTATCAGCACCAGTGGTTCATTTAAGTCATTGATTGGCTAAAGAATTCACACACCTTTCTCTGAAGGCCTTAAATGGCCGCTGATCGAAAGGAAACCAAAGAAACCTGCAGACACTGCAGCCTCCTGTGAATTGAGTTTGACACCCCTGCTCTAAATGGCTCGGCTGGGAGTCGGGGCGAGGTACAGCTAAGCGCAGCCAGCGAGGCCAATATTGCAGGCAGAACTCGGTAACTAACCTATCCAAGACTCACAATTGTAAAGTATAGTTGTATCGACTCTGCCCCTAGTTTTAGACTCTACAATTGTAGTTAAGAGATACCGCCGTTGAACCAAGTTGCTGCAGTGAGTGCAACTAAATAGGATTAATGAAGTCTAGCACAAGAGCATTAATGTCGTCATGCAGTGCATGGTAGCAACTCTTGCCCCGTAATATATCACGCCATTTTGGTAGCCCTTTCTCAGGTGTGCCAGTGCAAGACTTTGCTACCCCTCCCTCTGCCACCCCTCCCTTTCCCAAAGTGTGAATATCCTACGTGTGACAGGGACACATGTCCAATTCCTGCTGACTGCTCAGCTTTCCGGAGCCAAAGCCAGCTGCCGGCTTGGAATGGGCCGCCCCAGCTTTGCCTTGAGTTCCAGGGGCCTGCTCTTAATTGTAACCAGGATTGATTGACGCAAGGGGCAGCCAATCCCTGCGGCTCTTCACCGTCACGTGTCATTGCCTGAGGCACGGGGCAACCAATCCCTGAAGGCTGTTCACAGTCACATGATCCTTTCAAACCAAGGAGTCTATTTATTTATTATTTAAAAAAAATATTTTTGCGATTGGGGCCTTTAGTTTACTCAGAGGAGAGGAGACAGGCCCGTCCCGTCTTTTTTTCTTTTTAAAGTTTATTTAGCTTTCATACAGGGGGAAAGCTGAGAGGGTACCAGATAGAGAAGAGATGACAGCTGAGAAATCGCCATGGCGGGGGAACAAACCCCGACGGGCGCGGTGGATTCGCATACTCCCTCCAGGCTGCCCCACGTGTCTCTCCGATCGGGGCCATGATCCAGCTCAGATCCACTGTATAAAAGGGCTCAAAAGTGCCGTCACCTTGCAGCTTTGATGGCGCTGCTCCTCGGGCAAACAGACTTGAGCTTTTCCCACTGGATTTCATTTATTTACTTTTTTTGTTTTTTTGCTGCGGCCTATTTTATTTCTCACGCTGCTTCCGATGTTAGAAACAGTGGCTGAAAACGGTAAAATCATTTATCATTGTTTTGTGCAGCAGGATAAGCATCGTGGTAATTACAGCAGCCGCCTGAAACAATTGGCCCATTTCATAAATTGAAAGGAAGCTGATCATGGGGTGCCTGTGCAGTTGGCTTCAGCCTCAGTGGATATCCGCTGTGTTTCTTTTATTTTGTCCTCCCTTGCTCTATATTTAGTAACATGGCAGGGCTCTTTCATTCAATGTCACTCCATGCTGCCTCCTATTTGCTCTCTAATGCACACGCACTCGCACATACAAACACTGAGACGCACATACGCGCACACACACATACACACTGAGACGCACGTACGCGCACACACACATACACACTGAGACGCACGTACGCGCACACACACATACACACTGAGACGCACGTACACGCACACACACATACACACTGAGACGCACATACGCGCACACACACATACACACTGAGACGCACCTGCACAGACACACACACACTGAGACACACACACACATACATGCATACACAGACACACCTGCACACACACTTGCACACGCGCAGACACACCTGTACACACAAACACACACACACACACACATAAAGACACATACACAGTCACATGGGCACACACACACGCACCTGCACACACATGTGCACTGAGACACACACATACACATACACACACCTGCACACACGCACGCAAGTGCGCACGCACACACACAGAGACGCACCTGCACACACACACACACACACATACATTCACACTAAGACACATACACAGTCACATGGGCACACACACACACGGACACACACACACATGCAAGTGCACACACACACACACACACGCACGCAAGTGCACGCACACACACAGACGCACCTGCACACACACACACACACACACACACGCGCACACACAGACGCACCTGCACACACACACGCACACACACACTCACAGGCTGAGCGGTAGAGGTAATAAATGGGCTGTGCCTGCATGTGTTCATCCCAAGCAGAGAGAAAGCAATTAAGCAAAAGCTTATTTATAACACACCATGGTACAGGGGGGCGTGGTGCCAGCTCCACTGGCCCCTTCATGAGTTTCTGTGTGTAAATCCACAAGATGGTTCAATATTTATGACGGACAGACTCTGACCTGCTGGGGAGGAGTGGAAGAGAGGAGGAGGAGGAAGAGGAGGAAAGGTACACTTTATACCATTTAAGTAGTGTCATTTTTGTGGCCGGTATCAGTTCCTATATTTTCACCTTCCCTTCTCCGTTTGTTTGGCCTTCACTGAAATCCCTGTACTGTTGCTTGAGAGAGGTGTGGGAGGGCAGCGAACTGTTAAAACAGCCTCAGAGGGTGCTGGAGATCACCCCCTCTCCACCCCCCCCCCCTGCGCGCCTCTGCCCCCCCCCGGTTCACCTTACCTGTCTGCAAGCGGCGCAGCGCAGCACAAACTAAGATGTCCTTTTTTTTTGTGTGTAAGCGCCCATGTTCCAAATATACGTTATTCATAAAGGTCACAATCCCACAACATAATATTCAATGCAATGTACTACCTTATAACCATAAATCAATACCTCTACCTGGGACACGGTCACAGTGGAGTTGAAGAGGAAGGGCAAGGACGAGGGTCTTGCGCTCGGTGTGCGCTCGGTGTGCGCTGGTCTTGGGGTGACAGGAACCCTCTGGTGTTCAGGAAGATCGCAGAGACCCTGCGAAGGCTTATATTATTTATGCTGCTTTTATTTGCTATTGTTTCTATTGCTTTTTCTTTCTATTGTTTTTTGTTTACTTCCTCCTCCACAGTCATGTGACAGTTTCTAAAAGCAACACGATGCAGGCAGGCAGGTAGTCCCCTGCGCCTGGCTCTCATTCCCCCCCTCCGTTCAGACACCTGGTGGCGCTGTAGGAGTCAAGAATTCAAAATTCAAAATTTGTTAAAAACCCAACTAATAAGGTCACAGTGGTCCGGAGCCTTGACCAAGCATACTGCTTGCCTTAACACATACTTCCAACCTGCATTAGCTAGGTCGAACATATTGGATTACCTGCCATTTGGAATATCATATTACTGCAAGCAACAAGTTTGCTTGCAGTAATATGATGCAAGCTGTCACTCGTGCCCTCACACAGGAAACCTGGTACACGTCGTCTACGGCCTCTCAGAGACCATCTCATAAATTGACAGTGGTGTAAAATCCAGGTTCAGAAAGTAAAAGTCCACCCCAGTATTTTTGTTCCAATCACCTGGATTTGCTAATTAGCACAATTCTTCAGCCAGGAGGTAGAACTAATTAGTGAAATCAGCTGGCTGAGTTCGTGGGTGTAAGAAGCACATGGCAGGACTTTTTACTTTCTGACCCCTGGATGTTACACCTCAGCAAATTGACCTATTTATTTGAAACTATAGACACAAGCCAAGTAGTTTGCACGTAATATGAAAAATGAGTTCAATATTTGACTAATCAGTGTTAAAATACGGTATGCTGACAGACCAGGCCTTGCTTAACCTGTGTGCCAGATTGAAATCCATTCAATTGAAAAATATGGCTATCACAAGCAGTATAATTTTTGATGTTGTATTAAATCCTGAAAAAAAAACATCTCATCAACCACCACACTGATGTTGGCATGAAATTTGGCATGTCTGATTCTTGGGCAGTCTGTCAATTGGAAGTGTCTAATTATACAACAAGGCCACTGGATTCTGTAATATTACAAATAACAAGTTTGTTTTTAATTACATGAAGTTCCTTTGTGTACACAGTCAGGATCCCTGTTTGTTTTTAATTACATGAAGCTCCTTTGTGTCTGTGGAAAGTATTCTCTTCATATGTCATTTATGTTTTACTTTTTCAAAAAGATATTTGAAACTAAAAGACATAACTTAGTGCAGGTGGCATGAATGGCTGCCAGGCCGGGAGAAGAGTGGACTGTTGTTTAAAGACAATGATTTGTAAACAAGAGGCTGTACGTTCAAAGTCGGTGGTGCGGGCACTGAAGGGCTATCTTTATGACAGTTCTGTTATTGCAATAAAATTCACTTTGTTTTGTTTTGAACACTTCAGAACTAAATGAACTCCACAGCGTGCTCGGCTAATAGATGGCTGTACGCTTTGACCTCGAGTACTCTGTTACAGGTCTACTTTGTTGTCACTTTCATTTTATGTGCAGTAAATGCTTGAATTACTCGCCGTTCCTTGGCCGTTTGGTAGTAGGGTTGTTCACTCAATGCCTTTTCATCACAAGGCCCCTGGCTTGAGTCCCACTGAGGGACATTTAGAATTTTAAATGTTTTCAAATATGGATAATCCATTAAACTTTGCATACCATTACAAAAATATGTCCGTAATGTGTTTGTAGATGCTTATTGAAGGTGACACAGTTCCAACCCTTGTATATTTGTACTTGTAATGCAATATGCCACTGCCGCAATATTCCATTTCAGCATAATTCAGCAACGACATGAAGAACTGTCTCAAAAACTGGAGATTATGAGCAGTTTTTTGGGTGGTGTTCTTCTTTAATGTGACCTGTGTACTGTCTGTGTGCACGTACAAAAAACCCAAACTAATATGTGCTGGACTTCTGAAATGAAGCTGCTGTTGACTTGGCGTTGGAAATGGATTTACTCCATACCTGACACCCCCGTGATCCATCCATCAGTCAGCCAGTGATGAGGGTCCTTCTGGGCTGTTCTGACTCAGGGGAATGTGAAACCAATAGGGAGAGAGGGTGAGCAGGAGAGAGAGGGGGGAGGGGGAGAATGAGAAAGGGAGAGGGGGAGAGATGTGAGAGAGAGGTGGAGAGGGAGAGAGGGGTAGAGGGGGAGAGAGAGAGCGTGAGGGAGAGAGAGGGGTAGAATGAGAGAGGTGGAGAGGGAGAGAGGGTGAGTGAGAGAGAGAGGTAGAATGAGAGAGGTGGAGAGGGTGAGTGAGAGAGAGAGGTAGAATGAGAGAGGTGGAGAGGGTGAGTGAGAGAGAGAGGTAGAATGAGAGAGGGAGAGAGCGTGAGTGGGAGAGGGGGGAGAGAGGGAGAGGGGTGAGAAAGGGCGGCTGTGGCTCAGGAGGTGGAACGGGGCGTCTGCTGATCGCAGGGTTGGCGGTTTGATCCCCGGATCCTCCTGTCCACATGTCGAAGTGTCCTTGGGCAAGACACTGAACCCCAAATTGCTCCCAATGAGCAGGCTAGCACCTTGCATGGCAGCTGCCGCCATTGGTGTGTGAATGTGTGTGTGAACGGGTGAGTGAGAGGCCATTGTAAAGCGCTTTGGATAAAGGCGCTATATAAGTGCAGTCCATTTACCATTTACCAGAAAGAAGGGAGAGGGAGAGCAGGAGAGCGGGAGAGAGAAAGAGGGAGAGGGAAAGAGAGGGAGAGGGAAAAAGAGGGAGGGAAAGAGAGGGAAAGAGAGGGAGAGGGGGCCAGTGTCGTGTGTCTCTAGAAGTTTTCCTGAGTCCTCAGTCCTTGTAGCTAGCTGCCCTGTCTCTGGGGTTGGACTGGGAGTCGGGGGCTATTTGGAAGGACGAGGCGCCCCAGCTCAGGTTGCGAGACCCCGTTTCCCGGCTCCGTCCCACTTAAAGCACAACACCCATCCATGTCACCCCCCCGTCCCGCCCCAAATTTCTGTCTCCAATTCCATCATTACTGCTCGTGCTCTGATACTTAACACATCAAGATGAGATCAAGGAGGAGAGCCTGTGGTGCAGCCCGTAGGGGAGCCGGCGCTTAGCCCATATACAAATCCCCTCTCCGTGTGGCCTGGTGTTTTCTATTCCCTGTACTGTAATCCCATCTCCGTCTTTAACCCTCTCTGCTTTATTCTTCCATGTACATAAAGTAAACACAACATACATACGTAAGAGGGGGGGGGGGGGGCGCAGACTGTCACCTCTGCTTTAAAAAAAAAAAAAGATATCATCAAGTAGGTCAATGCAATATTTGCATATGGAGATGTGTAAGAAAGTCAAGTCACTGGTATTGAGAATTGGTTTTTGCACTGGGCCCTTCTGCAAATACTGATCTTAAAGTAAGAGGTTATTCTTCCTATGTCGCGCGTTCCGTGGCTGAATCTTTCAAAGTTTGAATTAGTGTCATAATTATGTCAATGGGTTTTAGAATACGAATCCTACAGGCGATAATACTCAGCTATATAGCTTTTTTCTTCTCATTGTGACATTAATATTAAAAATGAAGCG
>CM040406.1:45436716-45446716 GCA_022702515.1 Ilyophis sp. 1 JC-2022
CGTTTTAAAAATAGATTTTAATGTTTGGCTGTCAGCCAGCCCCATCACGCAGGGCAATAAGATTGCAAATGAGGACAGGATTTTAAATTAATGATATAATTTTTCTTGTACTTTGATTAAGCACGGGTTCAGTCTAATGATTAATGCAACGGAGGAGTACAAATACTTCTCTGGAGTTATTGACTGGAAACGTCAGTGAGACAGATGCATTCAAGGTAGCTTTGTCTAAAGGTTATTCGTTTTTTTTTTCTTTCAAAATGGACTCTTCAGATTTCTCACTGAGCACGTTCTTGTTGTTTAATGTACATGGGAAATTCATACACGGTGGATATTCAAACGTTATTCAGAACCGGCTGAAAAAAATATAGTCAAAGTAGTGAGCAGGGACGAGGGAGTAGGGCAGTCTAGTTTTCCTAAAATATACAATACCTGCTTAATAGGGGATTAGAATGCATCATCTCACATGAAGTACTCTTTTGCCTTTCAAGTGTTTTAGGTCCCTATACCTTACATTACTGTATGACATTGAAAAATAAGTGTGCTCAAGTACCAGGAGAGAATGCCTTTTACAGGAGCAATTACCACCTCTTTTACAGCAATTACTGTGATTACTGCCTATTTGCCTTCCAGTACCCCGTTCAGTTTGCTGTGTAGTGTGTTGGTCATCGCTGTGCCATGTTTGTTTGAAATACGGTGAGACTGAATCCGTGATGAGCGATATAAACGCACATTTCATTCTGGTCTGTAACTCAGGAAACATTTTATTTTGTGACATTTCGGTTGTGTGGCTTTAAAATTCCGTACCTCTTGGATGAATAATAACAAGCGCCGTCGCTGCAAGAAATCAATAAGTCAGCTGCGATGTGGGGCACGGGTTGAATTCTGAGAATCTGTCTCGGCTGCTAAATGTTTCTCCACTGCGTTATAATGCCACCGCTCTGTCTGGGTAGTATAAAAGAAGAAGTGTTAATAATAACAGTGTCAGAATCGCGGCGTAAAGAACTGAGAATAGACTCAAGGAATCCAGATTAGCCTTTTGGTTTCTCTCTCTCACCTCCCGAAGCAGGGAAGGTGCGCGTTGTCGCGCTTCGAGAACAGCCTCCGAATCGCGGCGGACGAGACGTCCTCTCCTGGAGGTCCTAATTAAAGCTTCCGGAAGGCAGTGGTTTCCTTTGATCTCCCCGCTCGCTTCCCGTTGGGCAAACAGGGAAGCGCCTGAGAGCGATCCTGTCTCTGAACAGGCAACGCGCAGCTCGCCGCAGCTATAAGCCTGGGATCCTCCTCATAAATTAAGGCCGCTAAAGGACTCTGGGGTTCCTGTAAATTCTGCCCATTCAGTCATGGGTTCTGGGGGGTATTCCACAAAGCAGGATTACTAAATTAGCTGGATAACCGGAACCGGAACACCATGATTCCAGATTTGGGAGGTTTCCGGATTTCACTCAGTGCAGTTATCCAGCTAACTCAGTAATCCTGCTTTGCGGAATACCCCCCTGATCTTGCAGTTGGGGTTTCAGTCAGGAGAATGTCCTTTTTTGTTTATTATTGTTATTGCTGCCTGTTGTGCGAAGCCAGTCAGCTACATCCGACCATCGTGCTGCCATGTCGGCTGTCCTCTTCCGTCTGTCCTCTGTCCGTCTTTCACCCAATGTCCTGTTTGGTGTCGTGAGGGGTTGGTTGTCTGTGATCAGGCTCTGACCCGGGTGGCTGTGTGATCATCCTATTTCTTCTGAGTAAAACCACACATCTTAAAACTTGTTTTTCATCTCTCTCCATTTGTGGACCTCTGCACTTTGATATTTAAAAAAATATTTAATTTGCTCAGATCCAGTCTTCAGTTGAGCATTTATAACACACAGTTTGTGTCACTATTACATACTGATTGTTGTCTTGTATATTTTCTTCCCTTTTCTCTTTCTTCCACTCACCTTATTATGTCTTTTTGCTTGTTCATGTCCATGCATATTTTGACTTGGAAAATGGACTTGACTGGCAGTTTTAAAGAGTCTTTTAATCTTCCTACGTTTGAAGTGTCCTCCTTCAGAAGTGGCCAGCGCAGATGAAAGCACGCTGGTGATGTGGGGTTTGGTAATGTTGACGGGTCTGCGTTAACCGTCGTACATCTGCCCGAAACATTGCCAGTAAAGAGAATGCCGTCGCTCGTCATCGAGGAGCAGTGCTTCGTCCGAGAGGCAGTTAATGCAATGAATCAAATGCAGGCAATCCTTGTTGCTCATACATCAATAAAGCAACGTTGGAGAGAATGGGAGAAAGGGACCTTTTTTTTCCTCAGAGGAAATATCTTTTCTTAGAAGCAGGGGGGGGGGAAGGTGCTTTAATGACACAAGGAGGAATATACTTGACTTGAAGTGATGTGCAGAACAATTGTTTCATTGTCTTTTATGTACTGCCTCAGATGTACTTGGCTTAATTGCATTCTCCAGCTGTTTTGTTTTCCATTTAACTAAAGAATTAGGGCTGCTGGAAAGGCTCATTCGGTTAAGGCACCTCACTGGGGCGTGGATGAGCCTCACAGCCTCGGATCGAATACGGACCGCGCCAGTGCCGACTGTGGCCGGTAGTTCCATGGGGCGACGCGCAATTGGCGATTGCCTCGCCCTGGGTATGGGTGGGTTTATTCGGTTTGAGCTCCACGTTCATCGCTATCTAGCGACCCCCGCTGGTCTATCGGGTGCCCGTGGACTGCATGCTAAAGCCGCATATGAAAGGTCTTCCTCAGACTCCGCTCTGTAAGCTTGGCTGTAGTCCGTGGTGTGAAAAGAAGCAGCTGGTGACACCACGTGTGTCAGAGGAGAACTGTGATTGGCTACCCCCTCCCGAATTGGAACGGGGGTTTGTAGCGTGAATGTGGCTGAGGTTGCAGACGATTGGCCATTCCAAATTGGGGTGGGAATTGGAGATGCTCAGCCCCATGTCGGGTGCCAAATGCTTTCTCTTTAGCCAATGAAGAATATAGAATATTTTACTGTCTGCATATGAAATATCACTGGGCTCACTTAGTCTGAGAATGGAGTACAAGTCTAAAAGTTTCCACTTGAATTGGGGAATAATATGACAGTTTGAGCTGTGCCCTTTAAACTTGTGGTTCTGTGGAGAGGTGTACTTGGCATTCATTTTATACATGATTCTGAGGGAGATAATGGTTGAATTAATATCACTGTGACTGAGGCTTGATCTCAGGAACACAGAAGACTATTTTCGGAAGAGGCTTGTGAAAGGAAAGATTTAGACACAACAGTACCCGGCACAAAACAAAAGGTAAAATTTCATAGACACTGCAGAAAATAATTCTCCTCCAAGCACAAATGTTTTAGTACAAGATTACCTTAAAATATAAATGTTCTGTCTGCATATTCAAGATTTTTTCACATTTCATTTTTAATTATCTTCTGAAACCTATTCAGAAAAAACTTGGAGCCCCTGGGATAAAACTGAAAGCCAAGTAATACGTTTTATACTTGCACCCCAAATCTAGGAAAATAATTAGAGTATTAATATACTTAATGTGTTTTGGAAAAACACAAATACTTGTGGGAGAGGGTTCTCCTACAGTACAGGACGTCTTACATACCGATAGGGATTTTTATGAACGTATACTTCATAGTGTTGGGGGAGGAAGTGATGTAATCATTGAACAAGCAATTGTATAAACATGATTCTGTGTAATCGGTGGTTGATCCGCGTGGTTAGAAGGAAAGCCATGGGTTCATGCTGACTCCTGATACCCATGTGCCCCTTGCAGTGGGGTCACTCCATGAACGCAGTTGGGGGGACAGTCAGGCATTCCAAATTAGGAATAAGCCAAATTATTTATATGAAAAAAAAACATGATTCTGTGTTTATCGGCAAGAGTAGGATGAAGATGCTGGCCGACTAGGAGCAATTTGTTGACTGCAGTCATTGTTGTGTGGTGTTCAGATTCTATTAACAAATTATTTTCAAAATCAGTGAGGTTCCTGTTTGCTAAAAAAAAGTGTAGAGATCAACATCGTATACATGATAGACAACCTTCCTGCAGGAATAATGGCTAGATGACCCAGGTACCATGGTGTAAGCAGTTGTGTGTGTGTGTGTGTGTGTGTGTGTGTGGAATAACTGAGATGGGTTGAAGCTCAGGTGAATTCCTGGTGTTACAGCTGCAGGTATAACGAGAGCTGGGTGAGAGGAGGAAGGAAAACTACCACAAAAAACAGACGTAGAAAGAGAGAGAGAGAAAAAAGAGAGGAGATGCCTACAATTTAAAAGGGTATCAGGATAGGACGGTTAGAGAGAGCCCAGATTAAGATTCTCCCTGAACTAGTTGAGGAATTAAATAAATAAATAAATAAATAAACACCACAAGGAAAAAAGAGGGGACTCAGCCTTTCCGCAGCAGCACGGCCCACTCTTCAGAGGCAGCAAGCAGAGGGAGAGAGGGAGAGAGAGGGAGGGAGGGAGGGAGGGAGAGAGGGAGAGAGGGAGGCTTGCAGTAGGCTGAGGTCTCAGGGGGAAGAGGGAGGTAACCAGTCAGCAGTCAGCAGTGAGCGGTCGGGGTGGGGGTGGGGGGAGGGGGTAATGTGCTGGTGCGTAGGGGGGAGATTACGGATAGAAGGCAAGCTGAAACTGTGTCACGGATCGAGGCGTCAAACCCCAGATCCGGAGCGCAGAAAGAGGGCGGGAATGCAAGGTGTGCAGGCGAGAGGTTTTGAGCTTCAGTCGCCCGTCAGGTGAACCAGCCAGGGGAGAATTACAACAGTGCGGATGGAAATGCATCAGAGCCTGGACCGGCGGCTGTTGCAGACAGTATATCCCGGGTATTTCAATCAGTTTACACGCACTGCACCGTCACTCACCACAACACTGAGAGCTTAATGTGCCGTTTTTTTCTATTTGGCACTGGCTTCAAAGACTCTGCGTTCAAGAGGTGGGCAGCGTGGCGATGCCGTGTGGGAATTTTTCGAGGATATGTCCAGGGGTCACTGGAAGTCTCACGTCCAATAAGATGACCCGTCCTTTGGTTATCAGTGTCTGTGGATTACTCCCCAGCCGAGATTGAGTCCTGTAGCCATTTCGCCTTCACAACTTAATCCTCTCACTCAAACTCGAGGGGGGTCACTTTGTCAGACTAAGGTGCGACTGAGCCTTCCCCCCCCCCTTTCATGACAGCACCTGGACAGACTTGGGGACACCGGGTGATGGTGTGAATGAGGGATCAGAGCGATAGAGAGGGAAGAGAGGAGGACATTGAAGTGGAGGGGTGAACAGGGATGTGTCACCGCTCGACTTCCTGGCCTAGTTGTTTAGCTGAGGCAGCTTTCGGGGGGGCGCACAGGGGGGCTAGCGTTGTGGTAGCGGCATCACCTGTCCTATCAGCTGTGTGTGCTGACTAATGGCTCAGGGTTCCACATAATGGGGTTATTTGTGCCGGCTCTGTGGGAGGACAGGAAGCTCTGTTTCTGGCTGGGAACCTCAGGTGCGCTGGTGGGCGAGAGTTCGGGGGAATGCGTGTGTGTTTCTGTGTGTGTGTGTGTGTGTGTGTGTGTGTGTGTGAATTTGTGTGTTTGTGTGTGGTTTTATGTGTCTGTGTGTGTGTGTGTGTGTGTGTGTGGTTTTGTTTGTGTGTGAGTGTGTGTGGTTTTATGTCTGTGTGTCTGTGTATGTTTGTGTGGTTGTGTGTGTGTGTGTGTGTGTGTGTGCTTGCATACCTGTGTGTGGGTGCCTGAGGGATCTATGCTTATGTGGCTGGCATAGTGTGTTTCTCTGAGCTTAAATGCTACTCATAGAAAGATGAATTTACACAAAATACATATGAATGAATGCACAGAAAAGTGTTGCATGCTAATGTAAGATGTTTTTTATTTTCAGTTTAGAGAAAATTGGATGCAGCATGAAGATTTTTATTCTCCGGATAAGACGCCCAGCAAGAAGAATCTTTCTGAGGATAAATCATGTTAAATGAGAAAATGAGGTCATTGATTATTGGAGTGTAGTCTTAGAACAGGTATATCTGGAGGACTTTTAGCTTGTGAGGGATAACTGAGAGGACTGAATATAGTGTATTATGTGTGTGTGTCTGTGTTTGTGTGTGTGTGTGTGTGAGTGTGTGAGTGTGTGTGTGTGTGTGTGTGTGTGTGTGTGTGAGTGCGTGAGTGTGTATGTGTGTGTTTGTGTGTATGTGTGTGTGTGTGTGTGTTTGTGAGTGTGTGTGTGTTTGTGTGTATGTGTGTGTGTGTGTGTTTGTGAGTGTGTGTTTGTGTGTGTGTGTTTGTGAGTGTGTGCGCACACATATGCACTACATAATATTTCCTCTGAGATGAAATGTCAACATTTTTGTGGCTGGTGAACATTTTTTTGATGGGTGACATTTTTACTCCCTCCTCTCTGAGCTTCTGCTTCTTTCTGTCTGCCTCAGTTTCTCCCTGAAGCCATGCTCTCTGTTCTCTCTCTCTGTCTGTTTCCATCTCTCTCTCTGTTCTCTCTCTCTCTCTCTCACTCACTCTTTCTCTCTCTCTGTCTCTCTCTCTGTCTGTTTCCATCTCTCTCTCTGTTCTCTCTCTCTCACTCACTCTTTCTCTCTCTCTGTCTCTCTCTCTGTCTGTTTCCATCTCTCTCTCTGTTCTCTCTCTCTCTCTCTCTCTCTCTCACTCACTCACTCTTTCTCAATTCAATTCAATTCAATTTTCAATTTCAAATGCTTTATTGGCATGAAATACACATGGTAAATATTGCCAAAGCAAACACAAAATATACAGTACAATATGAACAATTAATTACTACAAATACAGTTATGAAAATAATCGTAACATTATATATACTGTTTATATATACATTATATATACTCACTCACTCTTTCTCTCTGTCTCTCTCTGTGTCTGTTTCCATCTCTCTCTCTGTCTCACTCTCTCTCTCACTCACTCTTTCTCTCTCTCTGTCTCTCTCTCTCTGTCTCACTCTCTCTCTCTCTCTCTCACTCACTCTTTCTCTCTCTCTGTCTCTCTCACTCACTCTTTCTCTCTCTCTGTCTCTCTCTCTGTCTGTTTCCATCTCTCTCTCTGTCTCACTCTCTCTCTCTGCTGTTCTCTTTTTCTCTCTCATGAGGAGGGTCCTTTATTTCAATCATACGCCTCAAAGTCGAGAGTGTGTGTGTGTGTGTGTGGGGGGGGTGTCTCTTTTTTCTTCTGTAAGAGGGCACTCTTTGAACGCTGTTATAATTGAAGATTCTGACAAAAGAGGAGAAAAGGGAAAACTCAGGGGACTTGCTGGCCGCTAGATGTGAACGGAAGACAGGATTGTGTGAAAGAGTGCGGAGTGAGGAATGGAACTTTGGGGATTAAGAAGCGAGATAGCGCGGGCCGACGATCCCCTGGGAACCAAAGTTGGCGGGGGGGGGACAGTCTTTGATTAGTAGAAGTGTGGGTTTGATGGGAGGAGGGAGCAGAGATGGTTCTTTTTGGTGGTGGAGTGGGGTGGGGGAGGGGCGGGGCTGTCGAGCTGTGTTTCATGAGCCTACGGGAGTAGGGTGACAGAAAATTTAGCAAAGAGGGCTTTGAGAGGACGGTAAGGCAGTAAGGGTGGTATATATATACCCCCCAGTCCACTCAGCACATTCTGCCCCTGTGACCAACGCTGGCCCCAGACGGCGACCTGGAGGCTGCAATTACAAACAGGCACGAGTGGCCCTTCCGTATCATTTACCTCCTGTATCTGAGGGGCCGCCATGCCCTGCCCAGAGCAGTGAAATTTCAGCCTGCAGCGTGAGCTCTTTTCATCCTTCAACATGTATTTCATATTTTTAGTGTACCTGTATGCTTTATTTCCCGTTTAAAATGGTTAAAATTGTGTTCTTACATTGACCGTATTTGGTTCGACCATTCATAGTTCCTTCCATTCTATATGCATGCATGGGTATGTGTGTACATGTGTGTCTATGTGTTTGTCTGTGTGTGTATATGTACATGTGTGTCTGTGAGTGTGTGTGTGTGTGTGTGTGTGTATGCACGCTTGTGTGTACGTGTACGTGTGTGTGCGTTAATACATGTGTGTCTATGTGTTTGTCTGTGTGTGTATATGTACGTGTGTCTGTGAGTGTGTGTGTGTGTATGCACACTTGTGTGTACATGTACATGTGTGTCTGTGAGTGTGTGTGTGTGTATGCACGCTTGTGTGTACGTGTACGTGTGTGTCTGTGAGTGTGTGTGTGTGTGTATGCACGCTTGTGTGTACGTGTACGTGTGTGTCTGTGAGTGTGTGTGTGTGTGTATATGTACGTGTGTATATGTACGTGTGTGTCTGTGAGTGTGTGTGTATGCACGCTTGTGTGTACGTGTATGTGTGTGTGCGTTAATACATGTGTGTCTATGTGTTTGTCTGTGTGTGTATATGTACATGTGTGTCTGTGAGTGTGTGTGCATGCACGCTTGTGTGTACGTGTACGTGTGTGTGCGTTAATACATGTGTGTCTATGTGTTTGTCTGTGTGTGTATATGTACATGTGTGTCTGTGAGTGTGTGAGTGTGTGTGTGTGTGTGTGTGTATGCACGCTTGTGTGTACGTGTACGTATGTGTGCGTTAATACATGTGTGTCTATGTGTTTGTCTGTGTGTGTATATGTACGTGTGTCTGTGAGTGTGTGTGTGTGTGTATGCACACTTGTGTGTACATGTACACGTGTGTCTGTGAGTGTGTGTGTGTGTATGCACGCTTGTGTGTACGTGTACGTTTGTGTGTGTTAATACATGTGTGTCTATGTCTTTGTCTGTGTGTATATGTACGTGTGTCTGTGAGTGTGTGTGTGTGTGTATGCACACTTGTGTGTACATGTACATGTGTGTCTGTGAGTGTGTGTGTGTGTATGCACGCTTGTGTGTACGTGTACGTGTGTGTCTGTGAGTGTGTGTGTGTGTATGCACGCTTGTGTGTACGTGTACGTGTGTGTCTGTGAGTGTGTGTGTGTGTGTATATGTACGTGTGTGTCTGTGAGTGTGTGTGTATGCACGCTTGTGTGTACGTGTACGTGTGTGTCTGAGTGTGTGTGTGTATGCACGCTTGTGTGTACGTGTACGTGTGTGTCTGTGAGTGTGTGTGTGTGTGTGTATATGTACATGTGTGTCTGTGAGTGTGTGTGTGTGTGTGTGTATGCACGCTTGTGTGTACGTGTACGTGTGTGTCTGTGAGTGTGTGTGTGTGTATGCACGCTTGTGTGTACGTGTACGTGTGTGTCTGTGAGTGTGTGTGTGTGTGTGTGTATATGTACATGTGTGTCTGTGAGTGTGTGTGTGTGTGTATGCACGCTTGTGTGTACGTGTACGTGTGTGTCTGTGAGTGTGTGTGTGTGTATGCACGCTTGTGTGTACGTGTACGTGTGTGTCTGTGAGTGTGTGTGTGTGTGTGTATATGTACGTGTGTGTCTGTGAGTGTGTGTGTGTGTATATGTACATGTGTGTCTGTGAGTGTGTGTGTGTGTGAGTGTGTCTGTGAGTGTGTGTGTATGCACGCTTGTGTGTACGTGTACATGTGTGTCTGTGAGTGTGTGTGTGTGTATGCACGCTTGTGTGTACGTGTACATGTGTGTCTGTGAGTGTGTGTGTTTGTGTGTGTGTATGTACATGTGTGTCTGTGAGTGTGTGTGTATGCACGCTTGTGTGTACGTGTACGTGTGTGTGTGTGAGTGTGTGTGTGTATGCACGCTTGTGTGTACGTGTACGTGTGTGTCTGTGAGTGTGTGTGTGTGTGTATATGTACGTGTGTGTCTGTGAGTGTGTGTGTGTATGCACGCTTGTGTGTACGTGTACGTGTGTGTCTGTGAGTGTGTGTGTGTGTGTGTGTGTACGTGTACGTGTGTGTCTGTGAGTGTGTGTGTGTGTGTGTATATGTACATGTGTGTCTGTGAGTGTGTGTGTGTGTGTGTCTGTGAGTGTGTGTGTATGCACGCTTGTGTGTACGTGTACATGTGTGTCTGTGAGTGTGTGTGTATGCACGCTTGTGTGTACGTGTACATGTG
>CM040406.1:45451716-45464216 GCA_022702515.1 Ilyophis sp. 1 JC-2022
GTGTGAGCATGTGTGTGAGTGAGTGTGTGTGTGAGTGTGTGTGTGTGTGTGTTGTGCGCTCATGCTGACAGATTCCCTCAGTTGTGTTAAATAACTCTCATGCGCAGTGTTGCTTTAAGTAAATTGAGACCAGGCCTGTCTGTCATAAGTAGAAAACGGAACACATTTTGCAATCATCACAGCAATTGTTCTCCTTCCCTCTCGAGCTTTCTCATCTCAGCCTGTCATATTTTTACACACGGGGGGTGGGGTGGGCGGCTTCTGTAGATGTCCTGTACCAGCTAGTTATCTGAGACAGAAACACGTCACTACTGCAAGTGACGTGTCAGTACTAGAAGGGACATGTCAGTACTGCAAGTGACGTGTCAGTACTGCAAAGAACATGCCAGTACTAGAAGGCACATGTCAGTACTGCAAGTGACGTATCAGTACTGCAAAGAACATGTCAGTACTAGAAGGAATATGTCAGTACTGCAAGTGATGTGTCAGTACTGCAAAGAACATGCCAGTACTAGAAGGAATATGTCAGTACTGCAAGTGACGTATCAGTACTGCAAAGAACATGTCAGTACTAGAAGGGACATGTCAGTACTGCAAGTGACGTGTCAGTACTGCAAAGAACATGTCAGTACTAGAAGGAATATGTCAGTACTGCAAGTGATGTGTCAGTACTGCAAAGAACATGCCAGTACTAGAAGGAATATGTCAGTACTGCAAGTGACGTATCAGTACTGCAAAGAACATGCCAGTACTAGAAGGAATGTGTCAGTACTGCAAGTGATGTGTCAGTACTGCAAAGAATATGTCAGTACTAGAAGGAACATGTCAGTACTGCAAAAAACATGTCAATACTGCAAGTGACGTGTCAGTACTGCAGGGAACATGTCAGTACTCACAGGAATAAACCTTTCATCTAGCTTCACTGAAAACATTGCAACAGTGGTTATTGTCTTTTGGTTTGATGTTTTCGGATAGCCAGCCAGATGGCAGTCAAAACAACCTGCTGTAGCCGCTATTCTGGTTTTAAATCAGATACTATCATATGATAAAATTATGACCGATCTATTGGGGAAGACACTCAAAAATCAAATGATACTCTAAGAACCGCCTCTGCAAGACTACATGTATATACGCACAGAACAGTATTACATGCATCATTTCCCATTTAAGTGCTGAAATGAACAGTCTGTGTAGCAAAAGCGCTTCAGCGGCGATGCTTATGTCACATGGTACATGTGGTCCAATCAAAAAGGGCCATTCAATCTAAACAGCTGATAAACAGATCAGGTGGAGGTGGAAGTTGCTAACTGAAGTGTGACTGGAGTAGGGTGTGTGTGTGCGTGTGTGTGAGTGTGTGTGTGTGTGTGTGTGTGTGTGTGTGTGTGTGTGTGTATGGGGAATGGCAGCATTACAGCTGTACTTTGGGAAACTGACAAGCTACCACAGAGATTCTTTTGTGCATTTTTGTGGATGACAGCTCAGTGACACACCATTACATATCGCTTTGGGCAATGCAAGCTACAGTGACCTTTTATACCAGTGAGGAGTTGTTTTGTGTTGTGTGTGCATTTGTGTATGTGTGCGTGTGTGGTGTGACTTTGCATGTGTGTGTGTGTGTGTGTCCGCACATTTGTATGTACATGTGTGTTTGTGTATGTGTCTTTTTAAAAAATGAGTTTCAGTTTTTTCCCCGTTTTCTCCCAATTTGGTAGCAATTGTACCCTAAGCTATTCAATTCCCCCCGTGTAGCAACTGCTTGAGAATTCACTGGTACGCAACCCTGTCAGCCGGTAGTAGGAAGGAGGGCACCACGTCCTCTTAAGGTTGCGACTCCTCAAGCTTCTGACCGCGATTCCAATTCGACGGGGCCGCTTGTGTGCGACGATTCTTACCGAGTCCCTGTGTGTTTGTGTGTGTGTGTGTGGGTGTGTCTCTTGGTATTTAATTATTTTCCCTGTAACGTTTGTCTTTTCAAAAGTATGATCAATCAGTCTCTACATTCCACTGTAGATGCATGAACATGAAAGACCTGAATATTTCTCACTCATGCACACACACACACACACACACACACACACACACACACACACACACACACACACAGATACACCCTGAACACCTAAAATGAGCACTGTGCTCTTTGCAATGTCTTGGGGGAAGATTAAAATAAGTTTTCTGGCTTTTTAAAAATGTGGGTCCAAGTGGAGATGTTAGTGATGGTATCATTTGTCACAATTGAGATGCTCTAATTTGAAGGCTGTGTGTTTTTCCGCGAGCCGAGACAATATTGAGCGCTGAATGTGTTGACTCAGGGGGGTGGAGAGTGTCAGATTAATAAGGAAGATAAGAAACAAGTTACTGTGGTGGAAGCTTTGAAATTAGACAAGAAAATGAACTCAGGAAGTAGGGAGGCAGGCCAGAGAGGAAGTTGGGAGAGAGGGAGAGAGAGAGAGAGAGGGAGAGAGGAGTGGAAAGGTGGATGGAGAGACACACATACACACACACACTCACAGGTGCACGCTCACACACACACTGTTAGCAATCAATATATTGCTTTTCGTGGTCAAGGAGGTGGATCAAAGATACTCTTCAATTCAATTCGAATGGTTAAAACACTTTGTCTTTATTGTGTCAGCTCCAGGTCTTTACAGAATAACACAATGGGTTAATACATCTGTGGTCCTCTGGAAGCGCGCTGGAAGCGCGCTCGCGCGTGCACGCTCTCGCTCGTGGGACCCCCCATCTCTGCTACTGTGGTGCTTATATACTGTAAAGTGAAAGTTAGTTCATCACTGGGCGTATAATTCAAACCAATCAAACCTTTAGAATTACTCATGTTCAGCTCATGGCTTGTATTTTTCCACAGAGTTTGCTAGGATAGAATCTTATCTTTTGTAGCAAACCCTTTTTTCTGAGGAATGTTTTCACAGGACATCTTCTACAGCCCCCCTTCTCAGAACTCTCATAACACAGGCCCAAGGTCACCCATTCTAAACTCCACTACCACAGACAAGTTTATATATTCTATTTACAACCTGTATTTTTATAGGATTAAATGTCAGAATCCCACAATTCCCTCCTTTGATCCCAAGGGATCAACACTATACAGCGGTAATTCAAGCTTGTATGGGTGATATCTTCACTCCATACCTAAAGCAGGTACACATTGCAAACCCAGTTTTCTTAATTTTATTTACTCTAACTATCAGGGTTATAATACTGGCACAGCGGTAAGCAATGATGTCAGAGCTCTTACTTAATCACCAGGAAAACCTCATAGGCAAAACCACAGAACTCTAGACTGAGTCTGCTGCTGGTGAGGACATGTCTCTGTCCGATATCCATCTTAAGCGATACTCCTTCATTTTTAATACATTTTACTTTTTACACTTCTATCAAGAGGAAAGAAAATCCTAGCATTTTGGCAACAGTGCATTGGCAGCTTTTTCTAAACATTTTATCACAATATAGTTACCTCGACTAACATACGATACTTTTACCGCAAAATTATGTTGGCTTCTTCTTCTTTGGTCCAAGTAGCCTCAACGTCGGACCAATGGACAGAGGAGAGGTTACTAGCACATCACTCAGCCACGGTCTTTCTTTGGCAGAATATGTAATGCCTCTATGTGTGTGCATTATCTCTATCTGCCATTGATGAGGGAGCACATAGCTCCTGGTTGTGTAATTCTTTCTTCGTGTGTGTGTATATTCAGTGTTAGTGTTACCTTAATATACACCCAATCCCCTGTTGGAAAATAATCTTGCACATTCTGGTTAAGTGTTACACATAGCTCGCCAGTTCCCTCTTGAACTGTTCAAGCGGGGTCCATTGTACGGACCTCATACAAACGGCATGGGCCCTCCTATGGCCGATTGTGCCCTATTGGGGAAAAACTGATACTTTCCAAATTATTATACATCACCACTTCCCCACAATCATACACTTCCCCCTTTGCACAATGGTCCTGCCCATGCGCATCCTTAATCACACTTTGCTCTGTGTGTGTTATCTGTTTATTAGTTGCTCGAGGTTGTGTGCTTCTGTCTTCTTGGGCCCAATATCTGCAGAGAAACCTGACAATTTCAGTTAGTCACACAGTACTTTGTCATCTCATCTCCAATCCCCTGTAATTCTTCACAGCAGTGATAATTCGTCCCTGGAATTATCATTGGAGTTCCTGTCATAAATTCAAAAAAGGGGAGAAATTAGCAATATTAGTGGGGCCTAGTTCAGCTCTCATTGTCAGTAGAGCTGCTTGAGAGCCGCCACCCAGTTCCTGCTGGAAACAGAGAAGAACTCTTTATTAGTCTTTTCCCTTCACTTAGGGTACATTTTCACATACGGGGCAGCGTAGGATTTATTTGTCTGTTCAGTTTATTTATTTATCTTTGTTTTGGTTGTGCATCTAAACTGACAACCCCTTAGGAGAGATCGCATTGCCGGGTTTCACTTTGATGGTTTTTAGACAAAATCAAACAATTAAACACAAAACAAAACCACACAACTTAGGATGTGAATTAAACTAATTATTTATCTGCACCCGAACAAAAAACACAAACATTGGGAAGGTGGCCTTGCCCTCCACTTCCCCCAGCTTAAACTGTAAAGTTTCCACTTCTCATCTTCGCTTAAACATTGTTTCAATACTCCGCTGTTGCTCAATTATTTTCACTTGGTCCTTTATAGCGCCGCCTATATAAAACATGGTTATAGCATGGCCTCCTTAAAATAGCCTACATTTATTGTGCTATTTCGATACAAAAGAAAACAAAAATGTGCTTTATTTAATCAATATCATTATTTGAAATGGTTTAATAACGGGCAGACTTTCATTAACTAGGGGTAGTCTGTGGTCAGTACAGTTCACTACAGTTCCTGACCGCTGATGCGCACTCAAGCATATGAACGAATCATTGAGTGATGATCCGGTACACTCAATTCACTTTAAAGATTCGTTCAAAAAGATTCGTTCAAAAAGATTCGTTCAAAAAGATTCGTTCAAAAAGATTCGTTCAAAAAGATTCGTTCGTTCACGTACTGCACATCACTAAGACACGCTCGCGCATGCCCACTACACTGGTTAAAGAATGAGTTCCTGGTCGTTCCTGACAGTGTTGTTGTTATACAATATATACACATACTCGGTTAAATCACACTAAAACAATGTCTCACTTTCTATGTCTTGGCTGCTGGAAACTACAACTAAAGTTCCCTCATGGGAAAATAAGTTATTCTATCCTGTTCTATTCCATTCTCTTCTCTGGCCACCAAACAAGTCCCCTTTCCCTGAAAGACTGAAAAGTTAAATTCAAAGCGGGCAACGCAGACTCTCTCTCTGCATGAAATCAAATCGCACATGCAGAAAATGGCACTCAAAACGAATTGTAACATTTTGCTTAAACACTAATATCTACTTTCACTTCTGAGGCACTAACCACACTCCAGGCAGCAAGGAAACATCGAATCAACCTCGCCAGCATGTCATTGGCAACAGTATCGGCCAGCAACCAACTTTCCATGATTGAGCACCCACCGGTCACTGATGTATCAGTGTAATAATAACACTGAAGTCATACTGATGAATAACATTAATTTTTACTTTGATAAATCAAATTCAGATGCGCTTTCTTTTTTGTAAACCCCGTTAGAATTATTAATTTGCTATTTGTACAGTCGCTGCTGTAGTTATATTCTTCTTAATGCAGCAAAAAACATCCAATTAAGCGAATAATGTCTCAATACTCCTCCATTCCTTTATCTACAGAATGTGCCCTGCTCCAGCCTCACATGCACAAGCCTTCAAACTCCTTTCACCAGACCCCCCCCTTTATGACTAACAGGTTTTGTCTGATTGTGTCAAAACCTTCCAGTAAACATGTGATCATACATTTTGGATAATAAACACCTCTATTTAATAGCTTTAATCATTGAGTAATGCATATATTTATTTTTCTCTAACAATCTTCCCTCCTTTTATCACCTTTAGTGATAAATATACATTAAAAACATAAAAATATTCAAAATGAACTTACACTTTCACTTCCTTCTATGTCCTTCTATCACTTTCTGTCACAATCCTATGCAAGTTTCCCTCGCATATAACTTCCTCTTATCTATCTGTACTAACCATAAACTTAATCAACCGTAAACTCTGATTAAGATCTTCCACACTTCTCTGCACAACACTGTTTACACTTTCCCAGGCGGGTCTTCATTACGATGCGTCTGATCATAAGTTTCACAAATCTTATAGTACACTGAGATTATAACACAAACTATTGCAAATATATCATACATTGTAGTATAGCTCCAGAGACACAGAAAATAATTGGGCACATAATTTAACTCTTTTTCTTAAGTTCTCTCCTACATGAGCTATTACGGTAATTCTGGTGGTCAGGTTACACACACTGCAAAACGGAAGCTACGGGATCTTTTAACAAAATGAACTCTGCTTATTTCACTCAAGGTGTAAAGGGTTCAAAGCACTGCAAGTATTTTTAGTTTTCCTTTATAAATTCACCAATACTGTGCCTTCTACCCACTTAATAACTGCTCACTTCATTACGAAGGCTACAACTCAACAAGCCAAAAGTATTTGGACGCCTTCATGCGTGCACCGTTTACCTGTCTGTTCTTCCAGTCTCTCCGCTATCGGTTTTTGGCTGCCCACGACCAACAGGACACTATAATTTGTTCAATCAGAATCCCACATTATCACCATATACCATGAGTTAGGCTTTCCATTCACTTTTAAAATCACATTCTTCTGGGTCAAACAATTTACAGGTTTTTTCTTCTAAACTATTCAGCTGATTTAACATAAACACAATACAGCTCATAACACAACCCATACAATGCTGTAATCTCATACTTGTGTCGACACACATTCATTCTCTGGCCAGCACTCACACAACCCACACTTTTTCTCAGACAAAAATGGTTTGTCTGGCTCGGGGAACCATCCCAATTTATTCCACTCGGCTAAATATTTAGTCCATTTATCACGACGTTTTTTCAATTCCTGGGCACATAATTTTGTGCTCAGATTGTCCCATAGTTTACGCAATACTTCTACTGTAGTAGGCATTTTATTTTATTCCGTAAAACGTTATTTATTACTTAGATATTGACTCGTTTTAATTTCTACTTTTTACTTGATATGTTTGATTAGGATCCACAATTTAACAGTTCTAATTAAATTAACACAACCTTATTTCCCTTAATTTATTCAACAAATATCAGTTATATTGCAGTCATTGGCTGTGATCAGCTGCATTCAGTTACTCCTTTAATTTTCTCAATGCACGTCTGCATTATCAGAAAATATTTTCACTGAATCAGTATCACGAAGGCTTACAATGACACCCACAATTTTGTTTATCCCCTTTTATCATTTTAATACAGCAGATATACAACAGATAAAAAAAAAAAAAAAAAAACTCAAAGACCTGTTTATGAATCAAAACTGTATTCCATGAATCAAGTCCTTTTGTATGTTTTCACTCGTGGATTTAGCGCCTCTCTATCTATCTCACCCATTTAATGTCGACTATTTGGTTCGACGGACCTTACATTGATATCACTAGATCAATGTATACCACAGTAATTTGCGTATTTTCGTTTCCGAGGTGCATATGCGTCGCATCACTATGTAACTTTTGATACTGGCTCAGAATCCTAAGGCTGAATTCGTTTCCAAAAGACTACGCACTTAGTATCTCAATACATAGGTCCCACAAATAATGGACCCGCAAATTTTTAATTACACACAACCAAAGAATATTTTATTCTGTGTCTTCCCTGCACTTTTTATCCTTATTCTTTGTCAAGTTGGGTCATGGAATACACCTTAATACATTTATATTCGTTCTGACAAATTTATGCAAATTAGTTCTTTTAACAAATTTTCAGATGGTTTGGTTATATCTCTCAGACATTCCTTATAAAGGTTCTGCTTACCTTGTCTTTTTAGGGGCCCCGGAATGTCCAAGAGATTAAACTGCCACCGTCTTTTTTTTTTTTTTTTTTTTATTGATCCAAGATCATCTCCCTCCTCCACGACGAGGTCACCATTTTGTTAGCAATCAATATATTGCTTTTCGTGGTCAAGGAGGTGGATCAAAGATACTCTTCAATTCAATTCGAATGGTTAAAACACTTTGTCTTTATTGTGTCAGCTCCAGGTCTTTACAGAATAACACAATGGGTTAATACATCTGTGGTCCTCTGGAAGCGCGCTGGAAGCGCGCTCGCGCGTGCACGCTCTCGCTCGTGGGACCCCCCATCTCTGCTACTGTGGTGCTTATATACTGTAAAGTGAAAGTTAGTTCATCACTGGGCGTATAATTCAAACCAATCAAACCTTTAGAATTACTCATGTTCAGCTCATGGCTTGTATTTTTCCACAGAGTTTGCTAGGATAGAATCTTATCTTTTGTAGCAAACCCTTTTTTCTGAGGAATGTTTTCACAGGACATCTTCTACAGCCCCCCTTCTCAGAACTCTCATAACACAGGCCCAAGGTCACCCATTCTAAACTCCACTACCACAGACAAGTTTATATATTCTATTTACAACCTGTATTTTTATAGGATTAAATGTCAGAATCCCACAACACACGCACACACTCACATGCGCACGCTCACACACATACACTCATGCACACACTCACAGGCGCACGCTCACACACACACACACGCACACACTCACATGCGCACGCTCACACACATGCACACACTCACAGGCACACGCTCACACACATACACACATGCACACACTCACACACACACACACACACACACACACACAGATAAACTCACACCACACGCACGCGCATGCTTACACATGCATGCATACACATACACACACACAGACTTACAGACACACACACACACTCACAGACGCACGCATACACACACACACACACACACACAGATAAACTCACACCACACAGACGCATGCACGTGCATGGGTACCAATGCACGCACGCACGCACACACACGCATGCACGCAAGTGCACACACAAATTAACTCACCCCCCACACACATACGCCCTCACACTCACACACACACACACACACACACACAGATGATCTCATACCACACACAAACCTAAAGTCACACCACACACACATGCGCGTGCACACTTGCATGCTCACACACATGCACACACACAGATAAACTCACACCACGCACACACACACACACATAATGTCACACCATGCACATTCCCACACACACACACAGATAAACTCACACCACGCACACACACACACACTCACACACACACACACACACACACACACACACACATAAACTCACACCACGCACACACACACACACTCACACACACACACACACACACACACACATAAAGTCACACCATGCGCATTCCCACACACACACACACAGATAAACACACACTTATGAGTACTGTATAAACCCACGCACCCAGTGCACATGCATCCACTGACTCATCCATATTCACACATAGTTTGTGCGGTTCTTGGAGATATTACGAAATTACCTCTCCCACAATTAGTGCACATCATTACTCATCTTTCATCCATTAAGATTACTAACATAACCATCGGACTATAACATCTACCTCCTAGTCAGTGTTGTTTCAAGTAAAGTAGGTCACATGACATTGTGTAACAGACTGAGTCACACCCTGTGTTCCTACCTCTCTCTCTCTCTCGCTCTCTTCTTTGCCTCAAAAAACAAATAGCTTTCTGTTCTGTTTAAGTTGCTCATTGGCCCCTCTCCACCCAAATCTCGCCACATTAATGCCTCACCGTATTTCTGACATTTGCGCTAGCGGGAGCCAGATCAATATGAAGCCTGGCGGTTTTTCGCCGTGCATAGTCATAAGTATACACGGCTCTTTTCCATTCGTTTTTATTGTTTTTTATTTCAACACATTTTTTCTTTTATTTTTTCTCCTCCCCAATTTGTAATCACCAGCTGTGCGTCTCCAGTTATCGCCATGGCGATCTACAGGTGAAGCACGTTCACTCGCCTGTGAGCAAGCGACCATTTTACGCCCTGTGGTCCACACAGTACTACAGGAGAGAGCTGGCGCCAATCACAGTAGGGGTGGTTCTGTCGCCTACGTCGCTAAGTTTGTGGGTACCCGTCATATAGCAGAGAGGAATTAAATCTACAGTATTAGTCTGGCCAATTGATCCACACTGTTGTTGCCATGCAGTTATATTTAGCTGATGACACACACACACACACACACACACACACAGTCACACCAGGAGATATGGAATGCCAGAGGAGTCGATGCCAGATGTTGATTAAGTTGAAAGGGTAGTGAGGTAAGTAGAATCCTTTGGGTATGATGCCAGATGTTGATTAAGTTGAAAGGGTAGTGAGGTAAGTAGAATCTTTTGTTGTCGTTGGAAACGCTTGGCAAGGGCTTGTACCCGAAAGACTTGTTTTATATACAATGTTCAATCAGCTCCATTTCCTCCCAGCTGTTCCTGCCGTTGTAGAAACTCACAACGCGAATGTAGGCCTCCTTAACCCAAACATATTTCACATGTTCATTGCAAAAAAAAAAAAAAAACAACAACAACAAATGTGACTCATTTGGATTGTTTAGCATGTGTTCTGATTATTTTCTGTATATATTTGATATATATATTCTATAGTAGAATAACGCACATACACACCATACTTGTCATGTTATTGTCTGTGTAGAGGAAGGGCAAATAGAACGATAAATAGAGAGTAATCGTACATTAGCTCATGACATGTGACACACAGAGAGGTGTCCTGATAGGCCGCCCATAGCTGTAGCCTCTTCTCAAAGGGATAGAATCTGGAGGCCCTGCAGGACCACGGACAGCGTGTATCTCAACCGGTGTGTGTATCACCTGGGCTGTAGGACCTTGGAGAGCTCCAGCCAACCCCACTCTCTGCATTGGCTATGACTGTTAGCTCTTCACTACATCAGGGTTATTGTTTAATTGTGAAACAGTGAGAAGGTGGGTGTTTTAATCAGCAGCACCTCTTGTGTTACAGTGATATTTTGGCTTTGGAGCATCACAACAGGGCACCATCACTGTCTGCAGCTGTGGCACGTCGGCAGAGCACTCCAGAATATCCCACAATGCACTGGTACTGGGCGTGGCACACCGAGCACAAGAGCTCGGGCCAAGGACTCGGGGTGACCCCCCTGTCACTGACGGCACAGAGTGGGGGCTCGGCGGTTTGGGGGGGGGGGGGAGTGAATGATGTGAGAGTAGAAACGGGCAGAGAGAGAGAGAGAGAGGGAGGGAGAGAGAGAGAGATTCTTCTGGCAATTTCATTCACATCACGTTGCGTTTTATTAGTAATTCGCATTCGTACAAATCTCATTTGCTCTCGCCGGCTTGGAATGGCCGACATAAATATTGACGGAAGCAGAGCCACATCGCGCACGCTGGGAACGGCAGAGAAAATATGAGCGGGTGTGTAAGCAACGGCATTCTGCTCATATGCTGCGTACAAATGAGCAGGTTTGCATTTCTTTCTTCTTTTTTAGACGTTTAGTTTTTTCAGGTGATCTGAGGGATCAAACGGGGGGGGGGGGGTTGGGGCAGGGGGTTTGGGGGCTGGACGCTGGCTGAATTGACGGGAGGGCAGCTCACAGCGCTGAAAAGCAGAAGAATCATGGCCAGGCTAGCGCTTTCAACGTGTGACGCTATCCTGGGGACGGACCTCCCTACACAGGCTGGATATTTTCCGCCATCTCTCCCTGTTTCTCCAGTGCGTCTTGCCGCCGGAAAGCTTGTTCCTGTGCTGCGACAGCGTGCATATGAACCCGCTACTCCTGTCCTGTCAATGGGTCATTACAGAAGAAGCATGTTGAGAGAAACTTGTTAGATGATGCTCATTTAAAGACATGCCACAGTGGCGATGGTCTCGTTTGTCCATTTATTTATATATTTATTTTTCATCTTGTACGATCGGCCCTTGTTTCTCATCATTTACATCCGTTTGTATCTTGAGGGCCTTCCAGACTGATGATAATGATCAGAGAAACATCAGAGGCTTGGATATTTATGAAACGGGATGGTGGATATTTATGAAACGGGATGGTGGATATTTATGAAACGGGATGGTGGATATTTATGAAACGGGATGGTGGATATTTATGAAACGGGATGGTGGATATTTATGAAATGGAGATGGTGGATATTTATGAAACGGGATGGTGGATATTTATGGAATGGGGATGGTGGATATTTATGAAATGGAGATGGTGGATATTTATGAAACGGGATGGTGGATATTTATGAAATGGGGATGGTGGATATTTATGAAATGGGATGTTGGATATATATGAAACGGGATGGTGGATATTTATGAAACGGGATGGTGGATATTTATGAAACGGGATGGTGGATATTTATAAAACGGGATGGTGGATATTTATGAAATGGGGATGGTGGATATTTATGAAACGGGATGGTGGATATTTATGAAACGGGATGGTGGA
>CM040406.1:45469216-45951716 GCA_022702515.1 Ilyophis sp. 1 JC-2022
CAGGCAGGTGGTGTAAGGTATGACTGCCTCAGAGTCACTGTGTCATCTTTTTTTTCCCGGACCCAGGGGTGTGCAGGTGCACTGGCCTATGTCAGCTGACCAGAGGGGAAATGGGCGTGTGATTGGGGATGATGGACAGGTGCACTGGCCTATGTCAGCTGACCAGAGGGGAAATGGGCGTGTGATTGGGGATGATGGACAGGTGCACTGGCCTATGTCAGCTGACCAGAGCGGAATTGGGCGTGTGATTGGGGATGATGGACAGGTGCACTGGCCTATGTCAGCTGACCAGAGGAGAAATGGGCGTGTGATTGGGGATGATGGACAGGTGCACTGGCCCATGTCAGCTGACCAGGGGGAAAATGGGCGTGTGCTTGGGGATGATGGACAGGTGCACTGGCCCATGTCAGCTGACCAGGGGAGAAATGGGGGTGTGCTAAGGTGTTGACAGACAGAGCGTGTACAAGTGCAGTTAGCTAGAGCAGGGGGTTGGGGGGGGCATGACTTTGGCGTAAGAGCCCATAGCAAACTGCTTGAGGAAATGTGTGATATTCAAACCCAGCAACTCCTGCTGCAACCCGCCACCTTAAAATAAACGGCTTGCGGCTAATCTTTGGTGCCGCTGTCTAGCGTCTCAGCCCTCAGATTTCTGCAGGAAACGGTCGGACGACTGCTGGAAAGCTTCCTCCTCTCCCTCCTCTTCCTCCTCATTCATTTGTGGTGCCGCTCCCTCGGCTTCCGCCTGCAGGCACGTTGACTCCTGTCCGCCGCAGCCCACAGCTGTCAGAGCCCAATGCGATGCTCTCTGCCTGCCCCCGCACTTCTCGCTTCTCGCTCCTCTAACCAGGCTGAGGCTCCAGGTTCTATCCCTTCTCTTAATCTCCTCCAATTCTCAGTTCTTCTCTTCTGTCTTTCTTTCTTCCTACACCCCCCCCCCCCCCCCCCCCCGTGCACTTCATCATAAAATGCTTTATTGCTCTGTACCCTTGGTGAGCAGGCCTTTGGACCCGGTCCAGACATCCGGAAAAATCCTTTCTTCCGTCTCCCACACTTCAGGGAGGTGGAGGGGCGGGGGGATATTGAGCTCTGAGCTCACCTCAGCGGGTTCCCCTGCTCTGTCCCTTCCTCTCTTGTTATCTCTTTATTTTGGGTTGTATTTGGTCTTTTTTTACCCTTCAGCTTGTCTGGTTGCTGCCGCATCCACTGCTCTGGGCGCTGACAGGAAGGAGTGACATGAACGCTAGTGCCCACGCTCCTGACGCCTCCCCTTATAGGCCAGCCTTAAGATTTCTGGGAACGGCGATGTCACTTCCTCTGAGGTCACTGTCAGCAAGGTGTGAATGCACCAGGCTGTCTGGAGCGCTGGCACACAAAGCCCTCGCAGTGTTAGGATGATGTATAATGCTTGATGCACACACAACATCTCTATCCTGTGTGACAGTGGTGAGGGCAATCTGGAAGAAGATATGGGTCACTCTGGGGTTGCCTGTCTTTCTCTTCCAATCCATCAGGCGTGGTTTTTTAATGATTCGACATGACCAATCATCATTGCCAGATTTAAGAAAAAGTTTGCATGAATATTTGAAGTTCACCTGCGCAAGTAGAAAACTTTTTTTTATCCAACTTCAGTGTAATGTCTTTTCTTCCATTTAATAATTAATGGATTCATTTAATGCTGCAGGTCTCTGATTTATAGTGCAGAATATAACCTTTAATAAAGTCAATAAGTCAATGATAATTATATGTATCACATTAAACAGTGATCTAAGAACAATAATCAATCAAGAAACAATCAAAACTGGCTGTTTGTCTTGTGTACAATTTATATATAGATACAGTATATGTGTATACATGGCAGGGAGACGCACTTCTGTCATGTCTATAGGATGCTTCTGTCTGTGTGATGGAGATGGCTATTTCCATTTCCTGATGGAGAGTCAGAATGCCATTTATGCTTAAACCACCTGACACATAAAATTGATCAGGTGACCTCCTGGAGGCATGTTGTCACAGGATTTTTGTCCTTGGCCGATCAGTTTAGGACACTGGTTTTTGAACCTTCTAATATCGGCACCAAAATGAGAAATGTAGTTTATTTAGTCATGGAGGAGCCACTGTTAAGAACTGTGACCAATCAAGTACACATACTAGTGTAGCCTAGTGGACTACAGACTCCTTCTGGCACCCACCTCTCACCCATGACCCATTTTGGGTCCCGTCCCATGCTTTAAAGTGATACTGCAGTCAAAAGTCTTTTCCCGTTGAAAACCGATGTTTTGGGTTAGATTACGATCATACACAACTGTTTATGACCAAGTTTTTGTGTAGGCTTACCAATACGCTGGTTTCCGGGGATTCGTGACGTCACGAGATCCTCAACATAAAAATGGGTGGAGTTGAGGTGGTCCTAGGGGTGGAGTTGAGGTGGTCCTAGGGGTGGTCTCGGCACGTGGGCACGTGGTATAAAAGCAGAGACCAACGGGGTTTTTTTTCCTCTTTGAGACTGAGACAGTTCACCAAGGCACACCCTTTCACTCCTTGACCGTATGAATATTCATAATATGACTACGTGGCGTCGTCGTCATATGACCACACCTACTCACGAGTTCCAGTTCAAATTGAAGCGGTAAAAAAGGCCTTAGAAAAGGCTCTGCAGTATCTCTTTAAGAAACACCGGTTTAGGAGATCTGCATTCTGGCATGTATCGGGATTGAACAGTAAAGGACTGGGGAGTAAACTCAACATATGGCGAAAGGGTCAGTTCCTGAGTGGAACACGATGCCCTTGAACAGCCTCTTTACAAACATGTTTTTTCAGTAACCGTGCGCTTCTGATGCATCGTCAAGAGCTGAAACGAAAGAACCATCAGCTCTGAGAGAATATAAATGGTAAACAGGAGTAAACGCACAGCCTTCCTAGAGGAATGCGAGTAAACCGTGATGCGAGTAAACCGCGGTCAAAGAAAGCGCTTATTCACGGTGACGAGCGGAGAAGCAGAAGAGGTGCTTTATGGTCGAACAGTCGGCAAGGACCAATCACAAGGCCAGCTTTAGAAGCTTCGAATAACAACAAAAACATCTCACAGAATTCTGCAGGGATCACTTGTTGAACAGCTATAGAGAAGACGACCCACAGGCAGGCTAGCTTCACACATGGATTCTCTTAACACCTACATTCCACTCCTGCTGGTGTTACTGTGACCTCTCCCAGTCATATTTTCCATTGTTTATATTCTATATTTGTGGTCAGTAATAAAAGATGAAGCTCTTGATGCAATAAATAGTAAAAGTTGTCATAACAAAATTTTGCCACACTTGGTAAAAAGGCATTTTTAAGTAAAAATTTGATTGATGCCTGCAGCTGTGCTTCTCTGCCCACCTGCAGCTTGGACCACTGCCAACTTTATTTTTTTTTAAGGTTGAGATTTTTTTAAGCGCTTGTGATTTCTAACAGCCCTCTCCATGTGGCATTTTGTCTTGCTGTGTGGAAGATCTGTGCATGAATAGACTGTAATCTCCAAAGCTTTCAGAGGCTCACTTTTTGACATACTTTTCAGATCATTGTATTCGTTACCGCACATCCGTTTTCATGAAATAATTGAGGTATAGCATTAATAATTACGATGCATATATAGACGTTTGTGATTTGTTTCTGTCCAATTCCAAGGAATTACATTTCATCCCTGGTTGCTACATTGAAAGAGGGTCCCAGCAGGTATATTTAAAAACATTAAGCTGGCTTATGGGTGCCAGAGGAGTGCAGAAGCTTGACTTGCAGGGGTGAAGATAAGACAAAAAAAGCAATAACTTCAAAGGCACAACTGGTGATTCCAAATTGAGAAGAAGAAAGTGGGGGCAAAGTGGTTTAAGGGGAGACCGTGTGGTGAGGTCCATACGGCAGCCAACCCATGGCTCTTTCTGTTTCCCCGGCCATCTCTATCTGACTGCCTGCTCCCCTTTAAAAATAAATAAATAGTGATGCATCTGAACTGTAACAGAACCCTTCTATTCACAGATTTATTTTTCATATTAGCAAATTGTGATTAATATTATTTCTCTTTTTTCGTATTATTGTCTTTAAAAAAATTGCAAAGCAATAGTAACAATCTTGAAATATGTTTTTGTATTTCATGTTTATGGAGGAATACCCATTTCTTAATGAACTGTTATTTTTATGGCCTAATTAATATCGGTTAATTGTTAGATGTCAAAACTTTAGTGATGATGTCCAGGATTCCAAGGTTGACCAAAAATCCTAGTAGAGCTTTGAAAAGTGAAATGTGCCTTTTTTGGAACAGTACTTCCTGTTTCACTGTGCCACAAAGCGTGGGAGGGAAGGGTAGTAGAGTGCTACTGTAAAAATAGCACTTTTTCACCCAGAACAGCACATGCAGGCTGTGTCCAGGATTTTTGGGCGTGACTAATCCGGATGAAGTCCCACACTTAAAAGGACATCATGGGTTACAGACCACACATCATCCTGACGTCTTTCCCATGATGTGTGGTCTGAACCCATGACCCTCAGGGTCAAAGTTTGGCTGCTGCGATGTGTGTGCTCCATACAGGATTTGCTGTGGGCAGAGCGGGGCGGGGGGTATTTGTTACTGAGGAAGTGTCATCCATCTTCTGAGAGCAGCAATTCAAGTATTTTGTTTTTGTGAAACGAATAACAGTTGTAGGACAAGGAATCTTTACCTTTACCTTTGTTTTTATTTGATCATGTCAAGAAAATGAATGGGGGTCATTTTGGAGCTGTTGTAGAAAAGCGCTAGTTGTAGTCTTCCAGAAAGTGTTTTGGAAGAAAGCCTACGATAGCCCTCATGATGGGTCAACACTTTTTTCTCTCTCTCTCTTTTTACTTGTGAACCAGTGCAGCACATTATTAAAGTGTGTAACCCTGAAATCCCCCCAAAAAGTCCCACAACCGTTTACTACTGTTGAGCTGAAACCCAGCTACCGGTTTGACCTGCTACAGCGCGACTGCTTTTCCATTTTATTCCTCGCCGTAATCAGTACTTTAGCGCACGCTTTCACACTGAACTCGCTGTCCGCATTGAGACAGTCTGCCTTCAGTTCAAGGCTAAACAAACACTAGACTCACTCTGAGTGTTTTCTATAAGTGGTAATGGCTGTGATTTCTCTGTGCCTCAGGTCCTAAGTTTGCCAGCAGAAGTCAGGGTCGCCGGTTGAATTCCCTGTGCCCGGCACAAAATTTTTCTCTGTGTGTAGCAATCATATATATGAAATATTTAACAAAAGTCCACAGGTCGTTGCCCCCTATGCCTCCTTCCTCCTGGTCCCGGGACAATATACCCAGTTGTCCCCGCCAGTTGGGGGCCGTGGCACAAACAGCGCCCTCTGGTGGTGGGTCAGCACAACAACAACACAAAAAAGGAGGGAAAATCACATAAGCTCTGTGTGGCAGCCTGGTTCCAGCTGTAGATTGGGGGGGGAAATGAGAAGGAGTTCATTTTAAAGGTCAGGAATGTTTTAGGGGAATCCTGCCATCGCTGCGGGTAACTATGATTGAGAATAGGGTCACTCGGGAACGAGCGCATAGTGTATCATCAATAGGCAATGACTGTAAAAATCATACTACCTGTTAAAGTCTAGCAGATGGCCTCTGATTGTAGATGTGACCGTAGTCTGTCTTTATTAGGCCTGTAAAGATGTTAGCTTGGATGGTATAAAGGACAAAGGACATGAATTACTTGCTCAACTTTGGTTAGGGATCATGGAGGGGGAACATCGGGGGGGAGGGGGGTGTCCAAATAATCCTCAGGCATCTGAGGGGACCTGTGCTTCGCGAGATCCTTCTGGGAAAAAAAACGAGAAAAAAAAAGAAGAAACGATCAGCTGTCTAACGTTTGTTTAACAGACGAACACTCAGCACAATTTAGTCTGAAGCCTAATTTTGTGGCTCTCCTGGCTTCAGTGGCAGATTTCCCTGCCAAATCGTACAGAAGAACAGACCGTGGTCTTGGGGGGGGCAGCTTTTCAGCATCTTGGCATCTTGGGGGGGTGGGTGGTGTCATGTGTCCTGCGAGAGACCTGAAGGTGACAGGTGTCCATGGCAACGGCACAGCGAATGGGCGAGGCGGAGGTTCACCGAGGTTCACTTTTAAATACCTCAAGCCTCTACTGTGAATCAGAAGTGTGCAGGCACCCGAGTTTTTCTCGAAGGTGGGGGTGGGGGGGTGGGGGGGTATCCTTTACAGGAGCCACATTCCTCACCAGGGCTACAGGCCCAGTCAGCACTGACATCTGTGTGGCCCAGTATACCACACTGTGTAATTGAATAGGCACGTGGTGGCGGTTTCACCGGGGGAGGTACCCTCGCTTCGGGGCTCAGCCGCGGCGCTCCCACTGGGGAGGGGGCTCGCAGTTCCTCAGTCAAAAGGCTAATGCACTACCCATAATTCAGCGCTCGCGGGCAGGCCCATGCAAAGAAGCCAGCTCTCGTTTGCCGAGCTGGTCTGGTCTTTCCGCGGTCGTGTCTGAGGGACGGGAGATCTGGGCGCAGAGCGAGTTTGGAACGTGGGGGTAACTAGACTGCACCTGCTTCCACTATTGCCATCTCTTAAGGCCACATTTTGATTAAAGTGAAGGGGGTATGTTTAGGCGTGGGGAGCGGGAGGGGGAGGGGGAGGGGGAGGAGGAGGGGGTAGTTATTGGGGGGGGGTTGGGGTGGGGGGGGGCGGGGTAGGTCAAGACAGGGACATGAGGCAGCTGAATCTTGGTTAATAGTCCATTTTTCATTTATTCCCTTCATAAAACTGTGAAACACATTCAGCATCATCTCTCCTTCTCCCTCTGTCTCTCTCTGTCGCTCTCTCTCTCTCTCTCTCTCTCTCTCTCTCTCTCTCACAATCCTGGAATGGATTGGGTTGTATGAGTTCACCATCACATCAGATAATCTTACTTTTACATCCCGACAGTAAAATAGAATTTGTTCATGGTATGACTAGCTCAATGGCTTAATTGAGTAGACAGTTCTTACGCAGAGCATACTGTTTGACTACTATCCGCGCTTGGCTGAGTACATTTAAAATGACAGCGATCACGGCATTTTCTTTTTTTTGTTTACTGTTTGCTGTCTTTGTGTTTTATGCTTTATGCAGTGGTCAGTAGAGATATGTTATTTCTGCTGGCTGAACAGACAGATCGCAAAGAAAAGTCACTGACAAATATGTTTACCGCATTTTCCAGTGACTACTGGAAAAGGGTAATAATCAGGTAAGTAATGAGGAGGACCCAGAATCCCGCTGCTCTGTGGCAGAAACCGGGCCTTGCTTAATTAAAGTGCTGATTTCCCATGAGGCTTTGCGGCTTGTTTTCTTCTCCTGTTTTCCATCTTTACTGATTTTGGCTTATCGGGGCCTTCCATGGAGGAGCCACTGTGAAGAACTGTGAAGACGGGAATGAGAAATGGAAGAGCGAAGAGTGTCTTAAAACTGGAGAGGTTTCTTTCATGTAATATTCAAGTTCGTGTTTGGATCGATACGGCCAGAGAAAGTGCGTTTTTTAACATTGGGGGAAAGTCTCAGATCAATTTTGTATTATCTGCCATCTGATTGCCTGCAGTTACTGACACACAGAAGGCAAGAGCCTCTGTTTAAGCTTTTTAAAAAATGCTGCTCTTCCAGGAGAACATGTCGATATCGCTTTTGAGAAACGCCACGCTCCAAAAACCACTGTGACACCACGGTGACCATAGAGTTACAAAGTGGTGAGTCGTCCGGGCGTAGCTCTGTGACATTTAAATGTACTCCACTTTATCTTACCAGGGCGCTTGCCAGATAAAAAGTAGGAGAATGACAGCAACTTGAGGGAAACCAAAGGGTCAGCCACATTACGAACGATCCTAAAATCCCTGCGGCTCCCGCATGCAAACCCTAACAGAATGAGTTTTTGAATAGAAGTGCAATCTCAGTATTCCATTTTTTTTGCTGTACTACAGCTCCCAGAGTGCAGATCAGAAAAATGAACACAGCAGATTCAGTCACCATGGGGGTTTTGGGCCGGAATAGATTGGCCCCTTCTTCCTCTCATTCTTACCCCCCTCCCTCTGTTAATTTCTCGTTCTCTCCTCCATCCTCTGCCCGAGACAGGAAATCCCAGTTGGAGTTGTCTCATGTGCCAGTAGTGTGAAACCCCTAAATTGCCTGCCATTATTACATGGTACGGCCCACACAATGCCTACCTTCCCTAAGGAGCCTGAGTGCCATTGTCACCTGTACCAGACTATCTACTGTGTGGCTTTCTCTTTAAAATGCCTTAAATGGTCTCTGTGCTGTGATCCCAGGTGAGGCTAATTGTGTAAAGACCAGCTGTGCTGTGTAATGGGGGAGAGGGGGGGGGGGGTCGTTGGTACTAGGCCTGAGTACTATGCAACCAAAGCCTTTTGTCAAATATTTCCAAAATTCCCCAGATAGTTTTCATACAAATGTTCAGGTAATGCATCTCACACATCTAGCTCTGTGACCTCAGCACAGACCAACACATCTAGCTGTGACACCTCAGCACAGACCCACACATCTAGCTCTGTGACCTCAGCACAGACCAACACATCTAGCTGTGACACCTCAGCACAGACCAACACATCTAGCTGTGACACCTCAGCACAGACCCACACATCTAGCTCTGTGACCTCAGCACAGACCCACACATCTAGCTCTGTGACCTCAGCACAGACCAACTAATCTAGCTCTGTGACCTCAGCACAGACCAACTAATCTAGCTCTGTGACCTCAGCACAGACCCACACATCTAGCTCTGTGACCTCAGCACAGACCCACACATCTAGCTCTGTGACCTCAGCACGGACCCACACATCTAGCTCTGTGACCTCAGCACAGACGCACACATCTAGCTCTGTGACCTCAGCACAGACCCACACATCTAGCTCTGTGACCTCAGCACAGAGGCACACAGCTAGCTGTGACACCTCAGGACAGCCCCACTGGTAACCAGATCGTGTCAAAGAGAGGATGATTTGCCTTTGCTTCAAAAAAGGCTAAATATTTTAATTCTATAACAGATTATTGAATTATTGTTGGTTTCTGGCTTTGCTGTTACTGACATAAAACGTCATAATAAAGTGTGTGTATTTATTATTTTGTTTTTATGGAAACTACTTAATTTTTTAATGATGTACGGCATACGACATTGCGTTGCATGCTAACTGATTTGTCTAGTTGTCCATCCATAAACTACGATAAAATTTGATTGTGGTATGACTATCTCACTGGCTTAGTCGAGTAAAGTAGACAGTTTTTTCGCAGAACATATGACTATCATGCGAGCTTGGCGGAATGCATTTGAGATCACTTGCAAAATGAGAGTGATGACGGTATTTTTTTTATTGTTTACTGTTTGCAGTCTTTGTGTTTTATGCTTTATGCAGTGGTCAGTAGGGAGATGTTATTTCTGCTGGCTGAAGAGCTATTTTTGCTTTGAATATGATTCTAATACAAAGTGGATTTCAAATCATTCTAACCAAGGAGATAATAGAATAGAATAATTCATAATATAATATAATAATAGAGATTCAGCCCATGAAGGAACATGTGCACACGCTGTTTTTTTTATTTCTCTTCCCACTCATGTGAATGACATCATCGGTTCAATCACTTAGTAAGGAATATTTTTCTTTAAGATTTGGTGTGTGCCCTCTCTATACCATAATAGCTAAACACTGAAATAACTGGAAATATATACTGATAATTAACTAATGGAGAAAATTAACCAGGAACAGTGATTAGAATGGAAGATACTTTATATAAATATAGTATAGACGTCTGAGAATTATGTTTTCAAAGCACTTTTCACGCTTTTGGGGGTAAGATTTAGCGTTTGGGTCAATTCTGAACTGAAACAGAATATACCATAACATTGCTGAGTTGTAATTCGTATAAACCAAATCCTCCGTTTGCTTTTAAATGATTTTATTTTGATTGATATTTGATGAGATATTTAACTCAGAGGCTGTGAGGACTGAGAATGGCGTATGTCCACAGTCGGCCAAACTGCTCTCGCCCGTCAATAACTCCTTAAAGGAATCAGTTAATGCTATCAGTGTGGCGTGGGCCCAGGGGAATTAAGAGGTGTGCTATTGAGCTGTTTGTGTGATGATACACGACACTCTTCAAAGCCCTTCTGGGCATTACAGTGCAGTACAGAACGCTGTCTAACAAACGATGAAATATTTAGTTATGCGTCTTCGACTGTGTCTTTTCCATTCCCATTTTTAAGTTAGTATTCATATCGGCTGCTGCTCACTTTATATTCTAACCGTCAACTGGACCTACCCTACAGAGGATATAAATGTTTATTTGAATGAGTACTAAATTAATTAAATATGTAAATCATTTAATTTATATAATATTAAACCACACAAGCAGATGTTGTTTTCATCGTTTTTTTGTGTAAACAAGAGCATTTCTGTTCTTCCCTTTGACCAAGTTAATATGTTGAATTTTTTTTTTTTTTTTAATCTGCTGTGACTTTCATATTCTTTGCACTGTATCCAGAATAGAGTTCACCCTGGACACCTTTTGTCAGATGATGTGATTGATGTGGTTGTCATGACAGCTTTTAGAACCAATGGGCTTCTCTGGAAGGAGGAGGGGTTCAGGAGACAAGGCTCTCATACAACTAACCTTAAGAGGGACAAGTGACCTTTCACATTTCAACCTTTTGACCTCTAGAGAGACAACAAAAGCCCATCACACTCCGGGCTTTTTTTCTCTCCTGAGTGATCTCTTTTTTTGTTTTCTGCCTTTCTCCTTCCTTCTGTCTTTTCTGCCTTTCTCTGTCTCGTTCACACCCTTCTTTTTTCTGTTCTGTTTCTCTGCAGCAAAACGATTCAGGTGAAAATCGTTGATGATGAGGAGTACGAGAAAAACAAAAACTTCTTCCTGGAGCTGTCTGAGCCGCGCATGGTGGACATGAGCCTGCAGAAAGGTGCAGTACAGAGCCCCTCCCCCACTGCCGCCTGCCCTTTACTTGCCCACCTCTCCACTCCTCTCCTCTCCTTCTCTCCTCTCCTCTCCACTCCACTCCACTCATCTCCTCCTCTTCTCTCCTCCTCTCCTCTCCTCCTTTCCACTCCAATCCTCTCCTCTTCTCTTCTCTTCTCCTCTCCACTCCTCTTCTCTCTTTTCCACTCCACTCCTCTCCTCTCCTCTCCTATATTCTTCTCTCCACTCCTCTCCTCTCCACTCCTCTTCTCTTTTCCACTCCACTCCTCTCCTTTTCCTCTCCTCTCCTATCTTCTCCTCTCCACTCAACTTCTCTCGTCTCCTCTCCTCCTCCTCTTCTTTCTTTTCCACTCCACTCCTCTCCTCCTCATCTCTTCTCCTCTCCTATCTTCTCCTCTCCACTCTACTCCTCTCCACTCCACTTCTCTCCTCTCCTCTCCTCCTTATATCCTCTCCTTTCCACTCCTATCCTCTTCCTCTCCTCTCCTCTTCTATCTTCTCCTCTCCTCTCCACTCCACTCCACTCCTTTCCTCTCCTCTCCTTTCCACTCCACTCATCTCCTCCTCCTCTTCTTTCCTCTTCTATCTTCTCCTCTCCACTCCACTCCTCTCCTCCTCTCCTCTCCACTCCACTCCTCCTCTTCTCTCCTCTCCACTCCACTCCTCTCCTCCTTCTCTCCTCTCCACCCCACTTCTCTTCTCTCCTTCTTATCTCCTCTCCTTTCCTCTTCTATCTTCTCCTCTCCACTCCACTCTTCTCTTCCTCCTCTTCTCTCCACTCCATTCCACTCCTCTCCTCTCCTCCTCATTTCCTCTCTTCTTCACTCCACTCCTCTCTTCCTCATTTCTTTTCCTTTCCTATCTTCTCCTCTCCACTCCACTCCTCTCCTCTCCACTCAACTCCTCTTCTCCTCCTTTCCTCTCCTCTCCACTCCTCTCGTCTCCTCTCCACTCCTCTCCTCTTCATCTCTTCTCCTCTCCTATTTTCTCCTCTCCACTCCACTTCTCTCCTCTCCTCCTTATCTCCTCTCCTTTCCACTCCATGCCTCTCCTCCTCCTCTCCTCTCCTCTTCTATCTTCTCCTCTCCACTCCACTCTTCTCCTCTTCCTCTCCTCTCCACTCCACTCCACTCCTCTCCTCTCCTCTCCTCCTCATTTCTTCTCTTCTCCTTTCCACTCCATTCCTCTCCTCCTCCTCTCCTTTCCTCTTTTATCTTCTCCTCTCCACTCCTCTCCTCTCCACTCCTCTTCTTCTCCTTTCCTCTCATCTCCACTCTCCTCCTTTTCTCTTCTCCACCCCACTTCTCTCCTCTCCTTCTTATCTCCTCTCCATTCCACTACTCTCCTCTCCTCTTCTATCTTCTCCTCTCCACTCCACTCCTCTCCTCCTCCTCTCCACTCCACTCCTCTCCTCTCCTCTCCTCTCCTCCTCATTTCCTCTCTTCTCCTTTCCACTCCACTCCTCTCCTCCTCCTCTCCTTTCCTCTTCTATCTTCTCCTCTCCACTCCACTCCTCTCCTCCTCCTCTCCTCTCCACTCCACTCCACTCCTCTTCTCCTCCTTTCCTCTCCACTCCACTCCACTCCACTCCACTACTTTCCTCTTCTATCGTCTCCACTCCTCTTTTCTTCCCTTCTCTTTTCTTTTCTTCTCTCCCCCCCCCCCCCCCCCCCCCAGGGCAAAGGTAACATATCAGTAGTAACTAATTTGTCAGACTGTGTGCCAGGGCTGGCCCTGCTGTGTGCTTTCATTGTTGAACCTCTGCTCTCGTTACTGACGCTCCTAGGGCTCAACCTCTCAGAAAGCTTTCCTTGTGAACCCTCTCTAGCGAAAGGAGAAAGACTCAGATTTATTGTAAGAAGATAAGTAAACAGAGATAGGCTGGTGACCACGGGAACTTATTTTTGTTTGGGTTTTTAGATATAAAAATGGGAAAAAGGGAAGTGCTGTAGGGGAAATCATATTATTGATTCCATTAGTTCCATTTTTAAAAAAAGTTAAAATCTTCAACACGGTGGAGAAAGAACAGCATTTTTTTTTGTTGTAAACCATGCATGTGGATGCTGTAGTTTTCTCAACCCATGCCACGGCCTTTACTTTTTGTTTCTGTTGCTTTGTGTGTATAGAAAATGGAAATAAAGGAGAAAAAACTGCACATTCTTACGTAAAGTTTTGGGTAGGCTTTGACACCTCATCTTTAAAGTTTTTTTTTGAAAGAGGGCCCGGCAAGCTTTTTCCTCGTAGAATTGTGTGAATTTTTATCTAACAAACTGTTATGTAACCACTCTGAGGGCTTGCTCAATAAGGTGCTTATAAGCTGTTTTTGCAGCATTACATCTACCGCATTCAGGGTCTCGCGATGCCAGAGCTTGTTATATGTGGCAAACAAAAGCGCCGTTTTCAGAATGATGTCGGCAGCTCCGCGCGAATGTTCCAACCCCGCACTCCGAACTATCGCTGTCCATCACTGTCCGTCCTCCAAAGCGCCGTGTCTGTCGGCGCCCTTTACAGTTTATCTGCCGTGTGGCTTTTATAAGAGGCAGAGTCATTGGAAGTTGTCCAAAGGCTGCAGGTTGACTCCTCATCACTGACAAATCCAATAAGACCCAAATAGCATCACTGGGTTCAGCGACATACATAGACACCTAGGTGACACTCAGAGACTTGCCTGGCAACTCGTCAGCGAGCATGTATATGATGATGTCACCAAGAGCCAATAGAGCGAAGACAGAAACTGAGCTAGGCTTTCCAGGGCTGCTGTGTCCGAATCAGAGCTCTATCTACTGCACCCTGTGTACTTTGTATTAGCATACTGTGTACTGCTTACTGCATACTGTTTAGTGACATGCAGTATGCAAAAAATTATATTCTATACTATTAACCCGCACTACATTTAAAGAGCATTTCGCTTACTTAACAACTTTTTTTTTGTGTTCGAATCAGAGCCCTATCTACTGCATACTGTCTCTTGTGTACTGTGTCCGAGCAACTGTGTACTGTTTACTGTGTACTGTTTAGTACGCAACGTGCAGTATTCTAATAAATATCCTCCATACTATTTTCCAACTTGCGCGGCCATGCCACGTGTTGTTTTTGTTGTTATCGAAGGAAAGTGAAGCTGCGTCTCATTTTTAAAACAAAGCCGCGCAAGCAAAATGTTCACATACTTTTTGAAAAAGTATGCTGCTTAATATATTCAGCGAAACCCCGGAAGTAAGTATATCATGTGGGGTTTTAAGTATACTACATTTAGAGAAGATTCTGCCTACTTAACTACTTTCTCGTCCAGTCTAGTCAACAAGCATACTCAATAGTATGGAAGGGTGCTGATTTGGACACAGCCAAGGTGTACCTCTCCCCCCGTGGGCTAGGGTCATGTCTGCACCCTTCAAAGTAGAGCAGGGTCCTGTTTCCCAAAACCATCTTAGAGTTAAGATCATCTTAGAGTGTTTTGTGTTTGTGCTTTATTCATTTTATGAGTAAAATGATAAAAATCTTCTGACATTACATAAAAACGATAATAAAAATAGAAGGGGAAAAACAGAAAACAAATGACGAAAAAACAAAGAATGAGATATAAAAACAAAAGAAAAAGCCGAAGGTGATCTTTATCTAAGATCCTTTTGGGAAACGGGGCCCAGTTCCATTTATACTGATTTTGCCCATCCTGGCCTCCGTCTGAGCAAAGTGCCTCCACTCCACCCTCATCCATCCTCATCCATCCTATCTCCAGTCTCTGTTAACTACAGAAATACTGTTCAGTGCCTCCACCCTCATCCACTCTCACCCATCCTCGTCTCCAGTCCCTGTTAACTACAGCAATACTGTTCAGTGCCTCCACCCTCCATCCTCATCCACCCTCATCCATCCTCATCTCCAGTCCCTGTTAACTACAGCAATACTGTTCAGTGCCTCCACCCTCATCCATCCTCATCCACCCTCGTCTCCAGTCCCTGTTAACTACAGCAATACTGTTCAGTGCCTCCACCCTCATCCATCCTCATCCACCCTCATCTCCAGTCTCTGTTAACTACAGCAATACTGTTCAGTGCCTCCACCCTCATCCATCCTCATCCACCCTCATCTCCAGTCCCTGTTAACTACAGCAATACCGTTCAGTGCCTCCACCCTCATCCATCCTCATCTCCAGTCCCTGTTAACTACAGCAATACTGTTCAGTGCCTCCACCCTCATCCACTCTCATCCATCCTCGTCTCCAGTCCCTGTTAACTACAGAAATACTGTTCAGTGCCTCCACCCTCATCCATCCTATCTCCAGTCCCTGTTAACTACAGCAATACTGTTCAGTGCCTCCACCCTCATCCATCCTATCTCCAGTCTCTGTTAGCTACAGCAATACTGTTCAGTGCCTCCACCCTCATCCACTCTCATCCATCCTCATCTCCAGTCCCTGTTAACTACATAAATACTGTTCAGTGCCTCCACCCTCATCCATCCTCATCCACCCTCATCTCCAGTCCCTGTTAACTACAGCAATACTGTTCAGTGCCTCCACCCTCATCCATCCTCATCTCCAGTCTCTGTTAACTACAGCAATACTGTTCAGTGCCTCCACCCTCATCCACTCTCATCCATCCTCATCTCCAGTCCCTGTTAACTACATAAATACTGTTCAGTGCCTCCACCCTCATCCATCCTCATCCACCCTCGTCTCCAGTCCCTGTTAACTACAGCAATACTGTTCAGTGCCTCCACCCTCATCCATCCTATTTCCAGTCTCTGTTAACTACAGCAATACTGTTCAGTGCCTCCACCCTCATCCACTCTCATCCATCCTATCTCCAGTCTCTGTTAACTACAGCAATACTGTTCAGTGCCTCCACCCTCATCCATCCTCATCCACCCTCGTCTCCAGTCCCTGTTAACTACAGCAATACTGTTCAGTGCCTCCACCCTCATCCATCCTATCTCCAGTCTCTGTTAACTACAGCAATACTGTTCAGTGCCTCCACCCTCATCCATCCTATCTCCAGTCCCTGTTAACTACAGCAATACTGTTCAGTGCCTCCACCCTCATCCACCCTCATCCACCCTCGTCTCCAGTCCCTGTTAACTACAGCAATACTATTCAGTGCCTCCACCCTCATCCATCCTCATCCACCCTCGTCTCCAGTCCCTGTTAACTACAGCAATACTATTCAGTGCCTCCACCCTCATCCATCCTATATCCAGTCTCTGTTAACTACAGCAATACTGTTCAGTGCCTCCACCCTCATCCATCCTATCTCCAGTCCCTGTTAACTACAGAAATACTGTTCAGTGCCTCCACCCTCATCCATCCTATCTCCAGTCTCTGTTAACTACAGAAATACTGTTCAGTGCCTCCACCCTCATCCATCCTATCTCCAGTCTCTGTTAACTACAGCAATACTGTTCAGTGCCTCCACCCTCATCCACTCTCATCCATCCTCGTCTCCAGTCCCTGTTAACTACAGCAATACTGTTCAGTGCCTCCACCCTCATCCATCCTCATCTCCAGTCTCTGTTAACTACAGCAATACTGTTCAGTGCCTCCACCCTCATCCACTCTCATCCACCCTCGTCTCCAGTCCCTGTTAACTACAGAAATACTGTTCAGTGCCTCCACCCTCATCCATCCTATCTCCAGTCCCTGTTAACTACAGAAATACTGTTCAGTGCCTCCTATGACTCTATGACTCTGTCAGTTTATTTAATGAGCATTCCTCTTGTGACTTCACTATTTACCCTGTGCATAATCAGAATTCCTGCAGTGTGTGTATGTGTGTGTGTGTTTGTGCGCTTTCCATACATACACGTGTGTGTCGTCGTGCATTTGCACGTGTGTATGCCTGTGTGTGTGTCAGACCTGGATCAATTTAACTCTTTAGATGCTGGTAAAATCTGAAAACAGTCCTGCAGATCTCTGAAAATGTTGCCACCAAAGATGTAGGCCTATAATGATATGGATGAAGAATTTTGTTCTGAATACTGGTGAAAATAGATTTTGTTGATATTTTATAGCCAATAAATTGCAGCTGTTTAAAGTGTTTTAAGTATTTAAACTTAATATTTGTCCCAGGGCTGGTATATGTGTGGCAGAATGGGTACAGGATCTTCATGTGTGTTTTGCTTACTCACTCGTGTCTGATGTCATGAGAAGCCCTCTTAATTTAGCCTGTAGTTTCATTTAAAATTGAACATTTAAAAAAAATAAAAAATAGGACCAGTTAATTTTTGTGCAACTGAATACATACATTTCTTGCTCTTGAGGAGAGAAGTTCCAATAACACATTGAAGGTCATAGAAACAGTTTAAAAATTGTAAATACCTGTCTAGATTTTAATTAGATTTTATTTAACAAAAATGTAAAAAATAATTAAGAATTCATTGCTCATTAGGGGCTCATTACTGGGGACTCTTATGTTGAAAAATGTAATCCCTTGTGTTACTTCCTGTGTTTCAAATGAAACCTCACCTCAGACAGTGTGAATAATGTCTACGTCGTAAAAGCTAAAGCTGACCCCTCTTCCTGTCAGCTTGGAGTTGTTTACTGCGTGCCTCGCCAGCGCCCTTCCCTAAATTACACTGATGTGGTCAATACCATCAGCACCTCTGGAAGGCCGGGCCGGTCAGCCAAACACTTTGCATTAGGAGAGCGAGCGCTTTTCGGGAACCTTGAGGTGACACTGCAGGATGGAAGCAGAAGGTTCCAGCACGCTGAGAGGGAGAAGGAGAAGCCTTTGTGATGCGTTGAGATGGAACGCTCGTTGTGTTCAGACTGAACGCGCCTTTATGATGTGTTGAGATGGAACGCTCGTTGTGTTCAGACCGAACGCGCCTTTATGATGTGTTGAAACGGAACGCTCGTTGTATTCAGACCGAACACGCCTTTATGATGTGTTGAGACGGAACGCTCGTTGTGTTTAGACTGAACGCGCCTTTGTGATGCGTTGAGACTGAACGCTCGTTGTATTCAGACTATGGATGTGCGCGTTTAGTCGACTAGCCGATTAAACGTTGCTACTCTCGCTAGTCGGCACCAGAAATACTAGTCGGTTAAACTTATTATTTTATTAATGTACACATTTAAATTACATATTGACATAATTTGCACTGAAATTTCATGTTTTCCTGGTCAAATGTTGCTTTATAAAAAAACGAGCATCCGTTACTAATGTTAACAACGCCGGATAAAAAATATATATTTTTTAAAACGAAGGAAAAAACCAAAACGCATTAGCCTGTTCGCCCTGCAAGTTAAACCGAGGCGAGGTGGAAAGAGTAAGTAGACCTATCGCGTTGTTGAATAGCCCAATAAAACTAATCTAATGTCACGTCGATCAGCCGGCCTAATTGTTATTTTTTTGTGTTCCTATTATTGGTAGCTTTTCTGATGACCGATTATTATTTTTTACTGTATTTGCTATGCGATCGCGTTCACCCAATGAAAATGCCGTTGTAATAATCAGCCACGTTTCCTAAAAATGTTTTGTTACGTTGAATATTGTTTTCAATAAATGTTATTTGTTAACTTTTATTTAGTGAGTTGTTGTAATGTTTTGTAGGATAATGTGCAATGTTCATAATGCAAGGCGCAAAGTGCCACATATTTCAGCGGCATTTAAAATAAGATTTTGGTTATTGAAGAATGTGATTAACGGTTTCAAATGGCTCTTATAATATACGCAATATTTTTTCGGACAATGTTTAACCTTATAGATTAAATCGTGCTCAATTTTGACTGTTTTCTGAGTGTTTTCTTACTTTTAGACTAGTCGACTAGTCTAAGTTTAAACTTCCATTTAAACGTCAGGGAAATTAGTCGTTAGGAACATCCCTAATTCAGACCGAACGCCCCTTTGTGATGCGTTGAGACGGAACGCTCGTTGTGTTCAGACTGAACGCGTCTTTGTGATGCGTTGAGACTGAATGCTCGTTGTGTTTAGACCGAACGCGCTTTTGTGATGCGTTGAGACCGAACGCTCGTTGTATGCAGACCGAACACGCCTTTATGATGTGTTGAGACGGAACGCTCGTTGTGTTTAGACTGAACGCGCCTTTGTGATGCGTTGAGACTGAACGCTCGTTGTATGCAGACCGAACGCGCCTTTATGATGTGTTGAGATGGAACGCTCGTTGTGTTTAGACCGAACGCGCCTTTATGATGCGTTGAGACCGAACGCTCGTTGTGTTCAGACTGAACGCGCCTTTGTGATGCGTTGAGACTGAACTCTCGTTTGTGGGGTTTTTTCTGGCCCGTTTCCCTGCAGTACTTTTATCTCTACGTTGGCACTTTTCCTTCCAGGTCATGCTTCTTCTAATCTTCTGTGGTTATACATGCTCTCCTGGCACGGTTATGCCTTTCATATGCTATTGTGTTACTGGGGCAGGATTATCTTTCTCTTACACACGCACGCATGCACAAGCACGCACACACACACACACACACACACAGACAGATCGTGCGAAACATAGCCCTAAACATGAATGTAATGGTATCCCAGGTCTTCTCATAATGTATTTCTCGTGTTCGCATGAAACAGGAAGCCACAGCCTTGTACCCTTTTCAGCGCTCGGGGTGTCAGTGTCAAAATGAATCTTACATACAATCAAGCGTAATGCGAGTTCAGCGGTCCCCCCCCCCCCGATACAGATTCCTGATACAAAGCTTCTATGTAGAGGATGATCCTCTTTTGTCCTGCGTTGGGGACACAGAAAGCTCCCCCTCTAGTGTCCCTCCTTTTTTGCGCATTTGCACAAAATAAAAGGCATCACATTTACAGATGTTTTTGATGTAAAAGTGGATAGCACTGTTGACTAACAGCAAGAAGGTCCTCCCTATGTCCGTGTGGGGTTCCTCTGGGTCTCCCACAATCCTAAGACATGCAGGTTAGACTTATTGGGGGGGGGGTCAGTCAACCTACCTTGTATAAACAAATTAATAAATAAATAAATAAGTAAATAAATAAATTTGTTGAGCTGCGCATCTTCCTCTGACTCACGTCTGTGTGATCGTCGCTTTGTCAACTGTGCCGCGGTAAGAAGCGGCGGCTGACGTCACGTGGTTCGGAGGAGAGCGGCGCTCGCTTCTCTCTGCTCTCAAATCAACAGCGGAGGTCACGATGAGCGCTTCAGCGCGAGCGTGGCTGAGCATTACAAACTGGGGAAGAAACAGGGGAAAAAGCAATAAAAAACATCACTTAGAATATGCTTCCACTTTGCTGGTAATAGACTCTCACTCACTCTCTCTCTCTCTCTCTCTCTCTCTTTCTCTCTTCCTCCCTCTCTCCCTCTCTCGCCTCTCACTGTGATGAGCACTCCAGGTTACAGACCTCACGGATGGATGGCAAACCTGTCCTCATAAGTCGTACCGAGCTCTCTTAGCGCCCCCCCCCTCGCTAAAATCTACAAAAGTCTACCACCTCTGTTTCCCACTCTCAGAATCTCCCATGGCAACAGACCTCGCAGTGAAACAGTCACGGATGAATCTTGAGTTATTTGACGAATATCACATAACGGCACTCGTAAAGCCCGCTCCTCCTGTTTGCCGCAAACATAAGCGCTGCTGTGCATGGCCTGTATGTTTATCTGTCTGAAGGTGGAGTAACTGAAGGTGGAGTTACTGAAGGTGGAGTAACTGAAGGTGGAGTTACTGAAGGTGGAGTTACTGAAGGTGGAGTAACTGAAGGTGGAGTTACTGAAGGTGGAGTAACTGAAGGTGGAGTTACTGAAGGTGGAGTAACTGAAGGTGGAGTTACTGAAGGTGGAGTAACTGAAGGTGGAGTAACTGAAGGTGGAGTTACTGAAGGTGGAGTAAATCACTGGCCTGTTATTGCTTATTTTGTTTCACCGTCACCCTTATTCACGATTGAACTGTTGGAGCGCCGGTATTTAGTGGTGCAGGATTTCTCGCGGGAAACTTAATTTTCCTCTTAAGAAAACGGGCTCTGTGAGGCTGGAGGGCTGACATATTTATCTTTCATACTTTCTGACCAACAGGGATTTATATTCCTTTTGTTCTCATATCTTTCTTTTTGACACTGTTTATCTAGACTAAAAAAAAAGCTTTGGAAAGGACTCTTCAGCTCAGAACAGCAGATGTATTCCAATCTTTGCTCTGACAGGATTTAAATACCAGAGCTGTAAAGAGCCCAGTGTCTGCTTGACCTGATGCTAAATGTATTCCAGCAATGCATAATGCCTTTTTGGGCACACACACACACACACACACACACACACACACACACACACACACACAAACATACACACATACACATAAACACACACACACACACAAACATACACACACACACACACACACACACACAAACATACACACATACACATAAACACGCACACACACACACACACACAAACATACACACATACACATAAACACACACACACACAAACATACACACACACACAAACATACACACATACACACACACACACACACAAACATACACATACACAAACATACACACACACACACAAACATATACACACACACACAAACATACACACACACACACACACACACACAAACATACACACACACAAACATACACACACACACAAACATACACACACACAAACATACACATAAACACACACACACAAACATACACATAAACACACACACAAACATACACACACACACAAACATACACACACACACAAACATACACACACACACACACACACACACACACACACACACACACACACATGTGATACACGGCTCTATTTGTTCAGCCCCATGAGGGCCCTGCCTGTTCCCCTGGGCAGTGGCCCTTAATCCTAGGTCTGGAAGATCTCCTAATGACTGTATTGAATCAATTAGCTGCCTAATTGGTCTGAAGTAAAGACACAGTTTCCTCACCATCGCCCCATTAAGGATGTCACTGTAGGGTCTGGTTATTGCTGGCCGCCGTGAGCTGTTTGTGTGCCTTTAGCACGCAAACCAAAATGGCTGTTTATACTGCTCACCTGAGCCCAACGAGTGCCTTGAGTTAACCCTTCAGCTGAACCTCTCTGGCCCCACCTGTACACCTGCCTATAATCCTGTTTGTCTGCAAATGATGAAACAGTAAAGCAGGCTACGTTTCGTGCAGTTTATTTGCCAGCTTATAATGGGAAAAAAAAAGAAGATATTTCTGATTTAGCCATTTCTGTGTGGGAGAGACTTGAAAGATATACTGTTACATACAGGAGAGAGAAGGAATTCAGTGGCTCGTCTCATTAAGCCAGTTTGTGTAGAATGGGCACTGCAGTCTGGTATGAAATCTGGATTGTGTCAGTGCCGGCCGTGGCTGGCAGCACCGCATGGCAGCGTGTAATTGGCTCTAGCAAGGACGGATTCGGTGCGCACCAGCACCCCCTACTAGTCAATCTGGTACCCGCAGTCCACTTGCTCAAGTTGTACAAAAATGGTCTTCCTCTGACTCATGTCTGTGTAAATTTGTGGACTGCGTTATGAGAAGAAGCAAGAGGCTTGATATTATGTTTAAGAGGAGAGCATTTTTTTTCTGTGTTTCTGTTTTATTTTTTTATTTCATAATAAAAGCTAGATGATGTGAAAAATACCTTTTTGCCTCGTTCAGAGTCAGCGCTGACAAATACCTTCTGAATTCTGAATGGGCTAATTGAATGAATCAGTTGTTTGTTCAGATGGGATTGGACTAGATTTTTATTGGACCTGAGGATACAAACAGACCAATGAAATCATTCCATTATTGCTGTGCAGAAGTGAATGTTTTCTTCAATCAATACTGTCAGGTTAAAGCTTTGTACAGATAGGTCTTTTAAAATGACTCAGTGACTTGTCTACAAAGTTGAAATGGTAAATGTTGTCACGTACAACGAAAATAAATCCCATCAAAGCAGCCTGGTCTTTACCTACACAGGGATATGTTCAAATCAAATTTTTTAATTAAAAATCTGTGGGAGATTCAGACTTAATCACTATTTTTTAGATGTATAATGTTACGTTGACAGAAAAGGGCAGATTGCATACCTGCCTCCTAAACTTGCATCAGTCCTTCAGGAGGAGGGGGGGGATTTAAAAACTTCTTCTTTTCCGTTTTCCTGTTAGTCAAAAATCTCCAAATCCCTCTCTTGTGTTGTCTGCGGGCGCTCTGGGTTCTCACTCGGCTTATTTTCAAAGTTCCTTTCTGAATACAAATGACTCAATTAATATTGAAATCCAGGAGGGATTACTTTAATATGTCAAGAGACTTCCTAAATTAGACTGGCGTGACTCTGATACCGCTCCCTGGTCTGAAAACGGGCTTAAGTAAAGATTATTACACAAACGCAAAGGATGCTTTTGACGAGGCGGTTCTGCTGACCTGAAGGTCATATAGGGACCGGATGAGTGTGTGTTTGTAGAAGGATTGAGATTCACGTTGTCAAGACTGTCATTTGCAAAAATATTATGCATGATAATGGTTACTATGTACAAAACCCCAGAAATATAACGTATATTTTTCAGGGGTACAATTTGTATTGCCTCCATGAATAGTATATTGATATTGGTGCTTGGTTAAACAAAATCCACTTCAAATTCAAAATGCTTTATCGCCCATTTGTAAATACACTGGAAAATGTATGTTGTTTATAATGTTGCACAGTATAAAGCACAATGTATTGTTATGTACATACAAATGACAATTAAAAATGACAAGTAATATTTTTTAAATCAACATTCTTAAACAACCAGAGAATTCACATATATTGTACATACAAGCGCACACATATACTCATTCCCTGCAGTTTAGGATTGGTTTAGTATTACAGATCTAATGAATGATTATTACATTACCTTACATTTTATTAAGTTAACAGACACTTTTATCCAGAGCGACTTACAATGTAGAAGAAATATAAGCGCATTCGCCTAATTAATTTGAGCGGTATTCCCAGACCTGGATAATCATATTCCCAGATCAGCAGATGCAAAATCAATAAAGCAGTGGTGCAAACCAGGAACCAAAGCACAAATTATAAATGCACACAGACTTCATCAAAAATTACATGAATAGATTTTTTTGTACAAGGGAATCTCTGAAATGATAGTCCACTGTTAATGCTAGTGCGTGATCGTCAAAATTAGCATCGCTTGACTTTCCTTTGCTGCTTGGTGGCAGAGATCTGGCAGTCGAACACCACCAATTAATTTACTTACATGGTTGACGACCCTTGCTAGGTTCTGTTTTGTTTTGCGTTTGGCTGAATGTTTGCCAAACCAAGATATCAAAAGCCACGATTCTGCTGACCCGCCTCTGGCCGTTGGTCAACTGCACCTTAAGTGAACCAAAGACATTTTCCACAGCAGAGGGAAATGACTTGAGAGACACAAAGCTGATACTGGCCAACCTCAGGTCCAGTTTTGGTCTTTGGTCAAGCAGAACCACGCATAACAAAGGCTTGTTCACATATCGCTGGTTATAATCCTCACACCAATAAATAAACAGACAAACGTAAATCTCCCTCTGGCGCAGTCGCCATAACTCACCAGTGTTATTGTGGTTATTAAAAAATAAAAAATAAACCTGAAAGTACCCGGGTTTCTTTCATTCTAAAGATGTTCTGGATTCAGTAGTACTTCAGCTGTAAGTGAGAAAACTATCTGAGGAATTTAATACTATTTTGTTTTTACAGAGATATGATGCTAAAAAAGCTCATTATGTCTTGACAAACTGCCAGTGCATCAAGTATACACTTTTTTACTTGATGTACAAGGGGACAAGTAGCGAGGGAAGGCGTCTATTTCACACCTGCCGGGCTTCTACAAAAATAAAATGTCTTTAAACCAAATGCTGAAATAATGTCAATATCTCTTTTCCAAGACTTAGCTCATGGCAGCGAACTTTAATGATAAGCCTTGGTACTGTTGCACCGCAGCCAATATTTCTCTATTAGGCATAGTGCAGGTAATAGAAATAGCTATATCACTGAATGTAGCTAACCCACAGACTTACTCATTTTTATCAGTAGAATGTTAGCTGTGATATAATAGCACAGTTGTTAACAATAGGAAAAGTCACATATTTAAGCCAATATGAGCTGACTAGCTAAATTGTAGGAACTGAAGGAGATTCAGAGCTTGAAGCTAATGTATGATATTCAAGCAAATGCCAAATTGTTCCTAAAATGCTACCTAGCTATTGCAGTATACATCTTCTAATGTGGCGATGGCATAGATTAGAACATTAAAACCATGAGATATTGAGCCGGTGATTCCCCCTTCCCCCATAAAAACTATAGGCCTAAATCAGTAATATATATTGCATTTCTGCTGTTACACTTTTGAAGAAATAACATGACCTAAATATACTGATGTATTGCAATCAATACATTGTACATGCTTGATGTAGATTATATGTGAATGTCATTATTCATATAATGAATGGTGATATTAGTTTAATGTTTTTTATTATTATTTAATGTTATAAATAAAATATAATATTTTTTAACCAGAATGTTAGAGAAAAAAAATGTCTGAGATTTAAAAAATTTAATCTGAGATGAGAGCCGTTGCAAAACAGTAGTTTTGTACACATTTAAGTATTTCTTGGATGGTTTTGAGGTACGCTTGAGATCATTGTGTTGCTGAAAGATTTTTTATAAATATCTTGTAAGTTGCCAGTGTTCATGATTCCAATGCCCTTAACAATGACCTTAACAATGCCCTTAACAATGCCCTTAACAATGTCCTTAACAATGCCCTTAACAATGCCCTTAACAATGGCCTTAACAATGCCCTTAACAATGCCCTTAACAATGGCCTTAACGATGCCCTTAACAATGGCCTTAACGATGCCCTTAACAATGCCCTTAACAATGCCCTTAACAATGCCCTTAACAATGCCCTTAACGATGCCCTTAACAATGCCCTTAACAATGCCCTTAACAGGCCCGACAATCCAATGACATCAAAGATCTATCACCTGTTTCACCACCACCTATTTCACTGTAGGTGTGATGTCTGCTTCAAAATAAGCATACAATATACATAGCTCCCTGTATTGTTTATTTACTACCGCCTTCTTTGCCCATCTTTATCAAGGGTGTGAAGAGAGCACTCCAGGTCATGTCACACAGTTAACATGTATCATCAGCTAATCAAGTAGAAAATTTACACATGAAAAAATGTAATCTGAACATTTGTCTGCTGCGTTTTTGATCATGTTTACCATGGAAGGTTAGACTTGTCAGTAATGTTAGCAAGTGGCACACAGATGCATTTTAAACGGCCATTACAAAGTGCAAAGTTACCAATAAGTCAATGCAAACTTGCAAAGCAATCAAAACTGCATATAGTGCTATAATGCTGCTACATTTGATGTATTTCAGATTCTCAGTAGCCTTGGCATATGACAAAACAAAAGTGCTTTGCATTTATGAGTTTGCCTTCTGGGTAAGGTGAAGTCTGACATGACTACTAATTTACCGTGTTTTCCCTGTTTGATCCTACCCAGGCCAAACATATTGACCTTGCATTACTTAATGCTTTTGAGTCTGTTCATATTTCTCAACGTAATCTGATTGTAGCTTCAATATTTTTATCTGAACAAGAGTTAAAGGGTCCAGACAGCAAGATTATTTTAGACCTTGGAATGTCCTCATGACAGATGAGTTGTGAGCTGACATGTTGAGCTTATTGAACAGCATTCTGATTCAGATCTTGGGAAAGCTACAACTTTAAGTAAAGGCTGTTTTAAATTATAAAAATTGGATACATTAGTGGTATAATTTAGGCCATTTTAAGAATTAGAGCCATCCTTTGCAATCCATTTGCATAAATTCTTTGACACGACATGTTTCTTTGACATGACATTTTTCTTAGCGGTGAATTCTTGCTAGCTGCCTGTATCCATTCTGTGAAATGTCTGGTGTTGCAATCATAGCTTTACACATGAATAGTAGTAATCATCGCAGTAATACACGCTGAATTACTGTTCTTGCACGGCCTCTAATGATGATAACAGGTTATTCAAATGCCAAGCAGAAATTGGCTTGGCATCAAAATGAAGACATTCAGGCAAGAGTGAATTTTCATAGCAACGTGAAAATACTTTCTGATTTTTAAAAAAATCCAAAATAGTTACTAAAATAATATTAAATAAAATGAAAGCTCACACTGAGAATCTTGATATAGACACAGCTCCTTGAGGATGTGTTCCTGGTATAGACACAGCTCCTTGAGGATGTGTTCCTGGTATAGACACAGCTCCTTGAGGATGTGTTCCTGGTATAGACACAGCTCCTTGAGGATGTGTTCCTGGTATAGACACAGCTCCTTGAGGATGTGTTCCTGGTATAGACACAGCTCCTTGAGGATGTGTTCCTGGTATAGACACAGCTCCTTGAGGATGTGTTCCTGGTATAGACACAGCTCCTTGAGGATGTGTTCCTGGTATAGACACAGCTCCTTGAGGATGTGTTCCTGGTATAGACACAGCTCCTTGAGGATGTGTTCCTGGTATAGACACAGCTCCTTGAGGATGTGTTCCTGGTATAGACACAGCTCCTTGAGGATGTGTTCCTGGTATAGACACAGCTCCTTGAGGATGTGTTCCTGGTATAGACACAGCTCCTTGAGGATGTGTTCCTGGTATAGACACAGCTCCTTGAGGATGTGTTCCTGGTATAGACACAGCTCCTTGAGGATGTGTTCCTGGTATAGACACAGCTCCTTGAGCTCCTTGAGGATGTGTTCCTGGTATAGACACAGCTCCTTGAGGATGTGTTCCTTGATATAGACACAGCTCCTTGAGGATGTGTTCCTGGTCGGTGTTGAAGGGTGTTATAAATAACCCAGCCTGCGTCAGGGAGAATAGGGAGAAATGTTTTTCAGCTGGGTCATGTCTGTTTCTGCGCCCCTCCCCCTGCCCTGTCCGGCCTCGCCCCACAAACTACCACCGCGGGTTCACCCCTCCCTACAGAAGGGGTAATCTACACCCGACTGGAAATTTTAATTTATTTATTTATTTATTTTTTTAGACGTGCAGAGACATTCATTGAGTGTGTGTGTGTGTGTTGTGTGTGTGTTTTTTTTTTTTTTTTTTTTTGGAAAAAAAAAAAGCAAAATGTGTTGCTACAAATAATGCATCAAATGTTGTGGACTGGTATTGTCAGAAGTAATATCCCAGCTTTAATTGAAGGGTGATTTATTCAAATGCTGTATAGTAGTGTTGTATTTTGGTAATGTTAAACTGAATGCGAGTTCAACCCTGTTGATAGTGAATGGCAGATTAACGTGTGCAACCCATCTGATGAACGCAGTCCACTAGAGCCATGATTCCATGTCATATACAGTAAAGTATGACACGCGTGTGGCTGACCTGGCTTACAGTGTGTCACGTTATGACCCGGAAGTACATGCCACGACCACCCCTGCTCTGCAGCAGTCCTGTGTGAGACGTGAGGCATGAAGTCTGCGGTTGGCCTGGAGGTGGCGCTGCGCCTCGCCCAGGCAAGAGAGGGTTGATCGGGGTTCGGAGACTCAGCCCACATCGGGGTTCGGAGACATCAGAAAGACAGCTGTCACTTCTGCCAAAAACTGCCTTCATAGAAATAGCAAAGTAAGAAATACAGTAGAAATTACACAAGCCGTGGGGAGCTTTGCAGAAACTCCCCCCCCCCTCCACCCCCCAATCTGTTCCTCGTCCATACCTCAGGGACGGGATGTTACAGCGTATACCACTGACAGCATGCGGAGAGATGCAGACGAGGGTCACGGCGGAGAAAAATAACTGTCACTTAGCCAACGACAGGGGCACTTACGTCAAAACGCGCCATTTCCGCAACCCACAGTCCCATTAAAGACATGAGGAATGTTGCGGGGAGATTGTTGTCTGGTTACCGTTTCCATGGAGGCTGCTGTCTCTGTCTGGCAGGCCTAGGTGTAATAGATTTAAATTGAACTGTTGAATTTCGAGCTTCAAGGAGCAGGGAGACAACAGGGGCCGGGGGTGAGGAGAGAGAGAGAGAGAGATAGAGTAAGAGAAAGAGGGGGAGCAGGAAGAAAGGTATGGAGAGGTAGGAAGAATTCAACAGTGTGTGTGGAGAGATAGAGAGGTAGAGGGAAGAAGAGGTTTTTTTTGCTATGATGGTCTCATGCTGACAGTGGATGAGCACTGAAAGCAGTAATTGCTGATGAGAGCCGTGTGTGGGCTTCCTCACCCATGCACTTACCACACAGCCCTCCCCGTGCCCGCGATACTCACACAACGCCTGCTGCTAAACCTGCTGGCGGGAGAGAGAGGTGCGACTAGCCGCCCCCACAGCCCCCCACCCCAAACCCCCAAACCGGGGCCTAGAATGGACTCGCCGCCGCCCTCCAAGATTAGCATCGATAGCAGACTCATCTAGTGTATCTCTTTTCCCCCCGGTGCCACACCTGTGTAATTCTCTCTTGGCATGGCTCTGAGTCATGCACCTCAGCCCTGATATGATTTATCTTCTTGTGTTGGGGAGGAGCACACGTCCACCCCTGGCCAAGTAGTGATGAACTGTGGGTAATGTCCCGGCTGCTGCTGACACAGTAACGCATGCGAAGTGGCTCAGGGGGGTGGGATTAATAAACTCGTACAGACAGAAGCGCCTGTTTTTTTTATACGTTTCCTGTAGAGCTGTTGCATCTGGAATGAGAATTTAAGGAGGGAGCGATCTCACAGGAGGTGTTAAAAATGGCCAGCGGAAACAGCGGCATATGGACTCATTTTGAAGGTGGTGGTGGTGTGTTATGAGGTGGGGGGGGGAGTTTGGCAAGGACCACAAGGCCCCCAGCTTCCTCAGGACTGACCTGGAGGTCAGACAAGCAGAACGCAGTCGCTCGCAGTAGGTCTCGCCATAAACAATGAGGTTTGTCGAAACCCTGGAGCAGGATCTTTTTAAAATAACTCATTCACCTTCAGCAATCTCAATCTCACAAAAAAATAATGTTTTCTTCTTCATTTCTATACTTCAAATATGACAAATATACTATTGCTTTGTTGAAGCACAAAACAATAAAAAATATATTGTTTTGACTATTCATCCTAGTAGGTAGGTATCAATGTTAATACACAATAGCTACAATTTACGTAGCTGCTAAAGACATTTGCTCCCATTCTCAAATCCATTTCTGCAACAGTTGTGCACAGTTGTTCCTTGCAATTAGAGGATACATTTTCCCCTACTAAGCACCTTTAAATCCTGGGATACATTATTACCATATCCCATTCTATAAAATCTCCACTCTGCATGCAATTATCACGCCTCTTTACAGCAATAGGCATCCTGCAGCCATAGTCATAGACAGCAGACAAGCATGAAATATGAAATCAATAATATTCTCACACGGGAGGACACACATACATCATACATCCAATTCAGGCTCTTTCAAATCGAGTTTCCTGATGACGAGCGATAAGGTTTAACCGGAGTGTTATTAACCCTCTGCTCTGACAGCTGCTGATGTTTGCAGGGTTTTTTTTATCACCCGTGTGCACAGATATTTAAACAGCAGTAAAGATGCAACTGACAAACTGTTCAAAATGTAAGTTTGGATAATCTATGAAATCAAGGCACTTTCATCAAGCAATAAATATTGGGCAAAAATATAATACATTTGAGGCACGTTCATTGACCCTAAAGCTCTCATATGATCTCTGATGAGTTCATTTGACACTTTTGGCGTGTGTCTGTGATAAATATGAAGAAATATAAACTGTATGTAATTTAAAAAAAAAAGAAATCTAGTCAATGCAAACAAATACTATACACCCTTATAAAGGTATCATCTCTAAATAAAGATTAACTGGAGTGAAAGGGTGTATGACTCTCCTGTTTTTTTTACATAAAAAGGTAAAGGCATAAGAATAATTTTTTTCCATTAGTGATGATATAATAAAATATTATGTATCATTAATATTGTTAGTGTGTGGAAGCTGAGTATCCACAGTATCAACGAGGAAGCGCTTTTCTGTGGCCTTCTTTCCTGTCATCTTTCCTGACTATTTGAAAAGAACTTGATGCTGGGGTGATGAAATATAATGTTATATTATGTGATCCTGTCCATATGAAAATATTATTTTTGCTCCAATTTTCTGAATCACTGTGTATAATTATGCTGTAGAATGAGATTAAGAGGTCACTGCATGTGTTGCTGAAGGAATTATTATGATGTTTTATTATAGGCAAATTGATGCAACGGTGGACAGTAATGCTTGAAGCAGTGTATTGCACAAGAAGATACAAAACAAAGTCTAGTTGAGCTAGATATATTTTAAACAATAGAAATGTAATTATTTTATTGAAACTGAATGCAGATTTGAACTCAAAAAGCACATTTCTGTAAATGGCAATAGTGCCTAGTCTTTAGTCACCCATTCAAGAAGACTGCACATTTGTTAATTTCCCTTGGAGATGGCCAACTGCATCTTGGACGGCCTGCACCTCTTGTTGAAATCTTGATAGCGTGATAGAGAGGCCTGTCAGCACTGCTGAAAAAGATAGATAGAGGAGAGGAAGAGAGCATGAGGCACAGAGAGAGAGAGAGAGATAGAGAGAGAGAGAGAGAGAGAGATTTTTAATTCATTAGTGATGACTGACAGATTAATTTATAGGCCGAAACATGGCAGATTAAATGTTACATATGTCAACAGACGGTACGATTACAGAGATATCCAGATATGTAAGGGTAAAATAATAACAGTGACGGTGCAAAAGTGTCTCTGCTCCGTGTTATCACCCCCTCGGCAGCGTGTCCCTAAGAGGCCCTTACCCTAAGAGGCCCTGTCCCTAAGAGGCCCTTTCCCTAAGAGGCCTCCCTGCTGTTATTGGCTTTGAATACCAAGCAGGGTGTGGAGAGTGGCATGGAAGACAAAGGCGGCGCTTTGGAAAAAAAATAAAATAAAACAAAACAAGCGGAGTGATGCACTTCTTGCCAAACACTCAATTAGTCGTGAACAAAGGCAGCCTACCCACAATCCCCCTCTGCTTCAGTCAACGGTCGTCACAGGTTCTTTATGGCTCTCCCAGCCACTGTCCTTCGCCCCCTATGTGTGTGAGGCGCTCTTCAGGAGAGACGCTACCTGGGGCTCAGATACAGCTCACTATGGGCAGGCAGAAAGGCCCTGTTCTTTACCTGTGTGTGTGTGTGTTTGTGTGTGTGTGTGTGTGTGTGGGTGTTTACAGCAGGTTGTTTTGTGGACTGTGACTCATTGTGCTACTCTGCGATGGGAACAGGACTTGCAGCAGCGAACGGAGATAAACAGGCTGCCTCCTGTTCTCTGGAACTCCACTCTTCATATTTCATCCATACACAGTGGTTTCTGATCCCCCCCAAAAAAAAAACATAAAACCTGGCAACCAGCTACAACCAGCCACAACAGCAGAAATAACATTCATAACCACAATCACGGTTCTAATAAGCACTAGGGACAACATGATAGAGGCATAGTGGGTGACCATGTGACTCAGATCCTCGCTGCACAAACACAAGATTGAAAAAGACTTCCCTTTTGTAATGAGACATATCTGATTAGTCTCTGAGAAAAAGGCGCACCCACCGATGATAATCGTTAGCATTGAAATCCCTCTCCAATTAGCTTCCTTTGGTTCATTTCCTGTCGCGGTTGCATCACTGTACAAATTAAAAGCCCTGTAGATTCACCCAGGATATCTCAGAGGAAAAGACATCCTTCAAAATTAGCCGATATGTCTGTCTCATTGGTGCTCTCCTGGTGGCCTGTGGAGGATGACATATTGTTATTGCGAGCTTGGCTATGGACAATCATTCTCCTCACAGCTGGGTGTTAAATCAGCACTGGCTTTCCAACAGCACGGCTTAAATAGTAATAATCGTAACCAAGCGAGTGGGCCGCGGCAATTAATGCCTTTTCTAACGATGATTAACAGGACGACCGGTCTGATTTAGAGGGTCTGAAAACTTGTATTGTTGTGGGTAGGAAACAGGTTAGAGACAGTTACCCTTTTGTCATGGCAAGGATTTTTGAATAATGGCCCGTGTTAGTGAATGAATGATCGCTTATACTCTATAAGCCACTTGACATTTTATCTTGACATTCCCGCCTGTTTTGGCCCAGTTGGTTGTCAGTTGTTCACTTTCACCAAATGGCTATCAGTCAGTTGGTTGTAATGTACTCCTGTTACCCTGTATATATGAAACCAGGCTGGCACACGCTTGAGCCAAAGCTAGCTGACCTGGGTCGTTATGGTTACTCATATATTGTATTCTACTTCACGCATAGCCGTCGTCGCCCTCAGGTTTTTACCGCCAAGGCCGGTGTTTGCCCAGACTAAGATGGCTGCCCGAGTATGTTTCCTGTATGTGTATGGGTGTGTCCACTCTTCCACACCATTTAGTAGGCTTGTTGAGTAGACAGGACGAGAAAGTAGTTAAGTACACAGCTGCTAGTACACAAGAGACAGGATGCAGTAGATAGGGCTCTGATACGGACACAGCCAATGTCTTCTTCTAGCTGTTTGTTTTGACCAGTGATGGCGGAGTGTCCTCACTTTTCCCTTCGCATAGCCGTTGTCGCCCTCAGGTTTTTACCGCCAACGGCGACTCAATCAACGTATTCACACATCCAATCCGACTTTGCCTACTGCTCGCATGCCAGAAGGCCAGAGATTCTGACGTCAGCAGCCAGAACTGCCAACGGTCGGCATGGTGATGAAAGATCGTGGAAAGTGGAAAGCCACCCGGAACCTGAAATAACCGTGCCAGCTTTAGAGCGGGAAATGTATAGAGGCCTCAATTGTCTTTGCTCTCTCTCCTATCTCGCTCTCTCTCTCATTCCTACATTTGTGCTGATTCTTTTTATCTAATCATCTGCTCCATTGGACGAGTTTAACACATTTCTCCTGCCCCGCCCTGTCCCCGTCCCCCCCAACCTCACCGTCAAACCCCATCCACCCCCACCCAATCTCTCGCTGCTATTGTTTGGTTCAGACTCGCACTTGATTGAGGGAACAGAGACGTTATTTTTGTTATACCTGGGTTAGCCAATTAAGCATACCCAATTAGATCAGATAATTAGATACTGGCTTAATCCACTTAATGTCTTAAGTGGCCGGGAAAAAGCTATGACTACCAAACGGTGTGGATTGCCCCCATGCCCACTATGTCTGGTACTGTGCCCAGTCCTGCTTTAGACATGGCCCTTATCACAAGGACCAGGGCCGTGGCCGAATATGACCCTGTTCCCTGTTCCCAGTCCACTCAGACCCCTGTCCCTACGTGCCCTGTCCCCTCACTTTGCAAGTAGTGAGGAAGTAGTTTGTTATATTTTTTTTTTTTTTATTGAGAATATCAATCAGTTTACATATGATGATGGGTAATAAGTGTAGATTGTGAATGAAGATAGAATTAACAAAAATAAAAAGAGAGTAGTTCATAATATGTATGTCCCGCTCTTGTGCCACAGAAATGCATATACGCTGTATGTCTTGTATGTTTTTACTTCCGAGTTACTTACTGAAATTGTTGAATGAATGCACAGTTCTGCAGATGAGTGTGCTCCTGAATTCCCTCAACAAAACCCCGGAAATAAGGGGTTCATCCTGGTATGTTAAGTGCCCCCATTTGTGAGAAAGTCACCCACTCAAAAGATTTTTGACAAAGTGGACTCAAATATGTGCCCTCAAAAGGGTTAAGGGGTCGTATTGGGACACAGCCCAAGTTTAGGATACTGTCACAGTATGGTCTAACATAATACCACAGTGTTGTGTTCTGGATCCTGATTTTGATTGGATGGGTTGGAGAGGTCATGTGACCCTGAGCATGCGATTCCAGATCCTGGCATTCCAAAATGTGGGTTAGACGTGAGCGAGGGCTCTCTGGATGTCACACTCATTTCTAATTGCATTTTTTATTTGGATCCATTGTATGTCAACTGATAAGTCATTTCTAAAAATTGACATTTGTCATTTAAAAATTGTCATTTCTTAAATGTTATGGCTTAGGCTGCATGCATACTTTATATATAGATATACATAGAAGATGGTACGCTGCATATAGTAGAAACAGAGACTTCTAATGCTAAAATCTAAACCTGATATTTGTAAATTCATTGGATTTTATATAAATGACAAAAATGGTACAAGGACAGTTGATGAAAGAACTTCTGTATGCAAGCACAAATGCAGTCCCACCGCATAATACAATTACATGCATTTGAAAAATTGCTGAGTGCCAATAATTTCAAGCCAAGAGGTGAAACATTTGTTGTTGTGTTGCGATTATACAAGGATTAGTCTCCGGTTCCAGTATTCTTATACAGATTATACGAGAGGTATGTCCTTTCATCCCTCATTGGTTGAATATAGTGTTACAAAATCAAAAAAGATTTTCAAAGCATTTTCTTAAAAAAATGGAATATGGGTGTACGGTTCATAATTATCAAAAGGACAGAAGTATTTCACAAGGATTGGGTGTGTGCCCACAGGGATGTGTCCAAAATGTCCTCCTGTATTCCTCTTGAAACCTTTCTTTCAGAAAGTCCTTCTTGTGCCAATACGCAGAACACCTCCCCAGTTTCGCAGATGGAATCCCCAAGTTTCTTAGAATCCTAAGCAGTCAATCAATGTCCAGCAGTGGAACACTGCGGTCTGACTGCTCACACGGGGGTCATGCTCTGATGTCATCTCATTCTTCTCTTTCTGTACCTACGGCTGACTTCTTTTTCCTTTCTCATTCCTTCCCACATTCTCCTCTTCATTTCTCTCTCATCAATGCTGCTCTCTGTCTCTCTCTCTCTCCATCTCGCTGTTTCTCTCTCACTCTGCCTCTCTGTTTGTCTCTTTATCTTTCTGTCTGTCTCTCTCTCTGTCTGTTTCTCTCTCTCTTTCTGTTTGTCTCTCTCTCACTCTGCCTCTCTGTTTGTCTCTTTATCTTTCTGTCTGTCTCTCTCTCTGTCTGTTTCTCACTCTCTCTGTCTCTCTCTCTTTCTCTCTATCTCGCTCTCTCTCTCTCTTTCTCTCTTTCTGTTTGTCTCTCTCTCACTCTGCCTCTGTTTGTCTCTTTATCTTTCTGTCTGTCTGTCTGTTTCTCTCTCTGTTTGTCTCTTTATCTTTCTGTCTGTCTGTCTCTCTCTCTGTCTGTTTCTCACTCTCTCTGTCTCTCTCTCTCTTTCTCTCTATCTCGCTCTCTCTCTCTCTTTCTCTCTTTCTGTTTGTCTCTCTCTCACTCTGCCTCTCTGTTTGTCTCTTTATCTTTCTGTCTGTCTGTCTGTTTCTCTCTCTGTTTGTCTCTTTATCTTTCTGTCTGTCTCTCTCTCTCTCTGTCTGTTTCTCACTCTCTCTGTCTCTCTCTCTCTTTCTCTCTATCTCACTGTCTCTCTCTCTCTCTTTCTGTTTGTCTCTCTCTCACTCTGCCTCTCTGTTTGTCTCTTTATCTTTCTGTCTGTCTGTCTGTTTCTCTCTCTCTGTCTCTCTCTCTCTCTCTTTCTCTCTCTTTTTCTCTCTCTCCTACTCTCCTTTATTTCCTCCCCAGCTCTGTTGTTAGCAGAAGGTAAGACTCCATCTCTCATGCTCTGCACTTGTTCTGCTGGCTCCTTCATTTTCGATCTTTTTTTTTTGGGGGGGGGGCACTCCCTTGGAGAGCATGGTGAAATTCCCCTTTGCATATCAGCCGTACAGAGCCGACTGACTGCTTTTACCTTGCGATTGATTAACACCTTAATCGGCGGATTCATTCATCATGAACGCATGAGTTATGCTCTGCAGTCAAAATCAGGACACAAACATTCAATAATCGTCAAGATAATAACCCGCAGTGTTGAATTAGCATTTAATTACCTTTATGGGGGAGGTTTTCAACATCTTTTCAGGATTAGATAAAGAATTCTGAATGTTTGGGCTCGGAGATGGACACTAAAAGTGCCATTCATACAGTATGTGATACGCAAGAGGAAGGAAGAGCTAGTAAGTAAAGGTATTACAGGGAGGTATATGTAGCTGGAGAATGTAGAATAATTGTGTGCATGTGTGTGTATGTGTGTGCGTGTGCGTGTGTGTGTGTGTGTGTGTGTGTGCGTGTGCAGACCTAGGCGGGTGTACTATGATGGTTAAGAGGTACATAAATATTTAATACCCTGCATGTTAGCAGGCCAACAACCTGGAGTGCAGTGCCTCTTCGAATTTGTGGCAAGCACTTGAAACAGGTGAATCCCATTGGACCCAGGGAGCCGTGGAGGCGACACTGTACCCCCAAAACCCACCAGGGCAGGACGGATTTATCTTAAAAACTGAAAAAAATTAAGCTCATGGTTGTGCTGAGGTGTCTATTCTTGACTGGCTTCCTGGCATCTGAGGACACGGGCATTGTATGGGCTGGTATCAGACGTTGTCGTTTGTTTGAATCATCACCACTGGAGTGAAAATCTCAACAGCATGCAGTGTGTAAAGCTCTCACGGTCTTGAATTTTGTGTGTTTTTGTTTGTTTTTTTAAGCATGCAAATGAGGCACTAATTCCAGCGTTTTGTAATGTGCTTGAAAGGATTACGCTTACAGCGGGGAAATATCTGATGGCAGACAGACGAGGAGATCTGCGAATGTGACGCACAAAGCTGTACCTTCATTATAACCACAAGATCACAGTGCTTCATAATGTCTTCTACACTGCCATCTAGTGGTGAAAAAGCGCCTCACTCAATAATAACTTTAATCACCCTATCACTGAAATCCACTTTGGCATTTGCTTAGAGATGTTCACGTAGAGCCACAGGTACTCTATATACTGACTAGATATTCAGCTCATGTGTACTTCTGTGCATCCTTGGAGGTATCGATGGGAAACCATCCATCTCCGATTACTTTGTCATGCTGGTGAGGGGAGCTCTGTCTCCTACTGTGGCCCTTTGTGAAGGTTCATGGCAAACCTGCAAATCAGAACATCAGTAATGACAGAGACAAAATTTTTGTATGCTTAACCCTAATTAATTCAATAACAATTAATTCATTAATGGTGTAAGATGACAAATACAGTATGTAATTAGAATGTCCTTAATTGAACATTCTAATGCTGATTCACTACTGGTAACTGAAAGCAACGGGGTTCTAGAACACTGAATTAGAATTTAGAAAAAAAAAACATTCCAAAATAACCTGCCCTTCAAAGGCTTAAATGCACATAGCTGATTATCTGGCCAGAGTTTAGAGTATCTGTGGCAGAGCTGATGCACAGACCTGGCTGAGCTTCTTTCTGATTTATGAATTTGGCCTCTCTGTCTGTCCTTCACAGACGTGCCAGACAGGAAGTTATCGGTGGAGGAGGAGGAAGCTAAGAGGATTGCAGAGATGGGTAAACCCGTGCTGGGAGAGCACTCCAAACTGGAGGTCATCATTGAGGAGTCCTATGAGTTCAAGGTGAGGAGTCGCGAATAAAAAACAGATCAGTCATGGAGGCGCTTCTAAATAATCTGAGTGTAATTCTCTACACGGCAAAATCAGAAAATCAGTGTAATTCGCTACACAGAAAAATATTTTGTTTTGTTTGTTCTAATTATTTATGTGTTTACTGTTGTTTATTTATATATTTTTATGTCAAGTTAAATAAAGTGTTAATGAAATGATGCATGTTTGAAGTTTGTAAAAAATATTTCTCTCTCATCTTGTGTTGATGACTGTGAGCTGTGGACTCCACGTTTGTTAATACAATCACGGTGGAAAAGTCACAGCTTCTTCTGTGTGGGTCTCTTCTATCTCACAGAGCACAGTGGACAAACTAATCAAGAAGACAAACCTGGCTCTGGTGGTGGGCACTAACTCCTGGAGAGACCAGTTCATGGAGGCCATCACAGTCAGTGCAGGTATGAACCAGCTGTGCACTTTATGGACAGCAGGGGGCAGCAGACGGATGTAAGGATCCCCTTGCCTCGCAAGAGGTTCATGGGATCAAATGTAGTCATAATGGTGTATGACGTCATAATGGTAATAATGACTTGTTTTCTGACTCCGTTCTCCTTCTGAAACACTTTATCCAGTTGTGCTTTATATGTCACAGAACTCCTGGAACACAAGCTTCCTTTCTTGTGCTGAAATATTCAATAAAATGGTGCCTTTTATTTTTTTATGAGCCCCACTGAAAAAGGGTCTGACATTTTAAATCCCCGTTGCTCCTGATAGTTGGCAGCACTGCAGTTGGCTGCCCTAAGGTGGGAAAGTCACGTGACAAGACAATATTTGGTGGCTTGTGAGGTTGTGTGCCTTTTTAAAAAGAGTTGGGCTTTCTCTCAAGAAAGGACAGATATTACTGTACACACAGTATAAGGAGAAAACATCTTTTAAGGAATTTTAGTTTTCATTTAGAACAAAATGACTGTGGTTATTCATTTTGGTTGCTCAGAGCATCCAGAAATGTCAAATTTCACAGATTGTCACAGTCTCTTAACTGCATGTTATACCCCAATATACTGTAGACTGAGCCTGCCAATAGTTTTTCATAGTGCATTCCAATTTATTTGGAATGCAAAACATCTTACCCACCACTGTAACCTTTATAAGGTAACGGGTCTTCAGTCCCTGAGCCATTGTAGATGGTTACACTGGCACATTTTTATTTAAAAAGCCCTTATTGGTAAGTTACCAGTTTCTGCAGACTTTTTAACAGGTCCACATCAAAGTATAACCTCCGGTCTAATGATCATTTACCTTTTACTGTACCTCGACCCAATTCAGAGATGGGTAGAGTGGCTTTTTGTTTTTACGCCCCGTGGAGCTGGAACCATCTGCAAGAAATTACCAAATTACGCTGATTTATTCCTCTTAGTAATTTTTAATTACTAATTAATTCTTTAAAAACTGGAAACGTGTAACTGCTTTACATAATGTTGATGTGTTGCCCATTTGTTTTTGTTTTTATATTGTGCATCATAACTTATTGTTCATTTGTACTGTTTTAATATTGTGTCTTCAATGTTTGCTTGTCTGTCGCAGGGCTCCTTCCTGCATAAATAAAGGCTAAATAAAAAGTATATATATACTGTAAAGGTTAAAGGTCGGCATAACGTGCAATCATCTACAGGTGGAAAACAGAATAGCAATATGAGAAACAATTTATCAGTATGGGCATTATGTAAAATAATAATAATAATGTTCTCCCTTTGTCTACCTCTCTCATCCCAACGCCTACTCAATTTCCCAATTTCACCTTCATCACTCATTCTTCTTTCCGGGCTCTATCCCTCCATCCGTCATTCCTCCCCACCGTCTTCTCTCTCTCCTCCACTCTGCCTCTCCCTTTCCCTCAGGAGACGAGGATGAAGAGGATTCAGGGGAAGAACGCCTGCCTTCCTGCTTCGACTACGTCATGCACTTCCTGACCGTCTTCTGGAAGGTTCTGTTCGCCTGCGTTCCGCCGACGGAGTACTGGAGCGGCTGGGCCTGCTTCACCGTGTCCATCATCATCATCGGCTTGCTGACGGCTGTCATCGGCGACCTGGCGTCCCACTTTGGTTGCACCATTGGGCTGAAGGACTCCGTCACTGCTGTGGTGTTTGTCGCGCTTGGTACTTCGGTCCCAGGTGAGTCTACAGGAGAGAGTCACCCGACACATCCGGAGTCGTTGAGATTCTTTTCTTTACACACGCGTGTATTTTACAGTTACTATGAATATTAGAGAAACGTACCAATGAAATGCCATTGTGTTATATTCTCCTCACTCCTGATAATGATGATGGCAGCCATTAGATGAGGTGGAGAGGGAGAGCTTAATTTTGTCAGTTAAACTGGAGGGGATGGGGGATGGGGGATTGAGATAGCCAGACTGACTGAGCCAGATTGGGAACTTTGCCAGAAATATTGGGGAGCTCCCTACTCTGTGCAATAAATACTGTGGGATATTTGATGACTGTAATGAGTCAGGACCTTTAAGGTTTAAGGTCTGTTTCTTTCTCTTTTCTCACTCTCTCACCCTGTCCTTCCCCCTCTCCCTCCATCCCTTTCTCTCACTCTCCCTCCCTCTCTTTGTCCTTGCACCCTTCTCTCCCCATCCCTCTTTCTCCTCTCTCTCCCTCCATCCCTTTCTCTCGCTCTCCCTCCCTCTCTCTCTTTGTCCTTGCACCCCTCTCTCCCCATCCCTATTTCTCCTCTCTCTCCCTCCATCCCTTTCTCTCGCTCTCCCTCCCTCTCTTTGTCCTTGTCCCACTCTCCCTCTTTCTCTCTATCCCTCTCTCCCTCTCTCTCTCTCTCCTTCGCTCTCTGCAGACACGTTTGCCAGTAAAGTCGCAGCGGTTCAGGACACGTACGCGGACGCCTCCATCGGGAACGTGACGGGCAGCAACGCGGTCAACGTGTTCCTGGGCATCGGCATCGCGTGGTCAGTGGCGGCCATCTACTGGCACATGCAGGGCAAGCCGTTTGTGGTGCAAGCGGGCTCCCTGGCCTTCTCCGTCACGCTCTACACCATCCTGGCCTTCCTGGCAGTCTCCGTGCTGCTGTACCGACGGCGCGCCCACATCGGCGGGGAGCTCGGCGGCCCTCGCGGACACAGACTGGCCACCACCGCCTTCCTCTTCAGCCTGTGGCTGCTCTACATCCTCTTCTCTGGCCTGGAGGCCTACTGTCATATACAGGGCTTCTAGAAAACACCACAAACACCAGTGCAAGGTTCAAAGTACAACACAAAATACAAGGGTAGATTTTCATTGTGGAATTTTTTTTTTGGGTTGGGGTGGAGGGCAGGGAGGTGGTGGGGATGGGGGTAGAGGGAGGGTTGCGAACAGAGGGAGGTGAGAGGTGGGAGGGGGTGGGGTTGACTTTCTACTCTCTAAACCTACCCCTCCTCCCTCCCTCCCTTCCTTAGGACACTCTAATTCCAAAGCCTACTCTTTAGAGTAATGGAGTCGAGGCAGATAGCGGGCGTGCAGGAGGGGGACGGCGATGCTTCTCTGCCCATGCCAAGGTGTGTCCTGGTGGTGGGTGGGGCATGGCGGGTGGGATATCTACTCAGTTTGAAAGAAAAAAAATTTGATATAAAAAATATGTGTGAAAATTAGTCTCATCTGAGGAGAAAACAGTCCAAAACTCGAAAAAGTTGGCGATATCAGAAGTCTATTTTTTTCTCAACATCTGACAAGAATGACTTTTTTAAAATGAAGTATTTTGGGAAAAAAAGGCAAAAAACAACAAAAAGAGGTATCAAAGAACTATTTTGTGAGCTGCATAACGGATAAGAATAGTATTTAATCTGAAAACAACACATGATAAAAAAGAAAATATGCTGTTGAATGACAATTGAATGGACTTGGTTCATAGTCTTTATTTTTGTTTTGTTTAGTTTCTCTAGGAACATTGCAGGGTTCTCGGAAGAGAGAAGAGGTCTTGGGCAAAATGTTACTCATCAAACAATTGACTAATAAAATAAATGGAAAAAGAAAGAAAAAAGAACATTAACAAACTGCCCTGAACATTACTTCCTTTATATATCTATATATATTTCCATAATTTCTGTATATTTTGAATATTTGTTTCAATGTGATCATATACAACTCCAGTGATAGAGGATCGCTGTGGCTTTTGGGGACGTGACTGAGCTTATCTGTAGGGTAGGACAGAATCGGAGAAGGCGGGTGGACAAAATGGCCGTTCCAGTTTTTGGGGTAAAGTGGGGGTGGGGGCTACAGACATCCTTGTTATGTAATTCTGACAATTAAACTTCTCGCCCCATGAAAAGATAGCATTGCTTATTTAATTCTTTCTTTTTCCCATCTGCACAAAAAAAATCTCATAAGATATTTGCTGAGTTAGACGCCATAAACAGTTGACATTTTTTTTGCCGAGAAGGATTCAGGAAAGGGTGCGTCTAAGAATGAACCGACCGGTCTTGCATTTGAAAGAACATTAACTCAGCAGGAGATTTAATGAATTTACATCAACGGTGGGCTTTGTACCAGTGCAGTTCATATCTGTACCTAGAGCAGCTGTATACACAGGTATATTTGTGAGGTTTGATTCTAAAATAGTAGTATGAGTTGTACTTATTTGTGTGCCTAAGACTCCTCCGAATGCATTGGATAATTACTTTAATAGCTGCTAGTTTACCTATGAGCTTCTCGTTACTTAATGAGAAGGAGGGGGCAGCTGTACCCCAGGGGGAGAGGTGGGGTAGTGTGAGGGGGATTTAGGTGGGGTAGTGCATCATGGGAAATGTGTTGGGTGGAAACGAGATGTTAGGGTGTGATGGTGGGATGGAAAAGCCAAAGAGAAAATGGGGCGCAAAGATGCCAAGAAGATAAGCTCAGAGGTTGACCCCGGAAGCTGCAGTGACACTCTGGCCCTCACGGTGGCGCTCTCTTCCTGGTGGTCCTTTTTGATCTGGTTCCTGGCCCTCTTTTGGGTTTTTCCGTTCTCCGGTGAGCCGTGCTGTAAATATGTCTCCCATCCTTCCCTCTCAGAGCAAAAAAAGGAACTGGATGTCCCCCCCTGGGGTTATGGATCACACCAGGTCACATGTCTCCAAAATTTCTACTGAAGTAGGTCTTATGTGGGGGGGTCACTGATGGGCAAAAAAAAAAAAACATTTTACAAACGAGAAGAGGAGGGTGAGGGGCTCATGCAGAGGGTGATACATATATGTACATATTTCAATATATGTGTTAACATATCAACACAGCCACGTGTGTATGAACAAATATGTGCGTGTGCTTATGAATACCACGTCAGTATTTTTACCATAACCATAACCAAGTCCAGGTCCGTGTGCTTTATGTAATGAAACAGTTGCCTCTTCACTCCTCCCCAATGGATGTCTTACAGAAAAAGAGAAAAGGGTTTTTAAAATATGTATCTAAGTGAAAACAAAAGGGCGCCTTTGAAGAAAAAAAAATTAATATTTGTTATTGTTCAAGGTGCCAGTCTTATCTCTTTTATGGGTGACTCAATTGTTCTATTGATTATTATTGTTATTATTATTATTATTATTATTAATAATTTATTTTGTCACTTAAAATTGTGGCTTTTGAGTCGGGAGAGGACAGACTTATGGACACAGGACACAGCCTTGCCTTGTGTGCTGGACTCATAGACCAGCCATTGTGTTCCACCTGTGTGTGTACTATGTACACAGAGATTTCACCACTTAGTGCTGTCTCTATGCAGGGCATACCTCGGCTTCTGTCTTTAGTCCTTTATTTGTCATGAAACAGAAACACTAAATACAATGGAGAGGGAGAATTTACGTAAAATTAGCGATCAAACTGCGTACGCTACTGTGTGTGTGTGTGCGTATGCGTATGTTTGTGTGTGAGTGTGTGTGTGTGTGTATGTTTGTGTGTGAGTGTATGTCAGCAAGAGCAGGAGACAAGGGTGTGGTGAGAAAATGTATGAAGTTTAGTTCCTGAAAGCTGGCAGAGGTGATGAAACTGTTGACCATCATTTGACCGCCATGTTTCAATGACGTTTACATCAGCCACTAAGAAAGAACTTGTTTTCACTAATGTTAGGAGTTGGGGGAAGGCATATCTAAATGGCACCATCTTCCTAAAATCTTTCTTCACTCACACAAAGAGTCATTTAAAAGAACATTTGCTTTCATTCATAAATGTGTTCCAAAATATAAGTATAACACATATAAATGGAGTAAAAATGTAACAACAAGATATTGTATTTTGTCAACATTGTGTCCGCGCATTTAACGGAAAAAAACCATAAAAATATTTCCTGATTTAGGTGGACACACGATTGTGTTTTCCCACTACCACGGAGATGTTTGTTACCATGACAACAAACTTACCAACGTCGACTACAGTGTGCCCCCCGTGGATGTTAATGGTACTGCATTCCAACTCATAATTCTGGAGTCATGGTTATATCTCTTTCCTGTGGGACAAAGTGAAGCACTGCTCAGTAGGTAGGATGCTAAATAGATCTGGATTAAGAGCTGGACAACACAGAGAAAAAATTCATATGACACCCAGCATGACCATCAACTGAAAAGCTTTGTAATCCATAGTGAAAGTATTCAGGGCCCAACTGCTATTTGTGCAGTTGAGGGCATAGCTTAGAAGGTCTCTTTTCCCCGTACACAAATATTTTGAATATATTTAAATCTATTTTCTTGGTGATTTTAATAAAATGTGAAACCTAATTCTCGCTTATGAGAGCGAGTCATTAAGCTGTTTGATAGTGTCAAAAGCTATTCTTCTCCATGTTTGATTGTGTCCACAAATGTCTACATTACACACACTGTACATAGTGTTATACAGTGTAGTCATGGATTTGTCTGTATAATTACAATAATATGTACTGGCAAAGTTATTGGTTTATCAAGCTGGTGAGAACTGTATTCGGGAATATGGTGGGGCGCCTCATTCTTGTTTATATTTCAGCTATTCATTGGTCGAAACATTCTGCAGTTACAGAGAAAATGTTAATTTTACAGAAATTTATCAGATAATTTAAAAAAATAACTTTACTGTGCTTAGTTTATATTGGCATTTCCAACCTTAGTACATTGATGATATTGGTGGAGTTAAGAGAGTGGAGATTTAGGCAAAAGTAATCCCAGCACCTTCGGTTCCAAACGTCCAAAAAAAAGGGCAGGACTTACTGCTACTTGGAGCTGCGGAGGTCACTGAAGAAAAGTGCAATGTGTTGCGCTCCAGATTGCATGTGCAGGCCGTGTTTTCTAGTGGGGTTTACTGAAGATGCATCTTCTCATCAGAGAATACTTAACAACATTCTCAGTGATGAAATGCAATCTTATGGTAAAAAAATGCCTTTTCTTGTCATTTAAATTAGATTATAAAGAAGACTAAAACCCCTATTTTTATTATTTATTTATTTATGGGGATTTTTTTTTGTTACCATATTAGTCTTACCTCACGTCTCTGGGTTGCAAACACGTGACTGACACAATTATTACACACCACAAACTACTCTCCATTTTAATGTCATAAACTACTTGGATTGTTAATTAATTTTGTTTTGTTTGTTCATTTGTTTGTTTTTTACTCTTCACAACAGAAGGTATTCTTTTTATTTCAGGGAATTCTGCATGATATGAACCTTCATTTGTTTAATTTATGTCAATTTATTTATTTTTGACTTTTTGCCAATAAAAATAAAAAGTATTTGAATAAAAATAATTTGGTGATCTGTGGTGAATATTTTCATATTACTTAAATGCAAGTCTCTTGGTTGATTTCAGTGTTTATGTATGAGCAATTTGTTGAGAGTTTTGGAATTTTATAGTTGTGGCAATATTTTGCTTTATTTTTTAACAAATAACTATACTGTATCTGCTTTAGTCTACACACTCAAAATATTAATGTACAGTATCAGTGAAAATTGTGTGCTATTGTATTACCCTTACATTTTAACTCTGGCTTTCATTCCAATCCTAACTGTCTACATTATAGCTGTTTGACAGCTTTGACTCTAATATCAACTAACACCAACATCCAGTCCTGCATCACTGTATAAAGCTAAATTAACCGATCAGTGTGTCACATATTTACCCTTCTGCTGCCACTGGAATTGAAACACTCGTGGCTTAGCTGACTGTTTTTGAAGAAATCGGTCTGCTTGTTCTGCTTCCAGGAGGTAGCCTACAGATCATATAACAAGTAATTTTATTAAACAGGAAACCAGCTCATCTATCCAATTGAGCATCTCTCCCAAATGGTTCCAGAATTGTAATTTGAACTCGTTTTTAAACTATTGGTCAGGACACAAACTTTGTTCTGGGTAGGACTGTATACAAAATCATGAAGTGATGGCATATCATGAGCATCAACAATCATTAACACTATATTACAATTATATTTTCTATGTACTGATTTGGTGAAACCAGATAAACACCGTCAATCTTGGTATACTTGGTTTATCACTAATGGCTTGACACAGGTATTCAAGGACAGATTTATTTTTATTTGCCATGTAGCCTATGTATTTTTCCAGCCAGAGAGAGAGGGTGAAACGTTTTCTGCAAGTTTTCAGAAAATTGTAGGCCTACACACATCTAGATATTAAGCTCAGTAAAGTTCACTAAAGGAAAAACTAGGTTAGGCTATAGCTACATTATAACAAAACCTTTAACATTTAAACGGCTTGACAAGACAAAGCAAGCACTAATTGATTACCTATATCACATTTTGACATATGGCATTTTCAAAGGTCTCATTGTCCAAGAAGTGATTTGGGAAAAGCTAAAGAAAGACAATGGAACATTTACAGATATAGGCAACCAAAAAAATCTGTTACAAATTTTTGCTATAACAAGTCTGACATTCCTGTCCAAATGGCTATAAACAGACCTGACGAAGTGGGCCAAAGTGGGTGGAGTGAGTCGATCAGGTCCGAGATCAAGGTAAAACGTGCCGTGAATGATGCGACGGCGCACCTATCAGATAGCGAGGATGGGTGATTTGTGGACCCGTTCAACCACTAATAATAACAAATGGGTGGGACTGCATGCAAGCGTTTTGAACTGTGGATGGAAACAGGACATGGTGAAAAGGCAATCCTGCAGTTTTCACTGACTGGATTTCAATTCCTCTTCTATGCAGAGAAGAGTAGCTACAAACATGAAATCAGTAATGCAGCAGTAGCCTACCGTGCATAACGGTTAGCTACAAGCTTAGGTAGGCTACTGGCTAGCTACTAGCAGCCCCATCGTGGCAGCTGAAGCTGTGTTCCTAGGGTACTCCGACCCTAGCGTTCCACGCCAGGTGTATGTGAGCCGCCAGGGTGATCCAGGCTGCCCTTATGGATCGCTTCAATGGATGCCTTCAAACCCCCTTTTAACAACACTTCGAGAACAGCCGGGTGCGTTTCCCAGCCGCCGAATGCAGAGAGGGAGGTTGCCTGCTGGCCAGTTCCACAGACCCCAGAAAATGGGACTGCAGCTGCCCCGGTTTCAGGACAAGCTGTCTCGGGGTACTGGACGGCTGTCTTCGACTACGATGCAGGTGCAGACGACGAACTCAGTTTGCGGAAGGGGGACCTGGTGGAAATCCTGTCGAAAGATTCGCTAGTCTCGGGAGACGAGGGTTGGTGGACAGGAATGATTGAGGACTGTGTTGGTATTTTCCCCAGCAATTACGTTAGTAGTGGGAATGGCATCTCTGAAAAGATACGGGACAAGGCTGGAGAAGATTACGCCGACTTCTCAGTTCCATCATTGCACTGTAAGTAGCATCGCTGGCTAGCACTGCCTAGGATGAAACGTTGTGAGCGGTCTGTATACCAATACTGCGGTTACAGTGTACATTACCACAATGCTCGCTCACCCCTGCACTACACAGCTAATTACAATGTCATTGGCGTTTGGCCAGAACTTTTACTTTCGTTCTGAATGTGTTTTTGTGACCAGAGGCTTTGCTTGTATATGGTTAATAATTTATCCGGGCAGACATCTAGTTGACGTTGGCCGGCTAGCTTGCTAGCATATTTCTGATTTTTTTTTGTTCAGGTCCTTTTCATCAAACAAGGCCGTAAAGCCCATCTTCTGCTCTACCTCCAACCCCGCCTTGTTCATCTTTCGCTATGATTACTCGCATCCCCTAGCTGTGTATTTTTTCCCCCTGCACGGTTACGGTGATGATATTCAAGCATATTTCGGCCAAGGTTAAATAACAGAGTAGACGCTGCAATACACCTGTTTTCTGTGTCCAGTTATAATAACCTATCGGTACAATACAAGTGCGAGTGAACCGTGCTGACTGGGGATGTTCTTTGTCATCTCACACAGTGTAATTTATTGACGTGGCCATGACAAACTTGGGCAGGTTTTTTTCTTCGTCTTGTCTCGTCCGCAGAAATATTGAGCATTTTGCAAACCCAGCTGTCTCAGTTCCTGCTTTGTGTGCCATACACCCAGCCCCCATTAAGTTTTAACAGGCGCCTACCTACATAACAGGGATGTAAAAGAATGTACCGTTCATCACTAAGCCTTCATTTGGCATGCAGTGGTAGTTTTCAGTTAGAGGAATATTTATTTAATTTTTTTCACTCGTAATAAGCAGTCCATTCAGGCAAAACTGAATCACTGATGATTAGACACTCCACTTACTTGAGTGCTCTTGGTAACTGATGCAGCATGCAATTGAAAGCTAAATTCAGACTGCCAATTTAGTACTTTAAAACATGAAATAACCCCCCATCTTGGCAATTTTTAAAACTACATTTATATAGTTTATTCTCAGTGGGTACCCATCTGAAATGTGTATCAAGCCATACATGTTTCCATGTCCATCATGAAGGGAATGCAGAGGTTTTGTTAAAAGCTAAATTAATGTATGTCTTGCAAGATACCTCCTTTGTCCAGTATAATTCAGACACATTATAACAAGTAGGCCTACATTAGTATTATTTTAAAACGGCTTGTGCTCTGAAACTGAAAAAGCCATTGTAGAAGGAGCCCTTTAAAAAAAAAGTTTTTAATGAATTCAACTCATTTTAATTATTGCATTTAGTAAATTTAGAAGAGCGATGGCAGATGCCAGAACCTCCAGTTACAACATGATTATACAGTGGAATCGCTTTTCACAGTGCAAAACATAAAAGAAAAGAAGAACACATGCGTAATTAAAACATTTGGCTGGATTCAATCAACATATTTGTCTTTGTCTCATATAAGTGTTTGTGAACCAAAGAAACTAGACCAAGACTTGCATTATTTGTGAAGCAAAGTTAAGCACGGGCGTGTGTTGAACCCGGGCCGTTGTCACTGCGTTCTCTCTCAGATGGAAACGAGCAATATCAGGCAGCTGGCTGATAATGTGCTGATGGCTTGAGGGCATTTGAGGACCACATGGGCATCCCTTCCAGGTGTGAAGGCCCTGAAGCTTAATACACTGTCACAGCAGCATACAGATCTATGCATCAAGGGAGTAGAATTCTGCTGTCGCTCGATCTGTCAGGTTTTACAAAGTAATTGGATTGGCTGTATGTGGCAGCTGAAAGGTCAGTTGGTCATTTAGCTCATTCAGAGCTGTTTTAATGGTAGCCTTACAGCTAGACAAACCATGGTGCTTCACTGTAGAACCTCTCACTCTTTTTATGGACTTCACTGTCAATTAAAAATGAATATGTTATTGGAATTAAAAACGAGTTCAGATTGAAATTACTCTGCTGTAGGAGTTTGTAAAGGGATCCTACAATTGACAAATTAGATTTTATTAAAAAAAATTGGGTGACGTCGATGTCATCACTCCCACAAGCCTGTTCTGTTGAGGCTTTAATATTTGAATGAAAGATGATGTCAAAAATTAGAACCTTATTTTATCTATTGATTTGCCACAGGAAGGTTTTGGATTGGCTGTGTCAAGTAGGTAAAATCTGTATTGATAATAGGCTGTGTCAGATATGTGAATATTTAAAGTTTATAGGGTTTTGCATTAAGCCTTCTGCTGTTTCAACTGCCATTTGGTTTTTGTAACTTATTTATCCTCTTTACAACCTACTACTTCAATTAGCCTCTTTATTTTTCTCAAAGAATAAAAATAATTTTGGATTATGTTTACAGTTGCAATACCTTGGAGCTAATTTATCCAGAAAGTACATATGAGATATGTTTTGAAATGATTTCCAGCATATAGCCTAAGTTGTAAACACTAATAGTTACGGTGGAACTACACATAGATACGATGATTCACATGTGATCATATCACACATGGAATAGCCTTGAGCCCTTTGTTTACGTGTTTATGTTTTAAGGATGACTAGTGCTTGGTGATGTCTATGGAACGACCCCCTTAAGTTCCACACGTTCTGTCTTGGTGGGTTGCTTTTGCAAAGGCAGCAATGTCAACTTTTGGCAGTTTTTTTTGCAAAGTTCACATTGCAAAAATAGGTTTACATTTCTGCATTTTCTCAGCTGAATCTGCAGCTCCAAGCCAAACATCACAGTAATAGCATTGCTACCTTTTACTTTAGGTCCTGTCCCACACCATGTAATTACATGAAATATAAATACATTTTAAATATCCAGTTTGAAGAGCATAAGTGGCATTATGGCCCAGTCAAAGCAGACATTGGCTATAGATGCCAGATGCAACTTCAACCGTTTACTGAAAATAAAAAATACCAATGCATTTTTTTTTTTTTTTTTGCTTTATTATTCCACAGCTCATCAAATCAATCCCAGTTATTACCAAATTATTCCCAGTTACAGGGAGAGGCTTATCAATCCCAGTTATTACCAAATTATTCCCAGTTACAGGGAGAGTCTTATCAATCCCAGTTATTACCATATTATTCCCAGTTACAGGGAGAGGCTTATCAATCCCAGTTATTACCATATTATTCCCAGTTACAGGGAGAGGCTTATCAATCCCAGTTATTACCATATTATTCCCAGTTACAGGGAGAGGCTTATCAATCCCAGTTATTACCATATTATTCCCAGTTACAGGGAGAGGCTTATCAATCCCAGTTATTACCATATTATTCCCAGTTACAGGGAGAGGCTTATCAATCCCAGTTATTACCATATTATTCCCAGTTACAGGGAGAGGCTTATCAATCCCAGTTATTACCATATTATTCCCAGTTACAGGGAGAGGCTTATCAATCCCAGTTATTACCATATTATTCCCAGTTACAGGGAGAGGCTTATCAATCCCAGTTATTACCATAGTATTCCCAGTTACAGGGAGAGGCTTATCAATCCCAGTTATTACCATATTATTCCCAGTTACAGGGAGAGGCTTATCAATCCCAGTTATTACCATAGTATTCCCAGTTACAGGGAGAGGCTTATCAATCCCAGTTATTACCATATTATTCCCAGTTACAGGGAGAGGGTTATCAATCCCAGTTATTACCATATTATTCCCAGTTACAGGGAGAGGCTTATCAATCCCAGTTATTACCATAGTATTCCCAGTTACAGGGAGAGGCTTATCAATCCCAGTTATTACCATAGTATTCCCAGTTACAGGGAGAGGCTTATCAATCCCAGTTATTACCATATTATTCCCAGTTACAGGGAGAGGCTTATCAATCCCAGTTATTACCATATTATTCCCAGTTACAGGGAGAGGCTTATGAGGGGTTAGAAGCCCAGAGTGCTTGGCAGTGTTGGAAGGCTTGTCCCCGAAGCGCGTACGCAAGTACTTACATTTCAAGCCGTCTCTTTCCAACAGTGCACTTGAGCGTGAGGCTGAATTAAAATTCTGTGGCCGTTCCTAATCGGCCTGTATCCCGAATGTATGGCAGAAGATCCAGACGTTTTACTCTCTAATTGTGAGTAGTAATGCCGTGATGTGCAGGCCTGCATAATGGTGGTGTCATGGCTGCATTTATGCCAGGAAAACTTTTCTAGGAAATGTCTAGGAAAGATTTTTCACTTTAGGATGACCTTTAACAGGGCACAGGTGTGTGGGACACGGGTCCACGGGGAGCGCTAAGTTTGGGAGATTCAGATCTGGGACAGCAGACAGACACCAGTTTGCATTAAGCAGAGAAAGGGGCCGGGAAGATGATTTCAGGTCATTTTGAATGGATGTGCTGTGGAAGGGCACTGAAACTAAGGTAATTGGCTGCGGTTTCCTGAGAATATCCAGGGCACAGTATTGACCGGTCATCTGGTAAAATTTTGTCATACGCAGCTGCTTGTAGTGTCTTCATACATAATAATAATAATAATAATAATAATAATAATAATACATTGTATTTATATAGCGCTTTTCATCATACAAAGACGATCCCAAAGTGCTTCACAAAAGGCAACAATTAGAAATAACAATAATAATAAAAACTAAAATTAATAATCACAATAATAATCATAATAATAGTAAAAATCACAAAGTACAAAACATTGCATTAAAATAGAACAAGTGCATTAAATTAAGATAAAAAGATAAAAGTTGCATAAAGACTCTCTGGTTTTCATCCCCACATTTTACCCTCGGGTCAAAAATGACCATTTTCTGAGTTTAAGAGTGGTGAGGATGGGTCATATTGACCCTGTGGACAAAGGTTGCATACATAACATGAAGACGCCACAAGGGTTAAACAAAAAAGATGTTCACTTTTCCCCGCTTCCCTGAGGAACCCCGCCTGACGTAAGGCCCACCCTCCTGCTTTGTGGATGTGCTCCGCTGCTGTAGACTCAAGCCCACTCTCTGCTAACAACGCACCCTGAGTACTGAACCCTCACCAGCTGAGCCGTTTGGGAGTCCTCCATTTCTATGTATAATTATGGATTATGCCATTGATGCAGGCCATTAGCCACAACATATTCCGAGCTTGTTTGATGCACACACGCAAAGCCGTGCCACTCTGGTGCCAGTACAGGGTTTCAGTAGAGGAAATCTATGTGGAGGCTGGGTTGCGAACACTTATTTTTTTTGTAAATTAGTAAATCGGTTTGAGACTAGGCTGCTGTAAATGTCCCCAGATGAAGGGTTAAGGATGCACACACAGGAGTTTTTGGAAATTGTGACATAACAACTCTGTCTCTGTTGGCCCTCCACTCTGGTGCGAACACGAACCAATCAAAGCCCCTGGATAGTAGCCTTAGTTTATACAGTAGCCGGATGCTGGAGGGGTTTGGTTGAGGTGTAAAGCATTAGGAGAGCCACCCGTTCATAATCTAAACTGTTCAGCTCCCAAGTTGCCATTTGATGAGCCAATTAATCATTTAATCATTTTATATGTTCTATCATGTTTGATGTTTGCCAAATGTGTACCTTTTTTATCCCGTTGATGCGCTACGCCACTGTTACCTCCGCAGTTAACGCTGCTCTAAATAACATCATATCTTCGCATTTTTGATTTTTCTTTGGAGAGCATCTATAAATTGTGACCCAGCTTAAGTAAATGATCGTCTCTGAGGAAGAGCTTGTGTTTTAGCGACCGCGGCTCCCTTGCAGCCGATGTATTTGCGCAGGGATGAGGCTGTATTACCTGCTTCCCTTTCCACAGGAGCCCTTCGTACACGTGCTACCCAGCCCCCAGCCTTACATATAGGATTTATATATCAATCCTCATGTGTTGCCAGGGTGTTGTTTAGTATTCGGCCCTATAGGGAGTTCAAACCAATGAACCTACCGAGATCCAGCTCTCGCTCTGGGGACCAATCAAGCTCATGTCTGATAAGGGGAACTGCCCATATGCCACAAATGGTACGCCAACGCCGTGCCAAACAAAACGACCCTTCTGTCGCAGTTTACCGTCCCGTAAGTTCCCCTGAGAGATGTGTGTGTTCTTTGAGACTCAAGCTGTACCCAAAATAAACAAATGTCAGGAGGTAATAAATCCTTTCGGATGTTTTAATTCTGATTCTGATGTTGATGCTAACTAGCTCTGATTTACTAGCTACTTGTTATTTTGTTCCGTAATAAATAAATAAAAAGGACCAGTTTGGATTTCATTGTTTGTCGATGATGGTGTTCAGAATCGCGTGCACACATCAGCTGTTAGTGCAGGTGTGTGACATACATCATGTAGTTCAGAAAAGGAAAGTGAGTAGACCAAAACAATGCTTTGGCCTCAGGGGTCTTCATTGGGTAAGGGACTGAGATGGTGTATCCGCTGTTAATCCTCTCTTGTTCAGCATTTCTGTATTATTACTTTAAAAGCTCATCCGACCCTTTTCAGTAATGCCTCTTTCTTTGTTTAAACATGTTCTGAAATGCATGAAAGCCTAAGAGGTTGAGCTTCACTAATCAGCCCATAAACAAATTACTTGCCCCCATGCCAGCTGTTAAGATGCACCCAGAGCAGCAGATCTGAGTAATCAGTGTTTTTCAATGTTTAACACGCCCTGAATTATGAAAACAAAAAAACAAAAAACTGAGAGAGTTTGAGGAGGATGCCGGGCTCTACGCAAACATTTTTTTCCAAGGAGCACAAGTGCTCCTAAGTTGAAAAATTTAGGAGCACACTAATGAATCCCAATTAGTAGATGTCCTAAATAATTTTTCCCGTTAGCGTACATCACTTTTCAGGAGCAAATGCTCTTGAAATGGGAGCACTGTAGTGTCAATGGGAAGGTGTACGTCCATGCGTGTACGTGTACGTGCACTCGCACATACATGTGCGTGTATATGTGCGCAATGTAGCCAACAGTCATAACTTACCTCCCTAAACTCATAACTGGAAAGAAGTGCCCAGAAATATGTAAGCCTGTCAGTCGTTTAGTTGATTTATGTTCAGTTCAGAGAGCAGATATTGGCTATTTTGTGTTGTTATTGTATATAACCCCCCACCCCCCCCTCCTCTGTACTCTGTGGGGCTGCTGCCCTAGTTTTCACTGACAGCCTCCCACTTGAAATATTTATCAAGGTTAAGCTGCTTGATCGACTGTTAGCAATTCACACGGTGCCATTTTAGTGCAGCCGGGTTTCTGTGAGCCCAGTGCAAAGCAGCAGCCCCTCCCCTCATTATGACATCATCACAATGATACCCTACAGTCACTTTGTGTGCTGGTTTCCACCATTTTTTTAAATTATGTATTTAAGCCGTGTGGTACGGATCCATATGAGGCAGATGTGGACATTTTGACGTTTGCATTTCTTCATTGTGTGTGTTTGTGTGTGTGTGTGTGTGTGTGTGTGTGTGTGTGTGTGTGTTTCTGTGTGCCTTTGTGTGTGTGTGTGTGCGCGCCTGTCTCTGTGCTTGTGCGTGCGTGCGTGCGTGCGTGCGTGCGTGGTGCTCAGAGGTTGGGGAGTGATCAAGCTCTGATAGATAATGAATACAGTGGAGGAGGATAGGTCTCTCAGAGTTCATAGATGGGTTGATGGGTGGATGGGTGGATGGGTTGATGGGTGGATGGGTGGATGGGTGGATGGGTGGTTGGGTGGTTGGGTGGATGGGTGGATGGGTGGATGGGTTGATGGGTGGATGGGTGGATGGGTGGATGGGTGGATGGGTGGTTGGGTGGTTGGGTGGATGGGTGGTTGGGTGGATGGGTGGATGGGTGGATGGGTGGTTGGGTGGATGGGTGGTTGGGTGGATGGGTGGTTGGGTGGATGGGTGGATGGATGGGTAGATGGGTGGATGGGTGGTTGGGTGGATGGGTGGTTGTGTTTGTGGCTGATCTCACCTCATGTCCCGGATGTTCACTCTTATTGTCCCATCTTTGCTGGTTGGGCCAGAATCCCAGACTGTGAGTCTCTTACCTTTTCCCTTACCTGTGTGCCCTCTCCTCCCCCTGCAGTGCTGGAGATCGACTTCTCAGAGCTGGCTCTGGAGGAGATCATCGGCGTGGGGGGATTCGGGAAGGTGTACCGGGCCTTCTGGCAGGGCACGGAGGTGGCGGTGAAGGCGGCGCGTCGCGACCCGGACGAGGAGGTGGGGCAGACCCTGGAGAGCGTTCGGCAGGAGGCCAAGCTCTTCGCCATGCTGCAGCACCCCAACGTCATGGCCCTGCTGGGGGTCTGCCTGCAGGAGCCCAACCTCTGCCTGGTGATGGAGTTCGCCCGGGGCGGGTCCCTCAACCGCGCCCTCTCTGGAAAGCGCATCCCGCCCCACACGCTGGTGGACTGGGCCGTGCAGATCGCCCGCGCCATGCAATACCTCCACTGCCAGGCCATCGTTCCCATCATACACCGGGACCTCAAGTCTAGCAACAGTAAGGATCGTCTTCTCTGTCTTGGTGATAAAAACGGGGCTTTCGAGCACCAAGCTCAGCCCAAGGCTTTTCCCCTGTCAGTGTGCCTCTGAGCGGTTGGGTGAACATATCCCTTCTCTTTTTATTACTATTTTCAATATTTCTTTTCTTTTAAATTTTCAAATGTATATCTATAAAAATTGCATGTTAATGCAGGACAGAAAATGTGAGAAGGAAGGAAAAATAAAGTGGGAGGAGTCAATTCTGAGTGTCGATTTTGTGAAATGCTAAAAAATTTGAGGTTTCACTCTTTAAGTGTGTTTAAGTGACACTGCGACTCGCTATTCGGTGGTGTTCATATTGCGGGTGAGAAAATGGGACATGAAGCTTCCCGTCGACTAGATTGATAATAAACCGTGATGCCAATAGGCAGACAAACCTGATCGATCCAGAAGTGTGGTTTGGACATGGCTGAGAGCAGGCAGGAATTGGGTTTAGATTAATGGCTTTCAGTTAAGGGAGACCAAAGTGTGGAAGAGACTTGGAAACAACCAGAGACCATAAAGAATTAAAGAAACCAGAACAGAAGGTTTTGACATTAAGGCTTGTCCTCTTGTCCAGGACAAGTATATTTTTTGCTCGGACAAGTGAAAGGAAAGGGAGAAATACATTTTTTTTAAAAATGTAATTAAGAATGATCTGAATAGAAGTATAAATTGCCTGATGCTCATTTCACCTGCCATCCTGGTTACATGAGATCAGTTTGAGAAAACGCAACAACAAATTTTTATCTGTTTCAGTCACAAATGGGGGGTTTTCGGAAAAGTTGATGCGTCTTTCGGACAACTGAAAAATGAAGTCCCACTTGTCCGTTGGTCAACTCTCATTTTGTTCATCTATCTCTCTCTGGCTGCAGTAGAAGTTTCTCTGTGCTGTTTCTGTAAATAACACGTGCTCTTGGTATGCTACTGGCAGGGACGGCTCCATTGAAAATTAGTTGAAAATGAAAAGAACTGCTACTCGCGCTCAAGATTTTACATCCCATTCTTTTTTTTTTCTCAACAGAGAACTGAGTACGTTGTTTTCTGTGTGAAAATGTCACTTTGGATCTGCATATCCAAAGCACAGTTTCTCCCTGTCACTTTCCACCCTTGGAATTAGAAGTGTCATTTTGAACAATGTTTTTGTCACAAACTTTTTTTTTTTTTGAATTGCCTGTGTTTGTTCACATTTGAATTGAGCTGAAACAGGAGCCCTTCTTGAGTTTTTTTCATTAACAACATTCTTACACAAACACAGAGTGAGCCGTCACAAACTGAACACTGAGTTTCACACAAACACAGAGTGAGCCGTCACAAACTGAACACTGAGTTTCACATAAACACAGAGTGAGCCGTCACAAACTGAACACTGAGTTTCACACAAACACAGAGTGAGCCGTCACAAACTGAACACTGAGTTTCACATAAACACAGAGTGAGCAGTCACAAACTGAACACTGAGTTTCACACAGACACAGAGTGAGCCGTCACAAACTGAACACTGAGTTTCACACAGACACAGAGTGAGCAGTCACAAACTGAACACTGAGTTTCGCACAGACACAGAGTGAGCAGTCACAAACTGAACACTGAGTTTCACACAGACACAAAGCGAGCCGTCACAAACTGAACACTGAGTTTCACACAGCCAGAGTGAGCTGTCACAAACTGAACACTGAGTTTCGCACAGACACAAAGTGAGCAGTCACAAACTGAACACTGAGTTTCACACAAACACAGAGTGAGCCGTCACAAACTGAACACTGAGTTTCACACAGACACAGAGTGAGCAGTCACAAACTGAACACTGAGTTTCACACAGACACAGAGTGAGCCGACACAAACTGAACACTGAGTTTCACACAGACACAGAGTGAGCCGTCACAAACTGAACACTGAGTTTCACACAGACACAGAGTGAGCAGTCACAAACTGAACACTGAGTTTCACACAGACACAGAGTGAGCCGTCACAAACTGAACACTGAGTTTCACACAGACACAGAGTGAGCCGTCACAAACTGAACACTGAGTTTCACACAGACACAGAGTGAGCCGTCACAAACTGAACACTGAGTTTCACACAGACACAGAGTGAGCAGTCACAAACTGAACACTGAGTTTCACACAGACACAGAGTGAGCCGTCACAAACTGAACACTGAGTTTCACACAGACACAGAGTGAGCAGTCACAAACTGAACACTGAGTTTCACACAAACACAGAGTGAGCAGTCACAAACTGAACACTGAGTTTCGGGTAGTTGTGCTAAGGGGGCGGGGTTGGGGGAGGGTAATCCTGTATTTTGCAGTGGGTTTGTTCGCCCTCCTGGATTTGTTAAACCCCAAGCCTATTACAGGGGATTTGCCTTGTGTTCAGGCCCCTGTGGGCAATTGGAGAGCCCAGGGTGATTAGCTTGGCCCCTTACATCCGATTGGCTGAATCTGTGTCATTGTATTGGCCGTTTCGCGTCTGATTGGCCGCTCTTTGGTGATTAGCCAGTCACTGGTGCTGACATCACATCTCCCGGGGGATAGAGCCTCAGGCACACCTCTCTCCCCGCACGTAAACGCAGGGGAATCCCAGAGGCATGTGGTACACAGTACACTGACCACAGCGAGCTGTCCATCAGCAAAGCTGATCATATTTTGTCTCCTGTGTCACCTGATAGGAAGTGTGCAGGTGTGATTCTACACATTTGCAGATGGATTTTAAAAGTTTGATTGTTTTATGGCTTTTCAGCTTTATTGGACAGTACAGTGTAGAAAGACAGGAAGACTGAGAGAGATATGCAACTAAGGTCGTGCGGCCGGATTCGAACCACCGACGTCACAGCCCACAATGAGCATGTGGACGGAGCTCTTACAGGCTACGCCACCAAGACGCCCCACATTTGGAAATAGTTGTTCAAAAACATGTCTGATTACAGCTTGACTTGAAGATAATCAGTCACATCACAGTTTGTTGTGGACGTTAAGTCATGAGTCATGAATCATTGCCGGTTTTAATTTCTCTTGGGGTTGAGACAAAAACACTATCAAAGTTGACAAAAATAATAATAGTTTGACCACTTGGGTGTTTGTCACGTCAAGAAGCGGACTGTTTCTTTGAAAGGCAGAAGTTTTACAATATGTTCTTCTGAAGCCTTTTCGACTTGATATTCCTGTCACATTAGATACCAGATTATATGTGGGGATAATCGCAGTTATTCCTGTGGGTAGTTATCGGAGGTTGTTCGGGACAGTAGCCCACACTGCTCTATGTCAGTAGCTCTCCACATAGGGCTCATGATCAGGTTATGAAGTTCACTTTTTCACTACAGGCCAGAGGGTGATTCTAAAAATAAATTTTAAAAACTGCCATTTTCATAATTTTACCAGTCACATTACCTTTTACAATATAACACAACCGGATTGGTTACCGGCCAAAGTGGCTGCTAGAGTAAGAATCTTACCAGCCACAAACAAAATGTTACCAGCATTTGGCTGGTGGCTGGTGTTAATTTCACACACTGTTCATGACTGTTATCTTTGTGTAAACACTGGCCTCATCTTCCCTCCTCCCCAAAGCATGTTTGTGTCTGGGATGTGCTGTTAAACCACTAGCTTTAACCAGCCCGGCTGAGAGGCACTAACAGGAAAAATAGCATGCTTTCCCCAAGCTCTTTTACGACTACACACCAACGCATCAATATTGTATATTTATATATTATTCATTTACATTGCGCAGGGTACCCTGTCTACAGACATGTACATTGCTTAGCGTTTAACCACAACTATAAGGCAATAATCTTCTTGTGTGCGTTCCCCCACCACAACACACACAACATGACTTTAACCCCCAACTGAATCCCCACTGTTGCTCTTCATTGTACCCCCTAGAGCCCCTCACACCGGTCTGACTGTCCCTGGAACTACGTTCCCAGTATGGACAATGTGGAATTATTACATTTCTGCTCACGTAACAAGATATGCTGTGAATGGTTTCAATTAGGATTTGAGGAGTGCCGGTGTAGAGGTCATTTGTAGGTTCAAAGGTCATGGAATGAAACCGCCAATGGCAGTTTTAGTTGGGCAGGAGCTACGCACCAGGAAGTGTGGCTGTTTTTGTTCTTGAGGGATGTTTTCTCCCTGTGATTGGTATGAGTCATATACATGTGTATTGTGTATATAGCTTATAGATTAGTTATAGATTGGTCAGATGAATTTGTATGGCGACATGATCATCTAACATCCAAGGATGTGTGTGATTAGGCCAGATTGACCCTAAATGCAGGAAAGGGTTCTATAGCCAGTCAGAAGTGTGAATAGAATAGATGTGCGTTTATCATGAGGAAGTGTCTCCTCTCGCTCTCTCCCTCATTCCCCTCTGCTTGTGCCGGGGCCAGCGCTCTGGGAGGGATCTTTCTTTATTGGGGATGCAGTTGTTTACCATCATAATCACAGGCACAGTAAATCTGGGGCCCCTTGATGTGCCTGCCACACCCCTCCGGCACGCCCCTCAAACGGGACGCCCGGCAACAGATGGCCTGGCATTGTGCGGCCGCTCTCTGTAGACCTGCCGTGCAGCTGAATGGAACAGCCCGGGTGCTGCTGCTGTGCAGCTGAATGGAACAGCCCGGGTGCTGCTGCTGCTGCTGGTGGTGGAGTGTGGTTGGCATTCCGAGTGGGGATGGTGTGCGTGCTTGTGTGTGCGCGTGTTTGTACATGTGTGTGTTTGTGGGAGCGTGTGTGTGTGTGTGTGTGTGTGCGCACGTGTGGGTTGAAGGGACCAGCTGGCATGATGTTGCCATTGTATCCAGTGGTAGGGCAAGCTGGGACAAAGAGCTCCACAAAGTTGAGATCATGTGGGGACCAAGGAAAAAAATTGTTTGCTTTTATTCATACAATTCAGCAATGACCGTTTAAAAAAAAAAAAAACAAAAAAAAAAGGTGAACAATTTGGTCAGTCAGTCTTACCACCAATTGTTTGTTGTTTCAGTCTGTCACTGAGAATTTGATTAAGTCACAGGCCGATAATTATTATAATTTAGCGGAAACTCTAAATCTTGTGAGCGTAGCTGGAACCCCTGTGGGGTCCTAATAGCCTACCCTGATGGAGTGAGCTTCAGCGGCAGGACTAGGTTGCTCTTCGTCTTTGGTGATCTCTAGGCCTGCCTGGGGTGTGGAGAGAGGGGAAGCCAGGCCTGCCTGAGTTGTGGAGAGAGGGGAAGCTTGCCCTGCAGTGACTTGGCATATTTCACCCGGCTGGCGTTCTAGAAGCATGGCGGGGATTCTCCTTTGGATCGAATTCCAAGCGATGCAGAGGAGTCTGCGGTGTAATTGCTGCCCAGCGCCGAGGCGAGATGTCGTCATATTTAATGAGCAGGTGTGGAGCGGATCTGTGGGAAGAGCCGGGAGCCCTGGATGAATTTTTATCTGTAAAGGGCAAACTGTGCTGACTGTGTCCGACTGAAAACTGTGATTCTGTTAAAATCATAGGCTCAGACTGTGTAGAGCTACTGGTCTACACCAGGGGTTCTCAATCTTATCCAGTAAGGGCCAGTGTGGGTGCAGGCTTTTGTTCCAACTGAGCAGTAACACGCCTGATTCTACTAATCAAGGTCCTTAGCAAAGACTAGGATGATTAGTAGAATGAGGTGTGCAACTACTTGGTTGGGACAAAAGCCTGCACCCACACTTGCCCTTCCTGGATAAGATTGAGGACCCCTGGGGGATATACTAGGAAGTGGGACTACTGAGTTAGCTTGATAACGGCACTGAGTAAAACCTGGAACTTTCCTAAATGTGGAACAAGGACATCTGTGAAATCTGGAACATTGACTTTTGAGAAATCTGGAACATGGACTGAAGTAAAAATAGTTGGGTTCCGGGTTTTACTCAGTGCAGTTATCCAGCTAACTCTGTAATCCTGCTTCGTAGTATTATACCCCTCTGGTCTACACAGACAAAATGCCGTTGGAACCGTGTAGGCTGAAACGGTCAATCCCTGTGCATCCATGAATCATGTCAGGAATGCCTTTGAGCGTGTTCTGTTTTCGAGGGACGTGATGCAGCTTCCTGCAATAACTGCTCAGTTCAGTGCTAAATGGTTAGTAGAGCAGCTCCTAATTTTTCACTGTGATAAATGAACTTTGCAAGTGTAGAAAGCACCCTCTGAATGTCAGACTCTCCTGCTGTTCAAAAAATGAAGGGATATTGTCTGGAGGCTACATTTAAAGGGTGGACCACAGTAGCTTTTCTTGCTTCTTGGATTTTGCATGCGTGTTGCATCAGCTGTACCTATTATTTGGCCTTTTGACGTTTGAGGAGAAAAGTTGGTATAAAACTTTCCTCCGTCTTATATAGACAATGAGTTTTTATATATTGTTAATTGTATATAACCTTAGCCCCTGTAAGGATTTAAGTATCCCCAAACTATGATGTCATGGAAGACGGTCAGAAACCTTTATTGGATATTGACCAAAAATGATATCGGTTGGAGACCTTTAACAATAATCGCAAGACATGTTTTGTGATACATTTTGTTAAAATCTGGGGACATTTTTGTGGTTTTTGTTGTAATCATTTGCAAGAAATAAGTATGAAAATAACACATGAATGCCATGAAACATTTGTTGAGTTGATGTGTATAGCTGCTTACAGGAAGGGTTTTTTTCTTTCATTAACTGGGATATCCTATCTCCTTTTTTCCCTTCCTCTGCTTTCTGTCTCTCCTATTCTCCTCTGTCATGTTCGTCTCCCTCCATCTCATTTTGCGTCATCTGTTCATGCCCTACCTATTCCTCCCTCTCTTTCCCTCCACCTTTCTCACTTTTATGTCACTTCATCCCTTCTTTCGTTATTCCACTATTTTTGTCATTATTTGTCAATTTCACTTTTTATGGACATCACTGTAACCTTTCCTTCTCAAATCATTCACCCATGTCACCTCTCGACTACGCCCAAAATTTAAACCCATGCTAATCTACCCATAACCAACAATATCACAAACCCCAAACCCCAAATTTTATTCCCTCCTACTCCGTACCCTTCACCCTTCTCCAAACCCCTGTCCTGCCTCAAAACCCAACAACCCCTACCCCCCACTCCGACCTTAATTGCCCCTCCCCACCCTTCTCCTCCACTCCTGCTGGATCCCGGCCGCCACGTCCGCCGCAGTCCTGATCCTGGAGAAGGTGGAGAAGGAGGACTTGAGCAATAAGACCCTGAAGATCACCGACTTCGGCCTGGCGCGGGAGTGGCACCGCACCACCAAGATGAGCGCGGCAGGCACCTACGCCTGGATGGCGCCCGAGGTCATCCGCTCCTCCACCTTCTCCAAGGGCAGCGACGTGTGGAGGTGGGCAGGGGGTGCGGCTGGGAGGCGCCGCGTCGGGAAGCGGAAGCAACGCCGCGACCGCTGTGGTTGAAGACCGCCTCGCTCGACCCGTACACGCGCTCTCTCTCTCTCTCTCTCTCTCTCTCTCTCTCTCTCTCATAGGCTTCTGACAGTATAGCTGCTGCTAATCGCGTGGGAGCCAGGCTCCATGTTCTGACTGAATGTATTTCAGACCATTTGTATCTTACTTATGGAAGCCTGTGACTTTGAAACGTGACCGGCAGCTGTGGATCTGTCTTTTGTGGATGGAATAATAATTTTAGAATGTCAATTATAGAATTGGGAACATCTTAACGGATGATCAGCACAGGCCTTAATTTTGCACAGGGCGTACCTTTGCTCATTATTCTGATTAGAGCACCTGGGATTAGGTCTGCTCTGGGTGCTCATTGGACCTTAAGGGCCTGATTTGCTAAGACCTTTAACGACACCTTTTAGCACACGCAAAACCAATAAAATGACCCGTGGATTAGTCGTGGTATTTGTTTTGCGCCAATCAGTGGTTGTGTTATTAGTTTTGCGTGTGCTAAAAGGTTTTGCACATGCTAAAGGTCTTCGTAGATCAGGCCCTGAGATGGTTGAGCTCAGTTATAAGTGTCCTGAATGGAGGGGTTTTCTTTCCAAGGGATATTGTGAGTTGGCACTGCAGAGGCGGGAGGCCACGTTAGCGGGCAGACTTCCAGGGACTCTGGCCGAGCCTCGATCGTATACAACCACATCCCGGCAACACGGCCAACAGCTACAAGTCTGTTAGCAGCAGGAGGCCGTGGCACAGGGCTCCATTTTAAACTGCAGGGGTGGCCCTGTTCCATTTGGGTTAGGAGGGAGGAATGTGTGCGTTTTTCCACACAGGTGACTTGGCTAAAATCTCCTGTCTGGACGATACCGCGGTCATACATTTCTCAGCAGTGCTGTTGCTGGAGCGGCGGTATCGCCTCTGTGCTCGTCACTCACTCCTATGACCGCTTCTCTCTCTCTGTTCAGCTGAGTGTGGAGCAGAGACCTGCCTGTCCTCAGGTACAGAGTGAGGATACAGCGGCATCAAACCCTCCCCACAAGCACACACACGCATACGTACACGCACACACACACCTCTTCTCACTGTCTCACTGTGCTTATGTAAGTCTTATAAAAGAACAGAGGCTGGAAAGAGAAGGGAAGAGGATTGTGGTTTTGAGTATTGCTGTGTCAGCTGGCGGGTGGACAGATTCTGCCAGAAAGCCAGCTGTGTTTTTCCTCTCTGTTCTCTGCACCTCTTTTGCAGCGTTACCCATCTGTACCCCTATTTTCTCTTTCTTTCTCTCCCCCTCCCCCTCTGTCTTTCCCCCTCCCTCTCTCTCCATCCCTTTCTCTCACTCTCTCCCCGCCCCCCCCCGCCCCCCCTCTCTCTCTCAGTTACGGGGTGCTGCTTTGGGAGCTGCTGACAGGGGAGGTGCCGTTTCGGGGGATTGACGGCCTGGCGGTGGCGTACGGGGTGGCCATGAACAAGCTGGCGCTGCCCATCCCTTCCACCTGTCCTGAGCCCTTCGCCCATCTAATGGAAGGTAACTGGAGAAGGGCGTCATGCTCCCCCCAGAGCAGTCCCACACTAACGCCCCCCCCCCACAGGCTCAGCACTGCTCCATCAGTACAAGCTTTTAGTCCACAAAACTGTTTGTGCTGCATTTTTCTGCGTACATATTCTATAACACAAGAGGCAGTTAGTTTCTGAGCACTTTCACTCTACTCCTCCATCAAAATGACGTATTGGATCCGTGGTCAGCATTGATTTCTTTATGGATACAATATCGAAAGTTTAAATATGGGGGGTATTCAACCCCCTCTTTGCTGCTTCTGTTCCCCTTCTTGGAGAGATGCTGTGTAGCATAAAGGGGGGAGTATACACTGTGGAAACAAACTTTTAAATGACTTAAAATTATGTGTTTGTGGATAAAAGGAAACTGCATTGACTTGGGCCATTGCAGTGTGCACATCCCTGCTGGCCGAACTAGCCAAGATGTTCGCACTCTGACGTAAATGCAGAGATTTCCTGAAAAATTGATCTAAAATCACATGGGTGGCTGCGTTGGCTGTGTCCTGTCGCCTGACAGACGAACGGACCAGCGTACCATCTTCTCATTCTTCTTTACTTTCTTCACAGCGCTAAAGTGACTTTGAAAACATCCACCTCCATCTGTCCAAGTTTCAGCCGTTGTTGTTTTCAGTGTTTGGTGCGGCAAACATGGTCACTTCAGTGTTTCCCGATGTTATCACAATCCCAGAATCTTAATCTGAGCCCTCCGTTGGCATGGAGAGTGTCACTAAACAAACAGTTTGAAGCCTCAATGAGTATACACTGGCATCTATATGTGTTTGGCTGTGGTTGGATTTCGGCTGAGTTGGCCTTCTTATCAAGTACACTCCCAGTTTAACCCAGCGTAGTGTGACTCACGGCTCCCCCTCTCACCCCCACAGATTGCTGGAACGCCGACCCCCACACTAGGCCTTCCTTTGTCAGCATACTGGACCAGCTGACCGCCATCGAGGAGTCGGGGTTCTTCGAGATGCCGGCGGATTCGTTCCACTCTCTGCAGGACGGCTGGAAGCTGGAAGTGCAGGAGATGTTCGATCAGCTGAGGGCCAAAGAGAAGGTGAGGGAGCCCAAGTCAACGGGAATATGTCTGGAATTCTGAATATGTCTGGAATTCTGGGTTATAAGCAGGAAAGGCCGGATCAGTTTTCCGTGTTGCCCCTGTGCCCTTGTGTCCATGCTTTTAAATCCTGTCCCGGGACTCTGACCCCGCCCCCCTCCTCTTCTCTGCCAGGAGCTGCGGTCCTGGGAGGAGGAGCTGAGCCGGGCCGCGCTGGAGCAGAAGAGCCAGGAGGAGGCGCTGCGGCGTCGGGAGCAGGAGCTGGCGGAGCGGGAGATCCACATCCTGGAGCGCGAGCTCAACGTGATGATCCACCAGCTGTACCAGGAGAAGCCGCGCGTGGAGAGCAGGCAGGGCAGGTTCCGCCGCAGCCGACTCAAGCTGAAGGACGGGAACCGGATCAGCCTGCCCTCGGGTACGAGCGCTCCGCCCCCCGCGCTTTCCTATTCACACAACATCCTCCATCGACATCTGGGTGCAGACCAGCATGTGCATCCTCTATTACTTGTAATATGTATTTATTGTCTTGATGATCATGATGATATTGGTGATGTTGGTGATGTTGAAGACGCTTGCACCCAGTCGCCATGTTTGTGTTTGTGACCCCAGACTTTCAGCACAAGATCACTGTGCAGGCCTCGCCCTCCGTGGACCACCGTCGGGGCGTAACGGGCAGCTGCTCCAGCCCCCCCACCACCCCTCCGTTACTGCCCCGCCTCAGGGCAATACAGCGTGAGTGCCTCCCCTCCACCTCTCTGTTACTGCCCCGCCTCAGGGCAATACGGCTGTGGCTCAGGAGGTAGAGCGGGTCGTCCGCTGATCGCAGGGTTGGCGGTTCGATCCCCGGCTCCTCCTGTCCACATGTCGAAGTGTCCTTGGGCAAGACACTGAACCCCAAATTGCTCCCAATGAGCAGGCTAGCGCCTTGCATGGTGGCTGTCGCCATTGGTGTGTGAACGGGTGAGTGAGAGGCCATTGTAAAGCGCTTTGGATAAAGGCGCTATATAAGTGCAGTCCATTTACCATTTAATACAGCGTGAGTGCCTCCTCTCCACCCCTCTGTTGCTGCCCCGCCTCAGGGCAATACAGCGTGAGTGCCTCCCCTCCACCCCTCTGTTACTGCCCCGCCTGAGGGCAATACAGCGTGAGTGCCTCCCCTCCACCCCTCTGTTACTGCCCCGCCTGAGGGCAATACAGCGTGAGTGTACGCCCTACCACCCCTCCATTACTGCCCCGCCTCAGGGCAATACAGCGTGAGTGCCTCCCCTCCACCCCTCTGTTACTGCCCCGCCTCAGGGCAATCCAGCGTGAGTGCCTCTCCACCACCTCTCTGTTACTGCCCCGCCTCAGGGCAATACAGCGTGAGTGTCCTCCGTACATGACCACTCCCAGTCCGGCTTCCTGTCCCTGCGTGTTCCATTTCACTGTCGTACCTTACAGCGCAAATTTTCTCACATGTTAATGTATTTTCAGTACAACAGCCGAGAGTATGCAGGCTTTCATTCCGACCAATTACGTCTGATTTCACTAATTGACACACCTTCATCCAGAGAGGAGGGAAGCAATTGGTGAAATCAGCAGGTGAAGTGATTGGTTGGAATGAAAACCTGCATCCCCTCGGCCCTCCATGGCACATGATTGGGCACCCCAGCTCTTAACAGTATGGGTGTACCCCTGTAACAGCATGACAGGTTATGCAGTGTATGTGTACATGGGGCAGTTCCTGAGTTTTCCCGCCTCCTGATCTCCCTCTCCCAGTTACTCCGGGGGAGGGCGGGAAGGCTTGGGGGCGGAACGCCGCATTCCAGCAGGATGAGGAAGAGGAAAGGAAAGGATCCCGGAAGAAAGGGCGGAACTGGGGCCACCGCGAGCAGCACAGCGGGGAGGAGAGGTGAGGAGGGCGAGCCGAGGTGGGGTGGGTGCGCTGACAATTGGGGTCCCCCCTGCTCTGTGTCTCTGTAAGCGCAGTTCCGTCCCCGTCTCCTCTGCAGCAGTATAAAGGTCACGCCAGAGGGGAGCAGACAGCGGTCCTCCAGCGCCCCGAACCTCCGCCGGTCACCCCGACACAGCCCTGCCGTCCCAGGTGTCCCGAGCCTGGTGGAGATGGGTGAGAACCCCCCCCTTGCCACACACACACTCCTGCAATGCATCATGGGAAATTGCTAATAATAATGAAGAGGTTTTCCTGCAGAAAACGAAGACAGCTGCTACAGCGCGGAGCTCGCTGACTCCCCCAGCCAGTCGTACCTCTGCATCCCCTTCCACAGGGAGGGCAGTGTTTCGGAGGGGAACGCCGGAGACCCCGGCACGCCCGCCAAAGTCTCGGACACGCCACCCAGCTGCTCCAGACGGAGCCCCAGCGGGGGGCGCAGGTCGGACCTGGTCCTGCTGGGATGCGGGGCTCTCCTGGCCGCCGTGGGGCTGGGGTTTGACCTGCTGAGCCTGGCCCGGCCGGAGGAGAGCAGCAAGCCGCGCTGGGAGGGGCTCTTCCATCGACGCAGCACTAGCCCCCCCACGCGCAAGCTGTTCCGCCGGGAGAGCCCGCTGCGGCCCCCGGCCCCTCTGCCCGAGCGGACCTTCCCGTCCTCCCTCACCCTCCTCTCCCTCTCCTCCGTCTCCGACTGCAACTCCACCCGCTCCCTTCTGCGCTCCGACAGCGAGGAGCTGCTGGTGTACCGCTCCGCAGTCCCGCCCCCATCCCCACCTCCTCCCCTGCCACTCAACCCCCTGGTAAACACCCACCTGGAGAGCTTCAAACGACACCCTCGCCAGTCTCTCACCCCGACCCACATCCCCTCCGCCCCCAGCGTACCGCAACGCAACCTCCACCGGACCCCCTCCGACGGGGCCATCAAGAGGGGCTGTCCCCAAAATAACCTGTATCCCCTGCCTGTTAAGAAGCTTGAAAATACAGGTCAGTGGCTGCTTGGTCAATCTTAATGGTGAAATCACTGTAGTCTTTTGCAGTGATTTTTAGTAAGGTATATTTACAGCCCATCTAGCACATTGAAATTGGGATTTAGGATCAGTCTTAGGAAAGAGTACACTGTGCTGTTGGGAACATCATCTCAAACCATAATGTGACATACAAAATTCAATTAATGTCTCCCAGAATCGACTCTACACAAAACATATTAAAAATGTTATTTTTTCTTTTCCAGTGAGAGCTAAACTTTGTCAATCCAATTTTAACATTATATGACACAGTTTCTCAAGGCATGCTGATAAGCCAGAAATAGAAAGAGTATAATTACTCTCTAATAATGGTTGGAGTTTTCAAATAGTTGCGGGAACGGTTGCCATGGTACCAGAGCTGTGGTTGTTTCAGACAAGTGACTGCAATAATATTTTGTCCACAATAAAGTTGCGCTCAGTGTTTATGCAGAAGAGTAGACAATCAATGTACCCATTGGACCTGATATCTATCAAACTGAATTTATGAAATGACTATATAAGCTGACCGCATGTTACATTACACACCTCTCGCTTGGTCATTTTTTGTGAGCTCTTGAACAGCTTGTCAGTTGTTTCAACTGTAGTGTATGGTGGCTGTGAGATGCAGAATTACATTTAGCAAATTTGTTTGTTAGAAGACACTTTTTTATGAGACTTTGTCTGTAGCGATGCCCTAGATTGCCTTTTCTGTTCTATTTTTATGCTTTGATTCTGTAATTCCTTCTCTGCAATGCGGACATTTTACGGGACGCTGTGGTTTAACCTTCTCTTGTTCTTTTTTAGTTGTGAGCCCAAAAGGTCTAAAAGACGACCTCACTGAGGTGCCCCGCTTGCCCGACCCAAACTTGGTGTTCCCCCCGACCCCCCGACGCCGCTGCCCTCCCGAGCGACCAAAGACCCTGGACTTTGTGGCCCGGCCACGCCCTTCCCCCCGGGCCCGCTGCGAGGCCTTTTGGAGCGGCGGGTCTCCCGCTCACACCTCCAGCACAGAGACGCCCCCCACCCTGGAGGTTGGTGGGGACACGGGGGTCCCCCCGACGCCCATGGACCCCTCCGCGTCCTGCTCCCCACGGAAGTGCGGCAACCTGCTGGACCAGCGGGACGAGAGCCAGTGCAGGGACGAGACGCTCCCCCTCTGCAGGCCCGAGCTCAGCCTGCCCAAAGACTCGCCCTACCGGCCCCGCCCCGGCTTCTGGTCGTAAACCCGTCTTTGGCAGCCCCACCCGAACCTCCCTCCCCCACCTCATACGCCCACCTAGTCTACCACTGTGGGGGTGAAGAGGATAACCACTACCTGTATATTACATTATGGATGCACACATTAGTGGACACAACTGCTGGAAACGTCTAACGTACAAATATGGAAATGCCATTTATTGTTTGTGGTCAGATGCGGGATTTGATAATTCCTTTTGTTCATGTTTATTTATGAATTAATTAATTTGGTTCCTAAGCGAAGCCAGTCGTTGTCTTCCCTGTCCCTATGGGGAGGCTGTGGCTCAGGAGGTAGAGCGGGTCGTCCGCTGATCGCAGGATCGGCGGTTCGATCCCCGGCTCCTCCTGTCCACATGTCGAAGTGTCCTTGGGCAAGACACTGAACCCCAAATTGCTCCCAATGAGCAGGCTAGCGCCTTGCATGGCAGCTGCCGCCATTGGTGTGTGAATGTGTGTGTGAACGGGTGAGTGAGAGGCCATTGTAAAGCGCTTTGGAAAAAGGCGCTATATAAGTGCAGTCCATTTTACCATTTACCCTCTTTTACTGCGCTGGTGCCACAACGAAGGCCCTCCAGTCGCGGAGATCTGGCCTCCAGTTCAGAAAAAGGGACAGAGAGAGAGAGCTGTCTCGGAATGCCATTTTAATTTTCCCGAGGGGCCGTTGGTCTCGCTCCTCTAAACTCGCCGAGCTTTAACTTGTTTTTTCATCTTCACCGCGACTGTTTGAGAGCCTCTGTATTTCCAGAAGCGAGTCTGTACAGCTCTTCATGAATGTAAAGCTAATTATTGTTGCAAATCCAGTTTTTTTTATTGTAGCGTCGGGCCGTGCGCTCTGCGTTGAGAGTGAGAAGGGGGAACGTTTTTTACACACTTTTTTTCGCCGACGCGTTTAAAAAAAAAGTCATACGCAGCTGAGTGTTCACGCACTGTGTTGGCCTGCGCTCCTCCTCTGTCTCGGCCACACTCTTATGAATGTACTGTTTTGTGTGCTTCGCCAGGGCTTCTGTGGCTCTGTGTGTCCTCCATCACGTTGTCTGTGCCCTTCGCTCTTTCACTGTGTTGTCCGTTTAATAAGTGCTAGCATCTCTTTTGGAAGCAGGGGCTGGGGTTTGAATGTTGCGAATGCCTTTCTGCATTTACAGGTGTACCCAGATATTCGAGTAGGATCTGGTGATATCTCCAGGGCGACGACAGGGTAGGAGCAGGCGATATCTCCATGGCTACGACAGGGTAGGAGCAGGCGATATCTCCATGGCTACGACAGGGTAGGAGCAGGCGATATCTCCAGGGCTAGATGGTGTTCGTCATTTGACGCCAGATTGCAAAGGTATAATCTGCGGCCTAGTAGGTTACAGGAATATTGTTGTCTCAAAATGTGGACACACACACAGCACTGTGTTCTGCAAAGCTGTAGATCAAGGGTAGGCAACCCTGGTCCTGGAGAGCTAGAGACAGTCCTGGTTTTTGTTCCATCCAAACTCATAACTACATAACTGCATTAATTTGAATGAATCAGGTGTAATGGATGCAAGTGAACATGTGCTGGTGACACTCTGCATTTCACTATTCAGAATATTCTGACACATCCATAAAACTCTTGCGATCAAGCTCAGATGGAACGAAAACCAGTAATGGCACTCCAGGACCGGGGTTGCCGACCACGGCTGTAGATAGATATTTCCTCTGTCCCAGTCAGACTCAGCCTTTAGGCTAAGTAGCCAACAAGTGCCGGTTTTACAGTATGGCTCGATTGTTGTAGTGTAACGCCTCCAAAGTTCTGCGTGGTTCTTGAACAATGAGCAAAAAGAAACAGGCCCTGGTGGCGTGTGTTATTTATTTTATTTATGATTTATTTATAATTGCATTATGTATTTATTATTGTGTTATTTATTTATTTATATAGTTTTTTATGAATTTTTCTGTCTTGTTTTTAATGAAAAAGACATTTTTTGGATGCTTGTATTAAATGATAACGTTTTTGGTTTTCATGCTACGGTAGCGGTGTGTGAAGGACTTTTGTTCCTGAATATGTTTAAGCCTCCCATTTTCACTGGCCGTTGACCTCCCCTTGGGGGGTCAGTATCTTACAGGTAGCTCCGTCTTCTTCCACCTGCGTTTTTGTAATGTAGTCAATCTATCCAAACTCAACCCAGAGACTGAAGAGGACAGCTTTAACCTTTTTTTTTTTTGGTTGTACATGTAGCATTCTTTACACATAATGCAAACATGCTAATCACTATATGAGGTAAACTAAACGTTACCGTCTTCACGTCTGAATGCTGTCAATGATGCCGGTCAAGGTACTCGTGGAAGACCGAGTCTTTCATGAGTAGTTTTGCTTTTTACGCCATATATCACATGCACGCGCTCACACGCAGACACTCACGCGTTATACAAATAATAAGTCACAGGGTAATTTCATTTATCGTCAAATATTCCTTCAGTCACGCATGTAGAAGCCAGTACTGAGCCATGGGATGCTATCAGGAACATCCCATCCTTGGGCCCTTCAAACAGAGAATGACCTGGTTCATGCAACATTGCTTCCATACAATCACTGTGACCTTAATAGATAGTCTTCCAGTCATGTCTGACGCTGTCACCATCACCATGGGCTGCTGGGAAATGATGGGCTTGTGTGCCCTACGCTCGTCTTATTTTGGTCCCAAATATTATGACCTTACATTGCTTTTGTCTTTCTCAGGCTGGTTATTTTCAAAATAAATGTTTTAAATGTTTAGCTGTTGGTGGCATGAATTATGAAACTTGAAGTTAGGAGACTTTAAGTTAAAAGTATTTAAGCAAAAAAAAAAAAAAAAGTTAATCCTTATTATTTTGGCTGTGATCTGACTGACATACGTTTGTTTTGAGATCTTTTGTCTGTTCAGATTCATCCATAATAATCCGTCCTTAACACTTGCTGTACAATGTAATAACATTGCATTGTGTTCAGATATCAGAATGATTTGCATTCAACTGTACTGTGAATCAACTTTTTTTCTAGAAGATGACAAGCTTTAGAGTGCATAAATTCTGTTTTCCGGGGAAAGACGCTGTTTGTTATTGTACTTAAACCAAGGGTGCCAGGCAGGCTTGGTTCTATGTTTACTGATAATCACTCATCCTGTGCTGGTGAGGACGTGGCAGCATTGTGACAGATGGACAAAGATTCTGTAATAGAACTTGTATTAACACTGGAGCACATAGACTTGAATAAAATCTTGGTTAAAAAAAAAAAAGAATACTTTTTCTCATTGATAACTAATATTTGTTCATTTGGATATGGTGTGCCTGTGGTTATGTACAGTAAATATATTGTTTATATCCAGTGATTTTGTCCATGACTGTATTGTTACCTTCTGGCAGTAGTTGAGTCCAGAACTCTGCATTGTTTTTCTGGGTTAAGTATTATTTAATAGGTTTATCAAATCAGGAGCCTCATGGTCTGACTTAATGTGTCTGATTCTTGACGTGGTGGCTTGGTTCTGTGCTTGTATCTCTGTCAATCATCTCTCTCTTTGTTGTACCCCACTTCCTTTGCACACAACTGTCATTAAGGCTATGAGATGGCTGGTGACGTGATTTTTTTGTGTGATTTTTGAATCCTGGATTTCCGTTGTCTTTTGTGATCCTGACAGAAGGCGCTTGGCCCGTTCGTTCCCCGAGGCGTTCTGAAAGCCAGGCCGCCGCAGCAGCTTTTCAACGACCAATTCTGTAACCTGCTGGGCCATTGAACATCATCTGTTCCAGTTAGTGAGGGATGTCCGCTTATTCATTCTGAGGTTGTAATAATAATAACTTTATTTGTATAGCACCATTCCAGCAGTACAGCAGTACAGCACAAGGTGCTTCACACAAAATAATGTCTTTTATTTAGCTCTGGTCCTGGGCCAATGCTTTGGCCCTAAAGTAAATTAATGTGTTGCTATGAATTATCCCCGGCCAAAATGAGTCGTTACTCATGTGATTTAGGTGTAATGGTTGGTTAGTAGGCTATATGTCACAATCAGATATGGAGGCGATTTACCTCATCTGCAAATGAGGACCTGAGTTTTTCACAGTTGTACAGTTGCATCTTGGGAGTTATTTATTTGTTGAATCGATTTTCTTTTCCGCGTCTGTGTCATAGTATTCCCCATCGGAAAGGTGCTGCACAATGGGCCTTTAAACAGGTAATGTACCCTGCAGATTGAGATTGTCACGAGTTGGATCTTATGAACGAAATCCCTGAATCTTGGGTACATTACATTGTCCTTTAAATGTTCTCGTAGTACAGTTGCTGAGAGGGAAAAAAACAAAACATCAAGGGGTGACAGCATCGCATAGTGGTTATGGATTTGGGCACGCGTCTCAAAGGTTGCAGGTTCAATTCCGTGCTGGGATGCCGCTGCTGTGCCCTTGAGCAAAGTACTTAACCTGAATCGCTTCAGTAAGTGTCCAGCTGTTTAAATGGACTGTGTGTCACTCTGCTAAAAGCTGAAATATTAGGCTGTGTCAGTGCTGCCTGCACTGTGTGGCTCATTCAAGCAGAGGGGGATGAGTGAAAAGATGCGGAAGATGTAAAAGAGGGATGAAGGGTAGCACAGAAGGAAGGGAGGGAGGGAGGGAGGGAGGGCGGAATTTGACTGAGGCAATGATGAGGAGTTAATGATTAACTGGGTCCTCCTGGACTTTATCCACCTTTACCTCACGTCCTCCCCTTTACCTCACGTCCTCACCTTTTGGCTTTTGGCAGACACTCTTATCCAGAGAAATTTGTGCACGTTATATTTTTACATACAATCTTTATACAGCTGGATATTTCTACTGAAGCAATTCAGTTTAAGTACCTTGCTTAAGGGTACAGCAGCAGCCCAGCAGGAAATCAAACGCACAGCTTCTGAGTTACTACAAGCCCTAACCATTAAGCATACTTCCGCAGTATGTGCTTTTCCAAAACAAAGGGCCTTTGGCCACAGGTTTTCGCAGTAGAAACAGACTAGGAGCCTCGCATAAATGCTAATGAATGTCGAACAAAATTAATTGATTTAAACCAGTCATATTAAGGCTGTCAGTAAAAGGGTTCTCGATGACAAACATCACTTTTCTGGAGTGATACCACTTTAGCACCTCCTTCTGGGTGGGAACAAGCTCTGGGCTTGGGACCACGTGGTATCTGAATAGGCACAACATTTAAGAACGTTCCGCACATTTGAATATTGACAGTTTGCGGTCTGCAGCACTTGAAACTAATTTAAAATAATCATCTGTAATCGAAAAATGTACTGCAATGGTGCTCTTTTTTATAGTAGCTTAATTGTTTATTGTGAGTACAGGTTAAGTACTTTGGTAGTTTAATACCTAAAATGCTATTACTAACTGCAAAGTGACACTTTGATAATGTGTATCTAAATGTCATGCCAGTTGTGTTATGCTTTACATAAATATAATATCAAGGAAATCTGCTGCCAAAGCATTCCATTTCAAAAGGGAAACCATTACTAACAGATATATTTGTAATACATGGTATGACATTTGTAGTAAAGATAAAACACTTGTATTGTCAACATTCATATTTTTAAAAGGCAGACTGGGAAATACCTTGACTAAATGCACAATTTCGGCATAGTTTTTATTCAGTGAATAGTTCCCCTGAGGGGAAAAACATTTCTTGGTCCCAGTTACCTGATTTGTTTTGGCATGGATTACACAGAAGGTTGTTTTCCTTGTTTTCTTTAGCGCTTTCTTTTATCTTCAGCCAAGTGTACTTACCAAGGATTATACCTCTGAGGCTGCAGGTTGAGTGTACTTACCAGGGATTATACCTCTGAGGCTGCAGGTTGAGTGTACTTACCAAGGATTATACCTCTGAGGCTGCAGGTTGAGTGTACTTACCAAGGATTATACCTCTGAGGCTGCAGGTTGAGTGTACTTACCAGGGATTATACCTCTGAGGCCGCAGGTTGAGTGTACTTACCAGGGATTATACCTCTGAGGCCGCAGGTTGAGTGTACTTACCAGGGATTATACCTCTGAGGCCGCAGGTTGAGTGTACTTACCAAGGATTATACCTCTGAGGCTGCAGGTTGAGTGTACTTACCAGGGATTATACCTCTGAGGCTGCAGGTTGAGTGTACTTACCAGGGATTATACCTCTGAGGCTGCAGGTTGAGTGTACTTACCAGGGATTATACCTCTGAGGCTGCAGGTTGAGTGTATTTACCAGGGATTATACCTCTGAGGCTGCAGGTTGAGTGTACTTACCAAGGATTATACCTCTGAGGCTGCAGGTTGAGTGTACTTACCAAGGATTATACCTCTGAGGCTGCAGGTTGAGTGTACTTACCAAGGATTATACCTCTGAGGCTGCAGGTTGAGTGTACTTACCAAGGATTATACCTCTGAGGCTGCAGGTTGAGTGTACTTACCAAGGATTATACCTCTGAGGCTGCAGGTTGAGTGTACTTACCAAGGATTATACCTCTGAGGCTGCAGGTTGAGTGTACTTACCAAGGATTATACCTCTGAGGCTGCAGGTTGAGTGTACTTACCAAGGATTATACCTCTGAGGCTGCAGGTTGAGTGTACTTACCAGGGATTATACCTCTGAGGCTGCAGGTTGAGTGTACTTACCGAGGATTATACCTCTGAGGCCGCAGGTTGAGTGTACTTACCGAGGATTATACCTCTGAGGCTGCAGGTTGAGTGTACTTACCAGGGATTATACCTCTGAGGCTGCAGGTTGAGTGTACTTACCAAGGATTATACCTCTGAGGCTGCAGGTTGAGTGTACTTACCGAGGATTATACCTCTGAGGCTGCAGGTTGAGTGTACTTACCAGGGATTATACCTCTGAGGCTGCAGGTTGAGTGTACTTACCAGGGATTATACCTCTGAGGCTGCAGGTTGAGTGTACTTACCGAGGATTATACCTCTGAGGCTGCAGGTTGAGTGTACTTACCGAGGATTATACCTCTGAGGCCGCAGGTTGAGTGTACTTACCAGGGATTATACCTCTGAGGCTGCAGGTTGAGTGTACTTACCGAGGATTATACCTCTGAGGCTGCAGGTTGAGTGTACTTACCAAGGATTATACCTCTGAGGCTGCAGGTTGAGTGTATTTACCAAGGATTATACCTCTGAGGCTGCAGGTTGAGTGTACTTACCAAGGATTATACCTCTGAGGCTGCAGGTTGAGTGTACTTACCAAGGATTATACCTCTGAGGCTGCAGGTTGAGTGTACTTACCGAGGATTATACCTCTGAGGCTGCAGGTTGAGTGTACTTACCGAGGATTATACCTCTGAGGCTGCAGGTTGGGGTGTCTGCCTAAGAGCCCTTGAACAAGGTACTAAACCTGAATTGCTTCAGTAAATATCCGGCTGTTAAAAATGCCATAGTTTGTAAAACAATGCAAGTAGTGTACATTATTTTACCTGGTTGCTATTACATTAGGCCAAATTCTTTAAACCAATCAGAAGTCTTGTACTAAAAGCTTACAATTATGTCAAAACGTGAAGATGAGGCGTACTCTTGCGCCAATGAATTGCCAGCACTCTTCTCTGGCTCTGCTAGTAGTGGCAATCTTAGCGCTGCACGACAGTGGAAAGACAAACTAAAGAAAATGGGTATAAGTGAAGAAAGTTAAATGGCAAGGGAATGCAAGTGAAAGATTATAAGTCCTCCTGAGTCCTTGTATATAACCAACTTAATTAAGGTTTTTGTTGTGGGGGTACTGGGTGAAGGAATACTGATGCTTGGAATAGGGTTGAGTATGTTGCATTCAGAGGGCAGGTGGTTGGTTTGTGACGCTGTCGAAGGCAGAAGGCGTGAGCACCAGTGACACGGGAGACGGCAGAGCAGGAGGAAAGCCCATGTAAGGAAGGTGTGGGAGGAGTCTGCTCGGAGTGAGTGACACCTAAGACCCATGGGCTCCATCAGAGAGGCCAAGTAGCCATTACAGCTTGTGAAGATATAATGGTGGATGAGTTGAAAGAAAAGCCGCAAGAGTCGACAGAGCAGAGGGAGGATGAAACAAGCCTTTTGTAATCCCTCGTACAAGTACTGGGGGGTGTTCCACAAATCAGGATGAGCAAGTTAGCCAGATAACTAAAATAATATCATGAAATAACCTCAGTAACCTTCTTCAACATCAGCAGCAAACGATATGTACGATTAAATCACACTCCTGAACCAGATTCTAGTGCATTTTCATTGATTGAAATTTCACAAACATGATGATGGCCTTATTGTTCTCAGAATTATTGGAATGACTTGATCCTGTTTTATGGAATACCCCCCAGGTGTGGAGGGGTGGCTTTTTCCCCCCATCTATGTGGACACGTCTGTTTCTGGAATCAAAATTGGTGAGCTTTCTTGAATTTTTAAGAAGGGAAAATAAAACTTGGACTGTTGGTTAAAGGTTTGGGCAAATATGACTCTTTCCCTCTCAAATCTGTATTGCATGACTAACATCGATAGCCACATTCCCAGCTTGTTATGGTAATTTCATTACCATAACACTTCCTATAATATTCTGTTTTGGTGCAGTGGGGTAATCTTCCACATTTCACAGGTGTAAGTGCAAATATTAACTGAATCATTTTGGAAGCAAACATACTGTAGAAATAACCTTTATTAGTGATTACAACCGACTTGTTTAGTGAAGACAGTGGTATAAATTACCTGACTGCCTACACAAATGCTTACAAACATCAAATGTTTTTTTTTTTAACAATACATTTAAAGTCTTTATAAACAAACCTAGAGGAATGATTGTAAGTTAATACATGATGTTACCACGCCCAATTCTAAGTGCTTCAATCAAAATGTCAAAGCTAGTATTTTACACTGAAGCTTTTGTGTTTATTTCTGGGAAAACTGTTTAACTTGAGGAGTGTCTCTTCCACAACCTGACTAACACCAGATCTGAAAACCAGAAAACCAGAATAAAGTCTCATCCATCTCACGAATTGGCAATAAATATCCAATAATGTTTCATTATGTTTTATGGTGTTATTGTAAAGCACTTTGAACCTGAAAAGCATACAAATAACCTTTATAATTATTTTTAATTTTTATTTTTGCTATCATATATAATTGCCTACAAACCTATATGTGCAATCATACTGTGCTTCCAAAACAACACTTAACTCCATCCAGGCAGGTAACATTCATGTCACCAGAAAACTTCCACCAAGGTTGAGCTTTTGAGAAAACACAGTGATCATTTAGTGCAGTTACTGACATCAGCAGGGTATGACTGGGGAGTATATGTGCTTACTTCTGAGTCAACAGCAATGGTCTATATTAATAGGGAGCCTAGAGGTACAGAGGACCATTACAACCACCTACAGGCTTTCGCAGTATAGCCTGGTAGTAAAATGCCACTCGTGACCATCACTTTGAATGAAAACACTATATACATAAGCAGCAGAAGCATTATCATACGGTTTTAAATACCATTGTTATAACTTGTTGCAATATGAAAGAACATCACAAAAAAAAAACTCACTCAGTTAAGATTTTAGCAAATAAGTGGATTCATTTATCAATTAATTCCATGTGGAGAAAATTTCTGGAAATCCACATAGTACAAAATGGCCGCCCAGAACATTACAAACTAGATTTCTGGAATTAGTTGTGCTAATACAATTAATCTTTTGGATAAAGCATAATCCACATGGGATATTCAGGGGATATTCAGTATCTCATACACAGGGGTCTATGGGTAATCCAAACTGGTAGTAAAGCCTTTCCATGCAATTACACTGATTTTGAGAAAAATGCCTATATTGTGAATACCTTTTAAGAGAGTCAGTTACAGTGAACCCACCTTCACATCCTTCACAAGAAATACACAGGTGACTTTCAACAGATTAGTGAAGTACAGAGTAATAAAACACAACAGTGTGCAGAAATTTGTGAGGCCTGTCTGATGTACAAAAGATGCTGCTATATCACAAGGGGAAACATCATATTTATGTTAAAATATTGATGTTAATATTGCCAGCAAGCTGCAATCAAACTACAAAAAATAATTCTCTTTTCAGAGATTAAAAAAAGGATGACAAAAGATTAGGGTGAACTGTGGCAAAACCAAGTCCAATGCATGTGTTGGTGCTCATTTAGCTGGTGGTGTACCTATGCAGGGCTTGTGTGCTGGCACTGAGGGGCTTGTCACCAAGACTTTCAGAGAAACTGTTAGCATGCTGGGTTACTAATATTGAGCTGGCAATGTACATTCAGTTACCTTCTACAACTAATAAGAATTTGAATGGTACCTTCTGATTGGGCCATATTTGGAACAATAAAGTGTTGACTTCAGATCTGAAAATGACTACATAGCCAAAGAAATGTGCACCTTTCAGCCTTGCCCCCAAAACACAGCGGAAAGGAGAGGTCTGGCTGGTTTTGGCACCTAAACAATAGGAATCCGTGGCTCCTGGAAAAGTCATCCAAAAAAAAAAAAGGTGTGGACGTTGCCAGGTTGCTGCGTTGGTGTGGGGCTTGCATGGCCGTGTTTACAAGGCCTCCTTCTCCCTTTGAGTATTACGGCGGATCTTCATCTCTGTCAGCTGGATGTAGCGGATAACGTTGGTGTCTGTGGCACAAAGACAGGAAAGGGCTGCTTAATTTCGCGCCGAGGTACGGCAGGAAACGCGCGATGAAAACCGTCGGCTGTGAGGATAATTATTTTAATTTGGGTTATATTTATATTTATTTTTACTTCCAAAACAGTCGTATTACCAAACCTTTGGGTTCGTTCTGGGGTTAGATTCACAGAGATAATCAATTGCTCAGAACTGCAGTGCTGCGCTGGTATGGTGTGTCGGTGGCGTAGCCTGTAAGAGCTCTATCCACATGCTCATCGCGAGCCACGACGTCGCTGGTTCGAATTCGGCCGCGCGACCTTTTGTCGCATGTCTCTCTCTCGCTCGCTCCCATTCTTCTAGTCTATCTACACTGTTCTGTCTAATAAAGCTAAAAAGCCCTTAAAAAAACTCACCTGATGGCTGCTGTTTATGCGACTCTTTTAGGTAGTGTAGGGCCTTTTGAAAGTCCCCCAGGTGGTAGTAGGCCACCCCGGATCGGTACAATGCTTTGAAGTTCTCCCCTTCTTTCCGCAAGACCTTCAGACAGTACTCCTTCACACGCTCATAGTTCACAAGCTCCATCTGCAACAGGCACGCTTACGCAACATGATAAGACGCTGTTAAAATCAATTAGACTCATTGTTGTGTTAAGACAACCGTAAAGGAAGATGGTAAGTGACGACTAATGTATGAACTGGAAAATCTGAAAGCATAGGCTATATGAAACTAATGCCAATCTTATCCCTTAACCCATTATCTTTACATTTCATGACACCTTTTTATGTTTGGGGTCAAATTGACCCCTAAGGTTTAAATTGACACAAAACATTACATTATAGGCATTTAGCAGACGCTCTTATCCAGAGCGACTTACACAGCATTTCTTTTGCATTTATACATAGAATCCATTGATACAGCTGGATATATACTGAAGCAATGCAGGTGAAGTACCTTGCTCAAGGGTACAACGACAGTGTCCGACCTGGGAATCGAACCTGCAACCTTTCGGTTACAAACCCAGTTCCTTAACCATTATACCACACTGCCGCCCCGTACGATTGTAATAGAAAAAATTGGACACGTTCTGTTTCACCTTTTGTGTGTCTCCCAATTGACAAGCCTTTTATCCCTAAATATTAAAAATCTGTGATGAAATCTAATTTTAGAACCTGAGGTATGTGAATGTCTGTTAAGTTTAAAATCTGTATGGGAAGGTGCCACCAGAATCACCAACAAAAAATCTGAGATTAAAGAAAAAAAGGTTGTATATTTTCTTACATTTTATACAGCTACCCCACACAACACTTTTGCAAAGTTGGTACAGGACTTTTGAAAATATAGCATTATGTTTATTGCATGTTTAATATCTAATCCCGACAAATTATTAAAAGTCATATATTGTCAAGGTGAAAAAATAACGTTAACTGGTGAGACGTCAAACACTGAATCGGGTCAAATTGACCCCGAAGATATATGATGGTTAAATTAAGCTTTTCTTTTTTTGGCTATAAGCAAAACACACTTGTAGGCTACTATAGGCTAGGCCTATTCGATTTTTTAACAGGCCTCTTGATACATTATAGTTAAACAGAATTAGTCAAATATAGCCTGACATTATATTGGAATCCAAAGGGTTTTATTATAGCATACACCTCAACTAGCTGAAAAATATGACCACACATGTTGAATGAGCTACTTGAAAACACAATCGTAACATACTGTATTTGGTCAATGTAATTTTTAAATCCATCTCAAAATAAAATAATCACAAACCAAAGTAGGCCAGTCTGTCTTGCGATATTTCTGAGGCACGATTAATTACTCATGGTGATGATGTCAAGGCAAAAAATAAACGCCATGCGTTACAGAGGCTGTGTCATAAATCATGCATGAACTCAGCGGCGGGCATGATTTTTTTTCATTCGATTCTGTTATCGATTCCATTTATGTCAAAATATCGCGCCATATGAGACAGACCCGTAACTGTTAGCCTACCTGCGAGACTGTTGTAGCATTCGAGCTCGGCGTTCTCCATGGCACCCTTTTGTTCATCCGTTAGTGGTGTCTTAGTTATAGTTGTCAGTGTTGAAGAGGGAGACTTACAGCTGGCATCGGGGTCTCCCAGTACCCGACATAGCCCCTTCATCTCGAGCAGTGCCCGGTGGTACTTGCCGATGGCATCCCTGTATTTTTTATCCTTATAGCACTGGGTTCCCTGTGTCTTGAAGTCCAAAGCACGTCTCACTAGGTCCGCCGGTTCGGAGTGCGGTGGCTGTTTCACGACTGAACCAATGTGAGGTCGAATCTGCTGCTGGGAGCGCACATCCCTGGTCCGGCAACTTTGAGGCTGACCACAGTGCTGAAGCATCGAGGTACCACCGATGTTGCTGCCGCTGATACTGCCATCGGTTCCATTGCTATCTATTCTGCTCGAATTCCCATCGTGTCCAACCCGGTTTTGATTCATTTCGACGCTCACATAGAACCACACTGACCTTACACTCAACAAACTATGTTAACCAAAATACAAAGCTTAGATAGGCTATGTATTTCCCCTTGAGATTCTAAATTAGCCTGGTATGGCGAGCTTGTGTTTATATCGCCTACCCGTATTCGCAATGTCGTAGCGTGTTTTTTTCCCGTCAGCGCGTTCTAGCGGTGCCAGCTTCGGCCACTGTTGTTGTGAGCGAATGTAATATTACGGCGCGCATATGGCAACCCTGCCGTGTCTGCTTTGAATTGTTATTTCAAGTCTTTTCATTGACCATGTCGATATAAAATATCTATTCACAATTTTCTTTTTTAAGAACAATGATTAAGAGAAACAGAGCCAAGCCCGATGCGGGTGTGCTGTCAGCCTGAAGATAGGAATGCAGACATCGTTACGAAGCAGAGGACTTCTTCTGCGCGCTTCTATTGTGAACGGTCTCTTTATCCACAGATACCATTCAAGAATAACTCATTCGGTTATAGTTAACGTTAGGCTGTGCGTTTGTGAAATGCAATTACTTCTCAGTCTGCGAATGAATGTTGTTCTAATTATTGTAATTTTGAAATGAATATAATATAATAGAAATGCTCATTTCACAGGAGGGAAACATTTTTTTTAAATTTCAGTTGAAATGTTTTGTATTATCGTGTGTATTATTACGCCCATAGATTAGAAAATTAAGGAGATAGTTGGTTGTTTCTACAAACTAAAACTATTGATCCTAACGAACGACTGCTAAAAACCCATGCACACAACAAAACGTCGTGTATATAAATAGTAGTCACTGCCCCAGTGCAGCTGTTTTGTGGTGATTTGGGTGTGTCTCAGAGGACTAAGTTACATGACTACATGGCTGGGTGGAGACTCCTCTCTAATTTATAGTTGAAAGTGTATCAGAAAATGTACCCTATGTCTCAAACCTTGCAGCTGCAGAATGACAGGCTTCTTATTCCTTGGCCTGGCTTCGACAATGCACAAGCCACACCCCCCCCCCCGTGTCTGTCGCACTCGCTCCTGTCCTTACCTGACTCCTAAAAACTGGTTGCTGTCTTTGTGTCTGTGTCTTATGCTGTTATGTAAAGGCTGTAATTTTAACAGTTTGATAGCTCACACACAGGATGTTTTTTTTTTCCTGCTTGTATTTCCCAGGATTCTCAGGTATTTCCCAGGATAGTCAGGTGGGTACAAACAGCCAGGCTCTGTTTTGTCTACCTTACTGCAGTAGAGCTTGGGTTTTCAACAGGGGGTACGCGGACCCTTGGGAGTCCTTGAAGGTACTGTGGGGGGTCTCTGGCCAGACTTGATATGTAATGACTATATGTAGATTTGGGGAAATATTTCAAAATATAGAACCTTTTAAAAAAATATAACAGTTTTTAACTTATGATGGGGATCCGCTGGATGCCTGTGTGGTGGTCCTGGATTCAGAAAAGGTTGAAAACCCCCTGCATTGGGTATCTGTACACCAGCTGGTCGTAGGATTCCGAAGAGCAGAAAAGAGGACATGGTTATAATTGAACATGTGCACAAAAACTCTATGCCTGTGATTGTGTTTTTTTTGTGTGGGTTCATTTCTGTGTCTTGAATTACCTGTGTTATTTTTCATTTGTGTGATTGTTGTTTTGTAGCTTTGTGTAATGAAGGATGATATTTCATTGTCAAATTATTTTAAAAAAACTTTGGTGACAACAAAAGTATCACCACAGAGTGATAATGTCTCTGTCAACTGATTTATTTCAGACTCTTCTCCTGGTACCTCACCATAAAAGGTCTATAAAAAGAACTATTTGACAGACCCACTGAGATCACACAGAATTTTTAAAGAGGAAGTGAGAGACAGAGAAACAGAATGTAATTTTACTTGGCAAAAAAATTACAATTGAAATATTTTTTGGGGGGATTTATTGGTGATGCAAATGGGGTAGGCTAATACAAATGATGTAATGTATTAGCTACTATAGTCAAAAAAACTCTACTGAGGTGCCATATTGGATTTTTGTTACGTGGACAGGGTTCAGTCCATTATGCGCATGATAAATAAATATATTGCTATATTTATGAGCTAATGGCATGCCATGTTATACAGGGCATATGTATTTGTTATTGCGACTTTTATACATACAGCATCCATTCCGACATTCTACGGCACTTTGGATAAAACCTCCCGCCAAATAATAATAACTGAAAAATATCTGAGACCAAATATTGAATAATCATGTCTTCAGGCTGCCAAAGCCAGTAAGAAGAACGGAAGTACTCGCTACTAAAACGTCATCTTCCTTCGACAATCGACAGTCACCGGTCCTAAATGCGACGGGAATAAGATAGCTGCAGCTATGAAGTTAGGTGCTCCGCGATTTTTGAAATACTATATTTATATCGTGCAATAAGGGGATTTTGGTCATTTATAGTGCAAATTAGATAAAATACGCATCGGATAATTTGCTTTGATTTCCCAGATTTCCCGTGAAGATTCACTTTTAAGATGGCGTCGGTGGATCTAAGAGGTAATGTTAGCTAGTTGCTTATTTTTGTTGAACTTATATCTGGGTTGCCATATTGGCTTCTGTGACATATGCATTCATTATAATTGTATCAATACACGTATGAACCGGTTTGGAATGCATTATATAGCTAGTTAGCTTTCTATCAGTCGTGCTAACGTTTTAAAAGCTAGAAGTTGCAAGCTAGACAGCCAAGTAGTCTTTCTTTCAGCATTATAATGGCTAAAGACATTTTTAAAACACTTTCTGGTATTGCATTGCTTGTGAGTGGACGACTGTTGTGTTTATCTTAAATAGTAGTAGTATTTTGCTGAAACGCATTAACGTCAATCATTGCAGGCAAAGGCACTCAGTAGACACTATTAGGTACACCTATCTAGTACCAGGTAGGACCCCCTTTTTGCATCCAGAACAGCCTTAATTCTTCACAGCATGGATTCAACTAGGTGCTGGAAACATTTTGGTCCATGCTGACTTGATAGTGCCACACATCCATGCTGCAAACCTCCAGTTCCACATCATCCCAAAAGTGATCTATTGGTTTGAGATCTGGGGACTGTGCAGACCATTGGAGTAAACTGAAGTTTACTTTCCGTTTATGGCAAACCGGTATGTGTGTTACTTTCTCTATCTAGACAACCTCCTGGGAATCTCATGGGTTGACAGTGGCTGGCCCATCCTCAACCCTGGTAATGTGCTTGATTACTTCTCGGAGAGAAGCAACCCTTTCTACGATCGCACGTGTAACAATGAGGTGGTCAAGATGCAGCGGCTCACGCTTGACCATCTGAAGTGAGTGTTGTGTAAACAAAGTGCCAAGTTTTGCTGTATAATCAAGTAGCACTTTTTGTGTTGGCTGACAAACGTGGCAATGCCCCTAGCGAATGACAGGCATGCCCCTAGCGAATGCCCCTAGCGAATGACAGGCATGCCCCTAGCGAATGCCCCTAGCGAATGACAGGGCACAGTTTAATAGTGTAAGTGAAATAGGTGAACGGGTATGACTGGGACAGCTTGTCGTACTGTGTCTCAGTATATATGCGTGTATCTGTCGTTTTGAGTGTGGCTGTTTTTGAATCGTGTGTATATAATTTGTGCTTTTGCCTGGGCGCTTTAATGCGATTGTGTCTATCTGTGTCTCTCAGTCAAATGGTGGGGGTGGAGTACACCCTTCTGCACGCTCAGGAGCCCATTCTGTACATCATTCGCAAGCAGCAAAGACAGTCTCCCAATCAAGGTGAACAATCGAGAAATCAAACGTTAACCAACCCCATTTGCACCCGTGCGGTCTGCACGCCGTTTGGACTGTGCTGAAAAGTGATGCTGTGGTTCTTCTCTCCTGTCTGTGCGTTACAGTCATCCCCTTGTCTGATTACTACATCATTGCCGGGGTAGTGTATCAGGCGCCAGACCTGGGCTCTGTTATCGGCTCCAGAGTGGTGAGTCACCGAAAGCCGTTTTTTCTGCATAACATTACATTACAGGACATTAATTACATTACAGGAACCTATCCAGATTGACTGACACAACTTTCAGCATTTTTACATTGTATCCATTTTTACAGCTGGATATATACTGAAACAATTCAGGTTAAGTACCTTGCTCAAGGGTACAACGGCAGTGTCCTACCTGGGAATCAACCTGCAACCTTTGGGCTACAAGCCCAGTTTCCTAACAAATGTTCTACAGTGTTGCGTAACATTATCACGTTTAATGTTAATGTTGTTAACGGGTTGGTTTTTGTGAGATATATAGGTTTTTGGGAATGAAGTTATTATTTGTGTTGAATGGGTCTGTCCAAGTAGGTGAGTAAATGAGTATAGTCTGATTGACTCCAGTGTGCGCTATCTCTGTGCTTTCCCGAAGCTGTCTGCCGTCCACGGAGTCCAGTCCGCGTTTGACGAGGCCATGTCCTACTGCCGCTACCACTCCTCCAAAGGGTACTGGTGGCACTTTAAGGACCAAGAGGAAAGAGGTCAGTGCTGTCGCTCCTGGACTTTGACACCCTAAAAACCACTGGATTTGTGGCCAGAGGTTTGGAGGTTCTGTCATTGGATGGGGGCTGTGCTGTTGTAGCTTAATTACCTTGAATTTCTCACGTTTGTTTTTTTACTTGTATTGAGTGGGTAATGTATAGACTGAAAGTCAATTTAATTTACCTCGTAAATAAATCATGTATAAATTGATATGATGGACAGTTTTTCTCCATTTGCTAGCGTCCATATCACTCTTTTCAAATGGAAGAATATGCTCTGGGGGTATCTTTAGGTTTTGTAGAACAAGTTTTTGAAAGCCCCCCCTCCCCCATCTAAATTTCCAGAAAAGACCAAGCCAAAGTCGAAGAAGAAAGAGGAGCCCAGCTCCCTGTTTCAGAGACAAAGGGTCGACACCCTGCTACTGGATCTCAGGCAGAAGTTTCCCCCGACTTTCTATCAGGTACTGTAATGCCGCTGAGTTTTAAGCAGGCCATAGAAAACACGCCTATAGAGCATGCTTCCCTCTCTCTCGTCTGTAGCCTCTTAGTAGTGAAGTGAGATTGGCGCCATTCTCAGCACCGCAGTTGCTCCCCACGCCTCAATCTGAGCCGCAGATCATGCTCGATCGAGTAGCGCTTTTAATAATATGATTAGTTTTGTGTATTGAAGCGTTTCATTTACTTTTGGGGTGTTATGCATAGTAGTTATTGTTTTAATGATTCTATTTAAGGTTGTTTTTTTGAAGAATTATTGTGTGTTAGAATGTATATATAAATAATAATGTATAGGCCTAAGGCCTTAAAAAAAAAAATTTTAAAAAATTAAAAAACAAAAATTCATAAAAACAACAAGTGCATTTAAAAGTCCTTTGCAGAGAGAAATGCCTTGAAGATGCACCCCCTGCAATTTTTGCACTTTTTTGCATTTTTTGCAAATCGCTATCCATGGTCTTCTCCTCCTTATCCGCCATACCTCCACAACTGCTGCATGCTTGCTCTGTGCAATCTTGTTGCTTTAAACCATTTTTGTTTTGCATTACAAAAATGTAAAAAAAAAAAAAAAAAAAAAAAAAAAAAAAAAAAAAAAAAAAAAAAAATTGTGTTTCGGTGTTGTGTTCGGTTTTTAGGTTTTTCGGCGAAAACGAAAAAATTGCCGAACTTTTGATTTTTTTTCGGAAAATTTTTTTCGTGGCCGATTTTTTCGGGCATCCCTTTTTTAAATTATTTTTTTATTTTTTATTATTGGGTTTTTTGTTTTACTATTGACCTGAAAAGGTTTTCTTGTTGAATCTAATAAGTCACAGTATATTTTAGAAAATCACTACATGCACACAATGACAGTTACCTTTCGATACAGAGAAAGGAATTTGTATGGAGAGGTGTGAATATGGATTCACTTTTTTATGTTAATTCATTTGTATTAATCAATAACCAATTTGCTATTTTATTTTCAGCCCAAACCAGGAGAAAAGCCAATTCCAGGTAGGATTCAGTTGCCATTTCTGTTCTCAATAATTTAATATTATGATTTAGTTACATACTTTAATGACTGTTTTAGTAAATGGTATCGTTCTATATGTATTATTATGCATTTATAATTCATACATTACCTGCTAATGCCTTTCAGGAAGGTTTAACTGAATTAGAAAAGAGTTCCTGTCAAAAAAAGTAACTTGGTTGTTGACGGACACGTCTCTCTGTGGAAGGATGTCAGTGCAGATGCCACGTTGGTAGGGGAATGAGTCATACATACTCATATGAGCGGTCTTTAATGAGCTTTCTGTTTGTGTCTCTGTCTCTGTCTCTCCGCCCTGCTTTAGTGGAGGTAAAGAAGGAGCCGGAGCCCCCTGTGGAGGCAGTGAAGCAGGAGGAGAGGGAGCCGGCAGCCAAGACTCCCGTCCCTGCGCCTCCCACCAAGGCCCCACCGGAGAAACGGGCGCGGCTACAGTGATGACTGGATATCTAAAGGGCCTTCCAAACCACAGTCAAATGAGCGAAGTGACACGCTGGTGGACGCTGTTTTTTAGGCTTGCAATCTTTTGCTGCCCATGGTTAGGCTTCCATACCAGTGTGCTGTATGGAGCAACATGGAAGGTTTCTTTTAAAAAAAAAATGTTTTTTTTGTTTTTCCGGCCAAGTTAAAAAATAGGTTCTTCAGTTGTGAAATTGACTCATGAGTTTCCCAGTGGCATAGTTGTTCGAGGCTCTTGCTTCCAGCCTGGACTGAATGTGGAAAGTTCCGGTGCCGTGTATGGTCGGGAGTCTCGCAGGGTGATACGTGAAAGGACCAGTAGCATCTCCCCAGGTGCATCCTCTCGCCAATCGGACATTTGCAATCTGCCTGTATGAACTGTGCCATCCTCCGGCGTGGTAGCTGGAAGATTAGTGCCGTAGTAGCTGGAAGATTAGTGTGTAAGAGTTGTGGTCAGCTGACTTCACACATTTCAGGGGATGTGCATGACAGTGTGTGCCCTTCCAATATTTAGGATAATGAATAATGGGATGGACCTACAGTTGTGATTGGACATTCAAAATTAAGGAGAAGAAAGAATGAAAAATATATATATGGGAGGAAGTGCTCCAGCCTTGAGTTCTGCTTTAGATGATTTTTTCAGCTTTGGTTTGGCCCCACACACACACACACGCACACGCACACACACAGCTTTCTGATTAAGCTAATTTCTGTCTCAGCTGGACAAGTTGGAAAAATGCATAGCTAAAATCAGAAAGGGGAGACGGGACATGTGGTGAGGAGCCAATGAGTCTCCGCTCAGTCTCCCGAAAGAGGTGAAATCTGCATACAGCTGAAACGGGGATTTTGCACTCAGTTTCCACCCCCTCACTCTGTGGGCTGGCATGCCTGTGCAGGAGTACAGCATTTCTTACAAAAACGGACCGTGTTACCAGCCAGGAGCTCTCACCTCGTTTCTACAACTGTCTGGACATGTTGAAGATGTTTACTGAAGCAGTCGTAACACATGGCCTGTTTTTATATTGGACCGGAGTAGAATATCTTTTGTATTTTTAGAAGACAAGTCAAGGTTCCGGCACATTCTCAAATTGTTTTTGAGGGTTTCTGAACGTTTTGATTTTGTGTATTTTTTTGTATATGCGGAATAGCAAGTGATGATAATCCCTAGTGTTTTCATATCTACTCTTCAGATCGCAGGCAGCATTCCCAGAATTGTGAGGTACCAGGAACATGTTTGTATATCCAGAGAGGTGTCTGGTAGAAAGCCAGCCTGTGGAGTACCATTACTTTTTTCTTCTGTGAGCTTGGCAGAAATGTTTCATACTTTCTCCAGAAAATGAGTGAATAAAATTTGATTGTGTTAATAAAAACTGATGTAAACAGGATGGACTGCCTCTCTTGGGATTAAAAAAATGCAACAAAACAAATTGGACACAAACTTTTTAATTTAAATATGTAATTAGCTTAGCTCCTTTTGCAATCTTTCCTTTTTGATCATTTTGTGTATTGTAACAAACAGGATATGGGAGATTTGTCACAAATGTGACTGCAATTGTGCGGATACCTACATTTTTCTACACCATGGGTCTAAAAAAGAATATGGAAGGCTTAAACTAGTAATGAATGATTTGTCGGACCAGCGTGATGTTGGAGGGAACAGGCCATTGGAATATCCTCAGCAAAGGTCTCTAGGCACTGTGGTGTGTGCCAGTCAGCAACATCACATCCACTGTGGCTGTACATTCAGACAGGTTCAGGTCCTTACCCAAAACAGCCAGGCAGCCATGCATTGCCGCCTCTTCAAGTATATGCACCTGAGTTATCTCCTGGGTTTCACCACTTTCCTCTATTTTAACGGTTCCAGAAATATACATATTTGTCATTGAGGCCTAATTATTTCCTGTATGGTAATACAAGCAGCTCGGAGATGAAGGCATCAGAGCCTGATGTGATGAGATGATACACTGCATACTGTGAGTCAATGGACTGGTTTGCTGGGAGCACATTGTCCCCATACAGTCAGTGCACCATGCTCTGTGAAAAATCATTCCCTTAGTTCATTCCCACAGTTATGTTCCTATATGTTCAGTATGGGGGTTGTATTGGATTGGCCATGCTGTTAACCTAGAGTACCTCTGAGATGGACTGCACTGTAACTGTGAAGATCGCTGAGATCCCATCCACATTTGGTCATTTGCACTATATATACATCTGAGACATGTATTATGAACATGCAAGTGCAATGCCCCTCTTTGAAATATAAAATCATTGTGGGATGTGGTGCCATCTTGTGGTGAATATGTATGTAGCACCAAACATTGGAATTTGGAGCTCCCGTATATTTTCCCCATGCTGTTTACTCCTGAGTCTGACCCGGGCCTGGAATAAGATAATACAGATGAATCATCCTAAACTAACGTCTGAAATCTGGGAAGATCTATAAATTCATGTTTTTTTCCAAAGAAATTATGTTCACCTGATCACTTGGTCATCATAATTATTATAATGAAAGAGAGAGAGAGAGAGGGCTGTCAGACACAGTAAATCAATGATAATTTGGTAATATGAAGATTATACTGGAATGAGAATACCCAGAGAAAGTTCCTGCGACATCTACTGCACCTGAGTTGTATTGCATTGTTTGTGGGGGGAACTTAATTAAATCCGTTGGCAATATAAAATGTTTTGCATTTACAGTTTTCTTACTCTGACTTATGTACACTCAACTAAAATTCTGTCAACCTGAAGGTTTCTTCCCTTGAAAATAAACAAAGTGGCATTTGATACAGTGGTGGGATGACAAATCACATATACAACATTATGGTTTGAAAGAAGTGGAATTAAATCATGTTTCACCATAAAAATGAGGCATTATAAACATGAGTCATTTATATTTTTTACAATGAAACTGATTTAGAAATATAAAGTTGAGAGTAGTTTTTTATGCAACAAAAGTATTACCTTAATACTATAGAACCCTTGAGAGCACTTAAAGGTTTGAACGTTATATCATGTGACTTAATTTCTTGCGTACAACGAATGTGCCCTAGCAACATTACCTAGCATGTTACACTGAGGGGCACTGTTGAATAAAATAACATTTTGTTTTTCTTTATCCACAAAATATGTGTTATGACATTTTATGTACACTTGGTTACCACACGAGGGTGCTACGGAGCCCAGTTGGGACATGTACGTTTTTAAACTGCCCTCTTTGCGTTGTGTTGTTTTGTAATATTGACACGCAGGGCGTGGCGGGATAGAAAGCTCTCCGGTGGAGGACCAAGAATAGTCCTCCAAGCTAGCTAGTTGCAGAGAAGATGGCTGCAGTGGGGATTTTCAGACCAGAGTCTGAAAACATAACACTGTTTGTCATGTTTCGGGACGGTTAGCCTCCGCGTCACCAAACTCTTTCTTTATTTCTTCACGGTCCGAAAGGGATTAAACCATGGGATCTCAAACACTTCAGATCCTAAGGCAAGGGGTCTGGGCTTCTGTTACAGGAGGCTGGTATTACGATCCCCATCAAAATACATTTGTCAATGCCTTACATCTCTACATATGGCTCTTCCTACTTTGTTTTCCCTTTACGCTGTATATGGTGAGTTTTTGTTTGCATGTTATTTTTGTTCTCATGAGATGTGCAATGTTATAGTTTGTGGCTCACTCGTTGACTGATGAGCTGCTCTATGCAAAGGACTAGCTAGCCAGCTAGCCATCGTTTACCGTATAGGGCTTTTGTCGAGTAGCTAACGTAAACTGGCTAGCTACTGTTAGGACTATATACGTTACTGTAGGTGAACCCTTTGTCTGAGAGCCCCAAATGATAGCAAATGCGATTGTGTGTCATAGTTAACTTTAGTTACCTCGCTAAGCTGGACAACATTAGGGCTGTTGTGTGCTTTGTCCTTTGTGCAAATTTGTGATTATGTTGTGCACCAGGTGCGATCATTTAACTAACGTGCGCTCATGTAACGTTATTGTCTTCCGAGATTACCAAGATAGCTCGTTTGCTGGCTATTCATTGGGATTCGCTTTTGATTTCCAGATAAATCTATAGCATCATATCAATTATATAGCATCATATTCCTAGATGGGTATCATAAGCTTTAAGTAGCGAGCTAACTAACCGTTATTTTTGTCATGGTGGCTAATGTTAGGTTGCTTACGTAGACATACAAGGCAGTCAACCGTTTAACGTTAGAAAGTTTTTTATTATTATTTAACTGGCGATGTTACCTTGCCAGTGATATAACTGTTACTAAGGACGGTAATAGTTACATCGCCAGCTATGTACGCTATGGTGTTTAACGTTAGCTAACTAGTAAGGGAACGTTGGTTAGCAAACGCGTCTGAAAAATAAACGGATGTTTGTGTGCCAGAGTCCATATGTAACGTTGACTAGGTGGCCATCGTTAGCTTAGCCAGCTGTGTAATAAAAGTTGCCAGTTGACTAACATTAGCTGACCCTAAACAGCCAGGTAGCTAATATATACTGTTTAGTTAGCCAACACCAGGTAGCTAACGAATTAAAGCACATTGTCAAATGTTTTGTACGGATATTTTAAGAAGACGACTCTGACACTTTGCTACACCTAACTTACATTTTTTTTTTTTATGGCCATTCCTGTTGTTTGGGTTTTAGCTGTGTTTTGTAGTTTGTTGTCCAATGTTCTCACGTAGTCTTATTGATGAGATCTCATGTGGTCTCATCTGTGTTGTCGTTTGGATGCGTTAGCTAACGTTAAGTTGCCAGCTTGCTAAACAGCGCGATTCGATGTGCGGTTATCGGCACTTGGGTCGGTGTCCTATTTTTCCAGGGCAAATTTTGTCTGCGACTGGAAGTGTAACGTTACTGTAAAGAAAGGGCCCCCCTGTCTCAGAGGCTATACGTGACCTTCTTCCCGTGCGCGTATGTGAACAAGATGTTTCTCTCTCAGATCTATTTTGGGTTGTTAGCTCCCTAAAACCGTAGAAATGCATAAGAACGAACCACACAAACAGCTACGTCCCTTGCGATATCAGTGAATGGGTGTCGGAGACGGAGGCGCTTTATTGAGTTCACACACCGGTATCATTTAAAAATACTTGGTGTGCAACCCTAACCTGTCTTCATGCAAGATACAGAGGGGTAATGTCATTAAACCCTAACCTGTCTTCATGCAAGATACAGAGGGGTAATGTCATTAGCCGTGTAGCTTTCAGTATAATTGCAGCGCTTTCTTTGCACAGCGGGGAACTGGCTCCAGCTGTTGGTAAAGTGAGAACAGGGGGATTTTTCTCTCCATCTCCACTATCCTTTGTTGCCTTTAAACAGGCATTGAAATGTTCTATTAAAAGAACAAATGCCACCAAACATAGTTTGTCGTGCAGATATAATTAAGTCAAGATTTAGTTTACGTACTTATTTTCATTTTTATCTTGCTAGGCAACGAACCACCGAAAATGTGATCACGATAAACGGATAACGTAGCTTTCTTGTCGCCCCCAACTCGAGTTCTGCCGGTGAAGTAATACAATTCATGTAATACTAATTTGCCGCTTTGGTTGAAATCCGTTTCAATCCCCGAAATTACGAAACAATACAGGACGCTCTTACATGTGCGGATCACTGTCAATATAGCTTGATTACAATCGTGTGGCCTTGCCAGTGTAAACGGTGCGAAGAACAGCTGGGAAATGCCTGAAACGGCTGAGAGTATCCTTATCGTCCAATACTAGTTCTAAACCAAAGGGTTTAAACTAAAAAAAGGGTTTATACACATGTATAACTGGAGAAAGTCACATTCAGTTGTTGATGCATGGCTTTTAGCTAGCTAAAACAGCACTCGTTAATGTAGGCTACCTAAACGAGAATATTCCAGCGAACACGGCTACAACTGGCTCGGCTGCGAATGGTGGTAATGCAGTGTTGTTTCCCGATCTATGTAAACGCAGCAAAAACTGCTTCCACTTCTCAGACACCTCAGTTCTCACACTTTGTAAGTGTTCTCAGATCAGGTCATTTCATACATCCATATGCAGATATTAACTGTAAAATAAATCCTAATTTACAGTTAGCTCCAAAGTATCATTTATTTGCCACAAAATTGGTATTGCCAAAAAAATAATGCTACGTGTCTGCGCTATTGAGAGAATTTCAAGTGATTAAAAGAGATGGCAGCTCAATACACACGTTGTGACTCCACTCTGATCCCCACTTTCGCGTGCCCAATCTCACGCACAGTACTTTGCTGACCATGAGATCTATGTGAAGTGAAAAGTAGCTGAGGTGACCTGAACGGTGCATTCTTGGCACGAGGGAATAGTAAATGTTTGGTGGTTGTGGTCTGAAAATATTTAATTTGACATTCTCTGCTGTATCCCCTTTCTCTCTCTCTTCACTCTCTGGTAGAAAATGTCTCCTGCTGACGGAGAGTTTGTGGTTACCTAGACACCTTGTTAAAGTCATTTCAGACTTGGCAGTCTTGCGTGCCTTAAGTTGATCTTTTTTCTTGATGGGCTAACAAAGATAGCTTGTTTTTTTAAATGTTTTTTTTTATTTTTTAGTGCGATTCATTTCTCCATGCTACCATGGGATCAGAAGACACTACCAAATATATTCTATGTAATGAACCAATACATAGCTGTTCTATAAATTAATGCATCTTCCATTGTCCATATGTCAATGTCTAGGGTTTTCTGTTTAGTAATATAACTCCAGTGCTGGGCTTGCTGCAACTGCCTTTGACCATTTCCCCTTCATATTATATATATATATCATATATATTCATAATAAGACAGCCAGTCCCACAAGTCCTTTAACTTAAGCAATTACATGACTGAAGATGAGTATCTATTTAGTAAATAGTAGATAATTGGCCTTGTTTACTGGAGGAGCAGATTCTCACTATCAGGGGCAATATTGTCTATAAAACATTTAGTTTGCGCTGTATTGCTTGAAAGGCGCTATATAAATAAAGTTGTATGTTACCTCATCCCTACAAGGTCAGGTCTCATAGCAGGGTTCAAATCTCTTCCTAGTGGTGTCACCTCACCTGTTAGACATGATTGCTCAGAGATGCAGCGCAAAATACCATTTGGGCTGTGCTGTCCCTTTTTGGTATACAATACACCTGTGTGTGTGTGTGCGTGTGTGTGCGCGTGTGTGTGTGTGTGTGTGTGTTCAGTGCCACTTAATCTTGTTCAGAAGTTACAATTTATTGTGTGTATGAATAAGTGAGTGCATTGAGTGTAATGTGTAATGCCTATAATACTTTCTAGCTTATAGGCCACATACTGTACTCCAGCTTTAGAACAGTATCTTCAGATTGCGCTAATTTAAAATGGGTAAATTCACATTTAATGTTGCTTAAGCCTTGTATGTGCAAATGTTGAATTCTCAAAGGACACATATTTGGAACTAGTGGGTGAAAACAAATTCCACCCAAATTGTGAGAGATTTGGGGATTCCCCTCATCGTATGACTAGAAATGATGTCGTTATCACATTTGCAGTAAATATTGCCGTCTAGCTTTCCAGAAAAAACCAAATGATGCGTTTAGTATTAAACATTTTTAAAGGGGAGCTTTACCAACAAAGAAATAGTGATAAATGTGGTTTCTTTTGAAGACATTTTTGCTTTGGTGCAGACTGACACCATCTTTACTGTCTCAATTCAAAGCCAGCGTTGTCGGGGGGCAGGTCACATCCCAGAGTGACTCTCAGAAACGGACCTGCACAGTATTGAACAATCGTGGCATTTTTGGCGACGTCTCGGGGTGCACTCTGTACCTGTTTCAGGAACAGACAGATAAGGAGAGCCTCAGGAGGGCTCATTCTCCCCCCTTATCTCGGGGTGACAAAGGCACTTTGAGAGGGTACCCTGGTTTCTGGACTGCCAGATGTCCTTCCATACATGAAAGGAGGTATTCAGTGAAAGTGCAAGTTCCTCCACACTGTAGATGATACAATAAAAGTAGAAAAATTGTCAATGTGCTAAAAAAATGTGTTTTGGAGCTCAGTGCAAGGCCACAAAACAGCAAAAGTGCTGAATGTGCAATTTACTGGACTCAAAAAATGGAAAAAAATGTCACTCAAAGACGCCACTGCATAATCACTCATCTGCTCAGAGGAGCCACTACAGAGATCCACTTACCTTCATCATTACGGCTGCTCTAATACAAACTAGTCAACTAGATTGACATTTCCACAGTAGGCCTTTATATTGAGTTGTGGATCTGTGCAACATCTTCTGTACACTGCTACTGGTGAGTAAACGTGTAGTCTCCACAGAGTACTTTTTTGCGTTCTTGGTTAATTTGGTCTTTGATTTAAGAGCCTTTTTTTTTTACTCAAGATAAGTGTTTGTGAGAATATTAGTAATTTAATATATAGGACAAATAGGTCACATAGGTCCTTTTATTAGCGCTGCTGCTATCAGTGCATTTGATCAGTTTTATTATGCTATACTTGAAGTAAAGGTCAAGAGACCTGGTAAAAGATATTGAAGTTTTAATGTTGCCATCAGCATTATCAGTGTATGCTCGTAATAAATTAATTGCCATGTTTGTGCCTAAAAGGCAGATGGATACATTGCTTTATTAAGGTGGTTCAAATGGACTTACCTGGGGGGTATACTACGAAGGAAGCTTAACATAGCCAGGGTTTCTTTACGTTAGCTGGCTTCAGAAAGCCTAAACACCGCAATCTGGCTTAACCGGTACTACAAACGTGGTTATCAACTTGCTAAGTGAACATTGGCTTTATTAATCAAGGTACGTGCGCGTTCCTATAAAAGGGGCGGTCTCTGCAACAACGAGCCTATAGCGGTGCAGCATGGGCTGTACTAGAGCACCGTATTTGTCTCCTGTGGGGAAAAAAGACTGATATGGACAGATATAATGGACGGATAAGAACATGAAACAATCATATTAGCAAAACGCAACACCGTTGCCTCCAACAAAGCCAGGAAGGAGCTTTTGTAAAAACTAAAAATAAAAAATGCTCATGGTGTAGGTTAAATTCGTTAGGCTAGTTAACACCTTATTCACCTTACCAGTCGTAACAAATAAATCTATACTGTCAGTACATTGTCATACAGTTTATTTCTAATGTGACAACTGTACTACTATATTCTAGAGCTCTAAACTGTAAACTTGATACAGGATGTTGAAAATTTTGCTGAAGCAATCACATCAACGTTTTTTCATTAAAAAAATAAAAAAGTCTCAAGCATTTTCCGGAACTCAGGAAATCTTTTGCGGAACTCACTAATGTGGCCCTGTGAAGAGATTCCCTCAGTATCCGCACATAAGTCTACGGAATCCTTTGGAATGGAGACGTCTTTTTACAAAGCCAAGGAGTTGATTGGTCAAACGGCGTTGCTTTTATATGTTTCAATCTGTTATCCTGAACATAACCTGCCCCGGAGCAGGTTAGCCATGCGGAGTAAGTTGCCGTGGCAGTATACCCCGATTAAAAGTGAGTCGGCTTTGTGATACAGAAAACCCAGGGTTGAAGCTTAATTTAGCTCGCTATCCCCTTAATCTCGCTTCTTGTATACCCCTCAGGTTCTTGAAGTGTGGGGTGAAACCAAACGAACAAACAACAAAAAAAGCAACGCAACGCAAAGCCCTGCATGCAGAATGATGTAGATCACTGTGGCATGGGTAACATTATCGCCCCTCAGCCCAGCAGAACAGTCAGGATGCCTGGAGGATGGGCTGCAAACACCAACAAGGGCGAACAAAATTCAAGTGGGATGCTTCTCTCCAGATGACAGGGGGAAATGCCCAGTACACAGAGTGATTATTTCCTCTCTTCTTGACTTTTATGGTTGGGGATATTAGCGTAACTTTTTTTGTGTATGAGTAATGAGCAGGGCCCTCTTTTTGACACACAGGTTTTATAACGTGCGATTTGGTCCTGCGGTGGTAAGACGTCGAGCTGGCCGCCTCACCAAGCAATCGATTGAGCAGTCGTTAACAATCATCCCATTTCATCCCATTTTCATATCATCTGGCTAAATTATTATTTGGGAAGCTAATTGTATTCGATCTGAATAATGTTGGGAATATAGCTGAATAATAGCTTTGACGTGAGTGTTTTTTCAGTATTGTCAAAATAAGATTTTTTGATTTGCATATTTGTAACCATAGCTACAATTATGTTCAGTGTATTCAGGAGAGCCTAGACCTGCACACGTCTTCTCCTGTTGCCAGCTGCCAGTTCCCTTCGCTCTGCAGTGGTCTACCTGAGCTGCGCAGGTATCAGCAGGCAGGCTCCGGGGGCCCAGGTGACCATAGGAGTTGGTAGCGTTCAGTGAGGCAGGGTCTACCTGCTGTTTTCAGACACACTTTTTCAGACTCCACCTTGATTAACTACATATATAAGGCCAAATATATAGTATGTTCTTTCTGTTTATTTTCTATTTGGTTTTGCTATTTCATAGCTTAGAATGTATAGCCGACTGTATTCTGTATTCTGTTGACTACTAGCGATAGCTCTTACGTTGTGAGAAAGTTCCCTGCATTATATTTGTCTATTAGTATCATCATTCGGTTCAGCTGTTCTTTTGTCGTGGATTGAGACTGAGTTGCGAAAGCTCGCAGAGTGAAATCGTATTTCTCTGTAAACGGCATACACAAGCCGGGCACACTGTTGTATGAGAAAGGACTTCAATGTCCCTTTTATTAATTTTTTTATTTTATTTTATTTTTTTCCCCCTCAGCCAAAGTTTGAATTCTTTCTATAATTTGTTGTGCTATTCCAGATTGCTTGTGCTTTCTGAGGCTCTCAGAGACCATTCTGTTCCTTATTTTTGAGTGACTCAATTTCCCGGCCACTGAGTCTCATTGCAGCTGCTATGAAATTGTGTCGTACTACAAAGCAAGCGACGAACGGCACCGTTGTGGATGCTGTAAAAGAAAGAAAGAAGAACAAGCTCACATTATTCACAAACACATTAACAAGATTCTCTATTATTCAATTCTCATGTGTTATTTTGATATCTGTTCTGAGAAATGGGCAGACCTTTTCCCCCATTATATTGGGCTGTTTTGTGTGGTTGTTTTCCGTGCGTTTTCAGCGGCCCACGCGTTGAAAGGTCATGGGTTTGGTCTGCGTGTTCAGTGGAAAATCACTCTCAGTGATTACCGGAAGGATTCATTGGACAGCAGTTTCACAACCAAATTAAAATGGATCACTCGATGAAGGGGAGTATGTTTATCTCTGGCTACAGATATGCACTCATGGTGTCTGTTAATTGCTCATGGGTACAACCGGGTTAGTAGCCTTGTGGTTTATGATTGGTTGTTATGCTCTGGAGCCAGGTTTGGGGTTGTGGGTCTGTGATAGACTGACATATAATCGAGGCCTGCTGCTTTTGGTGTGCTGGCTTCATGCTACATCTTGTATTTAAAAAAGTGACTATACGTCAGTAAGGGCTGAGACGGTTGGCTCAAAAAATCCAACCGTTAGTGTTCTGGAGCAATGTAAGGAACTAGTCCCCAAGAGCTTGATATTACAGCCACCACCTGCTTCTACCTCTGCAAAAAAAAACAAAAAAAAAAACACTGGAGGTGGTTGGAATGTGAGCAAAACTGACACTTTTTAATGAACATCGGAAACTAGTGTATAGATGAATGATTGGCGTGCAGTCACGCCAGAGGTCGCGTTAATCAGTTCTACAAGTTGACTGAAACTCAGATGGATAGTGCTGGACTAACGTGACATATGTTATGTGATGAAGGAATTGTCGGTGTGCCTCAAGGGACTGGTCGTGGCCCCACCTCAGAGTTATTTATTTCAATGTACAGCTGGAAACCTTCTCCGCTACACTGCGCTGTTTCTTCCCCCTCCTTGAGTACCTAAAGCGTGTGTTTTTTTGCCGCTTCTCAGGCCCTTCCACCCACGATGGTCATTGTGGGGATCTACTGCGGGGTGATCGCCGGCATATTCCTCCTGCTGAAGACCGTGAATTACCGGCTGCACCACGCACTGGACGAGGGTGAGGTTGTGGAGCACAGGGCAGCGGCGACGGTGGGGAGCAGGGCCAGCAAAGAGGGGGCCAACGATGGCAGCGCCACCCGCCAAGAGGACAGCAACGGGCCAGGGTGAGTTCATGCATTGGGTGGAAACCTGCTCTCCTGTGCCTGTGCTGATATTTCTGGGGGGGATATTTTCACTCACAAGAATGTTTGAAACCTTTACCTATTCTGTTTTTTTTTTTAATTTTGTTTTTTTAATGTAACTACCCACGAGGCTACGCTACGAAGCTGAGTTAGCTGGATAACTACACTGAGTAAAATCCGGGACCCTTCCAAATTTGGAACATGGACTTAAGTAAAAAGTGCTCCGGGTTTTACTCAGTGCAGTTATCCAGCTAACTCAGTAATCCTGCTTCGTAGTATACTCTCCAGGTCTGCTAATGTGAGTTTCACTCCAGACGTTTCTGTCCTGGTTGTGTTTGTTTTCACTTTCTTATTCTTGCTGAGAGTGAGTTGTAGACTCAGAGCGAGTTGTAGGCCACGTGGTGTGAGTCAGCTTGAGCATTGCTGAAATGCTAATGAAGTTCTACTGACATGCCAGATCTGGGAATTGCCAGCCATCGCGGCATCACTGTTGGCATAGCCTGAGCGGCGCTAGACGAATGAAACAGCCGGGTGATGTCATTGACTCCCCCACCGCTGTCATGGTGACCGGATTAATCTGAGCGGTACTGTGGACCTGAGGGTCAAAGGTTAAGGTCCCAGATGGGACTCCATTCAGACCTTTATGTGGGTTTCATGAAAAACATACCCTATAGAGTCCCAATGAAGGCCATGCATAGTGCAGTATAATAGTCTTTGTGTCCGAAGGCCAGGAAACGGTCAGCCTCTGTCTGGCTGTGATGACCCCCCCTGTTGCTTTTAGAGAGGGGGGGGGGGGGTTTGACTCTTTGAACCCGTTTAGCGTTATTGCGGCAGACCTGAAAAAGTGACTCATTCTCACATTCCTTAGAGAATGTGGGCCTTTGAGAAGAAGCAAAACTGTCGAGACGTAACCACGGGAGCAGTGTCAGTCCGCAGCCCACACATCTGCGATCACATTCCAGTACGTCTGGGTATTTATTGGGCTAGACTGTTCCAATTAGGAGCACCCCCCCCCTGTCCCAGTTCTGTACATGATTCCTGAGGACCTTTGTTTGCTGTGCTGTTTTTTTATTTTATGTTTTATTTTTTTTAAATGGCGTTTTCATCCATTGAGCTCATCCATTGTGCACACTGTGTCCTGCACACAGCATATTTTGAGGTATGGAGTTGTAAAAAGAATGGACAAATAAAGTCCTTTATCTCATGTTATTTACAGATTCCTGATAAATCAACAATAAAGCCTGGCAGCTTGGTAGAAATGGCGTGTGAATGTTGTATTGTAGGAAAACGATATCGTGTGAGAGCTTGTAAATTCTTGCTGGAATAATCGAAGATGGGTTCTGAAATGCCGCCACACACTGATGTTTTATGTCAGCGCTCTGCTCTTAACAATTCTACTGTGGCCAGTTTGCGTTGCGGTCGTTTCCGGTGTTCTAAACCCCGTACTGCGTCTTCTGGGCTGAGAACATCCCGAGTGTTAACAGGCAAGGAAAGGGTTGAGCTTTTATGATATGTGATCTGCGCTAACGGTGCCAGAGCACCCTCCTGACGCTCGTGTACTGGATTTTGGAATTGTGCGATGGCGTTGCCAGGTAACCGAACAGCCTGCCTCTCTGTGCTTGTGGTGTACACAGGGATCCTGGTGGGGGCATTGAGATGGCAGACTTCATTCGGGATGAGACTCCGCCGGTGGACTGCAGCTCCCGCAACTCCTACGCAGCCATGGACTCCAGCCACCAGGTGGGCTTCGCGTGCGAAAATGGGGGGGGCTTGGGGCGGCGCCCGTATCCGCCCTCCGCCCTCCGTTTCACCCGTCGCCCAGAGAACCAAGCCAAGGGCTGCATCCTGAGGGTAGCAGGTGTTGCAGTTTTCCTGTCGTAATTATCTGGCTGTACCTATAGCACAGGTGATATTATATCCCTGATATAAGGCAGTGCAAGCTGACACTGACCCTTCAGCGTAGGAGCTTCTTACATTGTCGGTGTTTAAAGTACAGTCCTGTATCAGAGCACCTGACATGCTAATAAAGCTAACGTATCATTATCCTGGTTTAACCGCTTTAATTGTATCTAGTTAAAACCTGGAACGCTTTAGCACAAAGGGTACCATTTGTGACGCATCCAACAGTTTTCTTTTGCTCCTCTCTCAATCCTATTGGCTGTTGATGTTGTTTCGCTTCCTGTAAACCTTGTCCCTGCTGGCTAAGCACAGTCCCCATTACTGTGTACAGAAGCCCTGGCATTGAGTAGCTATAGAGGGGGTGGGGGCGGGGGTGGGGGCAGAGAAAGATGGCAGCTGAAATGAATGTGTGTAATAAATGAATGAGCAACAAGCTCTGCAGAGTCTCCCTGATGTAGTTATATAAAGCTCATCGCTCTCCACACCCCCAGCCACAGATCCATGAAATATTTAGGCCCTCTGTATTTCAGCGCTGGACGGCAGGGCTCTCCGCACTGTGCGTCAGGACTAAACGGCTATTCTGGCACGAAGGGCTGAAAACAATAGATGTTCTGGCTTGAAAGTCAAAAGACAAAAAAAACAAAACAACAATCGGGCCGTTTCCATTTAATTTCATCCGATTCGGTAAACGAAGTGAAATTGAGTTAACAAATTTAACTCAATGTCCAGAGGCATTATGGGCATTTTTCATTTCATGCACTGAATTGCCGTTCATTTCACGGTTCAGCTTAATTGAAATAAAATTGACCCCCAACCCTGACATTTTAGTTTGTAAGCATGAACCTATCTATACTGTACTAAAACAATGGGCTGTCTGACGTCCCGGCCCAGAAACCTAAATCAGAGCTATAAGAGGTCTAACGCTTCTTGGCTGGCCCCATTAAGGCGCTGCATTGCTCATTTTTTGTTTATTTAGATCTAATGTCCTGATATTTTCTCTTTATTCCTGCGACTCAGATTGCATCCGCTCATGGAGGCACCAGCTCAGCCAAAGGTGAGGTTCTGTTCTTTAAGGTAAAACACACCTGGGCCAGTGCACCTATGCTTTCCCCAGTACAGGACTATGGCTCTGTCTGAATCAGCACCCTTCAATACTGTTGCGTATGCTGGTCGAGTACACTGGATGAGAATGTTAAGTAGGCGAAATGTTCTCTAACTGTAGTGTACTTAAAATCCCTGGATGCTATACTTATTTCCGGGGTTTCGCTGATTATACTACAGGGGATATTTTTTGCATACTGCATGTCGCATACTAAACAGTATGCAGTAAGAAGTACACCGTATGCTAGGCCACAAAACGCAGTGGATAGGGCTCTGATTCGGACACAGCCTGCGTACCCTCTCCCACACTCTGCACAAGACTGCTTCACCCTGCATGTCCATCTCAGAACACTGCCCCCGGTGGTTAACACGGTCATGACGGAGTCTGACTCTGCTTTCCCATCATCTACACCCTGACTTTTATTTTAAGATTTTAGTAAGACAGAAGTGATATGGGTTCATTTAAATCAGCCAATCTGTATAAAAACGTACGTTGCTAAACCGCATATCTGGAGCCAGTTATAGTTGGGGAATTATGGTACACGTCAGCATTTTTCAGTTTGCACTACAAATGTCTGGTTGTGTTATCCAGAAGTGATGGGTTAACAATACACTGTACGGCATCATTGACACTTTCATTCAGAAAAACGATGTGCCCTTCTACTATTCTAAACTATTGTGACATCACTCTTAAATGTCAGGCACACTGACATTTAACAGTGTCTATTGAAACCTGCTAAAATGCATCACTGGCACTTGAGCCAATGGTCCTGTCACCCTGCTGAGATTTGAACTGTTATATTTAGTAACTTTGAATGAAAAATAATTGATAGTCACCAATTCACCTGGGCCAGTAGGCAGCGAGAGAGATGAACCTTCCTCCACTTGTACTACCAATACATTTGTTCAGTGTGTTGGAGTGGTCAGGACCCATCAATTATTCAAGATCACAGCACACTAATTAGCCAACTGGCTGCAAAGCTAGGAGGGACTGATACAGAATGATTTTAATGGGGATTGTCTTGTCCGTGCGCCTTACGCCGTTTCCTCCGTCTTTTCTGATCTCAGACAGGGGGAGACGGCAGGGTGGGGTGGGGTGGGGTGGGGCAAGTGTTTTTCATGGACCCCCATAGTTGGGAGTTAATAGTGCGTTACTCTCCTCTCCCCATGGGAAAATCCGGTTGGTTGTGTATCACACCATACAAAGACAATTTTTCAATTTCACAAACATTGAGCACACAGATGTTGCACATAATTAGAAGATGTTTTCAGCTAAAAATAGGCACGGAATATTTAACTATCCCTATGAACATAACATTACAGTGGACTTAGAAATGTGGAGAACTTCAGTGTTAGTCATATCCTAACGAATATAAGAGCAATAACACCTTATTTAATATATGTATAATTACAAATTGAAGAGCCTTCAGTGATTTGAGCTCAGGGAAAATCTCAATCTCGTGTTGAGCAGAGGTAGACCAATTGCCATCCTGTTACATATAGCTAGCCTGCTGCCAAGCTATATGGAATTGGGTTCCTTCCAGGCATATGAATTGGTGGTGGTTTTGAAAAGTCTCCATCGCTGGTCTATGAATAAACTATTTTCAGATTGGGGCTGACAGTGTGGAACAACAAGCTTATTCACCACTTCAGCTCAACCCTGTGGAGTCAACGGCTATTTAGGCCCAGCCTGACAAAGATGAGCTGACTGTTCATTTTTGTTTCTGAACGCTGCTGTCCAGCGTGACATCTGGGAAGAGAAGACGTGTGTGTCTGTGTGTCTGTGTGTCTGTGTGTCTGTGTGTCTGTGTGTGTGTGTGTGTGTGTGTGTGAATAAGTTATGAAATGTGGACTCAATTTAGTTTTTCTGTTTGTAGGAGGAGATGTAGGCAAGACCTCAGATGACATCAGCTTGAGTCTCGCTCAGAGCTGCAGTCTGTGTAAAGATGGCAGTCAGGACCAAGGTGAGGTCACACCTACAGGTGTCTCAGGAAGGACAGGTGTAGCCGTACAGATTGATCCCGGGGCTGTTCCACACCTACAGGTGTCTCAGGAAGGACAGGTGTAGCCGTACAGATTGATCCCAGGGCTGTTCCACACCTACAGGTGTCTCAGGAAGGACAGGTGTAGCCGTACAGATTGATCCCAGGGCTGTTCCACACCTACAGGTGTCTCAGGAAGGACAGGTGTAGCCGTACAGATTGATCCCGGGGCTGTTCCACACCTACAGGTGTCTCAGGAAGGACAGGTGTAGCCGTACAGATTGATCCCGGGGCTGTTCTTGGTACCCATAACCCAGTGGTTTACATGTTTCTTTACCTACTATTCCCTGTTTTCTAGTGGTAGGGATTTTTAGGAGGGATGCTCTTGGAATATGGTTCTCTGAGCACTTCCTGGTTTAGATGAGGAATGTATCATGTATTTCTAATGGTGTGCAGGGTGATCCTAATTTGCTCGGATCATTAAACATGGCTGTATTAAAACTGGAATTGCATCTTTAAAGGAGGGGGGGCAGAATTTTGATTGTATTTTTAGTTTTCCCTTCTCTGTTTTCTTCAACGTCTCCCCAGACCTGATGTCTGACCCAAAGATGTACTGCCTCGTCTCCAACGACTCCTTCGCCTCCATGCAGCCGTCCACCTCCCTGGGCCCCCCAGAGCTGGCCAGGGACTCCGTGGATCCCTGTGGCCCCGCCTCTCTCCAGCTGAACCAATCGCTGTCCTCCACCGGCGACGCCGAGTCCGGCTCCCTCGTACCGCTGCACTCGCACTCCCAGTCCTTCCGGAAAGACCCGCGGCCCAGGGGCCTCCCACGCACCTCCAGCTCAGCCGGCTCCGCCTTCCCTGACCCCTCCCTGCCGGACTTCAGCCTGTACCCCCCTCCACGGAGAGGCGGGCTGGACCCCGTCTGCGAGCTGGAGGCCGCCAGGCCTTCGCGGGCCGGCGAGGGGGAGGCGGGGCCAGGGCGGGACCAGGCGGTGGCCTCCACCTCGGGGGCCGATTGCTGCAGACACCACAGCCCGCACCGGCTGGCGAGCTCTGCTTCGCGGGAGGCGGGGGAGGGTGGGTCGGGACTGTACAAGGCGGATCAGGGGGCGGGGCGGGGCGCGGGGGGGAGGGGCGAGCGAAGTGCCGACAGCCTCCGCAGTCTCAGCACCCGCAGCAGCGGCTCCACCGAGAGCTACTGCAGCGGCACGGACCACGACACCAACAGCACGGTCAGCAGCTTCCACAGCGAGCAGACCAGCTCCACCCACGTGGAGAGCCTCCTCTCGCTCTCTGGGGACGAGCGGGGGGGCCGGGAGAGGGGGGACCCCGGCGCCGCCTCCTCAGCCCCCGCCGACAGCAGTCCCAGCGTCGCCGGGGGCTCCCGCGGCCTCAACGGCCTGCCTTCCGGGGAGGCCAACAAGAACCCCCACGCCAACGAACTGACGGCCAAACCGCTGACGGCCAAACCGCTGCCCGCCACGCCCCAGGAGCCCGCCGAGCCCTGCGGCTGCGCGGACGAGCCGGGGGTCCGGGCCGGCGCCGAAGCAACGGCCAGGGACCCGGAGCGGGACAAGGAGGACGTTCGGCCCAAGTCGGCCAACCCGGTCCACCGGACCTCCTCTTCGACGGGGCGCAGCGGGCGCCGGCGGACGGGGAAGAAGCGGGCCAGCAGCTTCGACGCCAGCCGCCACCGCGACTACATGTCGCTGCGGGGCATGGCCAAGCCGCGCAGCGCCGTCTTCGCTGGGGAGGAGGACTCCAGCGACCAGAGCGAGCTGAGCTGTGCCTCCAGTCTGCAGTCAACACACCACTTCAGCACCGACAGCTCCTCCAGCACCACCTCCCACTCCTGCCACTCACCAGAGGGCCGCTATAGAGCGCTGAAGGCCAAGCACGCCGCCACCGCTGCCGCCTCAGGGAAGGGCGGGGCGGGAGTCGTGGGAGGAGGAGGGGGCGGGGGTAAACGGCGCTCTTCCCGTCGCACTCCCAGTACGGGCAGCGCCAAGACTCACGCCCGGGTTTTGAGCTTGGACAGTGGCACCGCCGCCTGCCTTAACGACCCCAACCGCCTTGGCGCCCCTGCCGGGCCCCGCCCCCTCACCACCTCCAAGTCGGACCTGGAGGCCAAGGAGGGCGAGGTTCTGGACGCCGCGTCTCTTTTGGGTCGGGCCTCGCAGCTGGAGTCCGTCACGCGCTCCAGAAACAGCCTCCCCAGCCAGGCTGCCTTCTCAGAGTCCCAAGATACTGCCAGCTCCTCCCGGGGTGAGTTACTAAACCCTCCTCCCTTATACCATTCACTGTTACAGAGCACTGCCTGTTGGGTTAACGTACTAATCCCGCCTCCCCCAACCCAATACACAGTTACAGAGCACTACCTGTTGGGTTACTAAACCCTCCTCCCCCAACCCAATACACAGTTACAGAGCACTACCTGTTGGGTTACTAAACCCTCCTCCCCCAACCCCATACACAGTTACAGAGCACTACCTGTTGGGTTACTAAACCCTCCTCCCCCAACCCAATACACAGTTACAGAGCACTACCTGTTGGGTTACTAAACCCTCCTCCCCCAACCCAATACACAGTTACAGAGCACTACCTGTTGGGTTACTAAACCCTCCTCCCCCAACCCCATACACAGTTACAGAGCACTACCTGTTGGGTTACTAAACCCTCCTCCCCCAACCCAATACACAGTTACAGAGCACTACCTGTTGGGTTACTAAACCCTCCTCCCCCAACCCCATACACAGTTACAGAGCACTACCTGTTGGGTTACTAAACCCTCCTCCCCCAACCCAATACACTGTTACAGAGCACTACCTGTTGGGTTACTAAACCCTCCTTCCCCAACCCAATACACAGTTACAGAGCACTACCTGTTGGGTTACTAAACCCTCCTCCCCCAACCCAATACACTGTTACAGAGCACTACCTGTTGGGTTACTAAACCCTCCTCCCCCAACCCAATACACTGTTACAGAGCACTACCTGTTGGGTTACTAAACCCTCCTCCCCCAACCCAATACACTGTTACAGAGCACTACCTGTTGCGTATTTGGTAAATTTTCCTCCGCTCGTGTTGTAAACTGCGATGGCGGTACAGGGCGTTCAGTTCCCTCGTGGCGTAAGTGACATCACTGCGTGTAAATAACCTGAGAATAAGTGTGTTTGGTAAGGAGAAACGGTGAAGCCGCCACGTTCCTGACCTTCTGTGGGCTTATTTATGCCGTTTCTGCGGGATGAGACCGCGCTCTGCTTTGAAGCTTGAGCCCTTTGCTGACTTCGATGCAGACGGTGCCAAAGACCACAAAGCATCACGGATTGGAAACGCGTTAGCTTTGTATCGCTGCTTTATAACCTGCCACGGCTGTTTGACAGACCACATATCTGCCATGTGGAGAGGGGAGGGAGAATTTTTTTTATCGTTAGCTGAGAGTCGTGCTGTTGTTTCCGCATCTCGGGAGAGTTGACCCGCTAAGTTATTGCTCACATGTCTGCGCTATTGGGTAACCTGAAGCTGGCGGGAGCGTATTGAGTTACTGTTGTGTGTAGGAGGAGGTTTTATTATGGGATGGAGACTGCGAAGTGTCATGTGTAAAGGCTGGCCAGAGCTTTCTATTAAACACATGTTGTTTTAACTGGAGTCTGTTTGAACTCTGAGCAGGGTTCAGGGTTTCAGACCGGAACGGACGACGCAATGTTCAAGATCCTGCCCTTTACAGACCGGTGTTTGTTTCAGTAGCTTCTAGAAAATAAATCGGAGGCCTGCAAAATCGATTTTGGCCAATGCCAGCCGCTCCATTGAACAGAAAGAGGGGGGTGGGGGCATGTAACCCCCCCCCCCTCGTCTCTCTTAGGAATTATTAGGCAATTTCCTGAGTCAATTTTCTCAGCAGATAAAATTGACTGCCTGACATAAAAATAGAATATTTTGCACTCCTCTGCCATGGCTGTATTCAACCCTGAACTCGCACTGCACTACACACCGTCCGCAGCGCCGAGGCGGAATGAACTCCGTTTCGTACTATAAACACGCTCCTTTCAATGACGGACGGCGTTTAGGGTCAGCTGGTTATGGTCAGGGACCGGGGGCCTTTAAATCTACGCTTTTTTGTGTTTCTCCTCCGGTCCTTTCTGCTGGCTGCTTCTCAGACAGGCGGCAGCTTGGCCCTTGTGTTGCTCTTTAGTTTTGTGTGGGCGTTTTACATTGGGGTCACAGAATAAGCCTACACAGGGCACTAAACGGGGCGTTTGATTCTGTAGGCTCCAAAACCAGGATTGCTGTAAAGCCCGGACTGCTGTTGCAGTGCCTTGAGCTCATGTTTTTTAACATATTTATAAATGATTAAATATAGAGTAGGCCTAAAATTTAGGCTTTTGCATTTTTGTATTTATTGCCTTAGAAAGTGTGGGTATGTAGAGTGATCCGCTTCTGACGTGCGGTTATTCGGTGTGATTTTATTGAGACTTCCTGGCCCACGCTGGCCCTCTGCTGTAAATTAGGTGGCAGGCATCGTTGGCACGGCTGTCGGTTCGTACTGACGAGGTGCTGAGGAGGTCATCACCAGCTCCTCTGAGTGGAATTGAAAGGAACTTAGGGAATGCTTAGAGGCTTTCAGATGAACCCGTGCAGTCCATTCAAGTGAATGGCACTGACTCTGAAAATGTGTTCTGTTAAATTAACTTGGTTAAAAAAAACGAAAACAAGGAACTGTTTGAAAATCCTGTGTGGGCGAATCGGTGTGTGAGTGAGTCCAGTGACAAGTATTCGCTGACTGACTTAGTCATGCTGCATCTTCTTGCTCAATCCTCCAGTTTCTTAGTGGTTTTATTGATCAAATGGACTCCACGAAGCCATGTCAGCATGTCCGGGAAGGATTGGTGCCTAGATTAAGGCAGGGAGACTGTCTATTGGTTTGTCTTCTCAACCTCTGTTTAATTTATGCCCCCAATAACCTCTGTGTCTAATGCCGTTAGAGGAATGTAATTGTGTATCCCTGCCTTAATAGTCATTTGGTGTCACTGTTTGGTTTTTATACAGTAGTTTTGTCATTACTCATTTGTGTGGAACTTGAAGATTTTGATTGGGTATTCTAACAGTGGGGTCAAAGGGCAAAGCATTTGGACTTTGCTCTTGTTAGCCATTATGTTTGTCGTGTAACAGAACAGGTAGCACCCTCACCACCTGTTGAGTAGATTGTTGTGACATGCTGACTGTGGCGGTAAAGCGGGTCTGTTTCGAGGCGGCCTCCAGGTCGGTCGGCTGACCCGTAGCGGCGCCGTCTCCCACACTGACCCTCTCTCTCGCCACGGCAGCCCCCGGGACCGAGGAGACGGTCACGTTCCGCCGCGAGCGCAGCACGTTCCGCAGGCAGGCCGTGCGGCGGCGGCACAATGCGGGGAGCAACCCCACGCCCCCCGCCTCCCTCATCGGATCGCCTCTCAGGTACGCCTCACCTGGGACGGGGTTCTGGCTTGGGGGTCACTTTTTGTTGGCATTGCACGCATGCTGCTGGACTCCACCCTTCCCCCTTCTGTTTGCTCCGCCATCCCACTGCTGACGCCAATGTGTCCACTAGCGCCTCCTGGTGGGAACACGGTGAAACTGCATGGTCTCCGATGCATGGGTTCCCCTCTCCTGCTTGAAACATCCTGCATGGCCAGTCAGTCCAGAACTATCTATATTTGCCGTTGCCTTGGGGAGTTTTGGGTTGCTGTTCTTCCTCAGATGTTATTGTCGTTGTGTGAAGCAGGACTGTCTTTGCTTTAGGTCTGATCTCAACCGAGTCCATGTTAGTATCACTTCTGGAACACACCACACTCAAGCTCTCACTGTGTCCACCATCCCAACTTAATCTGCACATTCTTCTTCACCTCAACACATTAAAATGCGCAGCTTTAATCCCAATAGCTCGAAATGCACATGAAACAAAAACATTCCCTGTGAGGGCACTCTGTGTGTCTCTCAGGAACAATTAGCTTAATAGCACCACCAAGGCAGGTAACCAATCTTTTTTTTTATTTTTTATAAAGTGACTTCATTGCTAGCCTTTTTCAAATTGATGTTATATTTATAGTCTGAATGTAGAGCTGTGTTGCTTGCCTTGGTGATGAGAGCCTCCGTGGTCTGTGGTCAGGAATGATTGGGAATCCAGTCTCCATTACAAGCTTTAATTTATAACGCCACCTTCCTGGACTATTGATTTTTCAATAAGTTGTTCCTGAGGAGAAGAAATTGAAGCACCTTTATGCCAATGTCCCTTGCTGTCGTTTGCTCCTCTGAGTCACGAAATGTGAACATATTTGCTCTATAAAGTATAATTTTTTTTTTTTAAAAACACTCAGCTCAGGATCTGAAGAAAGGCCCAGCACCTACCATAGCACAGAGTCCCTGTTTTTAAACCCAGAACAGTATCCTGTTCGCTTGTGCATCACCTGCATTGGCACCTTTGATGCCGCTTTTTAGCGGGCAGTCACCCTGAACTGGACAGCACGTTATTGACGAACAGAGGGCAGGGGGCCATTACTCTTTAAAAGGTCTAACCAGAATATGAAATTAAGTTTTTCACCCACTGGCCAGAGTGGCTTGTCGATTCTTAAAAGAAATAAAATAAAAAAAATTAAAAAATGACCAGCCATTTTCAACATTTTACCATCCACATTTCCTGTCACAATATAACACAACCTGATTGGTTACCAGCCAAGGTGGCTGCTAGAGTAAAAAATTTACCAGCCACAATCAAAATGTTACCAGCATTTGGCTGCTGTGTTAATTTCACACCCTGGGTGTTACTGATATAAAACGCATCTGAATCACAGCTGGTGTGAGTGTGTTAAAAAGGCAGAGCATTAGCACAGTGTATTTCTCTCTGTGTGCGTCACACACACATCCCCACTCAGTCACCCCTGACCCCAGCACCCCTCAAACTTTACTCACATAATCCCCCCCCCCCCCCTCTCTTTGGGCTTGCTGAAGGCCTTTAGCTCAGTGCCGACCTCATTTGGTCTAATTTTGGAGTTCCCCATGTAGGAGGGTGGGGGTTTTTTTAGCTGAAAGGACTGGAGCACCTGCCTGCACCACTGTTGAAGAGGGATTTGGGTTTGAGGAGGGACGAGCAGAGAGAAGAGGCCTCTCCCGGGTAGAGGTGGAGAGGCTGGGTCCCAGAACGAAACCCCCGCGGAATGCACGCAGGAGGCCCGTCGGACTCCAGAGCCGGCTCACGTACCCCGTAACCTGATGCCTGAAACCCGACGCCGCTTCTTTTGGGGGGGGGAAGCACTCGTCATCGGGGGGGACATCTTGGTTGTGCCAAACAGAGAAGATGCGCACGGATGGCTTGCTGTGAGAAACATACGCAGTGTGCCCTTGTGCCATAACAGGAAAAAGGACACACTATTCTACCTGAAAGGAATTACAGACCCACTCACTGACATCAAGCATAAACTGACAGAAGAGGCTTTATTTCCCCCCAAAGGGGAAGTATTTTATTTTCCGCCCTGGAAACCATGGTACTCCTATAGTACCGCTGTACTTATCTGGTACAGATCATCAGTTACCACTCACCTTGGGTACATGGATGTGAGGTGTTCAGCATGTCATGTACAGTGTGACTTGCAGTGTGCTGTGACTCGCACTCAGAACACTGGTGTGTGCTGTGACTCGCGCGCAGAACCCTAGCATGTACTGTGACTCGCACACAGAACCCTAGCTTGTGCTGTTACTCGTGAGTCCCAGCTCTGAGTCCCAGGTGTGTCCAGAGTGATGGATGCCACAGTCGGCAGCTGCAAAAACGGCGGCCTAATCACCAGCCCACTCTGCCCACACTCCTCTTTCCCACAACCCTCTCTCCCTCTCTCTCTCCTTCCCGCTCTCCTTTTCTCACCTTAGCTCTCCCTCTCTCTCCCTCCCCCATTCTCCCTCTCTCTCCCTCTTTCAGTCTCTTTTTTTCCTGCTCTCCTTCTCTCACCTTAGCTCTTCTTCTCTGTCTCCTTCACTCTCCTTCTTTCTTCTTAGCTCTCCCTCTTTCTCTCTCGCTCTCACTCCCTCACTCTCCCTCTTTCTTCTCACTCCCTTTCTCCCTTTCTCTCCTGGAGGACTCGTCCATCACACTCAGGCTGCTGCAGGCCCCGGTGCTGCCCCGACCTTCAGTGACCTCCGTCTCCCGGGAGACCTGCCTGACGCATCCTTCTCAGGGCGGTTGTCTTTAGCGAGTGGCTACACCGTGCCTCTCTGCACTTTAATACAGCCGCCTCATTCTTTCTTTTCTTCACCCCTGCAGGTTTTTTTTTTGTTTTGTTTTGCGAAACATGTACATTTGGCTTAAAAAAGAAAGCTTTCTCATGTCATTGTTCTGCCTGTTTTTGTGACGTTTCTGAAGCCCCACAATTCTCTCTGTTTTCTGTATTGCGTATTTCTAATGCCTCTACACAGAAGCACATAGATGAGTGGCAAGGGTCAGGAAGCCTCTAATATGGAGTTTCTCCCCCATTAAGCCTTCAGCAACCTTCCACTGTACCCTCTCCCCTCCTGCCCCTCCCATAACTCCTCCCACTGTACCACCCCCATCCTGCCCCTCCCATAACTCCTCCCACTGTACCATCCCCCTCCTGCCCCTCCCATAACTCCTCCCACTGTACCCTCTCCCCTCCTGCCCCTCCCATAACTCCTCTACTCACCTCACACATACACACGCACATGCGCACACACATACACATACATAAACACGCACACACAAACACACACATACACTAGCGCACACTCACACAAATATGCACATACAGGTGCAGCTCAAAAAGCAGGATGTACGGTACCAGGCAGATTTTTAGGCCCATCGGTGACCCTCTGTGCTTGCATTGTTGCGTCCCGTGTCTTGGGGGCTGTGTCAGATGCCCTGTTGTCCTGATGAAATGAGATTAGCAGACATTTGAAAGTCCCTGTTGTTCTCTTCCCCATTCCGATGGTGTTGTCTGTGCAGAGATGTGCTAGAATGTTGATTCTGTGAGTGTGCTTGTCTTCATGTCTCAGGAGGCTGCTTTGCTTGTGCTCCAGAAATCTTACCAACTTACTCCATGTTCCTCTCCCCTGTGTCATGTCATTTAATGCTGATCCTCCTGTTTGTGTCACATTCTGTTATTACGCACGCACGCACGCACGCACACACACACACACACGTTGGGTTGTATCTCTTCATTGTCTTGTCTCTCCCCCGCCCCCGCTCCATTGCGGTTTTCTGCCCAACCCCCCCCCCCCCTTCTCGTCTCTCATTTCTCTGTAACGGCTCCTTTCATGCTCCCCCCCTCCCACTCCTCTTTCTCCCACAGTCTTCAGGAAGCTCTGAGCCAGGCCTCCCAGCCTTCCGCTTCCCAGGTCAAAGGGCAGCCGTCTCGAACCCCGTCCCAGGTGACCGTGCTGAGCGCGAGCGCCTCCCTGCTGGCCAGGAATGGAAGTGTTCACCTGGAGGGTTCTCAGGACAAGGCCTCGACTGTGGGCACCACCAGCCTGCAGGACGACTTCGGTACGAGACAGCCGGGATGAAGTGGGGGGGTTGTGGGCGTAGCCGGGATGGGGGTTGTGGGTGTAGCCGGGATGGGGGTTGTGGAGGAGGGGACGAAGGGAGGCCGGAAAAGCAGCCATCAGGTAGAGAGCCGGCACGAGTGGTGCTGCAGGAAGAGGTAATTGGGGGACGGAGAGAGGGATGGGGGGATGGGTGAATAGGGGGTGGTGGGGGTGTGGGTGTAGCCAGGCTGCAGAAGAAGGGAAGCATGTAGAATAATAAAAGCGCCACGTTCTTCCTCTGCCGACTCGGTTCAATGTCAGGTCAGTGACTGCAGCGGCGTGTTTAATACGGTCACAGAGCGCGGTCGTGGATACTGAGACAGAAGCTGGGGAAACCGTTCCCCCTCGATGTCGTGTTCAAATATGAACCCGTGTACTGATGGATCTCACACATGGGGTCAGACCTACACTGTGGCACATAGGGGCCTCTCCTCTGTATATAGTTCTGTTTAGTACCCGTATGCCACATTGTTTTTCATCCAGAAACAATGCCGTCTGGGGTGGTGAGCATTTTGTTTTTGGTACAGCAAGCGTATGCTCTCTGTTAACATATGATGCTCTGATCAGGATCCGCTTTTGACATTAAAAGGTTGGGTTTGACGTAGGGATGCACAATCGTGTTTGGGTTGTATCCGTATCAACAGATTATAGTGTAAAACAAACCTAGATTCTGGCTGATATGCTGGGCAAATATGATGTAATGTGCATGTAATGTCCAGAGAGGCAGTGTGTTTGATCTGCCACTAATGCTGTAAATTATGTGAAAATGTCCTTCTCAAAAAGTAGCCTAATCATAGCCATCTGAATCTCTTATTTATCATTTATTATCAGTCATTTTTACCTGCCTAACTCACAAGCAAAGCTATAGAGTACTCAAGCGCGTCAGATGTGGGCGGAGTTTGGTTTCGGAAGTGAATTCGCTATGACGGATAGAACGGGGCTGTGCCCGAATCGGAGCCCCGTCTACTGCGCCCAGTCTCCTGCATACAGTGCACTGGCAGAAGTGTGCTGTTTAATGTGCACTGTTTAGCAGTCCGCAAAAAATATCCGCGATTCTATTTTCCGAACGTACTGTGGAAGTGTTGTAAGCAGGTCACAAGACGTCCCACCAGTGTTGCCATGTGGTTTTACAGCTAAATTGGGATACTTTCAAAGTGCAGTCACGGGTAAAAATGGAAATTCGCAAAGCACGCACTTATTTTAAAAAGTTAAAATATGATGATTTAAATTTAAAATACGTTGGTTTCGGTTAAAAATAGCCTATAATTTGACCTAGTTTTGAGTCGCCATTTGGCTGGAAAGTCTTACAAGATCTGGCAACCCTGTGCCCCACTTTTGCGCTGCCATGTCACGTGTTGTTTTTGTTGTTTTTGAAGGAAAACGTCAGCAAAGTTGCGCCTCATTTTTTTCAAACGAAGCTTCACGTCATATTTATGTGACCAAAATGTTCGTGTACTTCTTCGAAAGTGTGCTCCCGAATGTACTCAGCGAAACCCCGGAATTAAGTGTGTCATCCGGGTGTTTGAAGTGTACAGGTGCAGCTCAAAAAATTAGAAATCGACGAATGGCAAATGGCTGGAAGTCATCAAGGGTCTGAGAACGAGCCCGAGCCCCAAAACTTCTGTCATATGGAGTAGAGATGGAGATTGAGGATGGATAGAAGCAAGGGTTTCTCTTTCGGACTTTTTTTTCTCCTATAGAATGGGGGAAAAAAAGTCAGGGAGAAACAACCCCTTAAAGGGATCATCCACATCTACTCATATCTTGGCCGCAGAGTGATGGTTTGGGCTCGTTTTACTGCGTACTCTACAACTTTCTCGCCCTATCTACTCACCAAGGCTACTCAGCAGTGTGGAAGAGTGCTGATTCGGACACGGCCCGGGCTTCGGAGACTATCGTCAATTTCTTGAAATTTGATTCACAAAAAAAATACTAAAACGTGAAATATACTCGAAGCTGGTCCAGAAAAACAACATATTTTTGGAACGGGTGTTATATTGAACAATCCAGAATATTGATGGTAAGTCATTATCACTAGAATTTATTTAAAAGTAAGTTTTAGTTAATGTGTATGGTCTAAATGAATGGGGAAGTCACTTTTGAAACCAGTGTGATGTAGTCACTTGAGGACTCTATACAGAGACTTTGTATCTCTGGACTCTTGTGCTCTGCTGAATAATATAATAAGCAAATGTTTTTTGATACAAATAATAGTTTTCCATGAATGTATTGGAATGGATGCAGTTTGCATTTGTGTTATAATGTGAAACGGCAGCATCTGCGTATCGTTTATTGATCTGGGCTGCAGAATTTCCATACTGTGCATCGCTTGTTACAAATACAGGTGAATAAGCGTCACTTGGATGTGTTGTTGAGGAAAAGTGGTGGTAACTGGAACAGTGATGTGCATCTCCCTGCTGCCCTCTGGTGCCTGTTTTGTGGTACTGCATAATGCCTCTTTCACATCGCGTACTGCGGAAGTGGAATGGTAGACTAGGGGTCATTGGTGCCTTTGGGACAATAAAGAACTATGTGAGACCATCCGTGTGCCCATCCAGCTTAGCACTGGTGCTCTGCACAGCACTCGCTGCACCGCCAGCCATTTTTTACCTGCAAATAAGGTGTGAGCTTATATCATTGTGTGTACCTCTGTTACCATCCGGTCAGAAAGTAACCTGGTCATATAAGCAGGTGCTCGTTTGGTCATTTACAGCACGGTAGGTTTTTATGGCAGACTAACTCTGTGTAGCGGTCCTGCGTAGAACGGTCACTCGGGACTGGCCAGGTTGGAACACGTTTGGAAACCGGTTTCATCCAGTCACAGCTCCTGTGCGGGCCTGTGCTGTGGGCCTGTGCCGCACCTGTGCCAGTCCTGTGCTGTTTCCCATGCTATTGCTGTGTTTGTAGAATTAGATCCTGTGTGGCTGAGGTGGGGGGGGTGGCATAGTGGGCTGTTGTTTAAAAAAAAAATAATAAATAATAATAAAATGTAGGATTACAGGTGAGATTCTGAATGTTCTGTGTTGCGTTACGTCAGGGATGCAAGCCTGCTGGAAACCGCACAGTCGACAGCAGCGGTGTTATAAATGCCACGGGATTGACACTGACACGCCTTTTCTGGATAAGGTGCACTGCTGGGATGTGAAGCTTAATCCAGGATTTAGCCTCTATTTCTTATATTTACTGCGTGTAATTACATCTTCAGTCGGCTCACTGCAAGGATTTGGTCTCGTCTTGTCATACGACACACCGTCCCTACGCTCCAGCTCTGAAGTTTGGTCTCGTCTTGTCACATGTCACACCGTCCCTACGCTCCGGCTCTGAAGACGACACGTTTTCCCGCCATTTTCTCGCTGTTTGTGTGTATGCTCCTGTTGGAAGAGGGCCACTTGAACGTGACTGAACTTTCCCAGCCTTGGCATCTCCTGCGCTGTGGTTTCTTCTCTGTCCATGACCTTCTCCGCTTTCCCCCGTCTGAAGAAAGCAAACGATGTCAGGCGGAAAAAAAGTTTTATTTTGACTAGTTTTCATTGATTCTATACTGCAGCCATACTCTTAGAGATTTGAGTGACATTTTGTCTTGTTAGATTGGCAGCGATCAAACGCACATGGTTACAGTTGAATGTTGATTTGAAGTGTTATCAAATCTGGAGAGTGGAGGTATAAAATGTCTGTGGGGAAACCATAGGAAAAGGGTAGTGCTCTGTCTTAACTGAAGTCGATTCATTTCTAGAGAACTGGAAGTGATCTCTGTTGTCTTAATGCAAGAGTGCAGTTTTAGTAGCCTCTGTACGGTGCAATATGGAGTCTTGGATTTGTATTACTACCTTTCACTATATACAATATACACCCCAGTCATGCTATCACCCTGCTTGGTTTAATTAGTGTCGTATCACTTGACTCTGCAACAAGTCAGTTCAGCTTTCTCACGCCGACCGCAGGCCCAGGCTGACGGCTTTGTCAGGTGATCTCGGCTGAATAGGGAGGCCGGTCCGTTGCGCGCCGTTCAGTGCCAGGAAGTGCATGTGACATCTGATCATGCCTTTTTCTGTGAGGGTGTTGTTTTGCACAGATCAGGTGTGGAGTGTGAACATTGTCCTACCTTATTCAGCGAAAGAGCAGTAAACAGACCCTCTGCGTCTTCATCGTAGCGCATGCCGTCTCTAAAGCAGTCCACTTTTTTTTTTTTGAGCCTGTGGTTCTTTGTGGTTTTTCATATAATGTAGTTATAAATTAGTTTTTAAAGTTATTTTTTTAAAATGTGTTTCTGATTTTCCCCCGTTTTCTCCCAAATTTGGTCACCAATTGTACCCTAGAATTATTCGATTCCCGCGTGGCGAGCGCTGGGAATTCACTGCTACACAACCCGATCGCCTGGCAGTAAGGAAGGAGGACGCCACATCCTCTTCAGGGCGTGACTCCTCGAGCCCCTGACCGTGATTCCAGCACTGCGCGGTACCGTTATGAGCGCGGCGATTCTTCTCGCCGAGTCCCTCCCCCCACCCCGGGATCGGCCACCCAATTTGCCACTCCGTCAAGGCACCGGCCATCCTCTGATCTGGCAGGACCCGGGCGCGTTTATAAATGAGTTTAATATTCAATGGCATAGTTGAAAATGGAGTCTGCATATTTGTTTGTACTTGCTGTCTCTCGTTGCTCTACCTTCCCCCCTCAGGGGAATTACTGCGCTTCAGCGCCTTATGTTTGCGCTCGTGTTTGCATTGCAAGTCGCCCTGGATAAGAACTTCTGCAGAATGCCAGTAAAGTAAAGGGCATTGTGGGTAGCATGTCTAGCTGCACCTGCCGTATGCAGTTGAACCATGCCCCCGTCTTCCCGTTTTTCCTGGCGCACGGGGATGGGCCGTGCCAGATTTTTGGCCTCGCCCTCGTCTGTGTTTGTCGGACCCTGACGCCGTTGTGAGAGCTGATCTGGGCGCGGTAAAGCCCCTGCAGGCTGTGTGATAAAGGGAGCTGTCAATCACAGAGATGACTCCATTGCACATTACTGATGAGGCACGGGGCCAATGGTGAGGCTGCTCTGCCATTCCAGTCTCAGAGCTGAACCTGCCTGTCTCACATTTTACAAATGACAATTATTTTAAAAGGCACTAAACCAGGGGTGGGCAACCCGGTGTGTATGCAGGTTTTTGCTGCCGCCAGTTAACAATTATTTAATTAGCGCAATCGTTTACACGATCTGATATTTTAATCTACATATCCGCGATATGTTCTGTAATTTACAAGTGAATCTGTGATTGTGTGTATGAATAATTAGCTGATTGAACCGTGGTAACTGTGCACTAAACTCTTGATGGTAAAATATAAAATGGTGGTCGTGCTCTTTGTAGTCCTCCACTTCGATTAGGATAATAATTAACTGTCGTTTTAGACCTGTAAAATTTATCTCATAACACATTTTACATCTTATTTCCAAACTCATATTGCAGCCGTGTCATGTACCTGTATTCCCAGACACAGTGGTGTGTATTGTTAGTCCAGTGTTAACCTGCTGTGTATTTTTGGGCTTTCTAGGGAAGCTCACACCCCCGCTGTATGAAGCTGGAGGCTGTGACATGTCCCTGGTGAACTTCGAACCCGCGACCAGACGAGCCTCTAACAACATCTGGTGTGTGGATGGGTTCCTCTGGGGATCTCAGGACACGGGTGCAGACAGAGGAACCCGTTTATCATCTTTCACTTCTTTTCTTTTACAGGGACACAGACTCTCATCTTTCTAGTTCTACCTCAGTTCGCTTTTATCCACATGATCTGGTGAGTGCCGTGCTTGTGTGTGTGTGTGCTGAGAGAGAGGGACAGTGAGGGAGTGCATCCTAATGCATCGTCCTTTCCTCCACTACCACCTCCTTTTCTCCACTACCACCTCCCTTCCTCCACTACCACCTCCTTTTCTCCACTACCACCTCCTTTCCTCCACTACCACCTCCCTTCCTCCACTACCACCTCTTCTCTGTGCTCCGGAAACCAATCTTTGTGTCCTAATCTAATTACATATTAATGGTTACATATTAGTGAATGACTCGACGCAAACCACAATGTCCAGTACATTGTATACTGTAAATGCAACTACTTGAAACGTACAGGCAGTCTTGCGTACTTCCGGGTAGGAGGCGAGTGGAGAGGAGGAGGTGAGGAGGGAAGAGTATTGGGATGCACCCAGAGACAGTGAGAGAGAGGGACAGACAGACAGGCAGAGAGAGAGGGACAGACAGACAGACAGAGAGAGAGGGACAGACAGAGAGAGGGAGACGAGGCGGGGTCCTGACTCTGGGGCAGCTCTCCCTCCCTCAGATTCGACTGAACCATCTCCTGACGATGGACCCAGAGCTGCTGGAGCAGCAGGACAGGGACCTGAGCCCTGAGCTCCAGGACGCCCCGCTGGGCCCGGAGGACCCTGCCGCTGCTGCCGCACACAAGGCCAAGCAGTACTACCGCCTGTGGCTGATGCCGTACCTGTGGGTGGGCCTGCACTTCGACCGGCTCACTCTGCTGGCACTGTTCGACAGGTGAGATCTGCCCCCTACCTTCCCCTCACACATGCACTCATACGCTCACACGCATACACACGCACACACATGCACACACACGCTCACACGCATACACACACACACACACACGCATACATACTCAAACAAAAACACGCTCACACGCAAACATACATACACACACGCCCACAAACACTCATGCACACGCATGCACACACACGCTCACACACGCTCACACGCATACACACACACACGCATACATGCTCACACGAAAACACGCTCACACACAAACATACATACACACACGCCCACAAACATTCACGCACATGCATGCACACTCACGCTCACACACACACACACGCGCGCATACTCGCTCACACGCAAACACACATACACACACGCCCACAAACATTCACACACTTTCACTCATGCACACACACGCTCACACACACGCATACACACTCACAGGCATACGCACGCTCACACACACTCACACATGCACTGACACATGCGTGCGTGCACACACCGCTCGCAGTCTAACACAGGTCTAAAACAAACAGAAAACATTCACCTGTTAATTGAGCAGTTTGAATGTAGCATCTGAGTATACATCTTTAGACTCGCTCACTTCATGCAGCATGTAGCTGGTGGTTCATTTGAAGTAGGGTCACTGGTTCGTTTCTGTTTTTCTTGGAAACAAACTGGCCATGGAAATAAATAGAAATGTGTGTGGCTACCAGAAAGTCCCTGCTCAAACAGTCTGTCCCAGCAGCTGTCAGCGAAACTACGTTTGTAGCTCACAGAATTTATTATTATTTTTTTTTAAAGATATATTTTTTTAAACTGCATTTTTCTTGCTTATTTATCCATTACCGCAACAGAAAGTGAATTTTAATCAGTTATGATTTGGATCGTATTCCTTCTAACGTGGTTTGGCTATAGATTTACTTGGCGGTTCTCCTTTAATTCGAAAAGCCACTAGTCGGAAATACCCCCATCTGCACCTCAATACTGCAGAAGAATATAAGAGGCCTTGGAAGACGGTGAAGTATAACTGAGCGTTTTATTTTTTATTTTTTATTTTTTTGTGGCAGGAACCGTGATGTTCTGGAGAACGTGCTGGCGGTAGTGCTAGCCGTCCTGGTTGCCTTCCTGGGCTCAGTCCTGCTAGTCAACGGTTTCTTCACCGACATCTGGGTGTTTCAGTTCTGCCTGGTCATCGCCAGCTGCCAGTACTCCCTGCTGAAGGTCAGTCCGCCTCTCGCTGAGTGAGCACTGGGCTGATTCTGCAGGGTCAGCACCGCTGCGGAGGTCATGTTTGTGTTTAACAGAAAGCGCCAAATTAACATATGGTGAGAGGAAGTTATTTTGTGTTTACTGGTATGAAAGCTGAAGTCTCTCCTGCCTCTGATGGTAAAGATAACATATTTTCAAAGAAAAAGCGAAGTAAGTTTTGCGTGATTGAGTCGTGAAGGCTGGAGATGTGGCCTATGGCCTGTGAGAATCTCAAGGGTCTCACCTCAGCTGATGTGTTAAAGAAAGCCTGAGCTAGTGCGAACTTCCTTCAGAAAACCTGAGCTAGCGCTAACTTCTCTCAGAAAACTTGAGCTAGCGCTAACTTCTCTCAGAAAACCTGAGCTAGCGCTAACTTCTCTCAGAAAACCTGAGCTAGTGCTAACTTCTCTGTTTCTGTCTGTTTCAGAGCGTTCAGCCAGACTCCTCTTCCCCTCGACATGTATGTATCTGCTGACTCCCTCTCCACAGGGCTTCTCCTGAATCTCCTCTCCACAGAAGGCTTTTAGTCTTCTACTGTGAACTGGTTCAGGCAGGATAATTCACACATTTCAGGGGATATATATGCTGCTCTTCCTATTGCAGCTGGAACGGGATGCGCTGACGGACATTGACTTGAAATAGCTGCTCACAATTTTTTTTGGGATTGTTTTGAAATATTGCAACTGTCCGCTTTCTCTGTAAAACTGGTCAAAGTATCTTCTGTGGACGCACAGAACGCAGAGGTTTAAAACATGTATATACATGTCCTGTACACATTCACACATATATATACCATACAGTTTTTACACATGTTCACGCAGGAACGGTAGAGACGTGTTTCTCATATTTCATGTAATAATTAATGATTGGCGCTATTATCAGCAAAACCACCTGCTTATCAGTTGAGTTGTTCAGCTGCTTTGTGTTTATAGACCTTCACTGTGACAGATTTACCAGCCCGTGTAACCTTCAGTGTCCCCCTCCTCCCCGCTCCCCCGCCCCTCCCCCCCCAGGGTCATAACCGGATCATCGCGTACAGCCGGCCCGTGTACTTCTGCCTGTGCTGTGGACTGATCTGGGTTCTGCACTACGGCAGCGAGAGGACGGCCTCAACCCGGGTCACGCTGTACGGAGTGGCGCTCACCAGTTCCCTGGTGCTGGCCTCGGCTCGAGACCTGGTCATAGGTGAGACATCGCTCAACGCCCCCCCCCCCCCCCAGTTTTTACTGTTTCTTCTGTTGAAGAGGCACAAGGGTTCTGTTTGAGGCTCCAGCATAGAGAATGGGCGAAGAACTGGCAGGTGACCCAGAGCCCAGAGAAAGAGTGTGTGTTTGTGGTGAAAAGTGTGTGTGTGTGTGTGTGTGTGTGTGTGTGTGTGGTAGCAATCTATAATAACCTCTCCCTCACTCTCTCCTCCCCCTCCCTCCCCCCCGCAGTGTTTACACTGTGTTTTCCCATCATTTTCTTCGTAGGCCTGCTCCCGCAAGTGAACACATTCGTCATGTACCTGTTTGAACAGGTGGACATCCACGTCTTCGGAGGGAACGGTGAGGAGAACGTTCCGCACCCGTCTGTGCTTTCCAGTCACTGCGAAACCGCTCTGTAGCTCCCGCCATTAACGGGACAGTCTGGGTAGCCCTTACACAAGCAATACAATGAGGTGATTACATTATCACTATTAAGACACTATTAAGGAGGTTGATGTTCATCAAGAAAAACAGCAGTGGAGGCTTGCAGCATACTGAAACGGCAGCCTGTTCAACGGAAAGTACATAATGGGGAAACTTGCCATCATAATTTTTCAACCGTTGTTAAATTCTACACGTGACATGATATGATTTGTTTTGCTCAGCCTGTAGGGGTTCTACTCGGGCTGCTGAGTGTTTAAAAGACGCCTTTGCTTCTTTATAAAATGTGTTGTATTATGCGCACGGTTGTTAACCAAAGCAGTGAAAGGCTGCACTGAATCTCAGGTTTGACACGGTGAACGATGGTCAGAGTGAGATTAGCGTAGTCGTCGTGTCCTCTCTGACCCTGACTCAGTCTGAGAGTCCTGCGGAAACGGCGATGCTAACGCTAACGGTGTGCCCTCCGCTCACAGCCTCCACCAGCCTGCCCTCGGCCGTCTACAGTGTCCTGCGCAGCGTCGTCACGGTAGCGCTGCTCTACGGCCTCTGCTATGGAGCCTTGAAGGTGTGTTCTGCGCCGCCCCTGCCTCGCCACACCTCTCACCTGTGTAAAAACGGAAAGAACCGTGATTGGTTGATGTGGTTAACAGCTAGGTTAACTACAGTGCTGTGTGAAAAGGCCTAATGTGGTTTTGATGTGGAATTGGAGTAACAGAAAGAACGGTGATTGGTTGAGGTGGTAATGGGGGTGGGAGGAAGCAGCTGGTTTTGTTTTTAGCCTGGGGCTACGGGTAACCCAGGGCAAACTACAGAGCAGTGCGATAAGGCCTAATGTGGTTTTCATGTGGTCATTTGCCTGTAGAATTGAAGGTGTAACAGAAAGTACGGTGATTGGTTGATGGGGAAAAGTATCTGGTTTTGTTCCCGTGTGTTACTGTCGTGGTCCTCGACTGTGTTTTCGCCGCACTGAACTGTGCCTGTGTTGCAGGAGTCGTGGGACGCACAGCACATCCCTGTGCTCTTCTCTGTGTTCTGCGGCCTCCTGGTGGCCGTGTCCTATCACCTGAGCCGGCAGAGCAGCGACCCCTCCGTCCTCATGTGAGTCTGGCAACCCAGTCAGCATGCGCTAACTCAAGCATAGGGGAGGATAACAGATGAGTCTGGCAACCCAGTCAGCAGTAGCTGTCTCAAGCCTATAAGGATGAATCTGGCAACCCTACAAATACTGATTTTAGCACCTGCACAGTTACCATGGCAGCCATGTTGTAGTCTTATTTGATTCAAAAAAGGAAGGAAAATTTCAAGATGGCTATTTTTTAAAATGGTCCTGAGTTTCTAGAGATTAAATTTTGTCTTCTAAAACTTGACAGAGCAATGGCAAAGAGTGATTCTGTGATCCGGAGAAAAATGTGTGTTTACCACATGTCTTTACCAAATTTTCAACAAAAACCTTGGTTCTCATTTTGGCACATTATGGGGTCCTCAGTTTTTAATGAGCGGCTCATCTTTGCAAAGATTAAAAGTATGTGTATCCTGGTGTACTCCCCTTCCTCTGAGGTGGTATGAATGTTATAACAGCGCTTACGCTTTAGTGCTGTACTTGTGTGTCTTTTTTTATGCGTACTTGTGTTATTATGTGTATGTATGTAGAGAATGTAAAGGAAAAACCCCTACAGTGAGGGGGTCCGGTGGCTCTGTTATGCTGTGGAGGGCATTTGTCTGCCATGACTTGGGTCCACTGCAAATCAATACAGATTTTTTCTGAGGGATCAACTTTATCCTACAATGAAACATTTCTGCTCTGATGGTAGTGGTCTCTTCCAGGATGACAATACCCCCATCCACAGGGCACGAGGGGTCACTGAATTGTTTGATGAGTATAAAAATGATGTGAATCATTTGCTATGGCCTTCACAGTCACCAGATAACAACCATCAACCATCCACCATCATTAAAACGCCAAATGAGGGAATTTCTTTTGGAAGAATGGTGTTCCATCCCTCCAGTAGAGTTCCAGAGACTTGTAGAATCTATGCAGAGGCGCAATGAAGCTGTTCTGGCGGCTCGTGGTGGCCCAACACCTTTCTAAGGCACTTGATGCTGGTTTTTCCTTTAATTTGTCACATCTGTATATGTCAGTGAAAAAATGTTTAAAAAAAATATTTTTTTTTTAGTTTTTTTTAAAACGGTACTGATCCGTAATGCAATCATCTGCTTTCCCTGCGCAGCTCCTTGGTGCAGTCCAAGGTCTTCCCCAACCTGAAAGACAAAAACCCAGAGGACCCTCTGTTTGAAGTGCAGGACCCCCTGCCAGAGAAGCTGAGGAGCTCTGTGGTGAGTCTGCTGTATTTACCACACACTAATGTTCCAAAACATTCCAGTATACATGTATTCAGTATAAATGTGTTCAAGCTCCGTTTTTGTATTCTTGTCAGTCCATGAACTCATACAAACAAACGTATGAGTCAAAACACAAAAAATCCTTCATTTTTTAATCATAGAAATCTCCCAGTCACAGCTCTGGCTCCTCAACAAGTTGGCTGAATTAGTTAGTCTCGTTTAGTATTTCCCAAAGTCACGTACAAACGTGCATTTCACAAGGTAGGCAAACACCACAAGAGCTAGCGATGAGCTGGAGAGGAAGACATCCATGGTGAAGAGATTGGGCCTATCTCTCTGATCCCTTCGTTCTCCCCTTTACAGAACGAGAGGCTGCAGTCCGACCTGATTGTGTGCGTCGTCATCGCTGTCCTCTACTTCGCCATCCACGTCAGCACCGTGTTCATTGCACTGCAGGTAGGGGGCGATACTGTCCATTAATTGAGCCTCTTTCCTCTGTATATACACACGAGTATCTGTATTAGACCGAAGAAACTGAAAAAAACAATATTGTTGTTCACTAGAATGAAAAGGGTCAACCCACTGCCTGTGTATAATTTGTCATTATTTGTTCCTCAGTGTCGTGTAATAGCTAGGGAGCTCAGATGGTTGTGGGTTCAATTCCCAACTGGGGTGCTGCTGTTGAACCATTGAGCAAAGAACATCACCTGAATTGCTTCAGTAAAAATACCCAACCGTCTATATTGATTGTGCGTAAAGATGTAATCTGTGTTATGACTCTGGATAAGCTTGTGCTAAATGCTTAATGTAATGTCCCTGAATGGGTGAGTTTGTGATCTCCGTTGTGGTTTCTCTGCTGTCTCTCCAGCCCTTTCTCAGCTATGTCCTCTATGCACTGGTGGGAACGGTGGGGCTGCTCACCCACTACCTGCTGCCTCAGGTGCGCAAGCAGTTGCCATGGTACTGCTTCTCACACCCCCTGCTTAAGACCAAGGAGTACTATCAGTTTGAGGTCAGGGGTAAGTCGTCCTCTCAAGAGTCGGCCGAGGGGGGAAACCATAGATATAGAACCATAGATGTGACATTTCATGTAATGTAATAGTAATTTGGAATTCTGAAATGGAGCAATTTGGCAGCCATCTTACATGGGTACAGCTATAATAGGAACCTATGGCAAAGTGTCATGTACTTTCTAACCCACTGTGATGTCATAATCGGGTCTCAGAAGCCAGATTATGTTTATGATTGGCTCATAGATATAAAACCATGGTTACTGGTCACCATCTTACCTGGGTGTTGTCTCAAAAATTGTGCCACTAAACTATGACATGTCACATCTATGGTTCTATATCTACGGGGGAAACGCCCTCCAGATCTTTTTTTATTTCTTTAATGTTTAATTTGAATGTTGTATTATGCGGTGCAAAGGGCTAAGTGGTATCCTCAAAAGATCCGCTTGTCTTTTCAGTGCTTTTGTGACATGGCATTTCTTTTTTGAAATCACTTTCTCGGTTGGATACAGGCAAACTGTCGTAATTTATGAGCACCCGTGACCGTTTGCTTAGTCTTCCTCTTTTCTGTCCTGGTGGAGCAGGCGCGGCCCACGTGATGTGGTTCGAGAGGCTGCATGTGTGGCTGCTGTTTGCGGAGAAGAACGTCCTCTACCCGCTGGTCATCCTCAACGAGCTGAGCGGCAGCGCCCGTGGACTCGCCAAAAAGCTCGACACAGAGTGAGCGCCTTTTTTCTGTCTGTCCGTCCATCTCTTTTTTTCATTTTCTCTGGTAACTTGCCAGCTTTTCATTAGCTTACAAATCCGCCTGCATGGTGCTTGAAATTCTCTCTGGTCATTTTTACAATTGAAACCTAATCCATTCCTTTTTAAGACTGTATTTTTCACATGGATATTAAAATGGAGGTAAGGCAGTCCCTGACATCACCTTACTGATGGAAAGTAGAGAGGAACTCCACCAATCACAGAGAACGTTGGCACAAACCAATGGAACAACATTTTCACTGACTGGTGGACACTTTCTGCTGCTTCTTGGCTACAACCCACAGGGAGCCAGGAGACGAGTGGTGATGTCACAGCAGCCTTACCTTGCCATTGGCTCAGGCCTGCTGTTTGTACACGCCCCCGTTCTCTCCCTGTCTCTCTCAGGGTGGGCGCTCTGATGATCACGGTGGCTGGGCTGAAGCTGCTGCGATCGTCCTTCAGCAGTCCCACGTATCAGTACGTAACCGTGCTCTTCACTGTCCTCTTCTTCACCTTCGACTACCGCGCCCTATCCGAGACCCTGCTGCTCGACCTCTTCCTCATGTCCATCGTCTTCAGCAAGGTGAGGGGGTGGGGCAGGGGCAGGGGCAGGGGCAGGGGGGTGGAGTAGTGGGTTCCGATGGTGCTTGTAGGCAGAGGTGTAAAATCCAGGTTTAGAAAGTAAAAGTCCACCCCAGTATTTTTGTTCCAGTCACCTGTATTTGCTAATTAGCACAATTCTTCAACCAGGAGGTAGAACTAATTAGTGAAATCAGCTGGCGGAGTCAATGGGTGGTAGAAACACATGGCGGGACTTTTACTTTCTGACCCTGGTATTTTACACATCTGCTTGAAGATCTAGCAGTGTTGGGAGTCTGGTGGTGGTTGGGGGCAGGGTTTTTTTCCCTCTCAGCCTGTGCCAGCTGTGTTGGTGGGGGCGGGGCTTGTTGATACATGGCGTGTGGTGTGCGGGGGTGTGTTGGTGGGGGCGGGGCTTGTTGATACATGGCGTGTGGTGTGCGGGGGTTCATGGAGGAGCTGACGCTGATGAGATTTGATGTTTGTGCTGCAGCTGTGGGAACTCTTCTACAAGCTTCGCTTCGTGTACACCTACATCGCTCCCTGGCAGATCACCTGGGGCTCCGCCTTCCATGCCTTCGCCCAGCCCTTCGCCGTGCCTCGTATCCTTCCGCCTGCCTCTGCCCTTGTTATTGGTGCCGGACAGGGTGCTGTCAGGTCACTGGAGCTGAAGGTGGAATAAGAACCTCGTTAATATTACAGCCTGTCAGGGAGCGATGCGTCACTAGGAAGAGCACTTTTACAGGACAGTTAACTTCATCAGAGAGATATTACCTCATTGCCTCATTGGCACTGTGGTGGCGTGGGAGGAGGGACAGGGTTTGATTGCCAGTTCCAGCAAATAATCTCCTCACATCCTCAAACCCCCCCCCCCCCCCAGTCGTCACAATATTAGTCTAGTTACCTCAGTTATCTGTAGCAAGGACTCTGATGGTTTATGTATTTTGTGGTCAAACACGCTTGAGAGCGCTGTCTATCCTTGACCCCTGACCTCTCTCAGACTCTGCTATGCTGTTCGTCCAGGCAGTGGTGTCTGCCGTCTTCTCCACGCCCCTGAACCCCTTCCTGGGCAGTGCCATTTTCATCACCTCTTACGTCCGCCCTGTGAAATTCTGGGAGAGAGATTACAAGTACGGGTTGTTTTCTATAGCTATCCATATCCTGCATTACAGTGTCAATTTTTGATAAATCACATTATGCTGGTTATGGTATTAGCCGTTATATTAGAAGCATTGACATGGTTTTTGTCTGGTGAATTGTCTCTTGCAGCACGAAAAGAGTCGATCACTCCAACACCAGACTGGCCTCTCAGCTGGACCGGAACCCAGGTAAAGTTATCACCAAAATGGATTGGAATTGATTTTTTCTTTTTGCCAAATTTATCAAAGGTGAGACACTCAGGATAGAAATAAAATACTTTATTATTTTCAGAAAAGAACACATCTTCCATTTACGGAGTCTGTCATGTCTTTGCTAAATTTCGCATTTTTACTTGACATTGAAGTACGTAATTAAGTTTGGGTTTTTTAGAACAGCTTTGAAAAAAATCTATTTCCTCATAGTTGTGAGTATAAGACCTGCTTTTGTTCCACGGCTGTGTCTCCTCTGTGGTGAAATCATTCACAGCTGTGTCTCTCCTCTGTGGTGAAATCATTCACAGCTGTGTCTCTCCTCTGTGGTGAAATCATTCACGGCTGTGTCTCTCCTCTGTGGTGAAATCATTCACGGCTGTGTCTCTCCTCTGTGGTGAAATCATTCGCGGCTGTGTCTCTCCTCTGTGGTGAAATCATTCGCAGCTGTGTCTCTCCTCTGTGGTGAAATCATTCGCAGCTGTGTCTCTCCTCTGTGGTGAAATCATTCGCAGCTGTGTCTCTCCTCTGTGGTGAAATCATTTGCAGCTTTGTGTTTTCCCCCAGGTTCTGATGATAACAACCTGAACTCCATCTTCTACGAGCACCTGACGCGCTCACTGCAGCACAGCCTGTGTGGAGACCTCCTGCTGGGCCGCTGGGGGAACTACAGCACGGGCGACTGCTTCATCCTGGCCTCCGACTACCTCAACGCCCTGGTGCACCTGGTGGAGATCGGCAACGGCCTGGTCACCTTCCAGCTGCGCGGCCTGGAGTTCAGGGGTGAGAGAGGAGAGGGTGCACTGTAGCATTGGGGAGGGGGTGTCAGGCCTGGAGTTCAGGAGTGAGAGGGGACAGGGTGCACTGTAGGATTGGGGAGGGGGTGTCAGGCCTGGAGTTCAGGGGTGAGAGGGGACAGGGTGCACTGTAGCATTGGGGAGGGGGTGTCAGGCCTGGAGTTCAGGAGTGAGAGGGGACAGGGTGCACTGTAGGATTGGGAAGGGGGTGGAGTCGCTTGTGATGCTGTGGTTTGATGCCCCCCTCCCTCTGCCCCCCCCCTCTTTTTTTCTCCCTCTGCTTGTCTTTCTCTATCTCCATCTTTGTCTCCTCTCTCTCTCCATCTCTCTCCTCTTCTCTCCCTGTCTCTCTCCCTTTTCTATCCGTCTCTCCCTCTCCTCCTTTCCCTCTTTCTCTTTCTCTCTGTCCTCTACTGCCCCCCTCTCTCCCTCTCTCCCTCTCTCCCTCTCCCCCTCTTTCTCTCTCCCCCTCTCTCTCTCTCCTCCTCTCTCTCTTTCTCTCTCTCCCTTTTTTATTCTCTCCCTCTCCTCCTTTCTCTCTCCCCCTCCCTCCCTCTCTCCCTTCCCCCCCCCCCCTCTCTCGTTCTCTCTCTCTCTCTCTCTCTCTCTCTCTCTCTCTCTGCAGGGACGTACTGCCAGCAGAGGGAGGTGGAGGCCATCACTGAGGGAGTGGAGGAGGACGAGGGGTGCTGCTGCTGTGAGCCGGGCCACCTGCCCCACGTCCTGTCCTTCAACGCCGCCTTCGGCCAGCGCTGGCTGGCCTGGGAGGTCCTGGTCACCAAGTACGTGCTGGAGGGCTACAGCATCACCGACAACAGCGCTGCGTCCATGCTCCAGGTGTTCGACCTGCGGCGCATCCTCACCACCTACTACGTCAAGGTGAGGGGGTCGGGGGTGCGAGATGGAACGTTCCAGAATGGCCCGAGCGGGTTCATTAACCACACAAACTAATTTCTATGGTCCTTCCCCCTGTATTCTGTATGCACTGGACTGTGATTGATTTCAGTCCAGGCCACACTGTGTGTGATTGATGAGCTCGCCAGGATTCTATTTCTGTTACCGTCAATAAACGGCAAACAGAAGATTCCCTTTGATAGCGGCTGAATGGAAGCCAGAGCGGCCGCGGTGAAAGTGCGCTATTAAAACTGGCTGTTCCACTGCTGTTTGCTCTCGCGGTGTGAAATATGGCGTGTGCTGAAATAACCTTCACTAGACTGCTGCTGCCCGTCAGCTCATTAGTCTCACAGACAGGACATATGTATTAATTTGACAGGAATTAGTGCTGAATTTTTTAGTGCTCATTTTTTCAAAGGACACATTGAGGGACATTTGCCCGTGAATTTAGCCCTGTTGTCATATAGCAGGGGTGTCAAACTCTACTCCTGGTGGTGCCGCAGTGTCTGCAGGTTTAACTCTACTCCTCGAGAGCCGCAGTGTCTGCAGGTCTTTGTGGTTTCCTTCAATTAGCAGCCAATTAAGACATTGAGAACAAGGTGTGAGGACTCTTTAGCTAATCGATGACTTAAATGAATCAGTCCTGCTGAAACACACCAAAAATCAGCACTGTGGCCCTCCAGGACTGCATTTAGTCCTTTAGAAGTAATGTCTGGCAATATTGGGTATGCGTGCTGAAAAATAAGCATTCGTTTTCAGCATTGAGACACAAATGGACTAGATCCTGGTAAGCCTTTCGACTGGAATCCTTAGGTCACACTGCAGCAGGTCCCGGAGAGCGTACTTAACCTTTGACCCCCCCCCCCCCCGGATCAGGGAATCATCTACTATGTGACGGAGTCGCCCAGACTGGAGGAGTGGCTAGCAAACGAGACCATGCAGGACGGCCTGCGTTGTTGCACTGAGCGTAACTACGTGGACCTGGACCCGACCTTCAACCCCAACATCGACGAGGACTACGACCACCGCCTGGCAGGCATCTCCAGGGACAGCTTCTGCGGTGTCTACCTGAGCTGGATCCAGTACTGCAACTCCCGCAGGCCCAAGGTGAGGCTCCGCCTTGCCATGCTGGTCTGGTCCGGCGCCCTCTGCTGGCGGTTCCCTGGTAACACCCCCCCCTTCTCTTTTAAATGCAGTCACATGACCAATTACATTTTAGGCATTTAGCCGACTGTCTTATCCAGAGAGACTTACAAGAAAAGGGCCGAAATTCGTACATCGACAACATTCCAAGTAGCAATTAATGCTCCCTGTCATGGTTTGTGTGCGTCTCCCGCAGCATTTGGAAAGTGAGAAGGACTCCGCCCTGGTGACGCTGTGCTACGGCCTGTGTGTGCTCGGCCGGAGGGCGTTAGGAACCGCTTCGCATCACATGTCCAGGTGAGGGAATCAAAGAAACCTCTCATTCGTTTATAACCGTCTCTCATCATCAACATAAAACAAAAAATTAAAAGCTATTTAATTTTAAAAAAGAGAAGTGATTCTGTAATTGCAGAACTGTTTCTTAATGGTAGGTCTTTTCACATGCAGTGATTCACAACATTAGCTCAGATGTGCGTTTACCCTACGTGGTCCCGCTGTTTTTAATGACATCCTTTCCGTCTCCTGCAGTAACCTGGAGTCTTTCCTGTACGGTCTGCACGCGCTCTTCAAGGGGGACTTTCGCATCTCCTCAGTCAGAGACGAGTGGATCTTTGCTGACATGGAGCTGCTGAGGAAGGTTGTGGTGCCTGGGATCCGTATGTCACTGAAACTGCACCAGGTACAGCCCCCTTACCCACACAAGGGTTTAACACCTCAATCTGTGTGTGTGTGTGTGCGTGTGTGTGTGTAAGATGCAGCACTAATGTCAATGATGTAGTTATATTGTAGAGACATGTAGTCAATGTAATTATTACCATTGGTATTTTGTATTTATAGTAAACTCATCACCCCCTCAGTGATCTTAACCCCCTTTCCTCTGCGTTGTTCTCTCTCAGGACCACTTCACCTCTCCAGACGAGTATGAGGAGCCGGCGGTTCTGTTCGAGGCCATCTCGACCCACCAGCAGAACCTGGTGATCGCCCACGAGGGCGACCCGGCCTGGCGCAGCGCCGTGCTGTCCAACTCGCCCTCCCTCCTGGCGCTGCGCCACGTCCTGGACGAGGGCACCAACGAGTACAAGATCATCATGCTCAACCGCCGATACCTCAGCTTCCGCGTCATCAAGGTGCGCCGGGACCCGGCTGGCTGGGCGAGGAGACGGAGAGAGAAACAGAGAGAGACAGCTGGCTGGGCGAGGAGGCGGAGAGAGAAACAGAGAGAGAAACAGAGATGGATACAAAGACAGAGATGTGTACAGGGGACAGACAAGAGACAGAGGAGCAGGAACAGTGAGCTGAAAAGTGCTGCGTAAACAAAGCCGTACATCGTTTGTAGAGAGACGAGGAAAGTTCCGGTTCTGTGCAGGAATCGGGAAGGAGAGGATTCCCGTGGTAACCAGCTGCTCAGGTACAGAGAGGCACAGGGAGGAGATGAGAGGAGGAGAGGGCAGCGAGGAGAGGAGAGGAGAGATCAGCACAGCAGAGACGTCGGCACGCAGCCTCACAGAATCCCAGAGTGAAGGAGTGAGATGAGGGTACTGATACAGAGACCACCTACATAGGGTGAACAGGAATCCTCCACTAATATCAGTTGGGGTTTTTGTAGGGTTAGTTGTGTCCTTTTAAATGGGTCTAAAGCCATTCATTATTTAGAGAAATGGTAAATGGCTCCCAAGTGGTGCTCCAAAATGAAAATGTCAGGTCAATCCAAAATGTGTCCGGTCCGAATGCGGGGCGTCATCGGCTATGTTGGGCATTGAACATAACGCACTAGCCAACGCACTCAGAAGCGCCAACTTGATAGCAAAACATTTGAAACCGTTAAAAAAAAATGTGTGTAACCAAAAAAAAACCAAATAATCCAATTCTTCAATAACCAAATCGTATTTTAATTGCGTGAACATTGCACATTATCCTTGCCTTGCATTGACAAACACACAACAAAACAAAAAAACAAACAACAAAATACTATAAAAATTACAAAAACATAACAAATTTATAAAACAAAATTTAGGAAAAAAAAAACTTTTTAAGGAACGGTGCAAATTTATTATTACGGCAATTTTCATTGGGTGAAAAAGTAAAAAATAATAAAAAATAAAAAAAAAAAAATCACCAATAGAAAAAAAAAAAAAAACACCACAAAAAACAAAAAATGAGGCTGTGATTATTAGTGATACATTTTATTTCATTATTATCTATCAACAACAACACTCTTACACCTACTCTTTTTTAACCTGCCGTTACTTTGTTTAATTTTTTTTTTTCTGTTTTTTTTTTTTTTTTTTTTTTTTTTTTTTTTTTTAATTTATTATTATTCATTATTTAATATATTTTTTTTTTTTATAAGGAAACTACTATGTAGTATTACTACTTACTATGTAGTAAATAGTTTAGTTAGTTTATCGTAAAATACCATCTAATCTAACAAATGAATAACTAGCTAACACAAACAAAAAACAAAAATAACAATAAAAAAAAAAACAACCTATAAAAAAAAAAATATAAAATCTATTATCTATTGATCTAGATTCTGATCTATTCTGATTCTGAAACACAAACTAAACACACACACAATTAAAAAAAAAAACATTAACAATATATACAAATAGTAGCCTATACAAAGGGAAATAAAGGTTAGTTAGTTGAGTAGTGATGGTTATTGAGTGATGATGTAGTGTCCGATCTATCTCCGCCCGACCTGGCGTAAAAGAGTGAGGTAAAAGCAAAGCTTTTGTTTTGTGGCGATCTGAGGTTCAAAGCAAGTGCGAAGCGCGTCACAATGCTAGCGCGTCTGTTGGCATAGCAACGACATTCCAAGCATTCCGATGCCTTGCCCGGACACATTTTGGCACCCGGACACATTTTGGCCTGACAGTTGTCATCAGTAAATGAAGCACTGCTATTGTGTCAGGTGCCCATGGACTACCATTGCTCTCAGGAACATGCTCTCCTGTAGTACTGTGTGGGCTAGATTGCAGAAGGTTGGACACGCTGGCTTATAGGTGAGCGCACACACTCCTTGGGCAGTACTCTTTGTGTGAGTTACCGGTGGTACTGTGGTAACCAAAGTCACAATATGTAATCTCAAATTAGGGAGGGAGGGTTATTACATCAGTATCACTTCTGAGTGTCTCACCCTTAGAGTATATATAGTGTAGAGACAGCGATGCCAATAAAAACCAACGGGGAGCACGTCCAAATCAGAAAGTTTTCATTTTGCGCTCATCTCACATGCGCAGTTGTGTCCAGTCAAGTCACATGTACAATGAGGAAGGCGCAGATAAGCCAAAATAAATAATACAAAAAAAAATAATATCTTTGTGTGGTAAGAACCAAAAAAATTACTTTGTAATAATGATAAGTGATTTTTTAAAGAATGCACAGAGTTAACATCATTATATTAATGGAAATATTTTTTATATGCTCTCAAAAATGAATGGGGCCCAATGGGAAAACTGGGAAATCATAGATATCAGCAGAGGGCGACATTATATCCGGTGCTGAGGTTGAAAGCCGAAAGCTGGCCCCTTGGACTCACCGGGTCTCTCTGCTGCCCCCTGCAGGTGAATAAGGAGTGTGTCCGCGGGCTGTGGGCGGGGCAGCAGCAGGAGCTGGTGTTCCTCCGGAACAGGAACCCCGAGCGAGGGAGCATCCAGAACGCCAAGCAGGCCCTGCGTAACATGATCAACTCGTCATGCGACCAGCCAATCGGCTACCCCATCTACGTGTCGCCCCTGACGACTACCTACTGCAACTCCCACGCCCAGCTCGGCCACATCCTGGGAGGCCCCATCAGCGTGGGCAATATCCGCAGCTTTGTCGTCAGCACCTGGCACAGGTGAGCGCTAACAGGCTGAGAAGGGAGCTCTTTAATGCTGATACCTTTCTGCCCACTTTGGTCTAAATTAGATTTGTACGAATACCAGGTTTGACACGAAAAGTACAAATTCCAGGGCTGAACTCGACGGTATTGCCCTCATGTTATTACGGTAAAGTACCGATTCCTGTCTTTCGTTCTACCAGATTACGGAAGGGCTGCGGGGCGGGGTGTAACAGTGGGGGGAACATCGAGGATTCGGACGCCGCCGGGGGGATGTCCTGTGCCAGTGGGAACGGGACGGGCGTGAGCGACTCGCAGCAGAGCTCCGTATCTCATGGCGGGCTGATCGGCCCAGCACAGCCTCTATCTTACCAGCCGCACTCCCTGGGTAAGCACTGCAGGGGGCAGCAGAGAGCATACCGCTCTTATTCAATACCATGGCATCACCGAGTAAACGTATTAATACAGGCTTTTTCGACTGCTGTATGTCTGACTGCGTTGTTATATTCAGTTCTCCCTTTAAATTTGTGCTGTCCAGAATGGGAAAGAGTAAAGTTAGAATTTCAGAAAAATACTTTCAAATATTAACTTTATTCGCAGTTACAGAATGATTTCAGGTTATACAGTAGGGCCTTGGATCTGAAATATTGTCCTGAAGCTATAGGGTATCTGATACAAATATGAGGGCTAATTTTGACTGTTGAAAAGCAGAGCAGTGAGTCCGTTTTTCTCTTCCCCTCCTACCCCCAGGCACCAGTCAGAGCTCCCAGTCGGTGCAGTCGGGCCTGGTGCGCCACTCCCCGGCACGGGCCTCGGTGGCGAGCCAGTCATCCTCGTTCCGCTACAGTAGCAGCCGCCACTCGTCCCTGCGCACCTCGGCCACGGGCCTGGAGCCCTGCCGCCGCTCGTCCACCAGCCAGCTGTCGCTGCGCACGCTGCCCACCTCCCTGCAGCTGCGGCTCGGGGGCTCGGACCCCGCCGGCCCCTCTGCCTCGCTGTCCAGCCACAGCATCCCGCCGTGCAAGCGCCACACGCTGGTGGGTCTGCTGGGTAGTGAGAGCCTGTGCGCCGACTCCACCTCCCAGCACCATCCCGCCGTGCGCAGGGACGACATCTCCTACAGGGTGCAGGTGAGCGGGGGGAGGGGCTTAGCTGAGCGGCGATAGAGCGGGGGGGGGGGTTGAGAGCGTTTGGAAGTCCAGTAACTACTTTCCCGTCGTATTTTTGACATGAGTAAGCAGCAGGTCTCTCTGTCCGCTCTTATTTATAACATGAGTAAGCAGCAGGTCTCTCTGTCCTTTCCTCTCTTATTTATAACATGAGTAAGCAGCAGGTCTCTCTGTCCTGTCCTCTCTTATTTATAACATGAGTAAGCAGCAGGTCTCTCTGTCCTGTCCTCTCTTATTTATAACATGAGTAAGCAGCAGGTCTCTCTGTCCTGTCCTCTCTTATTTATAACATGAGTAAGCAGCAGGTCTCTCTGTCCTGTCCTCTCTTATTTATAACATGAGTAAGAAGCAGGTCTCTCTGTCCTTTCCTCGCTTATTTATAACATGAGTAAGCAGCAGGTCTCTGTCCTGTCCTCTCTTATTTATAACATGAGTAAGTAGCAGGTCTCTCTGTCCTCTCTTATTTACAACATGAGTAAGCAGCAGGTCTCTCTGTCCTTTCCTCGCTTATTTATAACATGAGTAAGCAGCAGGTCTCTCTGTCCTGTCCTCTCTTATTTATAACATGAGTAAGCAGCAGGTCTCTCTGTCCTGTCCTCTCTTATTTATAACATGAGTAAGCAGCAGGTCTCTCTGTCCTGTCCTCTCTTATTTATAACATGAGTAAGCAGCAGGTCTCTCTGTCCAGTCCTCTCTTATTTATAACATGAGTAAGCAGCAGGTCTCTCTGTCTTTTCCTGTCTGCCCGTGCCGTGTCCTGCCCTTTGCCTCAGATCGTGGACGTGAGTCAGGTTCTGGAGAATATAAACCTATCGAAGCGCAAGGAGCTCCAGTGGCCAGACGAGGCGGTGAGGCTGAGAGCTGGGCGGACCTGCTGGAGGGACTGGAGCCCCCTAGAGGGCATGGAAGGACATGTGAGTCTACACTTCCTGTGGAGTGACACTGACCGTTGAATAATGACCAGTGCCAGCTTACATGTATGATTATTACACGTAATTGAATCCTTTCAAATGTAATAAATGGAAACTTTGAAAATATAAAAGTATTAATTTTACATTATCAAATCGTCAAATTATAGAAGAAAAAGAACTTCAGTGATTGCTTCAAGGATATTTATTTGCATGAATTTGGATTACAATTGGCAACACATTCTGCTAGTTTTATTGCACAAACATTTTGTCTATATTGCTACACTGTCACTGTGTTTGTTTCAACCATCTTGCAGATGGAGTTACTTTATGATACATACTGGCTTGCGGAAATGGGTGGGAGTTCAACAGGAAAAGACACATTATAAAACACTTGATGGAATAGCTGGTTAAGAGATGAAGGACGGGAGAATGACATTGCATTAAAGCAATGTGAAAACACTTGTGGAATCGGATGATTGTTCGTACCTCTTGTTCAGTGCTTTGCTGAATTCTGAAGCATTGCGTATAAATGTGAGTCTCTTCATGATGTCGGCAATGATTACTACAGAATGGTTTCCATCAGAGGCTTGGGCCCCACAGCACATTTTACATGTGTCACCGTGTAGGTTTCTGATGGCGGATTTCACATGCTAACTTTTAGAGAACTGCTGATACGCATCTTTGCCCAAAAGTCACACGATGAGTGTTAATGTGTAGAAACTGTTATTGCCTGAGACTCGAGTGCGTGTGGTTGTCGCTGTGTAAAAAAACATGTTTTCCACTGCATGACACGCGTAAAATGAATTGCCATACTTTTATTTTCCATATTCAGCCGCCCTTGTTTTTTGTACTTTGACCAACCTGTGCAATTGTCACCACTGACTTGAGCCCTTCTGTCTCTCTCCACCTGCCCCCCTGCACCTGCCCCAGGTGATTCACCGATGGGTGCCTTGCAGTCGAGACCCGGGCAGTCGTTCCCATATCGACAAGACCATCCTGCTGGTTCAGGTGGAGGACAAGCTGGTGCCCGTCGTTGAGACGGGGGTCATCGAGCTGGGCGCAGAGGTCTGAATGAACCAAGAGGCTCGGCCCCTCCGGGGGTCCGGCCATAGACGGCGCCTCCCGGTGGCAGGAACCCCCCGGTCCCAGCAGACTAAAGGAAAACGGGGGGGTGATCCCCAACACCCTTTCCAAATTTCAAAAGGGGGGAAAATGGAAGCAGGGGAAAAACAGAAGAAAAAAAAAAAAGTGCGAAAAAAGGAGAGGCAGACCACACTCACACATCTGCCTTGCTCTGCGTGTCACACAAATATGCTGCATGACGGTTAAATTCCTGTTAGACATTTACAGTTTTATGTTGAGCATCGCCGATTTCTATGCATCTCACGACAGCTTTTGACGGACAGGATCTGGCGGTTTGGTTTGGTTTGGTTTGTTTTTCAGGCAGTGCAGAGGAGGGTAGAGAAAGGGTTGTTTTATCAAATCACTTGCCAAAAATTGACTTAAAACCGATGGCCATGGTTTTCACATAAAGCATGTTAAAGATTTTTGTTGCTGCCAAGAAATTCAAGACTAATAGTGTAGTGGTTCAGGTAAACAACAAAAGCAGATCCAGGTTAAAAACACTATATTATTTGCTTTCATTGTCATTCCTATTTGTTCCGTTTGAAAGTTGCAAAAAAAAAAAAAAAAAAAGTTGCGAGAAAAACTTGCACTATAGTTTTTTATTTTTATTTACAGCAATGCACTACAATTTTGAGGTTATATCATTTATTTATTTCTGACAGGAAACTCTTGAATCGCCATGGTTTACTGATGCCTTGGGAATGAAAACATGCAATCATCATTTTGTTATTCTGCCATTGTTTCTGTGTGTAACGTTTTGCGTTTGTTTCCTTAACTTGAAAAAGGTTTTTACCATATATGATTATATATAAATATATATTATGTCATTGTAAAAAAGAAAAAAAAAAAGATTTTTTTGAATATTTATTTCTGTGAACATGATATTTACATTTTGTTACATCCTTTTTTCATTTATGGGACGGAGGTATACAATGTAACGAGGACCATCGGATAAAACCGTAAGCCGAACTTTTGTTGGACTGTTTCTCAATTAACTTAATTCTTTTATAAGTGAAAAAAATAAAGGAAGAACATTTTGATTTAATGTTGGTGTGTGCTGTTTCGTGAATCCAAATTGTAGGCTACAATAAAGGCACATTCTGTCAATGCAAAATAATGGTACCAATCCAACAATCAAAGGCTTTCTTTCTGAGTGTGTTGTGAGTGACTTTTACGGGTTGATTTAGCCCAGTGAAGTACCAACCAAGAACCACTTCTGTTCCGTTCTATATGTAGCCCACCTGTTAAAACCTTAGTGCGTATTTCCGATTTAAAACTTAGGCCAAAGCTAAGAAGAAAAAAAGAAAGAAAAAAAAGTAGGCTATAGTTGTACCTTTGTGGAAATTTGGTCGAATAGCGAATCCAGCATTGATTCACATTTAACATCTCGAGAAGTCTCCAATAAACGACAGAAAGGAAACGCTGACCCGGCATAATACACTCGTAATGGTGTGTGTATACTGTCACGAGGTGGCGCGTATTACATTTTAGTAATGGCTTGCTAAATTAGTAGCCTATTAGTTCGTATTGTCACTTCTCGTCGGGGAATTCAGTCTTGGTTGCGTGCGCACTTTTAGACCAAAACACATAATGTTAATGCATTATTTCCCAAAGATTTATGTAAAGTGACGCTTGTTTGAATAAGAAAATCCCCGCGCTCGATAATGCTGTCGCCCACAATTAGCTAGTAGTAGTAGTGTTGGTTAGATTGATAGTGTCTGCTAAATAAAGGACACAATTTTTGGTGATTTTTAAAGTGATGGTCCCGTAAATGTGTCGTCGTTTTCGCATTTATTAACTCAAAATAGTTAATATCTCGTCTCTTTTTCGCGATTCCGTGCGAACAAGTTTCTGGCAAGAACAATGGCACATGACACGCTGATCATGTGCACTGCGCTCTGCCTGTCCCCGCCCAGAAGGTGTGGCGTTGCATTTCCAGCCAATCCGAGCAGGCCAGTCGTGACGCACCCAGCCTCCTGGAAACACGGCTATTAAAACCCCAATTCTCCCATCCGAGAAAGCCAAGGTACTTCAACATTCCCGGGGATAGCAAGCAACGGGAAAGCGTTGGTAAGGAAGCATTTGTTTATCATTAGTCGTAACCTTTTTTTTTTTTTTTTTTTTTTTTTTTAAACGTGCTGTAGACATGCGTAGCCTACATACTGCGCTCTTTTTTTGTGCGTCGACCGATGTCACTTGATAGGATGGAATGTAGAACCTGTAGGGCTCGCTTGCGTGACCGTGTGTGTGTGTGTGTATGTGTATGTGTACGCGGGGTCCCATGTCAACAAACAGTTTTTTGAAGCTAGCCAGATCCGAGTGTGACGGTAATCAAACAACGAACGCAACTACGCAATTACCAGATACCGGCATATGAAATAATGTAGTGTATGGAACTGCCCACTTTATCTTGGCAGTTCACTAGCGAGTAGCATCTGTAATCCCGGGATTTCCGACAGTTATCAGCCTAGTAGCGTTAACGTTTCGTCGTTTATGTTTGCCTCAGACTGTTCAGTGGAAAGTGAACCAAACGGCTAACGTTAGCTGACTAGCTATCTATAGCTAAGGGCGATGACTGGTACTGGTGGAAAGGCCCATGACGACAGTGGAGAATGAGAACGTGGAGCTTTTGGACAGTATCCATAATTTATCAGCCTGCAACTAGATACAAAGCTGTCTGTATGCACATTTTGTAGCGATCACAGCAAACTAGCTTGCTTGATTTTGAAAAACCATGTTTAGGCTATCAATCTCATAAAATCTATTTAAGTAAATATTGACCTAGAATATACTTAGTCGCGTTACTGCGCAATTTTTTGGGGGAGGGGAGTATTCTTTAGTGCATTAATCATTTCATATTACATAGCAGTTATGCTTAAGTAACTACAACAGCTAAAATGAAAAGTGATTATGATATTAAGCCCTCACAGTAGCCTGCGGTAGCTAGCAACTTTGGGTAGCTTTACTGTAACGTAGCAGATTGTAGTCTAGAATCAAATGGACTGAAACTGGCTAGTGTACATAATCAATATCACTGCAATGACATAGATACGAGGCCTTCTGCGTGGAGCTCCTGTACCAAGTTTTAATGAGATGAAATAAGTTTAATGTTTTTTGTTTGTTTGTTTTTTCATGAAACATTTAATAAAAATTGTTTCCTGAGTTAAGCAATCCTTCTTTAACGACCGGGTGTTATTCATTTGTTTTCTGAATTGAGCAATCCTTCTTTAAAGATCAGGTTTTGAGCCAAAATGGCACTTCTATTTGAAATCATTTCACCATGTCAATTGTGCCTGTTGGGCTAGATTTTCAAATACAAACTGTATCTCACGGCTTCCAATAATATAGGACTATTAAGCGAGTCTCTAAAACTCCAGTAGCCCACCATACCAATAATACACACAAAATCCAACACACTGAATAAATGACATTGTTAAAACCGTTAACATCCATACTGTACAGAAATTGTATTCAGCATCGTTGACATTGATGTACAGGTAATACAGAGAGGCTTATATAGAGCTTAATGTGTCCGGGTGCAGAAGTAGGATGTAGCCAGAATGCACTTTCCAGCCTTTGGGGTCATGTTAAGGTGATTCACCAAAGCTCATCACCAAACCGTATGTTGAAAAGACTTACAAATTAAGGGTGACAGGAAAAAAACAAGACGCCAGTGCTAAAATATCGCAAAAGCCATAAACAGATTTTCAACTTTGTATAATACAACTGTCTTTGATTTTAGACGGCCTATATATAATATTGTGTATTATCTTGGAAAGGAAACGTTTGTTTTTTATCACGTATTAAGGAAATTGAATGCCAAGAGATTCTATCTGCTGTAAGGTTGAGAAAAATGTCACTGCAAAACCCTCATAAACCCCCTCATAAAACCCTCATAAAACCCTCATAAACCCTTATAAACCCTCATGTGAAAGTGACATTTTATTGGCTTCCCCAAAGTTTCTAAGTATCCACCGGTTTTCTCAAAAGTGCATGTTGCTTTTGTTTGTGTACCTGATGCGTTGGATGTGTTATGGTATTGTAACACTTATTATATCTGTTCAAAGGCTCCTTTCAGCACACACGTCCATGCATTTACAGATATAGCAAGCGTACGTTCAGCACACACGTCCATGCATTTACAGATATAGCAAGCGTATGTTCCCCAAACATGACTTGCCTGCTTTGCATCTATCTCCAGATACTCAGTAAACCAGCAGGATGGAGCAGAGCGCAACACTGATTCAGTGTAATGCAGTTCTCAATGCAAAGGGAATTAATTCACTGGGAGGCACACTAAATATCTTTCGTGACTTTCAGGTACTGTTTGCATCTAGCCGTCGAACGATTGCACGAGGGGAAAACGGGAAGATGTCTGCACAGGGCATTGTTTTGCTGGGCCTCAGCCTGGGATTGGTAGTGAGTGCCATCCCCATTCAGCGGTCTGAGAGTGGGAAGAACTGGGTGCTGATTGTGGCCGGCTCCAACGGCTGGTACAACTACAGACACCAGGTAGGCAGGAGATCAGTCAAAACGGTAGCGGATGGATGCGCTGCAGAGAAACCCGTTTGGGGGGAAAAATGAGGGTTTGGTCAGTGTCATTCAGCTATAAATCTATACTGCTCTCCAACTTCGGACTGGAAATGATGTGGATTTAAGTACATGGAAGTTGGTTGTATTTTTAAAAATCTTATCACACCAATATTTGTTTGAACCATTGAACAAATGGTCCTGTGTTGGGCGTCGAAGCACTAAGAGTGACTTTGTGCTTAAAAAAGATGACTGAGCAAACATTAAGTGCTTTGCTGGCGCGCCTGCCAGCTACAGTGTGTACTAAAGCAGTTCATTGTACCAGGCTGGGCATTGTCCTTTACTATGAACTACTTTGCTCTGCTGTGTCAGTTCATGGACAATAAAACAGTGTAATAGTTTTGTAATAGTTAAAGGTTTATGATGTGTTTAAATGTATTTTTCTGTTCAAGGGTTTATTTATTTTTTTCTAAAGGCATTATTTTAATTATTATTATTAGAACTGTCCTGTTCTTGTGTTCGTAAGGTAAGTGCGTGTGTGTGTGTGTGTGTGTGTGGTGAGAGGGAGAGGGAGGGAGAGGGAGAGGGAGAGGGAGAGGGAGAGGGAGAGATCTATTTAATCTAGAGATTTAATTCTATACAGTAAAATAAGTCTTAGGTATTAAAATGTGGACAGTGTGTATTTCACTATGTTTAGATGAGGTCTGGTGACGGTGTGTGCTGATGTGTGTGTTTCCACACAGGCGGACGCGTGCCATGCCTACCAGATTGTGCACAAGAATGGGATTCCTGACGAGCAGGTCGTTGTGATGATGTATGATGACCTGGCGCAGAATGAAAAGTGAGTTCAGAAACACCCATCAGCAATTTTGTGTCAATTTCAGCCTGATTAGTTGGAGTTGAAATGTCGGGTTCAAGCCCCTAGACCACAGAACTGTATCACAACTGGAGCAGCTAATTCTTATTTCACAGGGTTGGATAGCTGTTCCAGTTGTAGTGCAGCTTTGTGGTCTAGAGGTTTGCAACTGAGGTTTGAAGCACGCAGCAATTGACCTTTTAGGTTTGATTGAATCCAAAGCATTTCCCTCCTTCAGAGTGGGGGCTTGAGAAAGTTAGCACTGTGAAAGAGAGGAAAAAGGTCCCAGAAATGTACAGTAGGATAGTCTGACAGGGTTAGGGTTAGGCTTACACCCCCTTTTTCGCTTATACTTTCATAGCCTATACTGGGTTGGGTTGGATTCGATCTGGGGGTGACACAATAAGACACACTCTTGTGTGTGAAATCACTTTCACAGTTCAATGCTTCTTGAAACACAAGTGGAGTCCGACAGCAGTTATGGACAGAAATAATATAGCCAGATTTTTTTCTCTGTAGATATGGGCCCTCAGCTTGCTGTGGTCACGGGTTTAGAGCCGTTTGCATTGTGCTGTTAAAGGCAGCTCACTGATAAGCCGGCAGTAAATAAGGGACTGAACACAGGCGTCAAGCTGCAGCAGTCACACGGAACTCATTTAACTTCCTCAACTGACTTAGATAAAACGGGCCAGAGCGTTTCAGTCGCCGAACAACATTGTGGGTGGTGGCGGCGTGACGATATTTAAAAAACAAAACAACCTATGATGGTATTATTTTCCGTGTCATTAATAAGGAAAAAGATGCTTTGAACAGAAAATGTCTGCTTTTAAGAGGAGTTGAAAAGATTGATTGTACTTGAATGAACAAGTCAGGAATGTGCTTTCACCAGAGCTCGTTTGTTAACGGCACAGCTGTCACTCCACGTTTCTGTTCATGTCTTTTTCTTGAGACAGTCGAAAGTCTGTTCATCCATACAGGAAACAAAGCGCATGTAACTGATAATGGATATGGATAGATGTGCAGTGTGCTGCATCTCATTAACCTGCGATTATCTGTAGACAATGTGCGTTATGTATTGACACTAATAATGCAATTTGAGCTAACATTTTTTGCTGTCATTTACATGGTTTTAAAGTTGAGTTTTAAATGACCATGTCATACAATGTACATAGACACAATGTATAGAATTATTTTTTTGGGCTATGTCAGCAACATTAAATTGCCTTATATCCACCTCCATTCCAAGATCTACAATGCAAAGATTGTAACAGAAGATACTTTCTTGCAATTTTTCATGTGACATTTTATTGTACCAGTTGCGGGAGCTCCATATCTCAAACTTGAAAAACGAGGTCGACCACAAATGTGCGGTGATGCGTTTTGATCCTCAGGTCATTTGAAGCAAGGCGTGGCAGGAAGAATATAAGTAGGCTTGGCGTTGTAATCAGTTTTGAGTTTTCCTGACCGAGAAAGTGTTTACAAGCGGAATGATATCAGAATCCTAAAAGTATTATTTTGTTATGCTGATTCATACTCTCGTCTTCCCTCGCACAAGAAGTGATCCTCGGGTTTAAGTGACTTGCAATGAGATGTTTTTAAAAATAGACATACAATTCAAAGTAAATAAATGGCCAAATACGGCTCGCTGTGCAACCGTTTTACTTATTTCTGCATTGCCACTAAAAGTGCCAACAGGAAAGAACTAGATTAACAATTCTTCAAGAAATTGTAGGTGCGGTTGCTTCGCAGTGGTACCAATTGCTGAAAATGGTATAGAAAGATGGTGATATATGGTATAGTGTGAGGTGGTAAATAAAAGGTGGAAATGGTATGACGTGGTAATGCGGTATAAAAAGATGACTCTTCTTTTGTGCTCCCTTAGTTATGTGCCCCGTGTCATAAATTGATGTTTTATTTTTTCTTTGTGGACCCCAGGAAGTGTAGCTGTTACCTTGGAAACAACTAATGGGATCCTAATAAAGTCAATGTTGGTGGGGTTGGGGACGAGTTACACATTTTTTTTGCTCTTATCACCTTGGTTTCAAAAACTGCCCCATGCAAGCATACTGAAATAAAATCACTGCTGGAAAAATCTTAAGGGTAATCTTGATCACATATGCCACAGCAAGATGCGTTTCAACTGATTATATGTTTTTTTGTTGTTGTTTTTTGCAGTAATCCCACTCCGGGAATAGTTATTAATCGGCCTAATGGAACTGATGTGTATGCCGGAGTCCTGAAGGACTACATTGGAGAGGTGAGTGCTTGACTATTCTAATATTACCAACAAAAATTTTAAATGTGGTGTTAACTTTCAGAAAGACCTGTTTAAAGTAGAAATTACTAATGCTGCTATATGTCATTGTAATTTATTTTTCAAAGTATGCATAATTACTCAAAAGTGTGTGTGTGTGTGTAGTCAAAAGTGTTTTCACTCCTGACAAAAAAGTGGTTTATTTGTGTGTTATCTATAGGCAGTGACCCCTGAAAACTTCCTGGCTGTGCTCAAGGGCGATGCGGCAAGTGTGAAAGGCGGTTCTGGGAAAGTCCTGAAGAGGTAAAAACAGAGGAAGGGGAAAAGGGGAGAGGAAGGATGAGCGGAGGTGTGGAGAATTGGCCGACAGTCATAACAGAAATGCTTCAGTCAATAATAAAATATCATAATATTCTGTCTCTAAACGGGTTTTAGGATTTGTCTAGTTTGGAATTTTTTGATGACTTTATAAAAATTTTTTTTTTAAATTCTTAAACGTATATCCAATACATGATTTTGAAGCGAGAAAACATTTAAGGTGGAAGTCACGTAACAACACACAAAATAAAATTAAAAGAGAAACTTAAAATAGTAATTTTACATATTGTTATTTTAAGTCAGCTGATGGGGGAACTTTTTTTGTCGACTCATCTCTCCGTCCAGTTCCAGTCAGGTGGGTATCTTGTGATTTTTGTCACTGCTGTTTTTGTTTGTGGTGTTGCTGTACTTTTGGTGGGTAACTCTTTGGGTTTAGTTTTTAACGCGGCTCATTGTGGTAACTTATCTGTCAGTTTGACTTCCCCGTAGTTTTTATCCGACATGTGCAGGCACAGTAGAGGATGTGGGAGAAATTAGAGAAGTGAGATGCCTTATTGGTCTTACATTAGACCACTTCATCTGTTCAGATCGTTCCAGGATCACTGCCACACCTGTGAGGAAAGTGATTCTTCTGAAATGTCCGCTGTAGATACTGTGCTTACCAGCATCATAAAGGTGCCTGGTTTTATTCTGTATTTTTATTTTTTAAAGCCTCTTATTATTTTTCTGCTATAATCTCAGTGTTCAACATGAAGTTGTGGGTGTCTCGGTGGCGTAGCCTGGAGAGCACTACCCACATCGATTCTGGCCTTTGTCTCATGTCTGACCCTCTCTCTCGCTCCCCATTCTTCCTGTAACTCTACAGTGTCCTGTCCAATAGAGCTGAAAAAAGCCCTAAAATATATTTTTAAAAAGAAAAGGGGAAAAAAGGTTGTTTATGGTACAGGGTTTTCCTGGCAGAGGCTGTACCTGTATGCACTTGCCCGTGGGGAGAAAAGCCAACATCTCCTCTTATCATGTGATTTGTGTTTCTGTCTCCTTCCTCTTTCCAGCGGTCCTGACGACCACGTGTTTGTGTACTTTACGGATCACGGCGCTCCAGGAATACTGGCGTTCCCGGATGGTGATGTGAGTACTTCCCCCTGTCTGCATGCTTTGAGCACAGATAATCACATCTTGCAATTATGTCTGGTTGAAAGAAGAAAAAAAAAATCCTAAAGTTGTTGACTAAAACGTTTTTCTTAAGATGTGGCTTAAAAAAAAAAAAGAAACATGATATAGCTGTAGGGATAGTAAAGGTTTATGGATGTTATATAAGCATATAAAGGAGTAATATTTAGTCAGTGTTGTATAAAAATCATATGTGCTCTTGTGTCAGTGGTTTGATTCCTCGAGGCAGTGTGTGCATCATGTGATCAGACAGTGCCAAAGGTGGCAGTTGGTCACATGGGGTGTTGTGATAAACAGTGGCTCTTGTTGGTACTGAATGAAAATGTGTGCAGTGCCATGCATTATGATGTCATTCTCAATTCAGAAATACAACTGGATTTCCCTTGTCGCTGAATGGCTTGTTGCACTGTATGGTGAATTTGTTGTGTCATCTGTTTTTACAGCTCCACGTCAAGGACCTCATGGACACCATCACATACATGCGTGACAACAAGCTGTACAGAAAGGTAGCGCACTGATTTTATTTTCCCCATTTAATGCCTGGATGTACGAGGCGAGGTATTCAGTGGAGTTTAATCAGGAAATAAAGAAATTGAGCCTGTAGGTATATTTTTCACGGAAAATGAAACGAATGTGTAACGGGTCTCAGTAATGGATGGGACTGAAAGCCAGGACTAAAGGCTTTTGCGTTGGCCTTGCAGATGGTGTTTTACATTGAGGCGTGCGAGTCCGGGTCCATGATGAACCACCTGCCCGCTGACATTGATGGTGAGTCAATGAAAGACGGCTGACTTGAACTGCAAAGATGGGACTGGAGATTCACATACTCGGAACACGCAGATGCAGACGGGTCAGTCGGTGACCGCGTGTTATTTGCAGAACAACAAGATAAGAACCCAAGAGGACTGAAATTCACTTGGGTTTCCCCCATCTATTAAGGCTGAGTCAAATGTTCAAACGCATTTATTGGTCACCAAGTGTTGACAACTTGGCATTTCCAGACGAATCAACAGGGAACAAAGGCCATGCACTCTGCTCCGTTGAGCACAGATATGACCGTGTGCATATGTGTGTATCCATGCCAATACGCACTGCTTCTTCTCAGGGACAGAGCGCAGTTTATTATGTGTGTGTGTTTGTGCGAAACAGCTGCCCTCTGGCATCATGAACCTGCTATCTCTCAGACCTGAATTTCCTGCTCTTTACGAGAATTGGATCTCTCTCTCTCTCTCTCTCTCTCTGCCATCTCCCCATGGCGCCCTGTTCCCCCGCTCTTCTCTATAAGGTCAGCATTTCTTCTGCCAGGGTTTTTTTTTGTTTTTTTGTTTTTTTTGTTTGAGTTTCCTGACCTCAGCAGTCATGTGACACTTATGAGTCACGGGTTCAAGGTTCATCCGCTCCAGTGCATAACCCATGGTATATTTTCACTTCTGTTGCTGTTAATGTTTCTTTTGGGTAATATCAGAGAGTCCTCCCTCCTGACTTGGGTGAATCACTTTTTTGTGATGACTGTATGCAATGTGGAAACCGGTGTCGCTGTTGTAAGTTCAAAGCGTAGGCAGAATTGGCTTTTTCTTTTTTTCACAGAGATGAGGGATTCACAGTAACAGGCAGCCCAGCTGAAATCTCTCTCTCTCTCCCTCTCTCTCTCTCTGTGATTTTTTCCCCCCATCAGTATACGCTACCACAGCAGCCAACACACACGAGTCCTCATATGCCTGCTACTATGACGATAAGAGAGACACGTACCTGGGAGACTGGTACAGTGTCAATTGGATGGAGGACTCTGATGTGGTGAGCATGTTTTTGCTCAGTATTATCGTTCTCCAACTGGTTGAACTTTTAGCAGGTCCTGGCATTTGATTGTGTTATTAGTTTCACATTTCGCACGTGCTAAAGGTCTTAGTAAATCAGGCCCATAATGTGTGATGATTGCCTTACTAATATCTCATATGTTTAGTCGAGAACTGGCGATTATGCAGAGATTAATTTTGAAAGTGTGATCATGAAAGGACGTCTGCCTATTTTTCTGTAAAAGGATATGTGTTCCTATCAACTGGCACATTTTTAACTTTCATTATGTGTAAATTCAGCCAAGTTCCCCCAAAGACGTACAGTACATGTGTGTGCATACATGAGTCCCATGTGACCGCGGGTCGTAATTTAGGTCACAGAGAATTACCCACAGAGGCCGCAGTGTGAACAGCAATGTGTTGGTGTGACCTAGTTTTGCTCTATGGTTTCATGACCTTCTCCATCATGTCTTCTGTAGGAGGATCTGAAGAAAGAGACCCTGCTGAAGCAATTCAAAATCGTGAAGAGCCACACTAACACCAGCCACGTCATGCAGTATGGGAACAGGGTCAGTGAGCGAAACGCTCCAAAGATATTCCAATATCACGCGTGCAGCAGCTAAACTTTAACCAAGCATTTTGTAGCAATACACGCGCCTGCTCTCCCCGTCTCGCAGCACTGATGTGGGCGTGCGTGCATGCATCTTCCTGTCTGTCTCTCTGCCTGTCTCTCTGCCTGCCTCTCTGCCTGCCTCTCTGCCCGCCTCTCTGCCCGTCTCTCTGCCTGTCTCTCTACCTGTCTCTCTGCCTGCCTCTCTGCCTGTCTCTCTGCCCGTCTCTCTGCCCGCCTCTCTGCCCGCCTCTCTGCCTGTCTCTCTGCCTGCCTCTCTGCCTGTCTCTCTGCCTGTCTCTCTGCCCGTCTCTCTGCCCGTCTCTCTGCCCGTCTCTCTGCCCGTCTCTCTGCCCGTCTCTCTGCCCGTCTCTCTGCCCGCCTCTCTGCCCGTCTCTCTGCCCGTCTCTCTGCCCGTCTCTCTGCCCGTCTCTCTGCCTGTCTCTCTGCCCGTCTCTCTGCCCGTCTCCCTGCCCGTCTCTCTGCCTGCTTGAGTCCTGGTACGAGCCTAAAATCCTCCCTCCTCTCTGTCTCTTAGACTCTGGCCCACATGAAGGTAATGGAGTTCCAGGGGAACACCATGGCCAATGCCCGGCCTGCCCCCCCGATGACACTGGCGCCTATCGCAGACCCTGACCTCATACCCAGCCCGGACGTGCCACTGGCCGTCCTCAAGAGGAAGCTGATGGCCACAAACGACATCGCCGCTGCCAGGGGCTACCTAATGGAGATCAATGCCCATCTGAAGGTATGGTAGACTGGCATAATAAACTCTGCTATAATATAAATGTAGATGTACAGTATACAGTATGTACTGTATATATCCACTTTATATCTTCTATCAAAGCTTGTTTCCTTGTATATACACAAGTGTTTTTAAAAAAATTATTATTACTTCCTTTTTGTTTGTATATATGAGTGGCGTGTGATGATGTGTGCTGGTAGATGACATCACTTCCTGTCTGACGTGTTTTTCCAGGTGAGGGAGCTTTTGAGGGAGACGATGGAGAAGGTGGTGGAGAGGGTGACGGGGGAGCTGGGGCGTGCCCAGAAGGTCATGAGTGACCAGCAGGAGCTCACCCAACACCAGTGTTACAAGGATGCAGTTAATCACTACAAGACCCGCTGCTTCGACTGGCACACGACCGAGGTACGCCTTCTCCGCTTTTCACCTGGGAAAATCTGAACACACTCTTGGCTGCCCACTCAGCCGCTCAAAATTTCTGAAAATTTTGTGTTCAGTTTTTGTCCTTCCTTTTTTTTCATGCACCTTGGTTGAGTTGCGAGGTTGTGCCAGAACATTCTCATTCATCAAAGAAAATGCCATTTCCTGTCTCTCTCTCTCTCTCTCATTGGCCAACCCTGCAGTTTCATTTCCGACAGAGCAGTATCGAAAGTCTTGAGCCTTGACATGCTAATGGAATCGATGCGCTGTGTTATCTCGTGACCACAGTTAAGATACTTGTGCATAATTCCCAGTCTTTCCTTATTGTGATATTTGGACCTGTGCTGTTTGATCAAGTTAGGAGAGTGCCCATGTGAATATACAGTGCCCTCCACTATTATTGGCACCCCTGGTAAAGATGAGTAAAAAGAGTTCTAAAAAACGAACCATTCGGTGAATTAGCTTAATCTCACACTGAACAAAATGAGAAAAATCCAACCTTTAATTGAAGTAAATTTATTATGAGAAAAAAAATCCCTCATTAAGAAATAATTATTTTTAACAAAACCACGTGTGCCACAATTATTGGCACCCCTGCATTTATATATAGAATAAAGTCATCATTTTTTATATTTGGTCGCATATCCTTTGCATGCCGTGACTTCCTGATGTCTGTCCAAAAGAGTCTTGATATCTTATTTTCTGGTACTCTTACAAGCGATACTATAACGTCTCTGCATTTGAATGGATCTCTATGGGAATTGGGGGTGGGACTAGATTTAGCTGTAAATTACACTGGAACAGTATGGAACACATGGTTGGCTAAATGGCTGTAAGTCATCAAGGGTCTGATATATCAAACAAACCTTAAACCATCACTCTGCTGCCAGATACGATATGGATGGATAACTTGAAGGGTTTCTTCTCCTGACTTATTTTTTCATAGAGTTCAATCGGAAAATTTGTCAGGAGAAACAACTCTTAAAGTGATCCATCCATATCTACTGCATATCTAGCAGCAGAGTGATGTTTGTGCTCGTTTGATACCTCAGACCCTTGATGACTTACAGCCATTTTACCAACCATGTATTGCTTACTGTTCCAGCATAATTTACAGCTAAGTAAATCTAGTCCCACCCCCTAATTCCCATAGAGATCCATTCAAATGCAGAGACGTTATAGTATCGCTTGTAAGAGTACCAGAAAATAAGATATCAAAGTCTTTTGACGTTGCCAAGCCTGATGTTTACTTGCAAAGAAACATTGATCTAAAGATCGTTACACTGTGGCAAAACGATCGCGTGCCGTTTCTACAAACCCAACTGGTGACTCATGTTATTCACATGTTGTTTGCCATGATAAACCTGTCTGTGAACGGATCACATAAACGCCAGTGTATTTCAGGAGGTTTGATCTATCCCAGAGTGCTTTGGGCTTGACGCTTTTATCGCGTCTGTGTTTAATGTGTTCTGCTTTGCTGTGTTTCAGTATGAGTATGCTTTGAGGCAGCTCTATGCACTGGTGAACCTTTGTGAGGAAGGATACCCAGTTAAAAGGTAATTTAATTTTTTGCTTGTTTTGTAAAGTATTTTTTTAAACTTGTCTATGAAATATAATTTTACCCTTGCCCCCCTTTCCACGATTATTTTCATGATTTTGGTATTGTAAACCTTCACTGTAGCGGCCATACGATCACACATCGTGGTTATAAATGAATTGAACTGGGGAATTTAGAGGAGTCGTCCACGGTGGCTTTCTAACTCGGATGTTCTATTTCTAACAGGATTCTGCTGGCCATGGATGACGTGTGCTATTTCAGGCTGTAGACAGACGCCTGTCTGGACAGACTCGTGGACCTGAGATCGGTGGGGCTACCAAGACAAAACATGCTTTTTTTGCACTGATAAGCAATCAAGTTTTAAGCAAATAATTTTTATTACACTTTTTAAATTTTGTTTTATTGAGATTTTAGGCTTGTTTTTATATCACTTTCACCACTTTTTGACAAGAGAATTTCACTTGAATTGAATAATCTATGTGTAGATTTTTACCACACGCTTAAAATTCTGATTCAACCCCAAGCTTTATCCGCAGCAGTTGGGGAACTGCGCCCCTCGGTTTTAAGCACTGGCGGGTGGACCCAGGTTGCAGGACTGTGCCGTATATCTGTTAAGCTTTTTGGGTCTCACCTCACCATGCAACAGAATACATGCAGAACAGCACTGGAGCTCTAGCCCATCGGGTCATGTGACCTCTTTTCAGTGCACTTCACACATCAGACATGTTGGCTGTCTATTCTCCAATGTTCCTGTGTGCAGCACCCCTGTAAATCACTGTAACTTTCCGTGTTACTTCACTGAAAGAGTTGGGCTTTTCGCTCACTTTTATGTGGGAGAAGGGACCCTTCCTTGTTCAGGGGAGTGTGCGTTAATGTGTGTGTTAAACGCACTTCACGGAAAAGTGATGTTTACAGTTTTACCGCGTTGCCTGCTAAGCACTGCTGAGGAATGTGGAGAACCCCATCTCTACCTCCGCACAACCCCCCCGCCCCCTGGGAGCACCGTCATATGTGCTGTTCGCTGAAGCCCCCCACAGGGATGTAAACGGGGGAACTGGCGGAATTGTTTGTTTGTTTTGTTTTGTTCTTTTGACTGCAGTACCACAAATGGAAATGCTTTGAAAAGTGGAGTTAAAGAATTAAAAAGTAAACTGAGATTAAGATGGTTCCATTCAAGGTGATTACATTTTACGAATAAAAAACTGAGTGAAAATGTTTTTTGAGGAACACCATCAGTCTGTCGCCTAATTTTATTCCCGTTATTATCATTATATGCTTAGTAAACGGCCTCATTCCCCAATCACTCTACGACCAAATTTGTTCTTAAGACTTTCTTTTAAAATATTTTTACAAACATTTTGGGATTAACTGATGGTTGCATTCTGATCTTCTGTTCTACCCAATAAAAAAATCCCAATTAAGAAAACATTGGTGAATGCCAGAATGTTCATAAAAACGTTTTCAAGAGTCTTCAGAACAAATTTGTTTGTGGAATGGTTGGTGAAAGGCTCATTGTTAACATTCTAATAAAACACATTTAACCAGCTGGTGATTTATTGAAACAACCCAAGTGTCCCACCTAAGATTCAAACCCAGAGACTTGAGTGCCGCCCTAGACATGGCAAAAACTGGTAGAACAATCAATTTAAATGAACTCCACTGTAGCTAATGATACACAGGGACATATTGGGACTGGCACTCTGGCTTTGTGATCATGGGACTAACACACACACAGACAGACTGCTTGATCGACCAGGCACCGGGTTGGGCAGGAACACCCCCCTCTTTAGTGAAGGAGAGGGGGGACCCCAATTTAACACATGCACGCACACCCTGGGGTGATTGGAAATGGCTGATCCATCTGTTTTATTGGTGGTTCCAAGGAAATGAGCCAATCAAATGCATGGGTGCCCTAAGGCCATCTATCAATTGGGAGCAAAGGAACGGGTTCGTCGCGTCTGTGACTTTTGACCGTAAAAACCCACGAACGTTGCTTTGACGGTAAAGACGCAGTCCTACCCTTACCAAACGCACCACTGAAACCCGGACGGACCACGAAATAAAATAAAGTTGGTTTATTTTCAAAAGCTGTTTTGAGGACACGTTTCTTCAAACTGTTCTTCTACTATCTTTCTTGCGGTTGGACTCAAGTGGATATCTGTGCACGTCCATGTTGACTTGACTAGAAACCTGTCGCGACCCGATTTCGGTGAAGAAGTCTTCCCGGAGTCCACGCACCTGCTGGGACCTTGGACGAGCTGACATCACTTACGGAGTCGGGACTGGCCTTCCCTTTGTTACCGTTAAGTATTGAAACGCATTACTGACATGAATTAATAGACTAGAATAAAACCTGTAATACCCAGTTGAGGTAATTTTACTGCTGGTTCCTACTGTTTGTATTTTGTTTTGCTATGCGAGTTTCGGTCGGTAATAGCCAATTTCCCTGACCTTATAGTTTTACACGGTTAAAACTTGATATTTACGAGACTGATAAAACGAGCTAACCACAAAATATAGTTTAGCATGTCATTAACCCATAACACAAACTAACCTTTGTTAATGGTAGGACTGTTAGCTTAGCCGTCACATAATTATAATGAAGTCATAAGTCTTAAGATTATGTCATAGAATATATTCTTCATCTTGTATCAATTATTGTTTTTATTCACATATTCATAGTTGTAGCCAATAAAACATATGTAATTTGTCCAACCCATTGTCGCGTCTACGTTATTTCACTAAGTTGGGCTCTACTGACGCATAGAATTCGAATTGAGTGTTGAACTTAATTCTGAATGAAAGTGACCAAACCTCACGACACCACAAACGTATTCTATGTGGATCATAGCCAAAATGGTCAGTGCAGAGAAACTGAATGCATGTGCCTTTACTCGTTCCCTTTTGGCTGTGTGCATGACCAATTTGAGTGACCTTTTTTATTGGATGGCCATGGCTGCCAACGACTGTGTCTATCTGTAACCGTCCCCGAGAAATAAACCTGAGGAAACTTTGGTGATCTTCTGTAGTGCCATTCATCTCAGTTCAACGGGTATATATATAAGTTATGCTTTGGATCAAAATCAGTAACCTGTAAACCTGTAAACTGTCCATTCGTAAAAATAAAAAAAAGATAAACTAATGTGAAATCAGCAAACTTCTTTAAATTAAACGGATTCTTGGCTTTGAATGTCGTCACTAAGAGTGCTCTGTCGCCCCCTGCTGAAGAAATGGCAACATCAAAATATTAAAAAATATGAATTTTAAAAATATTTTCAAGCCCTCAAATTCCCAGCCATGTGATCACACCTTGGCATGCTACATCACCAAGTAAATATGCAAAGGCGATTGAAGATGATAGACAGTCAGGTTATATGTGCCTAAAAATAGTGTTGCTTTGAACTAACCAAACCTGCCCTGGCATAAACACAAGGAAGAACAGCAATGTCTGCTACATTGGAATAGCTCAGGAGTCAGATTTCTGTTCCATTATCTATTAAGGTAATACCCGGTTCTGACCAATAGATGCTTTCAATTCAATTCTATTTTATTTGTATAGCGCCTTTTACAGAAAACTGTCACAAAGATGCTGCACAAAGAAACAGAAAGAAAATTGAGCGAGAAACAAGACCTTAACCCCCAACCAGCAAAACAAGGTAAAAAAAACTCCCTGGTGGGAAGAAAAAACACTCAACAGTGGCGAGAATAGAACTCCCCAATGGGAAGAAATCTCGGAAGGAACCTGGCTAGAGAGGCGGGGCCCATCCTTCGCTGGCCGGCCCGGTTTAAACTAAAGGTGGAATGGATGGTAATAGACTGTAATGAGGGATCTAATAAAACCAGCTGGTAAGTAGAAAGTCCAAAGAAAAGGATGAAAAATGTTCAGTTCAGAGGGGCGGGGTGGTGCATCTGGGACTCCGGTTGCATCAAGGCAGGGGCATAAACCAGGGGAGGGACAGGACTGGAGCAGTCCGCAAATCCAGGGCGAGAGGGGCATGACTGGAGCGGTCAGCAGATCAAAGCGGGGGGGCCCGGGCCGGAGTAATCTGCAGCTCAGGGGGAGGGAGGAAAAGAGAAGGTTAGCCCCCCCCCCCCCCCCCCCCCGACATCCTTAACTATAGGATTGTCTAAAGAGGAACATTTTTAGCCTACACTTAAAGACAGAAAGTGTCTGAAGCCTGAACATATAGGAAGATTTTTTTCATAAGAAAGGAGCTCTGTAAGAGAAGGCTCTGCCCCCCATTGTCATTTTGGATATAGTATGAATTTTCAAATACCCAGCACTTTGAGAGCTAAAGATAGTAGGAATGAGTAAGGCACTAAGATATTCTGGAGCCAACCCATTTAAAGCTTTAAACGCTAAAAGTAAAACCTTGTAGTCAATTCTGAATTTGACAGGCAGCCAATGAAGAGTTTTGAGCACCGGGCTGATGTGCTCCTATTTCTTGGTCCTAGTAAGAACCCTGTTTTGACTGTTCAATAGAATATAACTGGTACTGAGGAAAGGAGAACATTCTAGAATGTATCGATAAACAGGTTAATTGGCTTCAGATAAGGTTTATTACTACTCAGTGAAAGAGATTGGGTCAGGCTTTTCGTCCCCATGGGGCATCCATTCTAAACCAATACAAATGTTTAACCCATGAGGATGGAAAGCCAGAGCCAATCTCTTTCATGAGTAGTAATTAACCTTATCTGAAGCCAATTAGGAGGCGACGCATTTCTGAAAATCCTGAGACTTGTGAAAGCACACGGTATTCCAGACAACCCCCTCCTCAGGAAAGAAACGTTTACCGAAAGGGCGCTTTTGTACTCATACGCTGGTACTCATACGCCCAGGCACATTCAGACACAGCCGTTGACTACTTGTTTTAGAAATGATTCCTCCTGAATCAGAGAGAATGCTACGATTTCATATTATGAGGGAACTGAGGCTTTGAGGGGCGTGGTGAGTTTGAGTAGAGTCCCTTGATAGAGAGAGTAGCGACAACTCACGATTTGACGCCATTTTGAGTCCATTCAGTGCGGAGCCGCCGTATGGCGCTAGTGCATTGAACCGTGTATTCCATTATGTTCTCTATGTATGAGAGATGGGAATGGTCTTTTCCATGTTGATAATGAACAAATTATATGAAGATGACAAAATAGAAGATTTATGACAACTAAGAGCCATATGATAAAGAAGAAAATCACAGAGCTGGTTGTGATTTAACAGTCACAGACATTTAGAACCATGACAAAGAAGGAATTAACTAGACAGGTACTCGAAATGAACCTGCGAATTACAAATAGGAACACGTTGGATAGTGGTGCAATGTGATATTTTTTTCATGCTAAACTAGATGCCGTGCATGCCAAAGGGGGAAAATAAATCTTTGGTATAACTAGGGATGTTCCTAACGAACATACTTCAATAACCAAATCGTATTTTAAATGCGGCTGAAATGTGCGGCACTTTGCGCCTTACATTATGAACATTGCACATTATCCTACAAAACATGACAACAACTCACTAAATATAAGTTAACAAATAACATTTATTGAAAACAATATTCAACGTAACAAAACATTTTTAGGAAACGTGCCTGATTATTACAACGGCATTTTCATTGGGTGAACGCGATCGCATAGCAAATACAGTAAAAAAATAATAATCGGTCATCAGAAAAACTACCAATAATAGGCCCACAAAAAAATAACAATTAGGCCTACTGATCGACTTGACATTAGATTAGTTTTATTGCGTTTTGTTTTTTTCCTTCGTTTAAAATTTTTTAAAATTTCGTTTATAAGTTTGAGTAGCCGACAGCAGTAGGCCTACGGTGCGGCTGAAGGTACAATTTCGGAAACTTTTGACTGCAATAGTATACAATGCTTCCGATTTTCATAGCTAAATTATACATCGCCGAAATCGGAAGAACCTGAAGAGAATGAGGATGGCATCCCTTTAGTCATATCAGACTTTTATCTATCAGCTAATCTGATCAATTTCGAACCTTCCATTTTACAGTTTAGACCTGCAGCTGGAATTATGCTACCTTCTAGTGCTGTCGGAATTATCGGAAATATGAGTTTCCAACATGGAAGTTGCACTTGTACGAATCTCCAAGTTGTAAGAAGTGGAGAATTCTGAGATAATTTTGCTATTAGACAGAGAACAGGCGCTCATTGAATGACTGGAGGTCAATGGAGTTTTTACAAAACTGCTAGCTAAACGGGTCATTATCAGACAAACAAAATAAAAAATCTCCCTTTTCTTTTTAGATTATATATGCCTAGGTTGTCAGGACCCAGTAGATACTACTAGTTGCAACCTGTTATAATTTTGACTATCCAACAAAAACCTTTAAATCCGGCTAGCGCTAGTCAGATGCGCGCCACTCTACGTTATGGAACTTTAGTTGCTAAGCTAACTGAAAACACTACTGCGCATGTTTCATCACTTCCTTCAATGGGGAAAAGCGCCGGTTGCCTAACTTGTCATATCTATAAATGTTAAAAATAAAAATAAAAAAAAATAAATAAATATCTATAAATGTTTGCTTGATGGCAGCAGCTCTGCACCAGTGACATAGATAAGCGCGACGCAGTGCGTCTGGAAAACAGCTGGGGTGCGTCCCAATAGTCGAAAAATGCAACCTTTCCTCCTCCACTACCACTCTTCTACTCCGTGTCCCGGAAACGGATCTTTGTGTTTTAATCTTACATTACATTACATCTTAATTACGTATTCATGGTTACATATTAATTAATGTCTCGACGCAAACCGCAATGTGAAGTAAATTGTATACTGTATATACAAATACTTGGACTCGATACGTTCAGTTTTGCATACTTCCGGGTAAGAGAGTATTGGTAGTGGGGGAGTGGAGGAAGGGAGGTGGGGAGTGAAGAATATTGGGACGCAGCCCTGGAAACAAAAGAACCAGGAGGCGCAGTTCTAGTGCGATAAGCTTCAAGACTCACATTAAACATATAGAATCGATATAGAAGTTTAAGAAATAACCCGGAGTTTATGTAAGCTATAATGCTTGTGGATTATTAACAATCACCCAACCATGTAATTTTTGTAATTATATTATTATATTCCTTTGTAGGAGCACTATATTAAGCACAATGTATTCAGCTCCTACAGCTGTACGTTCTGTATTTCACATACCAAAATATATTATACATAGTATCATATATATATATATATATATTTGCTTGATGGCAAATATAAAATGATACTCACTTGGCCACTTAACTAATTGAATTATTAAATGGAGCCATTTAATTCATTTTAATGAATTTGTCAGTGTGGAGTCTCTTAATATTTCACTTGAGGGTGTCAGGACTAAGTCAGGGTACTACAGGCTGCCTGTCGTTGATATTTTGGTTTCATTGCTTTCAGAAAAGAAAACGGCCAATCACAAATGTTGCGGAGCAGAAAATTATTAAATACTGTGATCAGGGAGTTGAATATTCTTGTAGCTTATGGGCCTGTGAACATACACTTGTTAAGAGTCCTTTCCGCAGAACCAATTATATTCTAGTGGACAGTTAAAACAGATACTACCCTAATAGATAATGGAACCGAAATTTACCTCTAACTATAAAGGAAGAAATCATGTCTGTCTGTCTGTGTTTCACTTCCAGAAAAGAAGCTATTTGTATATGGTCTATGATAAGAAGTCTGAAAACTAGGAGGATATAATCTGAAGCAGTTAGAGGGTACTGTGACATCATCAGCTGCAGAGGCTGCTAGAGCAAAGATTCTCGAGTTACGAAGATACGAAACTAGAATTTTTTTGCTCTAGCAGACTCTGGCTAGAGTGCATTGGAACATTATCACCTGCTAGAGGGCAGAGAGTACAATGGTTAACATTCCACCATTAATTTCAATGAGACAGAAATTGACTTATAAACTTAAATCTAACTGTAAAGGAATAAATTGTGTCTGTGTGTCTGCTGTCTGTGTTAAACTTAAATCTAACGATAAAGGAATAAATCGTGTCTGCTGTCTGTGTTAAACTTAAATCTAACGATAAAGGAATAAATCGTGTCTGCTGTCTGTGTTAAACTTAAATCTAACTATAAAGGAAGAAATCTTGTCTGTGTGTCTGCATTTCGCTTTGCTCGACAATTGGGCACTGAAGTTGAAATTCGCTTGGTGTATTGCTCAGGACCCAAGGAACTGCAGTGTTGACTGTGAAGTTGATTGAATGAGCAGTTCTCGAGAAAGCTGCAAGCATCAATACCGGGGGCCAAGCAATTGGCCGTTCCAAACAGGCCTGTTTTGTACGGGCAAAAATAACCATCCCCATATTTTCAGAAAATGTATTACAAAGGTTGAAGAAGCTATGCTCCAAAATGTATCTCCCTAAAATCTCTGGAGCATAGATAACTTGTATTATATAGTGGTTGTGGGGGTGGGCCTGTAGTATGGTTTGGATGGTCCCTGAATGGATTTAGATTTCTCATGTTTGAATTTGTACCTGGAAAAAGTTTGGTACACATCGGATGTTGGAAACAATATTGACAGAATTTATCTGAATCCTACCCAGTGAACATGGCAAATATGGATTCCATCAATTAGCATTTTAATCAAAGATGTAATGATATTTCTATAAAATAAAGTTCCCGGGATGCTTATCTAACCTGTTTCTACCTATTCCTACCAGTATTATAAGGTTCTGAGACGTATGGTGTAATCCTGTTACAAATGGTAAAATCGGACTCTCAGTCAAAGCTGAACCAATCAAGGTCCTCGTGCTCTGGGTCCCTGCACTAGACTGTCCCACGTGAGGGAGCCAGTATAGGATTTATCAACATGAGTCTGGTGTGCAATCACTATGGCAGACCAGCTAATCAGTACTATCGTACTGTTTGCTTAGGCACCATGGAGTTTTGGCGGGTGGGGTAAGGGCCAGGGGGTAAGGGCCAGGGGGTAAGGGCCAGGGGGTAAGGGCCAGCTTTGCAGGAGACTGGCTGTCCAGGCCCCCCTGGAACTTGTCTTACAGATGAGCCTCATTTAAACGAGCCTCACTTGTGTGTCTGGGTCCTATTATAAAACACTGTAAATTAGAGAATGGTGGAATTGAGACTACCTCAACTGTGATGTTAATGCATCAGGCACAGCATGTGCGTCTGATCATCAGCAGCTGGGATATCGGCAGGATGGTGTTCCTTAGCTCTTTAGAAAATGCACATAGAATTTATTTTAGCTGGACAAGACACAGACAATGTCACTGAACTTGGCGAGCTGTGTTTAATGTATTCTGCTTAACCAGTGAGGGTCTCCCTGACCAGACTGATGTAATGCTGGCCTATGACAGGAAGTGGTAAGTATAGGGTCTGGTTAATTAGCAGAGTTCACAGCAGAATAGATGGCTATCATTTTTTTTGGTATTGGATATAAGAGGTCAGGTCCATGTGGGTAGTAATTTAACTAGATTCTACTGCGGAATTTTAAGCCATTCAGTCAGATAAATGCTATCTATAGAGTACTTAACCTGGGATGTCATATGGAGTTTTGGTGGGTGTCTGACTCTACACACGTGGTTGCAGAGGGGAACCACATACATTATATTATAATGGTTATAGAAGAAATTATTCGTTTTTTAATTATTAGGATTATCAGTAAGTGAGAAGGGATTAAATCTGGACTCCAACACACTGGAGAAACGTTCAAATGGCTTGTATAATAATCAGCAGAACACCAGAAGTTGTCGTTTTTTATGGCACATGGAATACTAATGCGGTGGACAAAGTACTCAGATGAAAGAAAATGCATGCTCATATTTACAGAATTAGGGATGCAGTCATATCCGATGCAGGAACTGCTCTGCCTTTGAAAGCACATTCAGTGCTTCAAGGCTATTTTAACATTTCTGCACAACACTCGGGTCCAGACAGATTTTACAAGCATACGGTAACGTCACAGCTCACTGCAGGTGGCAGTAGTGTCCCTTCTAGCTTCTAGGCATTGGATCTACCAATGAAATCGAGAGGAGGAAGACAGAACTCTGCGCATGCTCACAACCGGAACGACTCGTCACGTCATTACGTCATCTAAACCTGCAAGTGAAGAGGGGGGAGCGCTTGTTAAAATCCTGTAAGGTACGAAGGCAAGCCCGAAAGAGCCCAGTAGACCAGAGACACCTCGGAACAGGCTGGAATTCTGGAAGCAAAGCCAGCAGAACATAAGGGAGCTAGCCTGCCAGTCACAACTTTCACAGCTGTCCAGTTGGTGATTTAGGAGGCAACGCATTTCTGAGAATCCTGAGACTTGTGAAACCACACGGTATTCCAGACAACCCCCTCCTTAGGAAAACACAGCTAACGTTAACGTTCACCGAAAGGCAGCTCCCCGAACCCCCAACTTCAACTGAAATAACAATGGGGTCCAGAGCTTCGACTTTACTGAGAGAAGAAGAGATTGAAGAAATCAAAAAGGAAACCGGCTGTAAGTTATATTGTACCAGTAACTTCTTGACGAGATGGAACATTAATTCGCAAGCTAGGTGGCTAGCTAACTAGCTAACTGTCTGGCTCGCTCGCTCGCTCGCTGGCTGTGTGAGTTTGGTAACTTGGCTATACTAACGTTAGCTAAACTAGGTTCATACAAATTGGTGTACTTGGTGAACAATCGTAGGCAATATTTATCAAATATTGGAATTTTTAACTTTTCACAATCTCTTAGCTGATTGAAATTTTTTTAGCTACTGATGATGGCCAGCTATTTATGTGAATTAAGCGTAGGGATGACTAGCAATTATCGTATTTTCAGCAAACCTGTGATTAGTTTATTTTATTGACATTTAACCTAATATAACGATAAATAGCACATGCATATTTTGAAGACACACCAGAATCAGTATGTATAAATTAATGTCACGTTAATGTTGCCCAAATCTTCAAAAGAGCCTAATTTCAGCAGGTTGCTTAACTAAGTTAACTAGCTGTCTAAGATTAATTTGCTAGCCTAGCTAGATGTATTGGAATAGATTGATTGAGGGAACTAGGTACTAAACGGTAACTACTGGTTACCTAGATAACGTTGCCATTACGCAGGTGGGGATCTTTTCTAATGGGCCTGTTTAGCTTGTTGGTTTAATGCTAATATGTATGTGACTTAAGACACAAACTCATCAGTTGTTGCACCAACAACTTAGCAATTTTCCAGAGAAAATGGCTTGCCAACGTTGCCAGAATAAAATAAGAGAGCAATTATTGCAAAAATAGTCTAACGAATTAAAAAGTGGCTACTGCTTTGGAGAATTGTGTTATATGGAAATAACGTTTCTTATAAAGTTTATTTAAAAGCCGCTTGTTGCTCAGTAAAAATAAAGATGGTCATGTCCAGATACGTGGCGTTTCCAACCTTAATATGTAAGCTATTATGCCTATGGATTATTAACAATCACCCAGACATGTCATTTTGTAATAATTTTATTGTATTCGTTTGTCGGAGCTCTATATTAAGCATAATGTTTCCAGCTTCTACAGCTGTATGTTCTCTATTTCACATACCAAAATATATTATACATAGTATCATATAGCCTCTCTCTCTCTCTCTCTCTATATATATATATATATATATATATATACATACATACATACACACATACGCATACAGAATAATACATGCAAAGTTGCTCTCTTAATCTTTATAAAATGATACTCACTTGGCCACTTAACTAATTCAATTATTAAATTCAGCCATTTAATTAATTAGAATGAATTTGGCAGTGTGGAGTCTCTAATATTTCACTTGAGGGTGTCAGGACTAAGTCAGTTTCATCGCATTCAGAGAAGAAAATGGCCAATCAAATGTGGCGGAGCAGAAAATGGCCAATCACAAATGTTGCGGAGCAGAAAATGATTAATTACTGTGATCAGTGAGTTGAATATTTTTGTAGCTTATGTGCCTGTGAACATTTGTTAAGAATGAGTTAAAATGCAGTCTTTGCAGATTACTGCTAGCTTTATAAAAGCACTGGATAAGGCCTGCTAAATTAATGTAATGTTCATTTTGATGTCTAATTGATTCTGTCATGCAATTAGGGCAGGAATAGTTACTATTTCCATCTTTTCCTTGTTTTGACAAGTGAACATAAATGCCTTGGTTTGTTCTGTTTCCAAACAGTTTCCATTTGCTTCCAGGCATTGGAAAGTTGGTCAGAGACGAGTACGAATCACATTCATGCTTGAATCGTTGTGTTCTGTGTTCCACTGGAGTGGGTTTGTGTGTGGGGAAAAGTCCACCGGATTTTGCTGTAACGGGTACAGGAAATTACGGAATTCAAACCCGCCAAACATACCAGAGGAATTAGCTTGAACACCTCTTGCATTGTAAAAGAATAAACTATTTAAGTTACTGTGTGATCAGCAGCTTTTGAGTTTGGTCACCGGCTTCCCTTGGCCTGATACTCGGGGCATCATTTTGAATTCCTTTCCATGTGGTTTCTGCTGTAATGTTTTACCTTGGAGTGGCCGTACCCCTAACCCCCCCCCCGGCCATGTTCTTTTGTTCTTCTTTGTTGTTTTTTTAGTGTTGCGCAAGAGCTGATTGGTTGTGCTCTGGTGGTCTAGTGATTTTGCGAGGATCTGAGTGTGAATTCCTGCATTTTCAGCAAGCAGTTTGTGCACCAGTTTGCTAACTTCCAGAACCCTTATCTAAGCAGTGCAATTGTCAATTGGCCCCATTTTCCTGTAATTTTCCTGCTCCTTGAGGTTTTCTTGAGTGTTACAGCAGTTATTTTAATCCTGGTAACTTGTCACGAGGATTATTTTCTGCTGTGTGTGTTGTCTACTATTAACTTTGCGCACATACCTGTGGTTATGTTTTGCAATGCGCATGTGCTCAAAGTTGTGTGCTTTCAATATTTCCCAGTAAAATTGCTACTCTTGTCACCGGACTGGCCCGTTTAATTGTACGGCTGAACGTGAACTACCACCTACAGCTAGAGCAAAGTGACAAATCGCTCGAAATAATAACTGGCCTCCGTAAATGCGCTGCCCGTCATTTATATGAGCTTAATGCGCCGCCACGCTTCACAAGCGTCTGAAAAAAGGTCTGTCAAAGTATGTCGCCATGTCGCAGGAAATGACTTGAGTGTTGAAATGCAAATCCACAGAAAATATGAGGGCCTGTCAGTTCAAGGATTTTACTCAGCACTGCCTGCAATGTACCAAACCCTTATCTGTGTGTGTCTCTGTCCCCCCAGTTTCACACAGTCAGATCACCCGACTCTACAGCCGTTTCACAAGTCTGGACAAAGGGGAGAACGGCACGCTCAGGTACACCCCCCACACATACAAGCACACACACACAAACAGCATATACATGCACACAGAGAGATGCCAATCCTTCTGCTAGAAAATAACACTGATCTCAGTCTCTTGACCAATGAATTATATTTTTCAGAATTTCTTTCAAGTCACTAAATCGCAAAGCGCTGTATGGGCTTTTCAAATATGGAGCTGTATTGTACAAGATGACTGATTAAAAATAATAAACATATATATGACTGCATCACATGCTGATATGAAAACACACTACCTGTTCTATGTTGTGACTGTACAGGCTGTCACCTTTCGGTGAGTTAATATATGCTGCTGAAACCTCTGCAATTCATCTTCTGTGCACACATACCTGTACTGTATCTTTCTTATATACCTGTTCTTATACCTGTTCATACACCTGTTCTTATCAATATTCCCCTGTCATTTTCATTGATTGTTGTCGTGGTGCCTGTTAAAATTCCGAGTAGATGTGAAAAGCATATCAGTGCTCTCCATTATTTTTGTGACTGGCTGGATTCTGTCTTTAAAACCTTTTTATTTTCAGAAAGTATAAAATAGAACGTTTCAACATTTCCTATTTGCTAAGCTTTGGTACATTTTTGTGTTATTTTGTTCATGGTCACCTTTGCCAGCCTGTTGAAAGGTTGCACTTTTGTGTGAATGGTTAACCTGGAAAAAGTATTACACATCAACCAATGGGTTGGAGAGGTGTATCACTGTGTTGGTGACTTGAGTGTGATCTCACAATGTTATTTAAAGCAGCGGTTTTGTGTTGAACGCAGGCTCTGGCCTGTACACGGCACAAAGACAGCTGCACCTCTTGCTTGCATAGCTTTGTCCTTGGCTGCTCAGTAACGTGTGTTGCTCTTTTCTAACCTCACACTGGCTCTCGTAGTTTCCTAACCTCACACTGGCTCTCGTAGTTTCCTAACCTCACACTGGCTCTCGTAGTTTCCTAACCTCACACTGGCTCTCGTAGTTTCCTAACCTCACACTGGCTCTCGTAGTTAATCTGGATTTGCCCGTCTGTTGTATGTGTGTTCATGAAAATCATCATTTTAATCTGTTTGTAGTCGAACCAGAATGCGAAAAGCCGATGTACTGTTTTGGCTTTGCTTCAAAGTCTGGTTTTGATTGAACTTAGTGCTTTACCTCCAACCTCTATTCAGTGTAGTAGACGTGTTGAATAAAGGACAGACAGGTCTTTGTTTTGAGTCACAACAGACTCTACCTGGATTCTACCTGGCGACTGAAACGGGCGACGCCTATACCACTTGAACGCGCACGAGCAGCGCTGCATTATTCCCGTACAATACAAGCAGCGCGGTTTGCACCGTCCTTTCTCTGGGGTGGGAAAGTTGTGTAAGAGTCGGCCGATGCGATTGCACTTTCTCCCGCTTCCCTCAAGGTGACTCTAATTAATCATGCGTCAGTTGCCACAACAGATGGCGGGAATGCTGGTTCCGCGTAGCCACATTTCTCCAGTCTGTGACGCGTCAGGGTCTCAAGATTCGTAGTATTGACCAGTCTTCACTTTGCTGTTTCCTTCAGCAACTGGAGCAAGTACACACACACACGCACGCACGCACGCACGCACGCACACACACACACACACACACACACACTCACACACACTCACACTCACACTCACATTCACACTCCTCTGCTTACTGTTGGGTGAAAGTTCATAATTTAGAAATTCTTCCTTTGTGAAACATGGAGTCATTTCAGGCAGCAATGTTGGCCATGTCGGACGCATTCATTTCCCCTGTTGTTTGTCATTGGTTTTATTTTTATTCTGTCATTGTAATTAAAAATAAACACCCTACACTGTCATAGCCAGGGCATACTACTGGATATAATGTATACTAAATATAGTAAATGAATAAATATATGGTCAGTAAAATGTTGTACAGGCATTCGTCATAACTGTTAATGTCATGGTAATATATTAACAGCTTATTTTATAACTATTATTTCATATTTTCCTCAAGTATTGCAGAATACATGCAAATTCTAGATGCTTGATATCAGGTGCAAACTTTGACTGTTTTTTTGTTTTTTTTCCTTTCTTCAGTCGAGAGGATTTCCAGAGGATCCCAGAGTTGGCCATTAATCCTCTGGGTGACAGGATCATCAATGCCTTCTTTCCGGAGGGGTAAATAATATGCACTCTTTATCCTCTTAGGGTTCTGCCTCTAGAGTAGGGCTGCAGAACGTGAGCGTCTCATTCAGGATGCCGTGCCCAGTTCTGCTCTTAATGGTTTAATTAGCCCACTCGTTTAATTGATATTGAGTTTTCGATGGTTATGATGAGCTACAGCTGCATGCCAAACGCATATAATGTTAAGAAGGTTCTTCAGTGGTCATGTATCAGTCAGCCGACATTAGTGCTTACAGCTCTTTAGAATATTAAACCAGAATAACCTTATAATAATAAACAAAAAGCAGCATGTACCCCAGCCCTCTATGGAGTTATGCATCTCTGCTCTCGAACCCTGAGCTGCTCTGCTGCGTAGGCCTGTTAAACTGTAACGGAACTAGTGCACACGACCATGCTGTGGTGAGGCGTTCACTTCTCAAAACAACTTCCTCTGTCTCTTGTGAGGACTGCTAAAGATTCATCGACGCTTGCTAACAGACGGGAACCTGCGTCGGGTCCAGTTTATCATTATGGCACACGCAAACGTCACTGTGTTATTCATTGAGCGATGTTCGGTGCAAACGTCACTGTGTTATTCATTGAGCGATGTTCGGTGCAAACGTCACTGTGTTATTCATTGAGCGATGTTCGGTGCAAACGTCACTTCAGTGTTTCCCTGACCCTGCATCATAATTTACCTTTTTCTTACTTGTGAACCAATCTGCTTATTTTGACAAAATGTGGCATGAATGCTATGTACGTGATCAGTAAGATTTATTAAATAGAGATTTGAGCTATAACAAGTTATTAGTAATATTACTGGGGGCGGCTGTGGCTCAGGAGGTAGAGCGGGTCGTCCGCTGATCGCAGGGTTGGCGGTTCGAACCCCGGCTCCTCCTGTCCACATGTCGAAGTGTCCTTGGGCAAGACACTGAACCCCAAATTGCTCCCAATGAGCAGGCTAGCACCTTGCATGGCAGCTGCCGCCATTGGTGTGTGAATGTGTGTGTGAGAAAGGCGCTATATAAGTGCAGTCCATTTACCATTTACCATTTAATTTCAGTAACGAGTAATATAACAAATTACCATTCAAATGTAAGTAATAATATTCTAGTTACTAATCTAAGAAAAGATTTGTTACTTACATTACTTTATCACCATCTAGTGGGAAAAAAAACATTGGTAATAATCACAAGACCGACCATACTGATCCATAAAAACGTAGACTGAAATGCATGGCAACGTCGCTGTCTCAGTCACTCGGCAGTTGTATTTGATTACGGGCTATTTTATAGCGAGGCCCTTTGGGCTGAACACACATGAGATCACACAGAGCATGGCCAGCACTGGCAGTGGGTAAACGGGGATGATACAAGGAGGGAATTCAATTAAATTCAAGAAACTATGCGTATCATTCACAAACTGAAGGAGATTTAAAATGGAGTTTGCATAGCTCTTCAACTCTCAAATGAATCGTCGTCGTCTCTATCGCTCAACTTTCACAATATGATTTTTATTTTACTTTGCTGCAGCGTTTATTAAGCCATGTTCTGAGCCATGACAGAAACGTTCATTCGGCTATGTTGTTACCAACTTTGCTGTAAGTCTACATAACATCTTCTTGTTAATGAGGGTCTGTTATTCTGATTTGCTTGTGTTGGTATGTTCCTATAATGTTGGCATTGTTTGGGCTATAAATTGTAAAGTCGCTTCTAATACAGCCCTGTTCTTAAATGTTGTGTTACTGATGTCGCTAATGGAAAAGTAATATAAAAGTAGTGTAACAAATTATATTTCTCACTGAGTAATATGTAATGTATTTCGTTTCTTTTGGAAGTAGTAACGAGTAGTGTCTGTGTAGTATATTACTTTTTTAAAGTAACAAGCCCAACTCTGGCTACCCTACACCAGTGAGTTTAAATGTTGCACTTAAATACACGTAAAGGCTAGTAGTTAATGGGTCAAAACTATATTAGTCCACATGTGTCAAAGACGCGGTTATATTTTTTTACGTTCATCTTTGTAGACTACTCGGAAATAAAGGCAAGCAGCCTCTGTAACCAGTTTAATCTGTTCTGTGAACGTCACTCTTCTCTAATAGGGGAGTTTGGGACTGTTTGGGGGAAAATGTCCATTTCCTGAAATGCTCATTTAATGTGACAAACTTGGTAGTCTGTTGGGTTTCCGGTAACTGTTGGGTTGGGTTTTCTTCAGTAACACTACGGGATGATATTTAGTGAGATAACAATCTATATCTATCTATATCTATCTATATCTATCTATATCTATCGATCACGCAAACGATTCCTCATTATTGTTTTTCATTCAATGGGAAAGGTCTACAACATCTTAAGTACTTTTTATGGTCGACTAAATTTTCCCCCCCGTGTAATTTACAGTTGTTTTAGTTATAGGTTTTGAAAGGCTGTAGTGCGGTTAACTTATTTTTGAAACGTAGGTCACTTGTCTGAAATAACATTTTGGTCATGTCATTAAATTTCCCCCCAAAAAACACAAAAGAACCCAATGTCTCGGCGACATAAATTTAGCGGAGGCTTTTAATGGCTTTGTGATGTTGCTGCTCTCCCCAGTGTGGTTTGGAGAAGATTGTAAAGGGTTGTAATTGCATACGGTCATTTTGCTGAGCCTGTGAGAGAGAGTACCGTGGAACAGGCTTTTACTTTCCTATCGCTTTTGCCTCGTCACTGTTATTAGAATAGCAGTGTGCCATTTACCAGCCACCGTGTTATTCATCCCAGAATTACACAACTTGTGTTCACTCACACTAAATGAGTAATATGAAGAGTGTTTTATCAGCAGGGTGAGGGAGGTGTGATTCATTTTATCTGAAGCAGGAATCGGCTAATCCACTAATCCCCTTGGGTTGCTTCCATAATAACAACACGTGGGGGGGCACTTTCAATGCTAAGGATTGAGAGAGGAGTTGATGTAGAAACGTTCTTGGGTTGTTCTCCTTGGGTTGTAGGGATGTTTGTGTGCGTCCATTTGCGCACATATAGATTATTGTGTCGTGTGTCTCAGGGATGACCAGGTGAACTTCCGGGGATTAATGCGGATGTTGGCGCACTAGATTATTGTGTCGTGTGTCTCAGGGATGACCAGGTGAACTTCCGGGGATTCATGCGGATGTTGGCGCATTTCCGGCCGGTCGAGGACAACGAGAAGAACAAGGACCCCGCTGGCAGCGAGCCTCTGAACAGCAGAACCAACAAGCTGCTGTGTGAGTCAGTGCACTGCCCGACCCCGACCCGGCCATGTTTACTGTAACACTCTGCTCTGTGACTCAATGCACTGCTGTAACACTGCTCTGTGACTCAGTGCACTGCTGTAACACTCTGCTCTGTGACTCAGTGCACTCCCCGACCCGGCCATGTTTACTGTAACGCTCTGCTCTGTGACTCAGTGCACTGCTGTAACACTCTGCTCTGTGACTCAGTGCACTGCTGTAACACTCTGCTCTGTGACTCAGTGCACTGCCCGACCCCAACCCGGCCATGTTTACTGTAACACTCTCCTCTGTGACTCAGTGCACTGCTGTAACACTCTGCTCTGTGACTCAGTGCACTGCCCGACCCCAACCCGGCCATGTTTACTGTAACACTCTCCTCTGTGACTCAGTGCACTGCTGTAACACTCTGCTCTGTGACTCAGTGGACTGCCCGACCCCAAACCCGGCCATGTTTACTGTAACACTCTCCTCTGTGACTCAGTGCACTGCTGTAACACTCTGCTCTGTGACTCAGTGCACTGCCAGACCCAGCCATGTTTTCTGTAACACTCTGCTCTGTGACTCAGTGCACTGCTGTAACACTCTGCTCTGTGACTCAGTGCACTGCTGTAACACTCTGCTCTGTGACTCAGTGCACTGCTGTAACACTCTGCTCTGTGACTCAGTGCACTGCTGTAACACTCTGCTCTGTGACTCTGCACTGCCAGACTCGGCCATGTTTTCTGTAACTCTCTGCTCTGTGTGAAGAACTGGAAATGATTGTAATCGTGGTCACGTTGTTCCACAGAAGAGTAACATCAATCATCTGAAGAATGTTTGCTGCAAAATTAAATTTTTTATTCAATAGTTTACAATCTTTATCGTATGTTACGAGCGTCAATAGTCTGTTTTGTGTCAGGTTATTGATTAGTTCTCTCCCTGTTCTGTAGTTGCTTTCCGGCTGTATGACCTGGACAGAGATGATAAAATCTCACGGGATGAGCTTCTGCAGGTGAGTCCTCTTCGCACTGCTAACGGTCGTGACTGGTTCTAACCAGAACATTTTTGGTGGGAAACGGGGAAACCTCAACGCAATTAGCGTAAGTCTAAACGGGTTTCAGACGGGGTTGCTGCAGTCCTCATAAATACATGTTTTCAGTGTTTACACAACAATTTTACAAAACCGCCGTGTGCTCTCTGATGAAACGCATTCTGCTGGCTGCTGCTTCTGTCTCCCCCGCAGTGTCTCTGAGGTAGAATCACGCGCTGGCTGCGTTTTAACAGGATGAGCCGCTCACGTAGCCTGTAATTTATGGATTCTGAAACTCAGGAACAGCTGTACTGAAAATAGAGCCTCTGATGGGCGATTCCTCTCCTTGCTTGTCCACCTGCGAAGACGTTTCAGAGTTAAGCGTGCGGAGTCTGTCAGCAGAACAACGTCTTTCACTGATTAAGGCGCTGTGCTGAAACTAGAAACTTTCATCCCCATTCTTGCATGAAAGCTGTTAGATGAGAAGTACAGATCTTGTATGAATTCCCTTGAAGATTTTGTATGGGATATACTGTATGAATTCTATGAAAGTTGGGAGGGGGCGGGGTAAAAAAAGACGATACTTCTATTTGGCCTGCACGATCACTGTGAGGAAACGGGTTTGAGGAACTGACTGAAGTTGTGAATTCTGCAGTCTCACTCTCTTCTATTGAAACAGGCTTGGGCATTGTTGCGCAAAAACGCAATAACGGTTTGGTTACACCCTGGGGTTAGGTCAGAGCCGTAGATGCGCTCTGCTTAGATCATCAGGCTGCATTTAGAAGGCAGCACTTATAGGATTGCGTTGTGGGCTGCCCTTGCCGAGTTAAATTATTCGTGACTTGTCCCGCGGAACCCTCGCTCGGGAGGAACGTGGGGACGTGTGTTCGTCAGAGCGGTGTCCGACTCTGTTGCTGCTTTTGAGAGTTTGGTTTATTCTCATCCGAAACGGGTCCTGTCCAGTCTCGCTCCTGCCGTGTGGTAACTGTTGCTGGAAGGCGCGTGGTAGCAGGAAGTCATGAGCAGGAAGTGCATTTATTTTTCTAAAGCTGTGATTCCTTCGCGGCTTTCCCCCCCATCTTGGGAGGCTCTTGTATGAGGGGGACTGTAATTCCACTGAACTCTGAGTCATCAGTCATATGAGCTGGAATTAACTCCTGCATGTTCCTGTACCCACCTGTTTGGCTCTGGCTATCATCATCATACATCGCTCTGACTTGGTGCCATCGTATTTGTCCCTAGGCATTGTCACTGTTACTCAACACTGCAGTTGAGTCAGACTTGATATTTGCAACCAAAGAGTGAAGGCATCAATCTGTCTGATTTATGTTTGGGAAAACATTTACAGTGTGCCACAAGGAAATAAGATGTATGTGCAAACGTATACAGTAAAGGACTGGTATTCAGAACAGCACGTGCTGTAGTGATTTTTCTGTTTTATAGGCTTTTGCCGTACACACCGTACGCACCGTACAAACCTAGCCTTTACATTATTTCTTCTCAGGTCCTCAGAATGATGGTTGGTGTGAACATCTCGGACGAGCAGCTGGGCAGCATCGCTGACCGAACTATCCAGGAGGCTGACCAGAACGGGGACAACGCCATTTCCTTCACTGAATTCATAAAGGTGGGACGAGCAAGTTATTTCCTTGTATAAACAGGACAGTCTCTTTTGAGAGAGGTGTCTTATTTAAGTATACACTTTTTTCTTTTTGTGGAAATTGTAGCCGCCACATAGAACATGTTTTGCTGTGTCTGCATGAGTATTGAGCAAATTTAGTTCCAAAACTAAACAAACAGAAAATGTGTTACAAATGCTCTACGATTCACAAACAAGCACAGTGTGTTTTGCAAATTAAAAACACCATTATCAAACAAACTGAATTTGCTTTTCAAATACAAAACGTGCCTATCAAACAAATACAGGACAGTTTTCTAATACAAAACACTTAACAAACAAAACACAGCATGTTTTACAAGTACAAAAAAAATGTTATCTTCCATTTGTGAATCATGTGACTTTTGGCACATTAGGGAGCTAATTTAGTGCCAAAACCAAACAAACAGAATTTGAAAGGCACGTTTTGTGTTGGCAAATTAATTCTTTGGATTTTTTAATTTGCAAAACACAATGTGCTTGTTTGCAAATCGTAGGGCATTTTAAAAATGTTTTAAAAAAAGTTTTGGCACTAAATTAGCTCCGTACATGAGCGCCGATTGACTGCTAGTGCTGCATCCAAGGGGGTCAGCTTTTGGCTCTCAACCTCAGCATTGGATATAACGTCGCCCTCTGCTGGTATCTATGATTTGCGCTGTACACTGACAGTGTTAATGGTGTACTCTAAGGGTGTATCTGATACTGACAGTGTTAATGGTGTACTCTAAGGGTGTATCTGATAGACTGACAGTGTTAATGGTGTACTCTAAGGGTGTATCTGATAGACTGACAGTGTTAATGGTGTACTCTAAGGGTGTATCTGATAGACTGACAGTGTTAATGGTGTACTCTAAGGGTGTATCTGATAGACTGACAGTGTTAATGGTGTACTCTAAGGGTGTATCTGATAGACTGACAGTGTTAATGGTGTACTCTAAGGGTGTATCTGATATACTGACAGTGTTCATGGTGTACTCTAAGGGTGTATCTGATATACTGACAGTGTTCATGGTGTACTCTAAGGGTGTATCTGATATACTGACAGTGTTCATGGTGTACTCTAAGGGTGTATCTGATAGACTGACAGTGTTAATGGTGTACTCTAAGGGTGTATCTGATAGACTGACAGTGTTAATGGTGTACTCTAAGGGTGTATCTGATAGACTGACAGTGTTAATGGTGTACTCTAAGGGTGTATCTGATAGACTGACAGTGTTAATGGTGTACTCTAAGGGTGTATCTGATATACTGACAGTGTTAATGGTGTACTCTAAGGGTGTATCTGATATACTGACAGTGTTCATGGTGTACTCTAAGGGTGTATCTGATAGACTGACAGTGTTAATGGTGTACTCTAAGGGTGTATCTGATAGACTGACAGTGTTAATGGTGTACTCTAAGGGTGTATCTGATATACTGACAGTGTTCATGGTGTACTCTAAGGGTGTATCTGATATACTGACAGTGTTCATGGTGTACTCTAAGGGTGTATCTGATATACTGACAGTGTTCATGGTGTACTCTAAGGGTGTATCTGATAGACTGACAGTGTTAATGGTGTACTCTAAGGGTGTATCTGATAGACTGACAGTGTTAATGGTGTACTCTAAGGGTGTATCTGATATACTGACAGTGTTAATGGTGTACTCTAAGGGTGTATTTGATATATTGACAGTGTTAATGGTGTACTCTAAGGGTGTATCTGATTGACTGACAGTGTTAATGGTGTACTCTAAGGGTGTATCTGATAGACTGACAGTGTTAATGGTGTACTCTAAGGGTGTATCTGATAGACTGACAGTGTTAATGGTGTACTCTAAGGGTGTATCTGATATACTGACAGTGTTAATGGTGTACTCTAAGGGTGTATCTGATATACTGACAGTGTTAATGGTGTACTCTAAGGGTGTATTTGATATACTGACAGTGTTAATGGTGTACTCTAAGGGTGTATCTGATAGACTGACAGTGTTAATGGTGTACTCTAAGGGTGTATCTGATTGACTGACAGTGTTAATGGTGTACTCTAAGGGTGTATCTGATAGACTGACAGTGTTAATGGTGTACTCTAAGGGTGTATCTGATAGACTGACAGTGTTAATGGTGTACTCTAAGGGTGTATCTGATTGACTGACAGTGTTAATGGTGTACTCTAAGGGTGTATCTGATAGACTGACAGTGTTAATGGTGTACTCTAAGGGTGTATCTGATAGACTGACAGTGTTAATGGTGTGCTCTAAGGGTGTATCTGATAGACTGACAGTGTTAATGGTGTGCTCTAAGGGTGTATCTGATAGACTGACAGTGTTAATGGTGTGCTCTAAGGGTGTATCTGATAGACTGACAGTGTTAATGGTGTACTCTAAGGGTGTATCTGATAGACTGACAGTGTTCATGGTGTACTCTAGGGGTGTATCTGATATACTGACAGTGTTCATGGTGTACTCTAAGGGTGTATCTGATATACTGACAGTGTTCATGGTGTACTCTAAGGGTGTATCTGATATACTGACAGTGTTCATGGTGTACTCTAAGGGTGTATCTGATATACTGACAGTGTTCATGGTGTACTCTAAGGGTGTATCTGATAGACTGACAGTGTTAATGGTGTGCTCTAAGGGTGTATCTGATAGACTGACAGTGTTAATGGTGTACTCTAAGGGTGTATCTGATAGACTGACAGTGTTAATGGTGTGCTCTAAGGGTGTATCTGATAGACTGACAGTGTTAATGGTGTACTCTAAGGGTGTATCTGATAGACTGACAGTGTTAATGGTGTACTCTAAGGGTGTATCTGATAGACTGACAGTGTTAATGGTGTGCTGTTCACAGGTGTTGGAGAAGGTGGACGTGGAGCAGAAGATGAGCATTCGCTTCTTGCATTAGAGAGGTGCAGTGCCTCATGGGATACTCCCAAGTGGAGAGGCCCCATCTCCTACTGGAACAAGACCAACCCCCCTCCCCCCTCCCCCCTCCACTCTCAGGGGAAGGGGGGTGGCGAGCTTTACCACACATGCTTTCAGACCAAGAAAATGGTAGATAATGTTGGGTCTCTTTTTGTTTGTGTTTTTAATAACTGACTTTCTGTACAGTTGTGCAAAACAAAGGGAATAATTTGCGTGCCTTGGAATGTTTCATATTGTCACATTGGTGATCCCCAGAAGTGGAAGCTTTCCAAAAGGTGACTGCCATTCCAGGAGAATGCAGTTTTGCTGTCAGCAGATATGGTTACTTTTAAATGGAGGGCTATAAGATGGTAACTTTCAGATTTCCTTTATTCTTAGACTGTGGGATGTAGGTAATAATGGAATATATATACCAGTCTCACTGCTAAGTGTCCTTTTCTCTCAACAAGCTATTTTACTGTGATTCTCTAAATTCTAAAATGTACATCTGTCTCAGTGACTGCTGATTACTCGTAAAAAGTCCTTAGAATTATAAATGGTAAATGTTTTTGATCGAGTTGGCTAGCCTGCTAGTTGAATACCTATATAGAACAACTGGCCTTAAAACTGCAGCTAGAAAGCTATACATTTTACAGTGAGCTATAGTTGGAACTACAAAAAGAAGATTAAACCACATTCCTGTTTGAATATGCATGAGGGTGGATTACTCGGGAACCCCTTCAAGTTTCTTTTTTTGTAAATGATGTATGCTTTTGGGGGAATCATAGTACATTTTCACTATGGAAACGGATGTGCAAACCCTCAATCCCACAGTTTCAAGAATCTCAATGTTAAAACAACAAAGCTTTTAGAAACTTTGATTTGACTTGCTTGGCGCTGCCACCTGTTATTTAGAACATTAGGCGTAAGTAATGGGTCCATGAAATCAGGCTGCCAGAAAACATTTTAAATTTATAATTAAACAAAACTCTACCAAAACTTTATCAGTCCCAGGTGGGAGGATCGTGGTCGCTGTTGAATCAGTAGTCATTAGTATTATTAAATAATGATTACAAAAGTAAAATGGTGTGTTAGGCTTTCTGATTGGACGTTAGCCACACCTCGTGGCTCCAGAAATGACATGAAACTACAAGAACTGTTCTGGCATTGCACCATGGTGACTTCACTGATTCATTTATTGTGCGCTGTTGACTTCCAGCATCTGACCTTAGATTTGCTACTACTACTAGGGGATTCGTGACCATTTTCATGCATTGTGCAGATAATCCTCCTACTTCCTCATTGAGCAAACTGATGCACACTGGGATCTGTAGGCTCTGGGCTTTATTTTTTTATTTTTTTTGCCATCTTCTTTTTCCATCATCAATGCATTATAAGTAATTTATTTGAGATTGGTCTCTGTGCCTCGAGCTGTAATCATTTGAACTCACTCCACTCTCGTTGCATTCCAAAACAAACGTATTCGCTTCAGCTGTTTGCCGATTGTGGACAAAACTATCCCTTCCTGGTCTTCACACAGGTGCCATGTAGTTTTACTGTGGCTCGTTAGTACAAGGACACTGATCAACACCTTGATGATTAAATCGCAGGTTAACAATGCCAGTCGACTCAAATTAACATCCCGTTTTCTACTCGGAGGTCCGCACGTGTGGTAGCGCTGACCTCCAGGTTCATGCGATGTTCACAGCCTCTGGTGATTTGTTGGGACAGTCACCGTGTTCTGGGCAACAACGGTATCACCCAGTCTAGCATGTGAGACCAATTTATCTCCGATTGTAATCAATCATGGTACAATTAATTGTAATTAAGAGTGAAAGCTGTGTCAATGTTAAGAATATATTATATAAATTTGTTTTTTATGATTATATTATAGGCTTGTTTAGTTGTAGATACTTTTAACATGGGCATATTGGGGTTTAGTTTCTTTGTGTGTATATAGCTGAGTGAACAACCAGAAAATAAAAATGTATGACCGTTATAAGTCTTAAAAAATTTGATTGTCTCCATTGTTGATGATGACAGATGTTTTAAGAACGGCCAGCTGCACTGTTGAGTATTTTTATCAATCAAAATGTGATCATTACAGAGAAGGTGGATACTAATCTTTGAACTTTATTCTGTGAAATGTTATGAAAAAAATGCCCATGCATATAGATATAATTGAACTAAAAATAAAGTGCCATGCTTGCTAAACTCTTTCCTGCTTTGTCATAAACATGGATTCTTGAGTGTTCCAGTTTCTCTTTAAAGACCATCCAAACTTCAGATCATTTTGGACAATGGTGTGAGTTTAGTAATGAGCATACATAATCACTCCTGTATAAGTCATTTGTATTGCCTTTACCAGCAGCAGAAGACATTTTTTATCGCTGTAAAGTTTTAATCATCCAGTCATAGAACTCTTTATAATTTGGTATAAATATGTCATAAACATGTTTCTTTATTGTCATCCCATCTCAGTGCACCAAAGAGAGATTGAATGGCTCCCAATACAATTTTCTAACGTTTGCCAACATTTGCAGACATGACATGACATAGCCTAATTCCCTCCAGCAACAAGAATGCAAGATCCTGCAAGTACATGTGGTTTTATTTTTTCTGTTCCACGTATACAAATCAGTTGTTCGCTATGTACTTTGAACGGCAGTGCCATGACATTGTAGTCTATTTTAGGGACAATGAGGAACTAAAATTCTCCAGGGGAAATGATTGGCTGCAGAGAGTGGCTGCTTCCACCTCAAATGGCCAATATAAAAATGTGTACTGGGGGGTATTCCATAAAGCAGGATTATGCTGTATAATCACTGAGTAAAACCCAAAAACCTCCCAAATCTGGAACATGGGACTGAAGTAAAAAGAGCTGTTCCGGATATTGCTCTGTGCAGTTATCCAGCTAACTCGGTAATCCTGCTTTGTGGAATACCCCCCTGGCCTAAAACATGTACTCATTTACTGGAGCTAACTTTGTTTTGAATATGGTGCAGCTATGACTGAAATAATTATGTAAAGTAGATTTTCATTTTTACTTTGAAACCCATCCACCAAATTATTACCTTGTGTTTTATCTGATTGTTGTACAAAGGTGAAAGGTACTGGCTTTGCTCTCATATGAGTACAGTCTAATTATAGGCTATTATCCTTATTGCATGACAGAACAGTCCAACCTCTTGCAGTGCTTAACATTGCTCTTAAACATCTTGTTTGACTGTCAGCATTTCAGATATGAAAGCAGCTCTACGGTGACAGCTTGGGCTTGCTTGAATATTAAACACCCTTAAAGGGATTGGCTCTCCAAGAGATTGCTCTGAAGGAAAAAAATAATAATACTATCAGCTCTCATTCTCTAAATACATCTCCCTCCATGCATTAACATATTCACACATTCACATCTGTAGCAATTTAACATGAATGCCATTTCTTCTGTTCTGACAATGAAGCAGTGCATTTGAAAATAATGACTATATCCCACATAGACCATTTAAATCCGGGCTTGTAATAAAATGGGTAGTGAGTGTGTGAGCGTGGGAAGCGTCGGACCTGCTAAGCGTCCCGGCCCAAGCGTCACGCTGCCTCGTAGGCACGAATGTATGTTGCTACATAACACAACAAAGGACTGGAGAGGAGTGGCTCGTGAATAGCTTCCACTGTGAATTAATTCACAAACGCTCTCGTTGGGCTTCTACGCTTTAAGAACCCCATGTGACACGACGTTCTAAAATTAACGTGCTGCATCTATAGGCAAATTGCGGACAACAACAACATAAGGTGTATTTCGGCCAAAAATAGTCTTGCGGTTCCAAAGCTAGCGTAATCCAAAACTCGTTATACACTTATTTAATTTTACGAACTCTTTCATGATATTTATCTGAAATTTGATGTGATGATTTGCTACTATGCTATCATTCTCTGGTTAGCGTTTGGAAATTAGTTACATTTGCTCAATAATGGAAATAACTAAAAAGTTTGGATGCGTAATACCAGCAAACGTTTTGCGCACGTTCTATGGACAGCATTCTATTGTAAACATTATTGGTAACATGCTGTACTGCTGCAGTCGATGCATCCTCCTTGACTTTCTGCGACAGCGATCGACTTTGCCTTTCACCTTCGACTGCCTCTGTAGATAAGGTCATTTTCTCGCAGAACTAGACCGCTTCCGTGATACGCACCGGCTGTTAAGTTAGGGAATGCGTCAGAACAGTTCAGCCTTTGGGAGGGTCTATTTGGATGTCTCTTCTCATTTAGTTCTACCAACAGTAACATGGGTTTGCAGGATAGCAAATGGCCAATGACTTTGCAGGCTGTGAATTGAAGGCGTTATTGGACACTTTCCTCTTTTTCCAGTCCACTGTGTAGCTCTGAATAAAATTTCGGGGCGGGCATTTACTCTTGAGTGATGGCGATGTGGCGCAATGGGCACAGAGGACGTGCTTCCACTGAGAGTAGTGCAAGTGCTGCCTCGCCACAATGCGGGTGTAAAATGGCGTAGAAGAGGATGTAGTGCGTTGGGGCAAAGGGAGTACCTGGCGAAGGGGCTCCGATTGCAGGCGAGGTAAGGCGAATAGTACAGTTTTTATCATTGAAAATAGCAATGTTCCTTATTTGTTATGTGGAGTGTCGCCCTCGTCAATGTTGGTGTGATGAGTTTTTGGCTTGTGTTATTTTCTTCATTTTAAAGACTGCACACGTAGGTTAAGCGAATGGAGACGGTGCTTTGTTTACGAGCGCGCACTAAAACGGTACAATGGATCACGTGATTAAGTAACGCTGGTGAATGCCAGCACAGGACTGTTGTTCCAACTGATCAGTGTTCTGATACCCATTCGAAAATGATATTCACACACCATCTTAGGCGGTTAGCTATAGTAAATTACCTCTAAAATTTATGTTGTATTAAAGTATCCCGACACATTATTTAAAATTTTAAAAAGAAAAGACATAGGCTACACATGCAGTGCAAATGCAGAAGATGTTTTATAAGTTATTAACCAGTCAAGTTAGTCGTAAAATCGTCTGGTCCCAAGATACTAATCGGAAAGCTTGTAACAGTATCGGCTGGTTGGCTAATATAATTTGGTCTTTGTGGCTACATGTAACAAAAACAGGAATTCTCAACTCAGTTGTTATAGAAATCCTTACCAGCTCAACTAGAGGGCAGTATTAGCTATTTTCCCAAGGACTATGAGACCAATATACTGTACGCCTGCTGTGTATTGTTAAAATGCTCATTTTATCTCCTGCATTAAGGCAACCGTAGCGTGCCTAGGCCATTGTACCAGGCCAAAATAAGCAATAATTGGCATATTCGTAATCATCCAGTGAAATTCCGGCAGTATGTAGACTACTTGTAAAATAGGAATTCTAAGCAAATAGCCTAGACAATAAGGACATTGTTATCTCAATTGAGCTTACTGTTGCCAATGGTGATTGAGTCAGCTCGATATGATCTGAAATATTAACATTGAAAGCATGCATCTAGGCTATATGTATATTTCTTTTTCATTCATGTCTTAGTGAACAACAGCCTTTTACGGTGCGTTGGGTCATTCAAATCCTTATGTGCTGTTTTCTTTTAGAAAAATCCAGCCTTAACTGCCACTGTTGTACCAACAAGATGAGACAGCCTCAGAACATGGACCCTCCACACCCATCACATTTTCTAAAGAAAATGAGCTGGAAGTAACTTGACAAGGTTGGTGTAAAATTGTGCACAGTGGACCAGTATTCAAACAAAGGCTTTTCAACTGAAAACTCAAATTAACTAACTAAATTCAAACATATTTTGAATAAGAGCAGTGAAATGGATGTGCCTGTTTTGTTTAGCGTTTCTCAAGTTATAATCCATTCTCTTGTTGTAGATGCGAAGCGAGTCGCAGCTGGTGTCGAGCAAAACGTCCTCTCCAAATACCCTGAGAGACAAAACTGTGTGCCTCTGCGAAGGTCCCAAACTGGACAGATGGGGTTTGGGAGGTCAGTGACGAGAGCCCCTGTGGTCATTAGCAACCGGGAGGCTCTAGGATCAGAGTCTCGTCCTTCACCCCTCTACCCAAAGAAGAAACGTGCTCCTAGTGCTAAAGATCTGTGCACTGATCACAGCCTGGGCTGAAGCAGAAAGGCCCCCACGCCCTTCCCCTTCAATATGCATTCCTGTTTCTCCTGCCTCTCAAAAGTCTCCTTTGCCCTCTTCATTTATGACATCATAAACTAGTAAAAATCCGTTATTGCTCCTGTTCAAAGATAATCCATTATGACATCACTACAGATTAAGTGACAACAAAGTAATTTTCAGAAATTAGACAGAACTCTTGCTCTTTGGCTATCAAATTGTTTGCTGTTGGTGGTCACTTCTTCATCATGATATAATTAGAAGCTATCTGTGATTAAACTGTCTAACCATATCAAATTAATATGTCATTTAGAAGTAGGTTTAACCCTGCATCGTACTCCTTGTGCCTATCGTAAAACCCAACAGGCATGTCAGTCCAGCTGTCCACAATCACAAGGCAATGTGCTGGTGGTGAAAACAAAAAATGGTGTAGAAGGAGATTACCATATTTGTCTTAATTTTCTGCTTGAATCTCATTGAGAAAATGGCATAGAACCCATTATATCGAAGACCAGTCACTGTCCTTTGTGAGCAAATTAGTTTTGAAGGCTGTTTGATGAGGAGGTACGAGGAAAGAAAGGCCTGATTTCACTATTGTTCTGTCAATGTTGGTCTAGCGTATGATCGTAGCTTTATTTGCTTGTATTTACTTCTTATTTTACCTGTGTATTTCATCCATTCTTCACTATTATCATTTCATCCCATATAGCTAATGTAAGGGGTATGCATTGCATGAGCCGAGTAGACATTTTGAGTTAAAAGTTTGCGGTGGGATTGAGAGACATCTTAACGTCTCATTGAAGTTGTGTGTTAAGTTTTCCCTGCCCACGGGATAGCTACTTCACCAGCGTGGGATGGCCTGGAGGTGAAGTAATAGTCTTTTCTTTCAGCGGAATTGTGCAATACATAATTTCTCCCTTTTTTTCCCCCCTCTTCCTGTTGCTGTTATAAATATGTAAAAAAAAAGAAGAGATAATTGTGAAACAAGTGACAAGTTGTTTTGAAACAACAAAATCACCAACGTCTTCCATTAAAAGATGTATAGTCCCATACGCATTAGCTTACTAGTAGTACAGTAGTGCCAACATAACTGGCCATGCATGAAAAGTAGTGATGCATGCTGAATACAGTAATTATAGTAATATTTTATAATTGTAAAAAGTGAAAATATAGAGGCTCCCCTCTGACCGAGCTTAGTTACTAACCAGGATAGAGCGTCCTTTCTCACAGCAGTCTGAGACTAGATTAAGGAGTGAATCCATAAATTATAGGCCTTGATTAGACTACTTAAAATTAACAATAGAGAGCTGGGTCTTTGCCAGAGTAAACTTGGCTATTGCGTTTGTGTCCATCTTGTGTCCCACTGTAATTTATAAAAGGATTTGGACACGTGGTATCCCCGAGCATCTATCTGTATGGATAAATGACAGTTCCTTTGTTGCTGTAATTTATTAGCCAAAATGCATCACATTCATTCATTGTTTTTTTTAAAATTCTCAACTTTTTTTGTATTTTGTAACAATATTATTTTGTAATGTTTAAATACTGTGTAAGACCCCTTAACTCTCATTCCTTAGGGTGTGACACCATTCATTATAGAAAAACGCTTTGCCTTTATTGATAGTTTGAGACAAGGGGACACAGTGTGTGCGTCAATCAAGACAAATTATGTAAAACTGTAGCAAAGATGTTCAATCATCAATCGATCAATTGTAATTTTTTTTGTCAGAAAGTGGTGACATTCCTTTGACTTGAGACATCTCATCTCCCCTCAGAGCACCATGTATGCATTTTTACCCAGAATGCTTTAGTAGAGATGGAAAGCTGTTTCCCCACTTGATATTAACATGTTGGAAATGTAAAAGCTTTATTCATTATGAAATGGGGGATTTCAGACATGATGGGGGATGTGTCTCCTGTGTAAGGCACACTGCTGATGACTACTGGTAAACTGTAGCTTCAAATTAGCATTGTAGCGATAGGCATAGAGTGTAGAGTAGTGTTGAAGTCATTAAGAGAAAAAAACCTATACTGTAATGTAGATAAATACCTCAAGGTTTGGAATGCAGAACATCTCGTTAGGATATCTCTAATGCAAATTAAGCCATAATACATACATATACAGGCCTATATATACATATATAGAGTTATTTAGAACTTTAGAAGCAATAAAAATGTTATGCATGATTTTAGTGCCAGGATGGTTGTGGCACCTCATAGCACACTGTAGTTGTGGTTGAATTTTTGTAGGCAGGCAACTGCTTTGTGTATATCTGACTTTACAATAGATGGGGGTATGGAAAACTCAGAAGGGGAGGTATAGGGGATTATGTGCCAATTGTTAACGGACACTTTTTCTTTTGTGCCGTCTTTTGACAGACCACATTATTCCAGCAAATGAACTTGCACAATGATTTCACCGTAGACTTACGAACATGAGAAAGATTCCTTGAATATGGAAATGTAATGATCCTGGGTGAATAGTGCGACATCTGTTAAAACATTTGTAACAGTGGGTGGATTTCGATAACCTTGCTAGTTTTTCATTTATGTGTTGCATTATTAAACAAAAGCAAAAGTGTGTAGCGGGAGTGCAGCCCTTATATCTTACATTGAGGGGCTATTCAACAGTACACACTCACAGAAGTTTTCATGAAATTCCAGCTTGGCATACCGTTAGGATGGATCTAGAGAGAACAGAACGTTCTGGTGTTTAATGCATGTTTACATGGCTAAATGTTGTTTAGCTGGATGAAACTAATCACATGCACAAATATATGAATATATATGCATTTTACTATGATTGAAAGCAATAGGATTTATGTAGTGATCTTACATTGCACTTACGTTGAAACAGTGAATCAGGCCTAATAGGGGGGGAGGGGGGGGGGGGTAAGCGTTTGTCCCGTTTGTCCGTGTTAATGTGCGGAAGGGAAAATGAAAACACAAATATTACTAAATTGGACAGGGGGCACAGGGGGGGGGGTAATTGGAATTAATTGGGGGGGGGGGGGGGGGGGGGGGGGGGGGGGGGGGGGGGGGGGGGGGGGGGGGGGGGGGGGGGGGGGGGGGGGGGGTTTTTCTTTTTTTTTTTTTTTTTTTTTTTTTTTTTTTGTTTTTTATTTCGTTTGTGTGGTGTGTGTCCGCTTCTGCGTCTTTTGCGTTTATCGTGAAAAAGTACATAACCGTTAAACCGTCACGATATCACGCGTATATAAGAGGAGAGAGGGTGATGCTTGCGGGTCTCTTGACTTGCAAGGCAGCAGCAGCAGAGCATTCTGGCGTATTATTAGTATTAGCATGTGTGCGCGGGGGGGGCGACTCAAATTGAAATTTGATATTATCTCGCGTCCGTTGGATCCGGAATCCGTTGCATCGGTGTCCGTTGGATCGAGGTTCATCTGTATTTGTTTCTTTGTCTTAAGGATTTAGTTCCGACACAAAACTGTATGTCAGCCGTCACCACGGTGACAGAGGTCCTGTGGGGGCTGGTGTGGGGAGCTGTGCTTTTTACAGAGTTATGGCGGTTACAAACACGCTAGAACAAATGGCAAACTATGTACTTGTAATCAGCTTACTGCTAGTGAGGATAAACATATTGGTTGTAATGTATGATGGATTTCATGTTTACTAAATCTTTCACAGTACTGTCTTTTCACACATCTCTAACACTTTGTGTGGGGGGTGGGGGGGAGGGGGATTCGGGGACTGTGGCTACTTCTGTACAAATAGAATTTATGCACAGAATATAATGCTAAACAACTAAAGAATGCAAGGGAGGGAGAGCCCTGTTCAGTGCATGAGAAGCATAATAGGAACCATAGTGAAGCATGCAATATTCTAGTATTTGGAAACCATGATTGCTCTTAAAAGTTGACTGTCACTTGTAATAAGAAATGTTTGAATAAAATAATAGGAGATTCTGTGGTGTACTCATTTGTTTTTAAATATTATGACGGTACTTACAAGACCTTTAGACCAACGTGTAAAACAGCTGCACAAAAGTAGGAATGACTTTGGCCAGTGCATTCACTCAAACTGACTTGGTCTATTTCAAGAGTGGAATTTGTATGTGTGTCTAAAATGTCCAAAACATATTTTTAAAGGAACAAGTGAGCATGTTTAACCAGTGTAATTTGGCCCAGGGCTATTCTAGTCTGTGTAGGGGCTAGATTATTTAAAAATTTTGTTTTAGATTTTTACAGGCACATCACAAAGGCAGTTAATTTATTGGGTGCACTGTGGTAGAGTCAATACACCTGGACAGGTAGGGGGAAATTGGAGGCAATTTATTTTTTGTAGGTAAAGGGGGTGGGGGCAGGTTAAAATTATAGTCATAATTATTGTGACTATGTTGGTTTGGGTAAAACTATGCACAACAAAAAATAACTTTCTAGATGAGAACATGTTTTACAAGTTTCTCACTGGTGGTTTTGTAAAAACGGCAAACTCTGCATCCGATATTCAGCAATAAAAGCAGCACGGTGCCAAATACGCAAAATGCTTGGGGCTCCATTTATGCTGAGAAAATACATTTACTAAATCCTTCAAGTTGTACACTCACGTGATCCTAAAGTTTCTTCAGTCGCAACAGGTGTCCAGCTGCCTTCAGATCAAAGGCAATGAACTGTTCGGGGATAATTAGAGATTTGCAGAGGCGAGAATGTGGAATGAGACCAATTTGGAATGAGGAACTGGAATTTAGAATTGAGAATCTGCTGGAACAGATTGTAACAGCGCAGAGAATCAAAGTCTGTAAATGGCAGAGGTCCACAGTCACTTAGATTAGCAAACAGGATGGAGAAGCAGTAAGATCACCCCTGGGTGAGTGCCTCTGTATCTGTGTTACGTGTATAAGCAATACTGACATTACACAACTGTTCACAAGTCTGATCAATGATGCAAAGTTACACAACATCCTACAGAATTAATATACGGTAACATTTTATGAGTTTGAGTAGACATTGCTTTCAAGAACATGGGTAAAAAACAAAAGCAAAGCCTGACAACCACAGCAATGGTAAAGACAAAGGCACCTGACTGATGGTACATTTGTTAAAAAAAAAAGAAAGAAAAAAAGTTGTTCCATTTAAATGAAAGCTCAATCCATGCCGTGGTCACCTGAAGAAGTGTTCATCAAATATATGCCGTCAACTGCTTTTACAAGACAAGGCTCTAGTTATGAACTCTAAACTGTATGCAGTTGCTGTGCTAATGATCTTAGCGACCTTAAATACAAGATCTGTCTGATACACTGTCTTATAACAGCGCAAGTACACCTTGATTTCTTCCAAGCACGAAAAGCAGCCTTTTCTGGATCCTCCCTATGTTGGAGCTTCTTTTCCCAGCCGTCACAACTGTCTTTTTCACAGGTATGTGTTCAAAAAAATAAATTAAAAATGCGTACAGCAAGATGTGTTTCTTCAGCGATGTGTAATTCTAAGGTGAAGAGATTGACACCACTACTGCCATCAATGATTATTCGCACAAAACAAAAACAAAAAATGTATTTCCACACATGAGATGGATCAGATGTGCACTGCATTAGAACAACGATGGAAACATTCTCAGTTTATGATTAACCGCCTTTGCCGTAGTTCACTTCTTTCAGCCTCTTCTCCATGGCAGTTAGGTTCTCAGCCAGAACATCCATCTCCTGTTTCAGCTGGAAGGCAGAGTCAGATACAGAAAAAGGAAAATGTATTTATTTTAGACGTAAGGCATTCACTACAAACATACAAAGTTTGATTGGTTTCTTATGTGGGGGAGAGATAAAGGCTGAAACATGTTTGGGCTGGTGTATATCCCAAGACGTGGAAATGGATGATCAGATAGGCAAAGTATGTGCAACATCTATTTAAAGCAAATGTACATTATACAGTAACACTTTAACAATTATCTATTCTCCATCTTTAAAGGAGTAGGCCACTGCGATTACCACCATGTATCCGAGTTCCCATCGAGGGAAGATTTTTAGTGTCTTAATTAAATGCAATCGCTTTAGCGACACATGGTGAAATGTAATACATATCTGCATTTGCTTTTACGTAATATGTATCATGCCATAATTAAAAACAAAACGCACATTGCACTTCATTGTGTGTTCTCTAAAAACATTCATACTGAAATACAATACGGGGTGTATTACTTTTCGAAACAGTGCGAAGAAGTCCATCGTTCTCGGTTTAGTGTGTGTGGGTAGCCAAAGCTATCTTGCAAGTGAATCGATTATGCTGTAGGCCAATAACGTTTTTTAATTTTTTAATTTTATTTTATGATGTATTCTATTAAAACAAATGTAAATGAGAGTCTGGCGGTGGTGAATAAAAGACCGGCTTGATTCGCCGAGGCTGGTAACAGCCTAGCATAGCTACCCAGTGGATTCGCAACTGAATTCGCTGGTCACTAGCTGGTTACTCACGTAGGCTGCCTAGCCTGGCAACCCACTGGATTGCCGATTATTTATTTTTTGTTACTATTTCTGAATTAACTTGTCTCATTTGCAGTTTGAGTCTGTCGTATCCACAAGGCAACAGTTGTTCAATTCAAGTGAAAGACTTACAAAATCAGTTAACCCTATTAAATTTAGCCCACTGGAAGCTATTTTCATCTAGGCCCTACTAGTTAAGTGTCATATCACAAAAAATATGTACTGCACATCCATGCTTTAAAGTTCAAATTGAAGAAAAGGCTGTAGGCTACCATTCAGAAATTTACAACAGAATAAATGTAGGTTATGTCAGAATAGTCACATACAGTAGCCTAGATATATGCTGCATAATATAAGCAACCATAATTAGGCGTAGCCTAAGGTTTGTATATAGCTACGTAGGCTAAAAAAAAGCCTACATTTAAAGGTAGGCCTATGTTTTACAACAACAGAAAATTATTAGCCTACAGCAGCAAGTGCGATAGGTGGTCGCTGTGTAAATGTCAACTTTGCTGGAAATTGGCGAACTGTAATTGCCTAAGATTAACTCTTGAGGGTTAGCCTAATAAGAAAACACTTATCCGCCAGACAGGATATTTGGTTCCTAACATGTGTTTATATTGCGGATTTTGTAGGAGACAAAATGAACTGTCTACTAAACCGAAATTGTAGGCTATTTATAGGCTACAACCTTTTAATAATATAGGCTATTATTGTTCCTACATCAGAACATTATCTTTTTTAGCATGTAGAAACGGTGTGTTTTATTCATTTATTGTCTGTGACGGTGGCAAGATGAAGGTTGCGGCGGAATTTTGGGGGTTTAATATGTAAATCATTTTAGAGAAACATGTAATTGGGACGTCGACAACTACCGCTAGGGGGCCACTATGGCTAAGATATTCATAACTGGCGTGTCAAATATTTTGTCATTTTAACCCATTAAAGGGTAACAAAACACGCTGGTCTAGCTAGACCCCACCCCCTTTTGACCCCCGTAAACCCCCGTTTACATTGCAATTTTGGCACGGAAACCGTGCAGCTGGTGTTGAAATGCAATCACAAACCGCTCTGCAGGTCAATAAATACAATCTCGAGGATTGCTATGAATTGTGTCACGTTCCGTGCGCCGCGCTATGCTGACAAAGCTAAATGCAAGTTTCAATTTTGGCACGAAAATCGCGCATCTGGCATTGAAAAGTAATACACCCCGTATTGTATTTCAGTATGAGTGTTTTAAGAGAACACAGAATGAAGCGCGATGCAATATGCATTTTGTTTTTAATTATGGCACGATAAATGCGCATCCTTACGTAAAAGCAAATGCAGATATGTATTACATTTCACGATGTGTCGCTAAAGCGATTGCGTTTAATTAAGTCACTAAAAATTTTCCATACCCATCAGAAGTATAAAGATATTATTTATTAATAATAATAATAATATAAAAAATATTTATTTAAGAAGCCTCATGTAATTAGCAGCAGGTAACCTTACCTCCTTGATACTTTTGCCGACTGCACTTTGGTCAAAATGCAGCGATGAGGCTTTTAACATGGTCCCACTTCTTAAATCATAACTGAGGAGGAAATAATTAAGAAAACAAAAAAATGTAAATCACATTTTCAGGTCTCCCCAAAATAAGTGGATTGGAGGGAAATTGGAGCATTTTGAGGGGGATCATTATCGCCGTACTCCAGTCTTCAAATTTGTTGAAAGCTGTAACACTTGGTATTTAGTCTGACATAATGTGCAACTGGGCCTTTATATACAGTGCCCTCCACTGTTATTGGCACCCCTGGTAAAGATGAGTAAAAAGGGTTATAAATTAGCTGAATTAGCTTAATCTCACACTTATTGGCACCCCTGCATTTATATATAGAATAAAGTAATAATTTTTACTATTTGGTTGCATATCCTTTGCATGCCATGACTTCCTGATGTCTGTGACCCAACAACATCAAAAGACTCTTGATATCTTATTTTCTGGTACTCTTACAAGCGATATTATAACGTCTCTGAATTTGAATGGATCTCGATGGGAATTGGGGGGTGGGACTATATTTAGCTGTTAATTATGCTGCAACAGTATGAAATACATAGTTGGTGAAATGGCTGTAAGTCATCAGGGGTCTGAGGTATCAAACGAGCCTCAAACCATCATTCTGCTGCCAGATATGGATCACTTTATGGGTTGTTTCTCCTGACAAATTTTCCTATTGAACTCTATGGAAAAATAATTCAGGAGAAGAAACCCTTCAAGTTATCCATCCATATATATTGTATTTCTGGCAGCAGAGTGATGGTTTAAGGCTTGTTTGATACATCAGACCCTTGATGACTTACAGCCATTTAGCCAACCATGTGTTCCATACTGTTCCAGTGTAATGTACAGCTAAATCTAGTCCCACCCCCCAATTCCCATAGAGATCCATTCAAATGCAGAGACATTATAGTATCGCTTGTAAGAGTACCAGAAAATATGATATCAAGAGTATTTTAATGTTGTTGGGTCACAGACATCAGGAAGTCATGGCATGCAAAGGATATGCGACCAAATAGTAAAAATGATTACTTTATTCTATATATAAATGCAAGGGTGCCAATAATTTTCTCTCATAATAAATTTACTTCAATTGAAGGTTGTATTTGAGTGAGATTAAGCTACTTCACCAAACGGTACATTTTTTATAACTCTTTTTACTCATCTTTACCAGTGGTGCCAATAATAGTGGAGGGCACTGTAAGTCTGGATGAAAAGCATTTTCAGAAATATATCTGAGAAATGAATAATGTTCTGGCACAAACCTCGCACCTCAACCTTTAAGCCACTCATAGAAAGCAATGGAAGTAAAAAAAATATTTATTATAAAACATATTAAAGTGATTTATAAGAAAGACATTTTTTTACGTCCACTAGAGTGGCTGAACATTTTGTGTTCAGGAATGTATCTGACACAGACCTAATGAATAGTAGTCGTAGAAGTTGATAATATGCATCAGTACACACTTTATTTACGGCGGTCTAACCATACAACCAATGAAAAGGTTTACCACCAGTTTAGCTTGTGTGCGTGCGTGTGCGCATGTGTGGAATAGCGACAGAATCATCATAAAGCTCACCCACCAGTTGATGTTTTCTTTCTGCAAAAGAAAGAGGTTGCGAAGTGCGGATAGGTGCTTTGGGGTGGAGTACGGAACTACACCCACAAAACACTGACACCCGGAGCAATGAAGAGCTTTGTAGGTACTAAATAAAAAGGGAGAAAGAAACATTTTGATCCTCGTGCTGCCATCCCAAATATTATTGGTATTGCACTGTATATTGCTCATGTCAACGTAAAACCACTTTCCAATTCACGCTTACCTGCCAGCCATTTGACCCTCAACCCTAAATTCCAGCTCATCCTTCACCACCACGTCTTTCGTTACGCCTGTTGAGAGCAACGCAATATTCATAATAGGCTCGCAATAGCTGATCATTGCGATTTACTCAGTGGTAAACCGGTCATTTTTGTGAGGGTTTCACCAACTGTGCCAGGTAGGTACAACTGCTAGACCAAAATAAGCAATCTGACGACTCATGACATAAACCTATCCAGCACGTTTCAGAAACGCACTGGCTGCAAAGAGTAGGCTATATGCAAAACAATTTGATAATATTACTGCACAGAGAATGTGCCTTTTGCAGGCAAGTCACCAACTTACCTCAAATTTGGATACTGTTGTTCTACATTTAAATAAAATTGAACTATCTGTCCAGTACGTTAACCAGTACAAGCAAGGTATTTCACTTAGATGGCAGGATATATTCGCTACAGTAACGCAATATTTAACTAACTTATAACTAGGACTGATGCTTAGAATCCCCAAAGCTGAATTGTCTTAACGTTACCATTAAAATAGTCAGGTTAGTTAATTATTGAATGACGTGATCGTCTCAAATTTGGGAAACTACGAATGCGACATTCTTGGTGTTAGTTAGCAGCTAACCCATATTTATTCTCACGGATACTCACGAAGGCAAATGATGGAGTTCAGTTGTTTCTCCTCGCCGCACACTTCGAGAGAATCCCCCCACACTGTATTGCACATCGCACAGTGTAACACCATAGCGTTCTGATAGTCGACTCGAGCCAAGTCCAACCGTTTCGTCAGATTAACCAGGCTCGTCTCCAGGGTGCTGCAGCTAGTATTATCTTCTGTAAACTTTGACATAACATACAGAGAGAAGAATTCGCCCTTCTGTAACTTTTAGACTTTATATCGCATGTCTACTCTCGTGCTAAAAACAGCAATTGTTTTGGACTAACCCCCGCCATTCATTCCCAGATGTAATGTGATTGGTCTTGCTTTGGGACCGTCTTCATTGCGTCAGTGCTAAGAAAGCAGTGATTGGTTAGAGCGAGTTTCTTGTTCAAATTCTCTGCGAATCAAATGGTCCAAAGGGTAATTTTTGAAATTGGGTGTTTTAACCGTCCTTAGCGCGATTACAGTATCCAAAATAAACTAGGACAATTGATGGTGGATGTTCGATACGAAGGTCACTCCCAGTATTTTAATGATCTTAAAGCTATTTTATTTGTAAAAGAAAAAGAAAAAAACAGAATTAATATGGATTTGGATTCACTGAAGTATGCAGATTTGCAGCGGCGGGCGAAGGATGCTGGGCTTAAAGCTAATATGAAGGTAATGTGATGGCCAGATAATTACCTATTCCGATGGGCTAATCTTAATTTTACGTTAGCTAGCTACCTAATTTACTTTATCTAAGATGGTGAAAGTAACTTTAATTGGCTAATGCTAGCTGCGTTGGTTGTTGTTTGAATGCTAGTAACGTTAGCTGACATGCGCTAATTTCTACACAGCTAGTAGCTAACGTTAGTCTTGCTAATTAAATTGCAATCTGCCGTTATATAACATTAGGATTGGATGAGCACGTTTGGTCACTGGTGCATGGGTAATGTTAGCCAAGTAAGTGACTAGCTCTCAAACATCTATTATCGCCCGACGTGGAGGGGACGTGTAAGGTTATCGCTTTCGCTTATTGCAGGTCTAATGTTATAACGTTCTGAATTTGCCTGCAATCCGTTAACGGTTTTTTTGTTTTATTTTCTCCCAATAGGCAGATAAATTGTTGAAAGCCCTGAAGGAGCACTACGAACGACACAGTCCAACGGAAAATGTGAGTTTTTTTGGTCCACTTGCAGGGCAGTTTGTTCTTAACTTAATTCACCAAAACAGGCGTTTTGAAGATGCATAACAATCAAGGTAACGTTAACTTATGCATATTAACATCAGTCAATATGCTCTGGCCTTGCTCCAAGGACAAAACTTATGTCTATCGTTAGTTAGCTAGCTACCTGGTGTTTGTTGAATGAATGAATGAATGCATGAATTCGTTTTTTTATTATTGTGTCATGCGCTATTTGCACCCAGCCCCCTATGGGCTTATAATACACCATTGCTTTCATCCTATACGTAGCTACTGGTGACCTCATCACAGATACCGTCCTTTACATCAGTAGATCAATTAATTGATAATATACAAAATACAATATAACAATATAATGCTCTATCCAGAAAACAGTACCCTGAAAAAGTACACTTATTTATATAATGCCTTCCTTCTCTTTGTCCAAGCATCTGCTATAAACATAGCAATTTTATATGTTTCATTATCAAATAATCCACTTAAGCTTCCGTCCAAAACACATCTTGATGTTCACGCAGAATTGTTCTAAAGAGTTTCACCAAAATTATCAAAGAATGGGCAGTGTAACAAAACAATATTTTCATTTTCGACTTCCCCCAGATCATAAAATAAACAAATTATGGCCACATGTAACGTTAGTCTTTGAGACCCCGTTAGTCATTTCAGATCACAAGTGTATTTAAACGGCAATTCTGCTATTAACTTTACTGGCTCCTAAAAAAATCAACCTGTTTCAGCAGAGCTAGACAGTGGAATTTTTTAAACTGGTGACCGCACTTTTATGACAATGTGTGAATTTTCCTCAGTCAGACAGTTTATGGGAGCAGTAATGGTCTGGAATAATTTCTTATGTCAAAATTTTGTCTGTGATGTGCATATGATGTATACTTATTTTCCCCGTATCACAAAGTATGGGGCACCTTTAAAAACAGAAGTTGCGTGTTTTAATGCTCTTGCCCGAGACTACTGCTGCGCCATGGATGCGTCATTTGTGGTGCACATGGCTGTAGAGATAACTTGATCTATATATGCTCTGTAGAACAGCCTTTGGTGTTTTTAGATGAATCTAAAACTGCGGATATCAGGCACACATTTTCTTGGAGACTTAAAATGTTCTTATAATTTAAGTCATGGCTTAAGTTTTTTTTTCTTTTTTTGTTTTTATTTGCAGGCAGTGGGTGAGATAAGTGAAGAGAAGGAGGACGCCAATGCCAGCCAGCATTTACCAAACTATGGCGGGACTGCGTTTGTCACTGCGCGTCGTGCTAGAGGCCAGAAAGTAAAGAGGAAGCAAATGGTAGATGAGGCTGGAGCTGAAAGCAATGGCAGCGTGCCACAATCTTCAGTACAGGTAGTACCGTGCTGGACACTTAGTTTGAACAGTAATGGACTACTTCTGATTAGTTCTTTCTGGAAAATTTGTGTGCAAAAAAAAAGCAAAAGCAAAACGTGTTTTTTTTGTTTCCTAGACTGATGAGGAATCTGACAACGCTGCAGACGAGCAGGGGACCTCCAAGAGGAGGAAGCTGTCTGCTGAGGAGGATTTTGGGAAGGCGCCGATGGAAGGGAACCCAGAAGAGACCAAGATGGCGGCCACTGCCACGGACGGTGCAGCAGGGATGCCTGTGGAAGGTACAGGACACGTCTTCAGTTTATTCATGGCCGTTGTGTTGGTAAGATACACTGCCTGGCCAAAAAACAAAACAAAGTTGCACACACTAATATTTAGTTGGGGCGCCTTTAGCGTTGATTACGGCGCGCATTCATCGTGGCATTGTTTCGACAACCTTATGCAACGTCACAACATTTATTTCCGTCCAGAGTTGCATTAATTTTTGGCCGAGATCTTGTATTGACGACGGGGGAGTCAAACCACTCCAGCACATCCCAAAGACTTTCAATGGGGTTAAGGTCAGGACTCTGGTGGCCAATTCATGTGTGAAAATGATTCCTCATGCTCCCTGAACCACTCTGTCACAATTTGAGCCCCATGAATCTTGGCATTGTCGTCCTGGAATATGCCCTTTGATGGGATAACCTGGTCATTCAGTACATTCAGGTACTCAGCTGACTTAATTGTATTGCTGCATAATGTTGCTGAGCCTAGCCCTGACCAATTGAAGCAACCCCAGATAACACTGCCTCCAGAGGCTTGTACAGTGGGCACTATGCATGACGGATGTAACGGCTACTTTTTTTTTGGCCAAGCAGTGTACCTCACTCACTTGTTGTGTTACTATTTTCAGCAAGCATGGTTTTGTCCCATTGCAGGAGAAGATGGGGGGTCAGCAGTACCTGTTGGGAAAATCCCCCGTCATGAAGGGCTTCTAAAAAAGAACAGACCTGTGCTGAAGCCAACCACACCAAGTAAGATAATATAATAGTAATTGCGTCACAAAGATATAAGGGAAGACCCTTCCCTCCTCCTAGACTGTTTGACCAAATTGCACAAAACTTGGTATACAGCATCTACTAACAAAGATCTTGGATCAAAGATCAAATAATTCATATAAACAAAGTTTGTATGTTAAATAATGTGGCTGCAGCAAGCCAATACAAATTGATGTGGGTGTGGCTTATCACAAAAATGCTAATAACTTTTGAACGCAATGTACGATCATCAGTAAAATAGAGATTATGGGGCCAAGCACACACAGGCACAATGAAGCAAATTTGTTTGAGTCCTTAGTGCTACAGATAATGAGGCCATCGCTGCAGCAAGTTTCAAGTCTACAAGCGAACATTGATTTTTAGTGAATGTGTTCCATGCGTAGGGCTGGGCAATTAATCGAAAAATAATCGAAACCGACTTTTAGAGCCAATAACCGACGTAATCCTGCCCATGTCGGTTATTTCGGTTATTTCAAAAAATATATAATTTTTTTTATTTTTTTTATTTTTTTTTTTTAAACAAGAGATGCATGTTATTTTCTACTTTTCGTAAGGTTATATTTAAAGTTCCCTTTGTTTGCAAGAGATGCAAGTTATTTATTTTTGAATGTTTGTGGAACTTTACTGTTATTTTAAAACTACAATGTGATTTTTGTTTTAAGCAATGTCAATTCTCTACTTTTCACAGTTGAAAACTTGAATAATATTACTTGAAATAAGATTTGTTTAGAAGAGATTTTCTAGTTTGACATGGCTGTGTTTTGTTTTGTTTATAAGAGATTTTACTTTAAAACTAAAATGTGGCCTTTTTCATAAGGTGAAAGCTACAATGTTAATATTGTTTTTTATCTTCTTTGAGAAGCTTTCAGTTTTACTTTAAAAGTGAAATTTGACGTCAATAAATGTTAAATCGTCAATTTGTCTGTGCGTGTGAGTAACCTTTTAAAAAAAATAACATGGCACGGGGGGGGAATAATCAAAATAATCGTCCAATAATCGTAATCGAGGTGAAGTGTTCAATTAATCGTGATATTGACTTTTGCCATAATCGCCCAGCCCTATCCATGCGCTTCAGTTAGACAGACTCTTGATGTGACTGCCAACACAGCTTTCAAATGTAAGCAATTTATGTCCAACTGTTGGAGAATCATCAGAATTTTTGTGATAAACTATGCCCACATCAACTCCAAAGAAACTTTATACAGGACTTGCCCCAAAAAATTGGTCAAATTTCCCTTTCCATTTATAAACTGTCTTAAGAAGGGATGTTTTTTAAAAATTTAAAAATAAAAATTTAAAAAAGATTTTTCTAAATTGCATTGGCAAATCAGTTTGTGATGTTAATGGGGAATAACAAGTAAAACATTTCCCTTTTCACATTTCATGTCCTTCAACATATTCATGGGTTGTTTTACAATATCACATCTGTTGGTTATTGGTAACATTCCACCTTTGCATTGTATTCATCTTATTTTTCCCAATTATTGAAAATAAAGACAGAACAAATTTTACTTATATGACTACCACTTTGTCATTACACCTGGGCCAACAGGTCTTGAGGTTTAGACTCCACTTTGTGTGGCTGGCTTTTGCTGCATGGACCAATTAGACATGAATATTTAACTAGACAAGAAAGCACTCCCTCAGCCAATCTATGCTGTGAAGTCCTGGGTGTCGGCCTGTACTGCGCATGTTGAGTGCAAAATTGCTCCCATGAAAATGAATGGGGAATATCAGACCTTTTGAAGGTGAAATTAAACTTCACCGATGGTATTTTGAAGCTCTGTTAACGATCATTACGTTTTATTAGAATAGCTCATTGTGAAACAATGATTGTTTTGGTCCAGACATTCATTTAAATTTATTTACTGTACATTTGCCCAAAAAAATTAAACATCTTCACAAACTGCTACACGCAATGAAATTTATGATCACAAAGAAATTGACTGATGTAGTTTTCTTTGGTCGTTAAATCATCTTGGTTTTCTACATCGAATTCAATGGGCAGCGAGCTCAGTTGCACGCAACGTGTGCAGGAGAGGCCGTTTCCCATTACCTCCTAGGCTTCACCGCCTGGCCCCTCCTACGCTCTCCAGTTCATACGTATGCTCTATGGCTTGGACACTGGAATTATTGTTGATTGGTAAAACAATATGGCTCCTGTGAGCCAATCAAATTGTCTGATGTTGGCACTGCTTTGGTGATGCTAACAGTGAGAGAACCTGGCTGTTCAATTCTATTTAGTCTAATTGTTTGGCTGTGTGAAATTTTTAATGTCTTCTTACTCTTCTATATCCAGTGCGGTACAATGAAACTGCACTAGTTTTACATTTCCCAGTTCTTCTCAAATTATGCATTTTACCCAGAATGACCTGAAAGGTGACCTCTTGGACATATTCATTGCTTATGAATGTTTATTAATTTATGTCATGCAGATACATGTGCCTCTCAAATACCTTCCGAGAATCTATTGTGAAAGGAAACTAGATAAAATGTTAATATTATGGGATTTCACAGTTGAATGCACTAAATCTAAATGTAGAAAAAGCTTTTGGGTTGCAAAATTTATTATAATTTTTTGCCAAATTACAAACTTTTTCTTGGATCCCGTGTATTGCTGCCCATGTACTGTATTGCTCATACTTATGACCATTTCTATTGTCCACTTGGTCCAATCGATGCCTACACTATACAACAGGCAGCATACCACCAAAAAAACACTGAAACCTGACGGTTGAATGTAGCGTGAACTCCACATGGACATGAATTTTGTACACTTTCTTTTGTAGACTTTAAGAAACTCCACGAGGCTCATTTTAACAAAATGGAGTCCATCGACTCGTACGTTCAGAGGAAGACCAGGCAGATGGAGGTGATCAGGAACTCTGTGAAAGAACTAAAGGTGATTTCTTTATTCCTCCATCCAAAAATAATAAAAAAAACGAGTGAAACGGTGCAGAAGTTAAACTTTCTCCCTGTGCTTATTTTATAGATGCTGTCGGAGAAGGCCAACATCATCAAACAAGTGGACGAAAAAACGGTGACGGTCAGTACTGCTGTCTGGCTCAAGTACACTGTAGGGGGGGGGGGGGGGTAGGGAGGGTGTACGGTTACATCACAATAAGCCCAAATGTGATTGGATGAATGGAGAATGACAGAACCTTGGAGGGAGAGTGTTGATATAAAGGTATTATTGGGGGGTGTTGGGGAATGACGGTCATTTCATCTGTTCCCCCAGAAGCCAAAAGTGAGCCGTGCTTCCCTGTTCAGCCCCGTGACCCAGAAAAGGCGGTCCGCCTCTGACAAGCGCAGACTCGCCACGCTGTCGACCAGCAAGCGTGCCCTGAAGACCAGGAGCTCCTTCAAACCCACTGTTCTGTCTACGCGGAGGATGAACGTCAGGTGAGACCGTGACCACACGCGTGCGGGCAGCCTCGGCATCCTGGGTGTTTGAATGACACGTCAATAAAGGACGTGGAATTTTCTCCTTAAAATAATTTTTAATCGGTTAGCATTTTATTTGAAATGTCCCACTACTTCCAGAAACATTAATTACAGAGCAAGGAACAGATTATCCCCCTACAGCACAGTCCCTTCGAAATGGAATTAAAACGGTCAGATACTGTATCTTTTAATGTTTTCCTCGAGGCTAGGAGTGACAGCAGCGTAACATGACAGTTGCTTGGATGAATGTTTTATTTTTTTTCATACAGTACATTTATGAAACTGCAACAGATCAGCAGAGTTGCTCAGGAAATCCATATTGGCCCATAAACAAACTGGCATACACACTAATGGCAAAAAAACAAAATTTGAATCACTCAACAAAGACATTTGGGCCCTGCGATTAGCGACGGCTTTGTGCAAATGTGACACTTTGGCCGTGTTGCTGCAGTTTTTCACAGACTACACGAGACAACGAACACAAACGCTCGCTGGTGAAGACACCGGCGCGCATGTCTCCCCGCGTGGACCTCATTTCCACCCCAACCGAGCATGCAAGGCCAGAGGTCAAGAAGCCTGCCATCTCCAGCACCAAGACGCCCGGTAATAATTAACACTGATGTTCTCCACTTCTATACGTTGCTCTGTATCGGAGCGTCTGCCAAGTGATTGTATTGTAATGTAATTAGCCATTGTAATACATATGGACCACAATATCTGTGTTTTATTTGTTTATTGTACTTGCAACTATTGGGTGTATTTCCCCCTCAGTCTCCTGTTTTAACCTGTTGTAAAATGTTGTTTTTTTTCTCTGTTAGGTGCAACACCGTTTGTTTTCAATGGAAACACCAGCATTTCCAACACTCCAGGAACAAACAAGAAAAACGCCTTTGACCTGAAGGCCAGCCTTTCCCGTCCCCTTTCCTACCAGCCACATAAAGGTGTTGCTCACAGCCTTGCATCCTGAACCCCAGCCAAATACTTTACTAGACATTTGAATTGATCAAGAGTTTTCAGCCTAATTAAGCAGATTTACAATTTCGTTTTTTTTTGCGTATTTTCAATAACATTTTGAGGAAAACTTAATATGTAAAAGAACCCCAAAGTTCTGTATGTCTTGTCCTGTTGTGTGACGAGTCTGTCCTGTTGTGTGACGAGTCTGTCCTGTTGTGTGAAGAGTCTGTCCTGTTGTGTGAAGAGTCTGTCCTGTTGTGTGAAGAGTCTGTCCTGTTGTGTGACGAGTCTGTCCTGTTGTGTGAAGAGTCTGTCCTGTTGTGTGAAGAGTCTGTCCTGTTGTGTGAAGAGTCTGTCCTGTTGTGTGAAGAGTCTGTCCATCTACTGTGGTGTTTCTCAGCCAAGGTTCAAGGGGCAGTGTAGTGTGTATTCTTGTATATATTTCAACTGAACTGTTATTAGATTGGTTCAGCTGTTAATTGGATGCACATATAGGCGGGGGGCGGGGCAGGGGGGGCGGGGGCGGTGTAATAATTCACCCACTATCTTTTATCTTTTTACAAACACGAATGGTCTGCTGATTTTGCTCCCAAGATGTTACACGTATGACTATGCATTCGATTTTGCAGCTCAGTCGAATCCTAATTCAGTAAAAATCAACTGAAACTTAAAAAATAAAAATAAAACACACCCGGGACCCCTCGCCATGATCAGTTTTTAAAAACACTGCACTGCTGTATTCTAACTGATCCCGTCCCCTTTTTTTATCACACAGGAAAGCTGAAACCATTTGCTGTGGTTCAAGAAAACACTCTTAATACCACGCAGTCACACCAGAAGAATTACAAGCAACATCAGGTTCAGACGAGGTAAGCGTGTTCCAGCCTAATACGCAATCTGCAGAAAATATGTTGCCTTGAATATAAAATGAGACGTTCGTGGATTTCAGCTTTAGGTCAAAAATTGAACCATGAATTGATTTTGGTACATTTGGTACATTAAATAATGATTAGTTCATTTCTCTTACAGCCTTACCTTAAGTCATCTAAATTGAGACTCCGTTTTGGATTGATTGTTATTTAAAGGAATGCTTATTAACACATTCGCTGTGTCCCAAATCGCATACTTCCATGCTCCGAGCACACATAGCGAGCACGCGCATCCATGTGAGTCCATAGTGAAGTACGGTAGTGCGGAGCATGGAAGTATGCGGTTTGGGACACAGCCATTCACTGTAAATAAATAACAAAGGTTTGTGCTCTCAGTTATGGTATTGAAATAACGCTGTGGGTTTTTTTATAAACCAAGTAATTTGCAAATATTGGCCCAGCCTTGACTACGTTGCTTGAAAAAAATAGATTTCTGAAAGCATTTCCATTTTAAATGTGTTTCTTTGATACATATCCATTACATTGTTACATGAATAATTAGCCTAGCCTCACATTTCAGTGGATGTGCTGCGCTAATAACCCCTGTGGTCTCGATCCCAGGCGTTCTTTCGTGCTTGACGGGGATGTTTAGTTGGGTGGTGGTGTAAAGTTAGTCTAAAATGTGTTCATCGTTTTAGGGTTGAGCGCCGCACACGTCATACTGAGGACAGGAAGCAGAAGAAGGAGAAGGTGCTGGGGGCCAGGAGAGGCTTAGAAATGTCTTGAAATCTGAGATTTAATATTAAAAAAAACAAAAAACATGTACATAGTCATTTCAGCCTTGCGTTTTTTAACTGTCTGTGTATAAGTGCGTTTTTCAAGCTTTTGTAAAAATCCATACAGCCTCTCTGCACTCTTTAGGGTGGGGGGCGGGGAACTGCCCAAACCTATTTTTCATAGTCCTGGTAAAAATGTAACCTGATTTAATTGTGAGTAGATTAATATGAAAAGGACACATCTAGTGCTGTGCTTAAAGTTCTTGTGTTTAAGTGATTAATGTACAAGTAGTTGATGTAGAGGAATATTTTTTACATTTACAGATTAAAGCCACCAATTATCTGACATATAAACCTTTCATTGGTCATTTATTTACAAAGAACATCAAAATCACTTCTATGGTGGCATTCCACCATAGAAACAATTGCCTGCAAATACGCTGCTGAAAGATTTTTTTAGAGTCTGATGTAAACCTCTTGTTTTCTGTGCTCTCCATCCATTGAACTCCATTGTTTGCACAGTCTCTCAAACTTCAGGGTTCCTTTTGTACACCTCATAGGCAAACTCTTCTGTGTGTGCGCGGTCATTGCAGGCAGCGATGAAGTCGATCTCCAGCTGAAATGGTCCGTCAGCCTGGTCACCAAGGGTGAATCCAATTGTGTTTACCTGGGAAGCAGAAATACGAGGGCTTAGAAACGAGCCAAACCATTTTGGTAGTGACTTCTTTTGGGGGCCGTCAGTAGTGTAAATACCGCGGTGATCGGGGGTTTGGGTAGTAAATTAAATCTGTTCATTGCTGTACCATTGTTTCTGTGTGCTGGAGCTTGTATATTATACCGCTACTGAACAGAGCCAACATAAGGAGGCCTGTCGCTCGTCAATATGGTAAAGGTTTGTGTCGGACTTCAAATTTATTCTGACCTTGTCGAGCCAGAGAGGGTGCTGCTCATCTTGTACTCTTCCGCGGCTGGAGAGAAAAAACTTTGAGAAAGGAATCTGTAAAACAATTTAATTCCGGTTAAGGTTGTAAGAAGAGGGAGACTGCTCTAATATGTAAGCCAAGAAGAAAAACGTGGCATTTTTCCCCCCACTTTGGATCCAGAATTAGACCTTCTGTTTCACAAATGTCACACACTACCATTTACCTCTTTACTTTTCCCCACCTAATGTACAAACTTTCAATTGGGTCTTAGGCGCAGATGTTGGCAACAACTTCTAAAGGAAGAAAGCATGACTGGCAAATGGAAGATTAAGATGATAATATATGGCTCTTGACATAGCAAATTGCTATTTAACATACAAATATTCTTTCTGCATTTTATGCACCCATTTTAAAGTATTTTCAAAAGAACTAATTGCAACTTTTTCAAATGTAAGATTTTTTTAAATATAAAAAATGATCTTCAGAATTTACATATGCATTTAATATCGTCAGCTATAAATAACAGCTTTATTTTACTACTGTAAAGTACTTTTACTGCTGTAGAGTTGCTACTTTTAAATCACTAGCAGTGCACCTCTGGCTCCCAAAATTCAGGGGATTTGTATACAAATTTCTGTACCTTGACTTCTTGCCAGTAAGGCCCACCTCTTGTGAACAGGAAGTAATTGTACATGTCATAATTCTGGTGGGTGAAGTAGGTCTCTGCTCCAATGTTTATCATCCATGGCCTACCGTCACCACGGATACGCAAATACAAGGTGTTGAAGGTTGACCAATCATGGTGCTTCTTCCTGTCAAAGGACATCTGTAGAGGAAAATGAAGCAGGTGAAATTCTCTAATTTGCAAGTGTGAACAGTTTCTTTGCATCTCCATTAAATATTAATGATAGATAAATTGAATTGGTCCCATTTGCATTTGTTTCACATCAAGTGGCAATAACTGGTGTGCATGTTTGCTGCAGTTGTCCATCTTTTCTACGCTATCCTCCTTTACCCTACAAGTAGTGCACTGACCATTGGCTGTTTGGAGCGTAGCGTACAGTAGCCACTGTAACGTGTTTCTCCATCCCGGGGTGGAGTTGAGCAGAGGGTACCATGCAGTAGGCAAGTGGTGTTGTTTCTACCCAGTTTCAGGTGGGCTTCACTTCGGCCCCCGATCTCTCTATCGGAGGAGACCGCCCACTGGGAGAGACTCTCAGGCCCTCGGAATTCCCACTGCACCTGAGTCTGTTCCAGCATGTGTTCCCGGAGTGGCCGTCCCTGTGGCCCCACCATCCGCTGAAACAATTCATCTTTCAGCAAACCAAAATGTTTCTGTATGCCCTCCACGCCCTTGGCGAAGTCGAACCGTATCTTCTTCCAGGGAGGGGTGTTATCCCGGGGCTGACCCGGTCGACGGTACTCCCCCAAGAAATTTACCCTTGTGCCACACGCCGGGGAGCAGAGGGATGGCGCGAGAGTCAAGAAGTGACGATGAAGGGTGGCGATCTGCTTCATGGGAGTCAAGGCCATTGTACATGTAACTCGTATCTATCGTAAAGACAACCTTCAGGCACTTTCCTGGGAATAAGATAAAGAAAAAAATATTACAAACTTCAGCTTTTTAAATCCACGAGTCTGCTTCTTTTTTTTTCAAACTATACGCTTCCATTCAAAATAATTGTATTATAAAACAACCATTGAGTCAACCTAAGAGCATTTAGCTGTCGTTAGTTCGCTTTATAATCGCAATGACAGTCAATATTTCTTGCTAGCATATACAGAATGTCAAATAACGTAGCCAAGTCTGTCGAATATCTTTGTCTATAATTTGGCGTATTAAGTAGTATTTTATCAGCCACATATTCAATGTTTACATTAACTACAGTTACATACCGCAAAGCGGTTTTTTTAAACCACGAACGAGCTATAAACCATGCAGACTGCCCACTGACCTTGAGTTATTCGTACTCGTCAAATTAAAAGGCAATAATTATTTTAAAACGGACAGTCATTGGCGAAAGCTAGGTTATTGTGTTAAATTAGTTAACCATCATCACTTTCGCTCCAGTTTACGAAAGTATCTATATTCTGGATGTTACTGTGCCTGCTATTTTATGATTGTTTGGGGCTATAAAATAAACAAAAATAAGGTTAACCTTTCTGCACTTTGGCTTAAATCATGGCGAGGCGAATACCTTTGAAATGGTGACAACATCAGCAACATGCCCATACCATTACAGGTATCTACTGAGTGAGGTTCCGGCGACACTGTAAAGAGTATGGTACGTCGTTGTAATAAGCCCCTCATGAAAACATTACTCCAACCGTTTTGGTTCCACGAGAAAGCACTAACTACTCTATCAATGAAGGTAGTAACAGACAAAAGTTGACAGATTCTTCTCACTCACTGGCCAATTTTAATGCATTTTTCCCATTTCATCCCCAATTTGTAATCCACAGCCATGTGCATATATTTAATATCAGCACTCATTGCTGAAACCTCTGCAAAGTGTTTTATTTTTTTATTTTTGCTTTAAACCACAAATCCGTTGATTCTCCTGCATTTGCCATTGTGGAACCGGGGCAGGTTGTCAGAAACCTCTGTAACTATCTAAAATGTCCTTCATCCCACATAAAAACGGTCTGCTCCAATCGAAACCATAATATAAGTACAGTGACAGTATATTTGGACAGTTTTTGTTTTTTTGTTTGTTTTGTCTCTTTGAAATTTTGATTTGAAATAGCTTTACTGTTAATTAATTTTTGAGTATTATCATCCATATCGGGTGATTCAAATTACAAATTTTTTTATTTTTTTTATATCCCCCCCCCCCAATTACAGAAAAAAAACTTGACATATTAACATAATCTGAAATAAAGTCAGTTCACATCAGAATTCATCCTGCTGCTGCTGCCGTCAGCAGTCACATCATCAATGAAGACAAGTGAGCCTGTTCCTGTGGCAGCCACACATGCCCAGGTCATAACACACTACCTCCACCATGTTTCACAGATGAGGGGGTGATTTGGATGATTCGCAGTTCTTTTCTTTCTTCAAATGTTTCTCATTCCATCACTTTGGTACATGGTAATACTTGTGTTCTGTCCATAAGACTTTGTATCATACATTTTTAATGCATTTTTAACAAACTCTAACCTGGCAATTCTGTTCTGTTCTGTTCTGTTTTCACCAGTGGTTTGCATCTTGCGTTGAACCCTCTGAGGTTATGCTGGTCTTCTCTTTATGGTAAGTCTTTGACACATCTATGCCTACATTCTGGAGAGTGTTCTTGATCTGTTTGACAGTTGAACATGGGTTTTTCTTCACAATTGAAAGCATTCTTCAGTAATCTAGTGATCTTCCATGGTCTAACAGATCATTTGCAATTGGTGAGGTTACCAGTGCGTTCTTGCTTCCGAACAGTGTATCACACAGTTGATTTTGACACACCCAATGTTTTGGCTATGCCTCTGATTGATTTATTCTGAGTACAGAGCCAAAACAACAAACATTGTGTCACTGTCCAAATACTTACATGCTGCACCATATACCCACCTACACATTAATAATGGATGGTTACAAGGATTGATGTAAAAAAAAACTGGTTAGAGTAAAATCTAAATAAGTAAGGATTATGTATTTTATCATCATGATCCCCTTGATCCAATAATACTGGGACCTTACTGTAGCCTACATTGCATGGACCTCAAAAAAGAAATTTCACAATATATATTTTAAACATGTCTCAAAAATAAAATGTTTTTTTAAACATTACTGTGAATTAATATTAATAATTGATTGCATTTAAGTAAAACATTTTTTTTTACCAATTTGAAAGCACGTTATTTTGAGAGAGATTACCACAAGTGTGTAGTAACTCACCTGGGTGATGCAAAATTGACATTTTTTGTCACAATATCTACTGCACATCCGCTATATATATATATATATAGCTTACGTCTTAAGTGCTATATTTTGGAAACACTTAAATATGCTGCTTATGCGCAAAATCAGAGGAGATTCAAACCAACAAAAACCTATAACGGCAACCACTGAGTGAATTACAAGCAAACTAATTATGGTCAATTAAATATTGAACGGTGGCCTCGTGCAATGTTATTCGATGGAATAATTGAATAAATATAATATATCCCTGATGGGAATGTCCATAACATTAAGTTCTTGTCAATGAAATTGTTCAATTTGTGACGTAACGGGTCGAGCGTAGTGCAGGCGCATGCCCAGTGGTCCACTAGCGCCTTTGTGTGGAACACTGCGGAGCTGCCGCCGTTTCGTGCTTACTAGCAGAGACACAACGCACACACAGGTAGATAATCATGGTGAATGTAAAGAAGCGGAAAGGACGGGTCGTTATTGACTCCGACTCAGAAGACAGCGCGAGTGATGATAATTTGGATCAGGTAAGGGTTTGCTTGGGAGTATCTTATACCACCGTGTTCCGATAAATGTGGCCTGGTTTAGACGCTATAAACGAAAATATGCTTTGTGAGTTTGGGAGAAAAACACCCCGCCACGGGCCTGTCGGATCATGGGGCTAACCAGTCCTCTCCGGTTGGAGTTAGCTCGTTTGCTAACTCGCTAGCTACTTGATACTAGAGTTGTAGTGAAATATTCTATTTTATCCCTCGCTAAGAAGGTAAGGATATACGGATACTGGAATTTAGAACGTTATTTCAATTACGTCATTATCGCCGAGGTCTATTTCTGTGTTGACAAAATGACTGGGAAGGAATGTGTAGCGCGTAAACATGATCCTCGGTGCAAGGTTTGGCTGGCTAGCTAGCAAGCTTGCTTCCTCAGTCAAATGTTGAGTACCTTGTTAGCTGCTAGCTAGCTATAGTTAGCTATTTGCTAACAATCACATTGTGAACGCTCGTGGCATCGTGAAGATGTAAATGTGGTTGTTAGTACGTGACTGACTATTCATTTCTGAAAATTTACAACAGTTGCATATTACGGGAAGAGTACCAGTAATGCTGGTAACTGTAACGTTAATTACATTGAATGTCTAGCTATCTATTTGGCTTGCTGGCCAGGAAGCTAATGTTTACTAGCTAACGGTAGGTAATTGCACAGCGAGCACAGAATTTTTTTTTTGCTCTTGAGTTTGCAAGTGCAGCTGTTGTTTCTGAGTTCGTAGATTTTGATTAGCCAGGAAATGTCAATTAACTACTTAACATGAACTTACTTTTCATACATCTAACGAGCTAGTCTGTATAGGTTGTTATTTAAATGATTGTCAATTCGGGGTCAGGGTTGAGTTTGCAGTGCACGCCTCTTGCATTGATTGTCACATTTGATTGCTTTGATTAACACATGTTGGCTGCCGTCAGTAATGATTTAAACCTTCGTCAGGTTTATAAAGTATATTTGGCATTGCATTCTAATGTGGTGCAAATGCTGGCAGTTCCAGTTTTAGGAACTACACCGTGCCACATGCAGATTTAGTTTTGAAGAACCCAAACAAAATATTATATTTTAAAGGTCCATTGCCATTTGTCTCGTTGCAACTGAGAGACTAAATCAGATTTACATAAGCGAAATTCAGCATGCTCTTAATGATTGCTGTCAATTTTGTGCTTTGTTTACTTTTTCATTTTCAAATGTGCAGTTATTCAAAGTGCATACAGGTTACAGAAGCAGGTTTTGACAAATAAGACAAAGCCTAGCCTTAATTACACATCCAACCACCCAGATTGGCAAGCGCGTTTAATGCAAGCAACTTTATGAAGTGCATCAGTGCAGTATGTTTGACAGAGACAGAGGTGGACTTCGTTCATTACTATCTTGGCATTGAAACCTCCATAGGTTTATAGGTGCAGTACTTGTACAGGGCATGACATTAACTTGTTCACCCATTGGCCAGTAGCTTGTGGATTCTAGAAATCACCAGCTATTTTCAACATTTTACCAGCCCCATTACCTTTTACAATATAACACAACCTAGTTGGTTACCTGCCAAAGTGGCTGCTGGAGTAGAAAATGTTGCCAGCCACAGTCAAAATTGTACCAGCATTAGTTAATTTCATAACCTGCTTGTAGGCCTTTCCAATGGGACATTTTTGTCAGGGTGACATTGAATGGCCCTCAGCAGACGTGCATTATTTAATGCCCTGGTATTCAAATCACGGTCCTCAAGTTCCGAGAGCTGCTGGTTTTCCACCTTCACTTTACCTGGGAGTCAGGTGTGAAGACGGTCAGTGGCAGTAATTGTTCAGTTAATTACCTGTGGGAAAGAAAACCAGGGCCAGATTTGGGTGCAAGGTCCATGTTTGAATATCCATGATTTAATGGTTGCATTTCTGACCTTTCTGAATAACATTTACATTATTTTTTAGCCCTTTATGATGGAATAGTGCTTTGACCTTTTAATTTCTTGGTTTCAAACACTTATCGGGCACAATTCCAAAATACAATATGGAAATGTGGAAGCAAAAAGCACAAAGTTGCACAACATTCAGTTAGAATGTTGTTTCCAGTCAGACATTTTGAGGTGGATGTAAGGAAAACTTGTTGCACTAACTTGAGGCCTTTCTCTTCTCCATCCTACAGGAGTTACTGTCCTTAGCAAAGAGGAAGCGGGTGGACTCAGACGAGCAAGAGGACCAAGCCAGTAAGCCGGCTGCTTCCACCGACTCTGAGACCTCAGACAGTGATGATGAGGTACCAGCGATTCCCTGGTTATTGTTATTTAGCTCTCTACAGCATCGTTGCCATGGTATTTCCTAAATTCATACTGAAATGTTAACTTAACAAAAAAGACATAACTGAACTATATATTAAAATGACCATCTGATGGGAAATCAATATCGGTGTTAAACTTTCAGCAAATGGCTCACTGACGAGACTGCATTTACAGAATAGTCGCACACTATACTGCCCATCGGCTGAGTATTTCTGTGAAGTTTTGCTGCATTGCTTAGTTATAGGAAAATGTACCGTCCCTTCTGTTGTAGAATCAATGCAGGCTACTAGCAACCACTTTCAGTGCATGTCTCGTCCAATTAGTGAATGGTAACATAAGGGTATGTGGGTCGGTGGCCAAAAGCCACATCACCCTGTTGTCTTTGACTGCCCAGGAGCGAGAGTGAGATTGGGCTTGGTTTTTTCTTTTGGTGGGTAGCCTCTCAGGAATTTTTCTCCCTGGATCCCATCCAGGGAAAAGATTGCTTTTTATTTATCTTTGCTGTTCGGTACTGCAGGTAGCATTGACTCATGAAAGTAAAAACATTTACAGCTTAGCAATGACTTATGTAAGAAAACATGTTTTATTATTTGTATTTTTTTTTTTTTGGGCTTAATGATTGAGGGAAGCTGAAATGAAGTCACGTGACATAACGTCACATTGTTCTGCTGGGAAGACGCTTCCACCTAGACTGGGTAGTTCCTCAGTGTGGCTTATTCTCATGATGCCTTCTGCTGGTTGGTTCAAATGTGTTGTCTGATTGCTCCTTTCATGGCTAATTGCAGGCGCTGTTGCTGCAAGCAGAATTTAGCACCTGCTGTAACTTGACTTAAGTTTGTGTTGCTATGGTGACATGGATGCTTTCACTTTGTCGGTATATTAGATCTGTTTCTGGCAAATAAGCACATTCATTACAATAAAGAAATTCATATAGAAGGGGCGCGCTGTGAAAAGGTTCTGTCATATACTCTTTTTGTCTTTTGAGTAGTGTCAGGCAATGTTTGACATGGAGTATTCCACGTCAAAACAGATCTTAGCTGCAAGCTAGCATTATGGGTCTCAATTTTTCTGTGAAAAAATATTCAGGAATTTTAATAACATGCCTTTGAAAAGACAACCACATTATTACCTATTGATGAATATGCACAGAAAAGCCTACAGTGTTTCCCCAGCGGCTAAATCGGCTGTTTCCGTTTATGAGCCTCAAAATGCAATACAACAAGGTGCGGCCTCTGTTGGTCGTGGTCTTTTAAATCCAACAACCCAGTGCGTCTGGCCATCCAGTCTCCACAAATCTGCCAACAACATGGTACTTTGTGCATTTTCTGTTCTATGTGTGGGTCACCACGATAGAGCTAGGGTGTTTTTCCATCCCATATGGACAGTCCTAAATGTTTGGAGTTGTTGCTAAGTTCAAGGTGTTTTTAAAAAATAAATCTAGCGTGACAGCACATCATAATGACTGTTAGGGAGAGTGATAAAGAGCTAACATGCCACTCTGGCGTTTTCTTGTGGCGGGTCCCATTGGGTCGTCTCCCTGTGTCCCGTGGTCTGGGGGAAATAGAATCTATGCCGATGTAAATCGGCAGACGTAGGAGCTTTACTAAAAGTCTTTCCTGGGAGATTTCTGGGTCACTTGACGTGCGGCTGTTATACTTTTTAAAAGGCCACTCAACCACACCTCTGCCATGTCCCCAGTCTCTTCCCAACGGCTGCCATCCCATCCCATGCCCTGCCTTACTCCCACTGAGTGGAGGTGCTGCCAGTTCTGTTGCTTTTGTGAATGCCAGGTTCCCATTGAAGTGACTGCTTTAACATTGAAGTGACCCTGTTAATTACTGAGTATTGATTTATTGATCCTTTTTTAGTTTTGACAATTAAATAGGGACGGTTAGGACCCCACGTGTCCCAACCTTGACCCATGGATTCTGTTCAGTTTGTCTTCTAAGTTCTTAAAAAGACAGAGGGCCAGGTCAAGGGGTAACGGAAGGACAAATTTGCTGTACGCTGGCTCTAGCTCCTAGGCTATACCAGTTAGGTTGAAAAGAACACTTGTGAGAAGTGAGGGCTGCCTAGTACTTTAAAATAAATCCACTAAGTTTTTTGTCAAGGGTCATTTTCATGGGTAATTTTGCCAAAAACCCACCGGTAACGGAAGGACTCAAAAACAACATCTGTTTTTTGCCTTTTTTTCAACAATGCAAAACCTGCGGTTCCAGGCAAAGTATTGGTATTTTTCTGACTGATAATGGTCTATTGACTATCCATCTATGAACATGCCAAATATTAGACCAAGGGCATGGTCCAATACATTTTTATAGCATTTTTCCCACAGTGGTTCCGGTAACAGAAGGACAATTGGTAAAAGTAACGGAAGGACACACTATTAGTTCTTGTGTATAAGGCAGCCCTTGCACTCAATGTTCCCAATATTACATCAGTTTGAGTATCTTTTTAGTCAGTGGGTTAAACTACCCAATTAGGTTAAAATTTTGCAACTGTAAACTGTAGTTTTCTGGTAACGGAAGGACACTGCAAAATCTGAAGAACGCCTTTTTTCCGAACAATGTAAACTATAAAATAACAACAATTAGTACCAAAACTTTCTTTAAATAGAGTAAAATGATCATTCCCAGTCCACTGGACACAAAAACAGTTAGATTATGTATTGGTTTATGGTGGTGTATATGGCTTTAATTTCATCCAATATTGTACTATCAGAAGTTTGTTGCATTTTGATAAAGACCGAACTTCAAATGACCACCAATTTGTTCATAGTCGAGATATTTAAGAACCGTAAAAAGCTCCATAAACTTTGAAATAAGCACTATCTTTTAAAATAAAAAGATAGGCCCATTGGTAAAGATGACATTTTACCCCTACTGTTCACCTCCCCTTGACCTGGCCCAGAGCCTAAACATATTTCAATGTCTGAATGCGCTTACTGCAAACCAAGAAATGCCACACTCGGTTGTTTTGGCTGTATTGCGTTGACCAAAAGTACTAGCCAGGAAGAGAATATTCCACACTGGGGGGGGGAATAAAATAAAATAGTTTCATTATTTTTGGACATTGCCTGCGTAAATGAGCACAGGGGTCATGTTGTTTGCTCGCTGATAAAATGGAAGCTAATGGGCTGACGTGGTATAGTATTTGTGCTGTGACTCTCCCCGTAGTCAGACTAAATTTTGAACGTGCCGGTGCTGTGGCCGAGAGTCCCAAGGGGCAATATTTAATTGGGGCAATATGTAATATGTGTTTCCCAAGAAGGGTAAGCCAGGGTTACCTCATGGTCAGGTGCTTGAATGACACCTCTGGTGATTAGATGTACAGATTGGTGGTGGCAGTTTGGTGATTAGATGTAGGCTACAGATTGGTGATGGTTAGGGTTGTCACGATATCCGATAACATCAGATATCGAGAAATTAGAAAAAAATACTTTTTATCATTGTTATTTATTATAAGGACAAAACATACGTACAGGATTTTAAATGATATTAGTTGGAAATAAATAGGTGAGTTAATATTTCAAAATCTGTATAAACTCTAAATTGCATTACTGCGTGTGCCGTGGCCTGCCCGACAAATCTGAGTGGAGCCTCCTTTCCCGCTCCTTTTTCTATTTTAGTTCTGCTGCCTCGCAACTAATTCTGTATGCTTTGCTTTTTGTTGGTTATTATTATTTGCTCTCTTTTTTTTATTTTGTTATTATTATTTGTATACGGGCTATTTAGACGAGGGTTGTCACAATATCCGATAATAATGTATATCGCGATATTTGTTTAAGGCATATCAACAACATAAAAATGGGATTTCATGACAACCCTAGTGGTGGTAGTTTGGTGATTAGATGCAGGTTACAGATTGGTGGTGGTACTTTGGTGATTAGATGTACAGATTGGTGGTGGTAGTTTGATATGCTTGAGCCAGTTGGGCAGACGGCTATCCATTGCCGAATGAAAAAGCAGCAGGTACTGGCATGATATGAATTCATAATTTCATAGTTTTATTTTTGGAGGCTAGTCTTCTCACATTTTGTTGTGTGTAACACTATGCAGTGCAATTGAATCATATTTATTCTATTCTAAGTACATGCAGTCATGCTTTCAAGTTTATGATGATCAAGATTAATGTTATTTAGGTCAGTTCAGGCTTAGTCACATACAGTGAGCACCATAATTAATTGGACAGTGACGCATTTTTGTTATTTTGGTTCCGTACTCTAGCACTTTGAGTTTGAAAGGATACAATGACAATGAGGTTCAAGTGCAGCCTGTTAGTTTTAATTTGAGGTATTTTCATCCATATCGGATGACCGTTTAGAAATTATAGAACCTTTTGTACATAGCCCCCATTTTCGGGCATCAAAAGGTACAAAAGGGCCTGACCAGAAGCTGAGGTGTATAGGTGGCGATTAGTGGTCTGATTCATTCTTATAATGTTGTAGACTAATCTGTTTTTATTGATGCAAAGCTCTCTGCAGAGTGAAGCCAACCATTGAGTGGGAACTGACTAGAGGGGGCCCATCCAGAGTTTATAGAGAGTAGCGGAGAGTGCATAGCTAACAGTTGGTGCTGGTCTGCTTTAAAGAGATTGTTCCAGTTGATGAATCTTCATCCAGATGGAGATCTCAACAGGGCATGTAGTAATGCAGGAGGAATTATGTGAGCTAGACAGGGTCAAAAGATGGAAAGCATCAGTAATCCGCATAACCATGATGAGAAACAAAGAGCAGACATGACACTCCCATTTATCAGAACAGAGTAATCAAGAGTAGAGGGAGAACAGAAAGAGAACTAGAACTGACCCTTGGGGGACTCCTGTTGATGGACTCCTCTCAGGGTGACCTTGGAGGTAGAGGGTGAACCAGCTTCAGGCAGTACCGGAGATTCCAAACCTTGCAAGGGTTGAAGTTAGAATCTTGTTTCTGACTGTGTAAAATAGTCGCTTTGGGACTGCCGATAATCTTGGGTTCAAAGCATTGCATGATCTTTATGAATGTTTTTATAATTATAAATAAATATTACTGGGAGGTCCACAAGAAAAACAGAGGATAGGTATGCAGCTATTGGAGACTTGAGTGATCTACAGGATTTGTTCAGGTGGAGGGTCTGCAACCAAAACAGTCCAGGAGGCAGTTCTCCAAGCGAGAATCTGACAGTTGCTTAAATACAGGACTCGCAGGAGTTTTAGAGATAAATGGGAGGTCACTATATGATTTTTTGCATGGGATGTTTTGGACATATTTTCCAGACACCCAAAAAGTGCCATTAGGTTATGAACTGTGGACACCGTTTTTTTTGGACCCACCATTTGGTCTGTTTGCATGCTGGTCAGCATTGTCGGAAACAGACGTGGTTTACGGTTGCTGTGGTTCCCCTCAGTGGACTGTTGGCGGCACCAAGGCGAAGAAGAAAGTGAAGCCGGGCAAAGGCAGCGAGAAGAAGAGCGCTGCGAAGAAGCGGGTGAATAAGGCAGCATCCTCCGGCAGCTCTGATGGAGACAGCTCGGCCGAGAGCTCCGCCCCAGAGGAAGGTGGGCAGGGGACAGGCACAGGGAAGGGAATTGTGGGGGGTAACGGGGTGTCCGTAACACCCCGTTTGGATTAGTGGTCTCCGTGACATTGATTCCAGAGACATTGGTGTGTTTTAAATGGGAAGTCGGCCTGAAAATTCTAAAACGGGCACTTTCACGATAATGCATTATGTATGTACAATTTAGCATTCTGCAGGGTACAATAGCGCCTTATTAACTTAGAACCTCTGCTCTGTGCTCCAGTGGATGGATGATCTCAGACTGACCTGCCTGTGCCTTGCACTCGGGAATAAAGTTGAATTTGTTTGAGTTTGAAAGAGTTTGAAAATATGTCCTTTGTCATTACTTTCCTTTTAGTGCACGGTCATCACATGCTTTCAGAAATAGTCTTTGTATTTTTGTAACCAGCGAGTTGCACTGTATTATAGTGACCTGTCAATGGCTCGTTAACATCATTAATATGTTCTATTAAAACTATTTTTACCCGCGTGTGTGGAACTACCGGGTCTGTTTCTGGTATGGCTGACCTTATTAGTCCTGTGCTCCATCAGGCGAGGTGTCCGATTCGGATAGCAACAGCTCGTCCTCCAGCTCGGACTCGGACTCGTCCTCCGAGGACGACGTCTTCCGCGACGGATATGGGGACGACCTGATGGGAGACGACGAGGACAGAGCTCGGCTGGAGCAGATGACGGAGAAGGAGAGGGAACAGGAGCTCTTCAACCGAATCGAGAAGCGGGAGGTGCTGAAAAGGAGGTGAGGGAATTGCGGAGTGAGCCAGGGGGCGTGGCCTCAATTGTGCATCAGCCTGGGACAGTCCTGCCTGAGGGGGAACCACAAGGAGGATACACTCCAGAAAGGGCACTTTGCTTATCAAGCCTTAATGCCGCTGCTGAAGTCTTTCACACTTCCGGCTATGGCCAGGGTCATTAGACAAGCCTGAATCTGACAACTCGTTGGCAGTCCATAGCTCAGGGTTGTTCATGTTTCACATGGGAATGCAATGCAATGCCCTGTCTAAAGCAATGCAGAGGTTTGTATAACTTCGTGCTTTGTCTGCAAAGATTGCAATGTAATTTCTTTAACCAATAATTAATGAAAAATAGAATTAAATCTTATTTTGTGCTCGAAAACATTGTTCAATACATGCATTCCTTCTGACACCCATCACTCAGGTTTGAAATTAAGAAGAAGCTGAAAACGGCAAAGAAAAAGGAGAAGGAGGAAAAGAAGAAGAAACAGGAGGAGGAGCAGGAGAAGAGGAAGCTATCTCAGGTTCAGGACACTCAGGTGGTGAGTCCACACCCCTAAATACGCCCAAAACACCCTGCGTGTGCATAGTCCCCTGTGGTGACTGACGCACCTAATCCACAGCGCCTCGAACGTATGTTCATTCTCTTGCGAAGGTTTCTGCAGAAACGTACATGCCCATATCGAGGATTAATTTATTTCGTAAGGACATTGGGCCTCATTCACCAACCATTCTACGAACAAATTTGTTCTTAAGACTTTCTTTAAAACGCTTTTATGAACATTCTGGCGTTCACTAATGTTTTCTTCGTTGAGGTTTTTTCTTGGGCAGAATAGAAGCTCAGAATGCAAACATCAGTTAATCCCGAAATGTTTGTGAAAACGTTTTAAAGAAAGTCTTAAGAACACATTTGTCCGTGATTGGTGAATGAGGCCCATTGATTCCTCAGCGGCGGCCCTCTTGGAACCAGGGGACGTAACAGGACTGGACAGGTCAGTCTTTATTTACTACCCGTCGTTCTCCTACAGGTCATGTCTCACAACAAGGAACGGAGATCCAAACGGGATGAGAAGCTGGATAAGAAGTCCCAAGCTATGGAGGAGCTAAAAGCAGAGCGAGAGAAAAAGAAGAACAGAACAGGTACCCCCCCCCTCCCCCCCCCCACCTGCTCCATCTCTTGTCTCTGTTGTTATTTTTTAGTCACTATTTGTCAGTTGTTTCTGGATGTTCAGATAAAACATTGTTTGAATGTGTTGTTGGGTAAGTTTGGTGATTAAATGAATGGATTGATGGTGGGTGATAGTTTGGTGATTAGATGTACAGATTGGTGGGGTTAGTTCAGTGATTAGATGTGCAACTCGGTGGTGGTAGTTTAGTTATGGGATTTGCAGATTTGTGGTGGTTGTTTGGTGATTAGATGTACAGATTGGTGGGGTTAGTTTGGTGATTAGATGTACAGATTGGTGGGGTTAGTTTGGTGATTAGATGTACAGATTGTTGGGGGTAGTTTGGTGATTAGATATACAGATTGGTGGTGTTCCCTGCCCCATCTGTATTTCACATTGTTCTTTTTTCCACAGCTGAACTCCTGGCAAAACGGCAGCCCCTTAAAACCAGTGAGGTTTACTCCGATGACGAGGAGGAGGAAGAGGAGGATGATGATAAGTCCTCTGTGAAGTCCGACCGCACATCCCGTTCTTCATCTTATGATGAGGATGAGGAGTAAGTATCTCACAACAATGGTGCAACCTGTCGGACTGCAAACATGGTTAAGACTAGGTGTTGGACTATTGGAGCTCTCTGGTGTCCAGATGTCATCTCTGGTCCTGACACACTTTCAGTTAAAGTTTACCTTGAATCTAGGCTAGACGGGTGTGTCTGTTAGTCTCCTCATAAAGAATGGCCAGAGTGGGTAGTATCAGTTGTGCGTAGTGCAGGAGATCATTTATGGGGTAAACATAATTTGGGACCTTTGTGTGAACCCACCGAGGGACAACCGATGAATGAAATGGTCATGTGATCAAATTGTGCTGTGGTGCAGGAAAGAAGAGACTCCGCCGAAATCGCAGCCGGTTTCGCTGCCGGACGAGCTGAACCGCATCCGCCTGTCCCGCCACAAGCTGGAGCGCTGGTGCCACATGCCCTTCTTCGCAAAGACGGTGACCGGCTGCTTCGTGCGCATCGGGATCGGTAACAGCAGCAGCAAGCCGGTCTACAGGGTGAGAGGATTACTAAAGACCCGCGTGTGCTACTAAAGACCCGCGTGTGCGACTAAAGACCCGCGTGTGCGACTAAAGACCCGCGTGTGCGACTAAAGACCCGCGTGTGCTAGTAAAGACCCGCGTGTGCTAGTAAAGACCCGCGTGTGCGACTAAAGACCCGCGTGTGCTAGTAAAGACCCGCGTGTGCGACTAAAGACCCGCGTGTGCTAGTAAAGACCCGCGTGTGCTAGTAAAGACCCGCTTGTGCTCCTAATGAACCGTCCCTCTGGAAGTCTATACAGACGGCGTTCAGCATGCTGGACTGTGAAACATCAAACGCTCACACACTCGTAAGCCTGATTAATACTTCTTTGCACGACCCTTTCGACAAGTGTTGAGCGACAAAAATTACGTGTTTTCAGCTTATAAAAGTGTCACACAACACTTTTTCTCAGTGTCGCTCACCTCTAGAATTTTAAGTCGCAGGCGACATTATAATCATCCTAAAATATTTGAAAAGTGCTTCTTCATCCAGCATTTCACGCATCCCGTTTAGCGAGAACATATTCGCCCTGGTTTTCCCTCGTTTGGTATATGGGACGGACGAACCATCTTCTTTTTTCTTTTTCACTTGTTTTGTTTTTTTAAGCAAAAGTAGCCTCGATTTTTTTTATTTCTTCCTCCTCCATAATCTCAATAATTTCACAGAGCGCCGCCATGTTTTAATAAATGTAAACAAACGGTCAGGAGTTTGGCGTCTCGTTACCATAGAGACAACAGAACACTCATCGCAGACCTTCGCCGAAGTATAGATGTCACGATGCCTTGATTTTGTTGCTCGACACTTGTCGAAAGGGTCGTGCGACAAAGTATAAATCAGGCTTTAGACGCTGACCACACGGACTGACTTATTTTTTTCTCGTGATTCTTTTCCCTTTTTAGAAATGTCTTGTTTAAGTTAATGTTTTTTTACCCCCCCAGGTTGCAGAAATTGTGGATGTTGTTGAAACTGCAAAGGTCTACCAGCTGGGATCGACGAGGACAAACAAAGGCTTACAGTTGCGGTAAGCGGTCCCCAGCTGTTTTATATGTGCTTTAAATGAGGCTTGTCTGTATCTGCCCGTAACCTCTAAGAGATCCTATCCTCTGTTCCACAGACATGGGAACGACACCAGAGTGTTCAGGCTGGAGTTTGTATCTAACCAAGAATTCACAGACAACGAGTTTATGAAGTGGAAGGAGGCGGTCAGTGGCGGGGAGAGGGGGATTGTGGGAAAGGCAGGGGCATGCAGCTAAAGCAAAGGAGATAAAAGAGATCAAACGCATTGTTGGTGTTGTGCATAAACCTTGTGCCTCCATTTTTTTTAACATGCATTGAAAGTTCTCACCCTGCTAATTACAGCTAATAAAGTTGGTTCAAAAATGACAACAACCTTAATTCTCTTTGGTAAATGGAAAATGGGAGCAATTACATTTATTTATTTATTTTTTTAGGTGAAACTGGTAATGCTGAGTCTCTCTGTAAGGTCTGCTGTGATGTCTCGTCCCTCATTCACTCTGGTGTTCCCCTTTCATTTCCACTCTTCAGATGATCATGGCAGGAATGCAGGTCCCCACTTTAGATGAAGTCACCAAAAAGGAACAAGCCATCAAGGAAGCAGTCAACTACAAATTCAACGACAAAGACATAGAGGACGTGAGTGTGTCGTCGCCGTTTATGTTTATTGTTAGCGTTGACACAGAACGTTTGTTGACAAAATTTTAAAGTAACTGGTGAGTTGAACATTTTTTTTTCTTCTCCATTTACAGATTGTCAAAGAGAAAGATCGCTTCCGGAAGGCCCCGCCCAATTACGCCATGAAGAAAACGCAGCTCCTCAAAGAGAAGGTAGTTTGACTGAAGTGAAAAATCTTCATATTTGTGTATTTTTATAGATATATATATTTTTTTTTTTTTACTAACTTACTTGGCTTCCGTTGTGTTCATGGAGATGACGCATCCTTCTATACTGCCAAACATCGCAGCTTTCAAAGCGGCCTGCGTTAACCATTAAGTTTGTGTTTCTGCTGTGTGTGTGTGTGTGTTGTGTTGTGCGTGTGCTTGTGCTTGTATGTGTATGTGTATGTGTGTGTGGTGCATGTGCGTGTGAACACAGGCTATGGCGGAGGAGATTGGAGAAAACGACCGAGTCAAACAGATCCAGGATCAGCTGAATGAGCTGGAAGAGCGGGCTGAGGCACTGGACCGGCAGAGGACCAAGAACATCTCCGCTATCAGGTGAGAACATCGCCTTTCCCAACCGGACTAGAAACTTTGCACACTGAGTCCGATGCGTTTTATTATTCTGTTCGTTCCATACGAGAGAAATTTGCAATACGAGACAAAATCGTCAAGTCGTCAAGCAGTGAGGATGATTTTATGGTCCTCTCACTTTTTGAAAGTAGAAAAAGAAAATATTGGGTCTATCCAACCCTGAGACGGCGTCAAGAGCAAGGAGAGTTTCACCTGCTGATAAAAGAGCTGCAGCATTATCCCTATTGTTTCCAGGTCTGTTTTATGATGTCAGTGGTCCAGTTTGATACGCTGCTAGCCATACTAGAACCATGCATTAAAAAGAAGACCACCAACTTCCGCGATCCAATTTATCCTGAAAAGCGGCTGGCAGTGTGTACGGTGGCTCTTGAGTGGTCAAACAACTCTCAAAAGGCTTTTGACGGATGCGAAAAACCGCAGGAAATCGAACCTGTTCCGAAAACTTTAATGACGGACGAGGTGTGCAAAGGCCTTAACTGTGAGCTTGATTATGAGGGGAGGTCTTGTAGGCAGTGCACAGTGCCCACTCCTAGACTGAAGGGCACTTTGAGTGGAGATTCTCCGTTTAAGGTGCAGTCTGGTCCAGGGGTTTGCTTGGTGTGTATCTGGGGGGATGGATTTGAAACTTAGGTTCTGACATCTGCCTGTGTCTGCACAGCTACATCAATCAGAGGAACCGGAGCTGGAACATCGTCGAGTCTGAGAAAGCTCTGGTGGTGAGTGTCACAGGTGTTTCTCCTGCGCTTGCATTGACCAAGTGAAGAATTAACCCTTTGAAGAATTTTTTTTTTTGGAATGTTTTTTTCAGAATTATAAGTCAGTGCTCTAGAATTTCATTGCTTTCAAGTTACCGGAAGTGATTGTTACGTCAGCATTAGAATGTTCAGTTATGAACTTTAGATTTTAGACTTTAAAGGGTTAAGGGTTCTAAATCTTAAGTGAAATTCAGTTTTTCCCTCCATCAGCTAGAGGGGCTGAACGCCAAGAACCAACAGATGGACCCTTTTACTCGAAGACAGTGCAAGCCCACCATGGTGTCCAACGTAAGGATTGTTTATTTGATATTTAAAATGGTAATAATATGTTTAGGGTTTACAGCCAAAGAAATGCAATTGATTTTGGGTGCCATTGTCAGTTGAAGTGATCAGTTATTTCACTTGGACAAAGGGGTCACCCTATTTTATGTACCAGTAATCACAAGTAGTTGGTTATGATTGTACCTATTGGGATTTTTTTATTTGTGCGTCTTTTTTGTGGATTTCCATCCATCTAAAGCAATGGTCTCCAACCCTGTTCCTGGAGAGCTACCGTCTTGTAGGTTTTCGGTTCAACACTAATTTGGCACACCTGATTCTACTAATTAGCATCTCAGCAAGATCTCTAGCTGTTGAATGAGGTGCTTTACCAGGGTTGGAGTGAAACCCTACAGGACGGTAGCTCTCCAGGAACAGGGTTGGAGACCCCTGATCTAAAGGTACAATGAGTAAAATCAGTGCCTGATTGTGATGATTGACAGTTGACCCTGTTCTTCATGTGGGAGGGTCTCTGCTGGGTTGCAGTTTGCCACCATGATGAACTAACTGAAAATCTTGGAAGGCTTTCAGGCTGATCTGAAATATGACCTGTTTTATCAGAGCTGCTGTTGAAGAATATCTATGAGGAAGAGGCTACTTGTGGACCGTATTTGATGGGTTTGTTTGTTTTTTGGGACAGGCCAGAGACCCTTCTGTCCATGCTGCTATCCTTGCCCATCTGAACCAGAAATATGGGTCAGGTTCAGAGCAGGACAACGTGCTGGAGAATAACATCCAGGTAAGGTCCACCCGAGGGAGGAGGATGGAGCTCAAGCTTGCTTGTGTGCAGTGCAGACCGTATAAATCGAGTCTTGGAAGGAATGATTTTTCCGCTCGGCAGCACTGGCCTTGTCTGAGTTTCCTCTTCCTGTTTTCTCACAGGGACAACTCAGTCAGAAAGACAAAGATGCCGCCAAAGCGACAAGTGACCTGTCTGAGGATCTTTTCAAAGTTCATGACTTTGATGTCAAGATAGACCTTCAGGTTCCTAATGCAGGTGAGGTTCATTCCTGTGGGCAGGTGTGTGCGCGTGCCGTGTGTGCGTGCCGTGTGTGCGTGCTTGTGTACGTGTGTGCGTTAGTAAGTATTTAATACACATCTGGCTCATTCCATTCAAATGTCGAGGGAAAATATACCATTAACGGAAGTCTTTTGCTTGTCCTGTGTTTGAATTCAGAGGCAAAGTCTCTCTCTGTGAGCTCCAATGCCCTGCCTGTGAAGGACGGCGCTCCCCGCCGGTCACTCAACCTGGAGGACTACAAGAAGAGGCGGGGCCTGATCTGAGCTCCTCCTACTTACAGCTGTCCTTGCATGTGTCAGTCGGTAGCTCTGGGGCCTCAAGGCTAGGGGCCACTCTTGTGTGTGTGGGTGTGTGCGTGTGTGTGCGTACGTGTGAGTATGTGTGCGTGTGTGTGCGCGTGTGCATGTGTGCGTGTGTCCATCCCAAAAAACGAGAGAGAGGAAATATTAAATAATCGGACAACTTTTTTTGTAAAGGAGACCTTTTTAAAAGTTGTCTACTAGTCTACTTGGGTTATTCCAGAAATAGTACTTGGAATTGTCTTTTTTGTTACTTCTTTTTATTTTTTATATATAATTATTTTCCTTCACAAATTTCACGGTTGTTGTTTTTCCTTTTTTTTTTGTCGTTTTGTTTTTTGAAAAGGACACTGCGCTGATGGATTATAAATTATCTGTACGAAAAAGACATTTTATCTGAATGACTTCGCAACCTGGAAGAGACCTTTGAGATTACCGACATGGACATTAAACGGTAATCGGAACAGGATTTATTTTTTCTCTTCCAACATTGGATTTCTACTTTTTTTTTTACCCCCCCGCACAACTACCTACAAAAACTGGAGAGGATCCGTCTGTCACTTTTCACTCACCTCACTCTCCAACGGTTCTCTCTTGAATAAAGACGAGGAGACCAGGAAGAACAGAACAGAAGATTGCATAATATCTGTCCCTCCAGGATTGTACAAGGGAAAAGGCAAGGACTATAAATTCGTTTTTTTTTTGTTTGTTCTTGATTTGTTTTTCTTTTGTTTTAATATAACACACCAATAAAAACAAACCTGTAATCCATGTAAAATATTGAAAGCATTGCTTTTCTTTTTTTCGTTTCCTAAATCCCCACTTTGTCTCCTTTTTTTTTTCCATTTATAAGAGAACAGATTCTAAGTGTTTACAGGTGTGTCCTTAGTCGGTTCTCGTATTGATGTGGCATGCCATGTAAATAAGCGACTTGGAGTGGGTGCTACACAATAAAGAGGCACTGTTTCATACCTGCTGCCTGGTTGTCTGTGTGTTTCCTGTGGGGGAGAGAGATCACTGTAGCTGTCTTTACGTTACATCTTCCATTCAGGCTCTTGGATATTGGATTCTGAAAGTTTCAAAACGGGTGCTTTTTCTCACCTTTTTCTCGCATTTGGAATCGGCAAGATGCTTTTTCACGACCACTACGCCACCGATGCCCAGGCAGAGAGCACTGAAGCTCAAGTGCATACAGTTGTGTTCAAATAAATAGCAGTGCGTTAAAAAAAGTGAATAAAGTGCAAATATTTTAATGGCTTTTAGTTCCATATTTCAAATGTAGTGGAAACATTACACATTCAATTCCAAATCAAAGCATTAACAAATTTTATCAAGTCTGCGTTATTCTTTTACAGGACGCAAAGGAATATTAATCTGTTAAAACATTTTTCTCTTCAAACTCAAGAAGAAATAAACTGAAGAAATGTTTCAAGATTTAACCACTTTAAATTACTGAACTAATATTTAGTTGCATAACCAGTTTTTGATAACTGCTGCGCATCTGCGTTGCATCGAGTCAACCAACTTCTGGCACCTAGAAACCGGTATTTCAGCCCAGGATGAACAAACTACATTCCACAGTTCCTGTGAATTTTTGGGTTTTGCTTCAGAAACTGCATTTTTAATGTCACCCCACAAGTTTTCAATGGGGTTGAGGTCGGGGGATTGAGCTGGCCACTCCATTACCTCAATCCTTTTTGTCTGGAACTAAGATGTTGCTCGCTTACTCGTGTGTTTGAGGTCGTTGTCTTGTTGAAACACCCGTTTCAGGGGCATTTCCTCTTCGGCATACGGCAACGTAATCTCTTCAGGTATTTTGATGTATTCAAACTGATCCATGATCCCTGGTATACGATAAATAGGCCCAACACCGTAGTATGAAAAACATCCCCATACCATGATTTTTGCGCCACCATGCTTCACTGTCTTCACAGTGTACTGTGGCTTGAATTCAGTACCCAGGCATCGTCTGACGTACTGTCGACGACCACTCGACCCGAAAAGAACAATTTTACTCATCAGTTCACAGAATGTTACGGCATTTCTCTTTGGGCCAATCGATGTGTTCCTTGTTTTAAAATGTTAACCGATTCTGCACATGCCGTTTTTTCGCCGCTTTACAGGGGCTTCTTGCTGATAGCTTAGCTTCGATCAAACGTCTTCTGACTGTAACAGCACTTACAGGTCATTTTAGATCATCTTTGATCTTTCTGGAGGTGATGATTGGCTGAATCTTTGCCATTCTGACTATTCTTCGATCCGTTTTAACAGTAGTTGCTCGTTTTCTTCCGCGTGTTTCGGGTTTGTGTTGCCATTTTAAAGCATTTGAGATCTTTTTAGCTGAGCATCCTATAATTTGCTGCACGTCTTTATACGTTCTCCCCTCTCCAATCAACTTTTTAATCAAATTACGTTGTTCCTCTGAACAATGTTTGGAACGGCCCATTTTACTTTGCAATTCAGAAGGAAATATATTTTATAACAATGTGTGAAACATTTGCTTCCCTTCTTCCTTAATAAAGGACAAATAATGACACCTGTTTTTTAAATTTATTTGCCATGCAGAAATATCACTACTACTAATAACAGTGGTTCATCAGGTTACTGATGTTGTACTGCTATTTTTTTTTTAACACAACTGTACCTTCCACTGACATACCCACAAGCCAGTGATTCTTTCTTACACTGTTAGCCATGCAGTGTACTAGCGGGAAAGCTAACGCTGATTGGAGGGGAGGTGCATCTTTCATTGAGTACAACTTGGATGCTTGTTAGTGTTGGGTGAGTTCCAAGGGAGTGTTTGCGCAGCTGTAAACCAAGACACCTTGTTCACATACACCCACCCTACTCCAGCAGGACCTAGCCATTACATCCACTTGGCAGATATTTTTTTATATCCAGGAATAGAACGGGGGCCCATTTATAACCAATAATTGTAACATGTATATATAGCCAAACAAACCAAAAGTCTGCATTGGAAAATGGGTTGAGTTTTTGCTGTCTTGTCTGCAGTTGCAAGCTCATTCCTCCACTGGGGGAAACCAGAACAGACCGTTGTCTCTTAATGAAAAAAACCCAAACTAGTCTATTCTATAAGGCTCAGTCTGTGCTTTGGTGAGTGCTTTTCTCAACTGCATACATGTTGTGTCCCAGGGTTACTTAACGCTGAAGTAGTCCGTTTCACTAGAATAAATCGTACTCACTCTGAATTGGGTCATATTTGTAAACCCTGTGAACTGAAAATAATGATTTTTTTTTTTTATGTGAATTTGTATCATTAGACCTTCACTTAGTTTCCATAAAGTAATTGTACTATTGAATGATGACGGTTTAATTTTGACCTACTAAATCATTCCCGTTTTGTCTTTTAAGTCTTGGAAGTTTACTTCTCGTGATGTTGTACATTCATAATGGTCCTATAGCTGTAAGCGGTTATTTTAAGGACATTTAATTGTTTTGATTGTAGCCTATGAGTTAATCAGAAAAAAATATATTGTGTTATACATAATTATAGTGAGCTTGAGTTGTGCATTTAATTCACATTCCCTGAATTCACAGCTTTCATTTGAGGGATTTTACATCCATATCGGGTGAACCGTGTAGCAATTGTAGCCATTTTTATACATAGTCCCCACATTTTAGGGGACCAAAAGTAATTGGACAAATAAACATAGTCATCATATTTAATATTTGGTTGCATATCCTTTGCATGCCATGACTTCCTGATGTCTGTGACCCAACAACATCAAAAGACTCTTGATATCTTATTTTCAGGTAGTCTTACAAGCGATACTATAACCTCTCTGCATTTGAATGGATCTCTATGGGAATTGGGGGGTGGGACTAGATTAAGCTGCAAATTACATTGGAATAGTATGGAACACATGGTTGGCTAAATGGCTGTAAATCATCAAGAGTCTGAGGTATCAAACGAGCATCAAACCATCACTCTGCTGCCAGATATGTAGTAGTTATGGATGGATCACTTTAAGGGTTGTTTCCTCTGACTTATTTTTCCATAGTTCAATAAGAAAATGAATCAGGAGAAAAAACCCTTAAAGTCTCTGTGGACTCTTCATTCTTGGAGAATGGAGAATGTTATCTGTCCGTTCGCATTTTTATAAAGATGATCTGCTCTTTGATTTGAATGAGAATTTGTTTATCACTGCACGTCAATGGTGTTTAGAAGTCTCCGTCACGTTCTCTTGCTTCTGATTGGTGCTTGTCGTCGTACAACCGGAAGTTAATTGCCATATGTTCTTAAGAGCTGTCAGTAATTTGTCCGTAGTGGGTGCTGCACTGTCTTATCAACTGAATAAGAATGGTTACTACTAGTCATAGGTTACTGTGTTCTTTTTGATATGACATGCCCTATGAACCACACGCTTTAATTGAACCTGGTTTCGGCGTTTTTAAACACGATACTATTTCAGTAAACAAGACTGGCTTGTTATTGCTTTTGGAATAATTAGACATACATCGCAAACATTGCACAAAAAATAGTGGCTAGAATCGCGTTCGTTGTAATATTTACTGTTTAAATTAAACGGAAAATACGCTCTAAAATTAGCAGCGGTCCAGTACTCCCAGTTCTTCTGGAAGCACTAAACTCTGACCTTATAGCACGGAACACTGGCTCAGGCAGTACGAAAACCTCTCTTGATTTGGGTCCTCTCGGTTGTTCCTGGTCCACGTCTCCCGGAAGTTTTTTTTTTCGCCTGGCTTCATCTTCAGCAATGGAGGGGGCTGAAAATACCAACTGACTGATGAAAAATCAGAGGAAGACGACAGCTTGCTGGTTAACTTTCCATCATCTCATGTATTTAGGATAAGTTGCGAGCTATTTCTTAAATATCGGCTGTCTCCGATCCGCGTTTGGGACTGAATATAAACAAGGACACCAGTTACTGAAGCCCATCGAACCAGCGGCGTTATAAGGTAGCCACAAGCTAACGCTAGCTCCACTTTTCCAGCTCGTGAGTCTGTGTGCATTAGCTAGCAACTGCAAAAAAATAAAATAAAGCGCAGGCCTCACAATCCAGCGGGATAGCTCCGGTGCTTGACCTGACAAATTCAGCTAGATATCTAGCTCTGATATATGGTCAAGAACAGAAGAAGATTTGTTCATCATTCAATCAGCTAGTTACCCATTTGTACAGTTCTATCTGACTTGGCTAACTTGTTGTCTAGTTTTCTCTGGTCAGAATGTAAACAAACCATGACTGTTCGAGCTTGCTATCTTGTAGCTACATCGTATTAGAAGGGGACCGAAAGAGAGGAGATTTCAGACAACCTTATGCTTGTATGACACTGCACCGACAAGTAAAACACGGAGCATGTCAAATAGCTATCTAGCTCGCTAGCATGCTTTTACCAACAACATACCACGTTGAATGCGATGACGTTATACTGAGTGACAGGCAAGTTTTTTTCCCCCTCGAATTGACATTCCCCATGGTGTATGAAATAACCGTAGCTGCGTGGGGAATTGGTAACGTTAGAGCATATCAAGTCGTTTTGTAGTCGGAGCTATTTATACTGAGCCCTTCTCAAGCTAAATCCGGATACGCGGTGGTTGGGATGGCTTTTCGATCCTGTTTCAGCTTGGATAGTTGGATAGGGTCTTGGACGCTGTAGTCAATCTAATCATAGACGTTTTTCAAACAAACTCATTACGCATATTTTATGAAAGTTATTTGAAAACACTTCCAGAGTAAGCTAAAGTAAGGACATTATTTTACTTTAACATCAGATTAAAACGACAATCCATTCATTTTAAAGGCTTGTCTGCTTGAACAGTAAATTGGTGGTACGAATTTGCTTGTGTTCTTTCGAGGATGTCTGTATCTATTAACGTGTAACTCTCTAGTAGTATAGACTAGTCGAGTCTAGTTTTATGACCGTAAACCACACTCCAGAATATCATGTAATTGTTGCGGTTAGAAGATTCCCTGAGCAGTCAAGGCTATTTTAAAAAAGTAAAAATAAATACCTGAGCTCCATTCCTCTAACTTTTGGAAGCATGGGATTGTTATTTTATCTCTGACTTTAAACTTATCGTATTAATCTTCCCAATTTTTAATTGTGAAATACATGAATGTTATGGCAGGCATGCCTATTATCTTTGTGTACATTCCACTCTCTTAGAGGGAATTTTGTAAGGCAGATAATTTTACCTGTATAGTCATGGCAATATAGAGCAACTGCATTACTTCTCCAGGTCCAGAATGTCCTGGTTTGCTGATCTGGCTGGGAGAGCGGAGGACTTCCTGAACAAAGTGGACCAAGGAGCAGCCACCGCTCTGACCAAGCATGAAAGCCAGGCCCTCTCTTCTTCCTTCTACGACACTCAAGACCCCACTGATGTTTCTTCCCAGTACAGCTCAGCATACCGAACCGCTGACTTAGAGGAGCAGCAGCACAGCTACCACACTACCCATGAGCCCTCGGGTTTTATCGCCAATGCTGCGGTCAACATCAAGAAGACCAAGGCCACTCTACTGGCGGTTTCCGCGAATGCGCCCCTGGGGTCAGCGAGCGGCTCTGGTGGCGCCTCCAGCTCTCTGAAGCCCTCCTCCAACTTCGTCCGGCCAAAGAAGCCGGAGGTCGACGACGACCTTCTCTTCGACTTCCTCAACAGCTCGGACTCGGCCTCGAGCGGGAAGAGAGATGCCCAGAAATGGGAGAAGCCCAGAGCGACGGAGTCAGGAGAAGGGGCATCGTCTCCAGCTGCCCCTGCTCCCAGCGCACCGCAGGCTCCTCCATCCGCCTCCTCCTCCCCCCGCTCCACCCGAGGCCTGTCGCGGACCTCCAGCCTCAGCTCTCTGTCCACCAGCACCCACAGTGTCAAGACCTCAGAGGACAGCAGCTCTGCCAAAGAGCAAAGCCAAGGTAGCGCTCAACGTGGAGTTGGAAGTTCTTTCTTTGATGTGTGTGCCGATGCTTTACACCATAGCTTACTATTTATGGCTAGCTCAAGTGTGGATGTGGTCATTTCAGTGTGATCCATGGTTCAATGTGGAAAAAATGTTTTTTTCTATCGAGTTGTTGAACCATGTGAAAATTAACGAGGTGGAATGGTGTTTTTCTTAAAAACCTCAACATTGGTAGAAACTAGAGCTTTATATTTTGTCATAATTTTAAGAAGGCCCATTTGTGATTTTTGTCTTTTTGGAACGGGGAAGCTGATGAGCTTTTTTATGTTTGGAGAACCATTTTAATGTCTCTGTTGAACTTTCATTGCATTTACTTCTTAGCAAAAGTTTATCATCTGATATGGCAACCTAAAATAGCTCGTACATTGTATCTTCATCACTGGGGAGAAAAAGTCTTATCATTGCTTAAAATTGCAGTCTATTCATATAATAGTCCCGTGAAGTTCTAACAAGATTTGAACAAGGCATGTTTTTGTGAGAAATGGAGTTTCCACTTAACTGGTCGGAGATGGTTGCTTTCCTGATGCTATACATGTTTTATACTCTTTGGAAAAGTACTTTTTTTTGGAAAAGCAATTTGTAAAGAGAAGCTGTTGGCATTTTATGCAGTGTATTAATGAATACAGTCCCCTGAATGTCCTGTATCAGGAAGTTAATGGATGAATTATGATGACCCAGTATGAATAGGTGTAAGGCAGGGGTTCTCAAAGTGCGGCCCGGGGGCCAATGTTGGCCCTCTAAAACATTTTGTGCGGCCCCGCGTTAAGTCCACGTGAAAGGAAATACATATTATATTAGAAATCACTAATGGTCCATTTTAATACAGTACTGTCCCTTTAAATGTTTTAACTAGCAACTAAAGACGGCATTACACTGTTAGCTAGTTATCAATAAGGTTTGATAGAAGTTGGACTTCTACAGTATCTTATCTTCATTAATATTTACAGTATAATTGCTAGCTAGCTTAGTAGCCTATTTGATCAGTGTTGCTATTTTTGTGAGAGCTAAAGTTAGTTGGTTTTGGACTTAATTTAGATTTCATGAGTGTATTTTGTTCTTGTGCGGCCCTCCACCCAGTGCAGGCTCCCTTAATTGGCCCTCAGTCACCAAAACCCCTGGTGTGAGGGAATAAGCGTAAGTGCAGGTAAAAGCTGTTGTGTTGTCACTGAGACCCCCCAGGGAGCTGCGTGGCTCGGTTCTGTGCTGATGACCATCTCTCACTTCCTGTCAGACACACCGGAGAGCTCGGACTCTGGGCTGGCGGGGCCTCTGGAGCAAACGGCGGAGGATCCGGCTCCTGTGGAGGAGCCACAGAGTCAGGTTCTGTCCAGCCTGCGCCTGGAGAACCAGCTGCTGCGCAGCGAGGTGGCCTCGCTCAACCAAGAGATGGCCACGCTCATTCAGAGAGCCAAAGACTCGCAGGAGGGTAGGGAGCCGATTAAAGGGTCAGAGCGAGGGCTTAAACAGGCGTAACCTGTATGATTCACAGCATTTTACATTGTTTGAGCGCTTAATTTTACGTCAGGGGTGGGGAATCTTATCCGGAAAGGGCCGGTGTGGGTGCAGGTTTTTTATTTAGCCCAGCACTAAGACACCGGACTAAATCAAAAATCTGCACCCACACCGGCCCTTTTCGGGTAAGATTCCCCACCCGTTTTACATAGTAAATTTAATTTACCGTTTAATTTAGCGCTTTGCGATAGAGCATGTTGCAAGCATTTTTTTAGAGGTTTGTTTTCTGGGCAGGAATACTGTAGTTACAGTCCTGATCAGTTAACTTCTCCTCTTTCCTAGAGCTGAACCTGGCGAGAGCCCGGACGGACAGGTGGAACTCGGACCAGTCGCGAACAGACCGCGCGGTCAGAGAGCTGAGGTCGCAGGTCGATGACCTTTCGGAGGCCCTGTCGGCCAAGGACGGGCAGCTTGCAGTTCTGAAGGTCCGTTTGGACGAGGCTGACCAGCTTCTGAAGTCCCGCAGCACTGCCTTGGAGGAAGCCCAGTGTGAGAAGTCCAGGTGAGCCACTGTCTGTGTGGACAAGGAAATTATCTGGGAATCCACAGCTCCAGTCAAAGAAATAGACTTACCTAAAATCAGAGTTCTTGCCTGAATGGTGCCAGTTTACATTCCATGAGGATTTCTACTTTATACCTGCATTTCACTGAACATACTGTATATTCTTATTCCAATATCTATACACAGTGGGAAAACATTTTTTTTTTTATTGCGTTATCTATCACAAACCGAACTGCGCATGTGTATGCATAATTTGCATGTGATTTGTAACAAGCTTTCATTTTTATACAGTGTATTTGAATATCCAACAGTTTTCAAAGATTTAAATCTAAAGTCTGCTTAGATGGGAAGCACTGCAGTCCAAAGCGATATTCAGCTTACATTATTTGTATAACATGTTCAGTTATTTAAAAAAAAAAGAAAAGAAACATGGCCTGAGACTTCATGAATAGTCCCTTTACAATGTACAGCCAAACACAGTGTGCTGCATTCACTTAGAAGTCATCACATTGCAATTGCTTGTTATTACATATGTTGCTGGTAACAGGAAGTCATGCATGATGTCATGTCCTGTTTCTTTCCCAGAATCCTGCAGGACCACACGGAGGGAAATAATCTGCATTCCCAGGCCCTCCTCACTCTGCAGGAGAGGCTGAGGGAGGCCGATTCCACCCTCCACAGGGAGCAGGACAGCTACAGGAAGATGCAGGTCTGGATCCGCTATTGAATGCTTTTCTCCTTGTTTTTGTTGGGAATGTCCGATTGTGCTCTTCAGAGCTCATTTCCGCAACCTCCATGATTGTATTGGAAGAGCGCGGACAAGCATGTGCACACAGGTTCACACAGACATGAGTCGAAGGAAGACGCTTTGCTTTGTGTGCAGCTCAATGGGTGGACTTGCTGGCACCAGATCGACGAGCAGGGGGCGCTAGTGCGCAATGAAATGCTGTCATTCTGGCTGACTGAAATTCTCTCTTCCTTGGGCAACACTAGCGTCAATTGTGCATCACACTGCGGGGCTGCCAGCCACAGTTGGCCCTGGCAAGCAGCAGCCCTCCTGTATCTGTTTCTGTTTGCTCATCACATTGACTCCCATTGTGCCTGTTTGGAAGGTCAGAGCCCCACCTATAATATAAACCACTATTATACACTTGTGTGATAAAAATCAGTTTCTGCCATTCTGGGCCATTTAGTGTAACTGTTCAGACTTTGAAATGGCTTGAAATGTGCAGCAAACCGCGGCCGCCCCTGCAGAGTAAAAATGCTGGTGTAAATTTAACACTGCCGGTGTACATTTAAGACCCTAGGGTGTTTATATGTGTCCACAGAGTCAAATAAACCTCATATGGTGCTAAATGTACACCATTTTTGCTGTGTGGCTGACCTTGTTTTTTTGGGGTGGGGCGTGTATCCAGAGTGAGTTTGCGGAGCGGCTGGGGAAGGTGGAGGCAGAGAGGCAGACCTTGGCGGAGGCAGTGACGGGGGCAGATCGACGGGGGTCGGAGGACCGGCGCAGGGCCGAGGAGCTCCAGCAGCAGGCGAAGAGCGCCCGTGTCGCAGCCGAGACGGCCAAGCAGGAGCTGCAGGACTACAAACACAAGGCCTCTCGCATTCTGCAGGTACACGCCCACTCAAGCACTAACTCTCGGCCGTATGCGATTCTCTGCGGGCGGGTGGGGGTTCAATCCATACTTTCTCAACTGTGGTCCCTTCTCTGTGTGATACCCTCTCTGATTTCCACCTGTCTGGGAAAAAAATGTAAATAATATATATATGTGTACATGCATACAGTGTGTTGAGTGTATGTGCTCTAGTTAGCAATGATCCAACAACAATGATACCATGGCAATATCATGTCCATTTAAAGTTCTAGCTCGCTTGAAGAACACATTATTGTACCCAATTAAAGAGGGGACCTGTAAGTAGACTGAAGATGTTTCACACAAAAAAAGAATCGACGACTTTGTTAATCAACCTGAGCCGTTTTTACACACAGAGCATAAATACTGGCTAATCGGCAGAGCTGGCAATGTGTAAAGACGTCAAGCCGTAACAAATAAATAAATATAAATTGTTAAATAAATATAAAGTTAAAAATAACGCACGGCCTCTAATGAGATCAGTACAGATAACGCACAGCCTCTAATGAGATCAGTACAGATAACACATGGCCTCTAATGAGATCAGTACAGATAACACACAGCCTCTAATGAGATCAGTACAGATAACACACGGCCTCTAATGAGATCAGTACAGATAACGCACAGCCTCTAATGAGATCAGTACAGATAACGCACAGCTTCTAATGAGATCAGTACAGATAACGCACAGCTTCTAATGAGATCAGTACAGATAACACATGGCCTCTAATGAGATCAGTACAGATAACGCACGGCCTCTAATGAGATCAGTACAGATAACGCACGGCCTCTAATGAGATCAGTACAGATAACGCACGGCCTCTAATGAGATCAGTACAGATAACGCACAGCTTCTAATGAGATCAGTACAGATAACGCACAGCTTCTAATGAGATCAGTACAGATAACGCACGGCCTCTAATGAGATCAGTACAGATAACGCACAGCTTCTAATGAGATCAGTACAGATAACGCACAGCCTCTAATGAGATCAGTACAGATAACGCACAGCCTCTAATGAGATCAGTACAGATAACGCACAGCCTCTAATGAGATCAGTACAGATAGCGCACGGCCTCTAATGAGATCAGTACAGATAACGCACGGCCTCTAATGAGATCAGTACAGATAACACATAGCCTCCACAGAGTGTTCGGTTGTAGCTTGATTTAGAATTCTTTAAACATTGTGTTGAGAAACATGCATATTGTTCTGAGCTTATTCAAAGCTGTGCTTTATCTCCTGATGTTATCACAGCTGGAAAAGACTAATTTGCTTTCCTCCTCTTACATTTCCTACTTATCTGTAGCTTATCTGTGTAATCGTGTGGATGTGTTTAGTCACGTAGCTTAGCACGGCTGAAATACAAAATGGCCGAAGTGTATCGAGCAGCTGTGGTTGATATCCGGTGCTGTGCTGGTTCCTTTAGTCCAAAGAGAAGCTGATCAGCAGCCTGAAGGAGGGCTCGGGGCTGGAGCCGCTGGAGGTGGGCGGGTCGGGGGCTCTGGAGCTGGAGGAACTGCGCCACGAGAAGGAGCTTCAGAGAGACGAGATCCAGAAGCTGCAGGGCCAGGTGCAGACGCTCCGCGCAGAGATACAGGTGCGATCGACGGGGTGTGTGCCCGCGCGCTTGTGTGTGTGTGTGTGTGTGTGTGTGTGTCTGTGTGCGAATGCTTGGGCTTCCTTTTTGCTGACCAGGTTGTGCCATTTTTAACGATGGGATTTGGTGATTGTATTTACACAGAACTTTTCACAATCTCAAAATATTTTACATAGGAAGACCACCATGTATAATGTTATAAAAAAATTTATAGGAAGACCTATAACGTAGGAAGAAAATGTTTTGGCCCAATGTTATACACACAAAAGCTTTAAGTGAGACTGTGTAACTAAAGGTTGGGAACCATTAAAACGGAACACTGCAAACCCAAGGCTAAAGATATGCTCCTTGAGATTAGAATGAGCTGAGTGAGCTCAGTGGTGAGTGGAAACGGACAGGGTGTTGTACATCAGAAACGGAGAATCCACACTGATCTACCCATTTAAATCTGACTCAGAGTTGTGAATCTTATTTTGTAAGGCTGTGCTATATATAGTAGTGAAGTGGGAAAAGCAGCCAGCGCACTGCTTGCATGGAGTATTAAATATGACTAATAATGGCACATGGAAGGCTATATTAGACATGCAGCACAGAATCGGGCCAAAATCTCCTTTTAATTATGCTTTTATTAAACAAAAAAAAAGAAAGAAATGACAATTTGAGGGGCAGAATTCTCACCTTTATCCCAGGTTCTGCAGTCCCAAGGTGAAGATCTAAAGAGCAGTGAGTCATGGCAGTCTCGCACACTCAAGGCCTTAGGAACAGCAAACCCATGCAACCAGATAGCTTTTTATTAGTTTAGTTTGTATTTTGATGGGCATTTCCTGTCTTTTTATTATCATATGTATTTAAAAAAAAAATCTCTTCCCTTCCATTACTGTTGATGTTTATGTATACTGAATGAGCAGAATATCTGCGGTACAAATTGCAGTATTTATCACAGCACTGACGCATCATTGAAATTAATTGAAGTTAACTTTTTTGACTCTTCCTGTCTCTATCTTTGTGTGTTACCTTGTCTGTGTGTCCACTTTTGTGTGTGTGTGTGTGTACCTGCTTTTGTGTGTGTGTGCGTGTATGTATGCCTTTATGTGTATGTGCGTCTGTGTGTGCGTGTATGTATGCCTGTATGTGTATGTATGCTTGTATGTGTGTGTGTGTACGTGCGTCCGTGTATGCCTGTATGTGTGTGTGTACCTGCGTCTGTGTGTGCGTGTATTTTGGGGCCTCCCTCCATGGTGTACCCCAGGACCTGGAGGTGCAGGCGCTGACGGAGGCGGAGTCTTGGAGGGAGCAGCTACAGGAGGTGCAGGAGCAGCAGGGGGTCCAGGCCCGGGCCAAGCAGGAGGTGGAGGCCGAACTGGAGCGCTGCAAACAGGTCAGGAAGCGACGTGGTTCATCGCTCTCTAGCAACCTCTACTGGTCGACCGGGTGCTCGGGGAGTGCATTCAGAATATAAAAGGTCTTCCTCCACCTCCGCCATATACAAGCTCAGCTGTAGTCTGCGGTGTGAAAAGAAGCAGCTGGTGACACCACGTGTTTCGGAGGAGAATCGCGGATGTCTACACTCTCCTGAATCGGCAGTGGGATGAACGCGGCTGAGAATGCAGATAATTGGACATTCTAAATTAGGGTGGGAATTGGATATGTACAGCTCCACATTTATACGTCAAACTTTATATTAAAAAAAGAGTAGGGGATAGGGTGTACAATTGTGATCAGTTCAAGGAAGAAATTAGAATTTGAGAGACATTTAAATTAGCTGATCACCTGTGAATGCACCAGCTTTGCTTGATCTCATGATCTCATTGGGCCAGAGGGAAGGGGGAGTGGCTTTATTGAGTGGACCAAGGAAACGGTATGTTTTTTTAAAGCTGCTATAATTTGCAAGTGGGAATATTTGTTGGCAGTTTGCTCTGTTGTCTTTGGTCTAACCCATGTTACTGGAATTATTTTCCTTTTTTAATAACAGCATTTTACTCCAGTTCTGTTTGTAGAAAATATTGATTTTTCAGTTTTAAATGAAGTAAGGATTACATTGTTATTATGCCCTCTGCTGGATAAATTGGGAAAGTGTTGCGTGTACCTGCCAAACCTGATGGATGCCAAAGTTTTGCACTAATTTCCTGCTTTGATGAAATGTTAGAATATTACATTATGCTTCTTAATGTGCTAGAAAATGCATTGATTCAATTGGGATCATTTAAAAGGAGAAAATTATGGCAAACTGGAATTGTTGTGCTGAGAGTGGTGTGGCGCTGAATCAGTCTGATGTGATATAAAGCAACACGGTGGTAGAAGGACAGATGGTCGGAAAGTTTAGAGACGGCACGTACTGCACATGACAGAGCACAAGGGATTTGTAAGATTTTATTTTTGAAAGTACACGTGCTTTGTGGTGGTGTTCTGGTCATCTGGATGTTTTTGTGTACATAAATTTTTTTAAAAATGTATTGCCACTGTATGGCTATCAAGAGGTAGGGTAATTTGTTGCATAAATATAAAGGAAAGCTTGAATAATACTTCATAACTTGATTACCTCAGATGGTTTTGCACTGTTAACTTTTTGACTAGCTTTATGTTAGAGCAATCAAATGATGCCTTGTGCGTGTGCTTGCGTGTGCATATGTGCATGCGTGCATGTATGTTACAGGAGCTGCAGTATACGGAGGACGAGCAGCACCGTGCCAAGAGCATGCTCCAAAGTCGGATCAAGGACAGAGAGGATGAAATTCAGAAACTCAGGAACCAGGTGAGACTTGCTTCATCCCCACTCTTTGTACCATGTTTATGTGAAACATCGAGCTCATCCTGCTAAGGCACTGCTCTAGTGCATGGAAGGCCACAGTCTGGTATCGATTCCGGACCGCACCAGTACTGACTCTGTCCAGCAGCCTTGCACAGCTGGCTCTGGAGTCGCCCGGGTATGGGGTGGGTTCAGTTGGTCTGGATCACAGAACCTCATCACGCACCTGCAAGTCCTCCTGTTTCGCTGCACATGAAGTGCCTTCCACCGGCTCTGGCTCACCTGCGTGAGCCTGACCACCTGTTTCAGAGGAGTGCACATCTTGGTCTCTCCTGTATAGCTGCTCCCTAGAATACACCTAGCTTGTGAATTCCATTCAAAATCGGGGCTGAAAAGGAGCAAAACGTATTTTAAAATGTACATATTTTTTTAGCACCTAAATATGGAGACTGTATGGCTTGCATTTCTCCCCCAGGGTTATATGCGGTTGCAAACACAGAAAATGTTTTGGGCTCATCTTCCAAGGGACTAGTTTCAACGGATTTGTGCTGCTACAAGCCGTTTTTCAACATCATTCTCAGGCTGACGACTATAAGTTTTTATCTAACTTTTTTTTGGCCCTCTTCTCCTCCCATTCCCCATGCTCTGCTTGAGCAGCTGACCAATAAGACGCTGAGCAGCAGCGGCCAGGCGGAGCTGGAGAGCCGCTTGCACCAGCTGACCGAGACGCTGATCCAGAAGCAGACGATACTGGAGGCCTTGGGTACAGAGAAGAGCTCTCTGGTCTTCCAGCTGGAGCGCCTGGAACAACAACTGAAGAGCGTACAGGGAGGCCAGGCCAACGGTCCCGCCATCAACATGAGCAGCATGGAGGCACCAGGTGAGGCACCAGGTGAGGCACCAGGTGAGGCACCAGGTGAGGCTTCCAGGTGAGGCTTCCAGGTGAGGCTTCCAGGTGAGGCTTCCAGGTGAGGCTTCCAGGTGAGGCCCGCAGTTCAGGAAACACATCATCCTGTTATAGGAAGTATCCAGCTGTCTAAATTGATTAAGATGTCATTTATGGGGGGGGTTGCTGTGTGGCTCATTCGGTTAAAGCGCCACGCTTTGGTGCATGGGTGAGCCCAGTTCGGACCGTGCCAGTGCCGACTATGGCTGGTAAACTCCATAGAGCAGCGCACGATTGGCGGTGTATGGGAGGTTTCAGTCAGTTAGCGGTCCGTGTAATTGATCGAGCGCCCATGGACTACACGTCAAAGCCGCGTACGAAAGGTCTTCCTCCGACTCCAGTCTGTGCGAGCTTGGCTGTAGTCTGTGGTGCGAAAAGAAGCAGCTGGCGGACACCACGTGTTTTGGAGGAGAACACTCTCCCGAATCGTCAGTGGGGTTCACGCATGAACGTGGCTGCGGTTGCAGATAATTTGCCATTCCAAATTGGGGTGGGAATCGGACACGTTCAGCCCCAGGTTGGACACCAAATTAATAAAAAAGAAAAAGAAAGTAACATGATGTTCTGCTTTTGTCCTTCAGGCGCACGTCTGCGAAACGTGCCGGTCCTCTTCAACGACCATGACGGTCCGGGCGCTGGCATGTATGGGAAAGTGCGCAAGGCGGCGAGCTCCATAGACAAATTCAGGTTGGGTTTTTTAAAACTTTTTTAATTTGATAAATTCCAAGACCCCTATAAAAACTCCCTTTTGTATGTGATTTGCCACTTTTGAATTGTGATTTTTGTTTGTAATTTATAAATACAAATTGTATGAGTGAATTTTTTAGTGTACGGTCTCTATTGAAGATTACATTACATTCATTTATTTTTTTTTTTAAAAAAGCGACGAGTAGTAAAGTGCATAAGAAAACAGAAAGTAAGTAACAACACAGAACAGATAAGAAAGCACATTCTTCCCATACAGTAGCAGCTATCCCTAGTAATGAACACAATGCAGTTCACAGTGAGCTGGGTAAATCAGCTCTAATACAATTCTATTCTATACAAGATCTATACAAGATCCACCAAGAATGCTGAATTTTTATTAGATTTTTATCGTTTTCATTCAAATCATATTTTTCAATAGTTGAATTGTGCTAATTGATTTGGCATGCATTTTATAACAATATTACTGTCTCTCCTGAAACTCTATCAGATATTTACTCGTGCCACATTTTGGCGTAATTTACGCGCATATCTGCCTCCCTCTAGCATCCGACTAGGAATCTTCCTGCGACGCTACCCCATAGCCCGGGTATTCGTAATACTCTATATGGTGAGTGCTGATATTTAGACAGGTTTACACATGACTGGTTTTATGTTTCATATCATGGTTTTGTCTTTCTCATGGGGGTGGGGTGGGGCGTTTAAACATGTGTGCTTTATTTTATTGCATCTGTACTTTATACAGTATGGAGTATGTTGACAGTGTGCAGGGATGCTGTCGCTGTAGACGCACGTGATCCAGTTTTTCCATAGAAATCCTGTACCAATGGCTTGTGTTGGGATGGGAAATCTCATTAACTAATCTGTTTTAGGCACTACTACACATATGGGTCATGGTTGTTCTGTTGACGTACACGCCGGAGATGCACCACGGCGACCCTCGCGGAAGATAGAAGAGACTGAAAGACGGGAAGCCGGGGATAAATGAAGCTTTTATAATCTGTCAAATTAAATCCATTGATTTGATTTGATTTGATCTGAGACTTAAAAATGAATATCCTGTTGAGATATGAGCAAGCTGCTGAACTTTTACTCGAAGTTTCCTGCGTGGAGCTGGTACCTGCAATTTGCACAAACCTGTTATGGGATTCCGACTTTACATACTCTATTATTGTTTTTCTGTTACCTTCTTCTCCTTCACCAAATATGATGTTCTCACTGTCAAACCGAAGCATGGGATTTTACAGCATTTAACTTGTAAGTCCATATTGTTGGCAGTAATGCAAATTTTTTTTTCCTAAATTAACTTTTAATTTTGTTTATTGTCATTTTATTTTCTTTCTCTTATAGAGGTTGTATTTCATAACTTTAAGACTTTTAATTTAACTTTTAATAAACATTGCAGCAGATGTAGTGAGAACACAGTACATGCGTCTTGAAGTTTTTTCTTTTTTTTCTTTTTTTAAAAAAAACGGTCACTCATTCCAATAGTGTTATGTATTGTCAAGGACAGCTGGGAAGTGGTTTGGATACGTATAAAGAATAGATTTATTATTTGACCAATATGTTGCCAACAGTTTTTGAAAAAACCTAAAGTGATTTAAGCATTTTGTGTAATTGCTAGAATTTTCAGCCTTATAACCATGTTATAAGTGTGTACTAAAATTCACTGTCCAGCTTCACTTTTAGGTAGAGATATATTAACTTGAGGTGTATATTATGGGGTGTATTATGGGGTCTCCCACTTCTGAATTTCTTTGCTCAGAGTTCTGCAACACAGAACGGGATGTATGAAGTAATAAAACAAGTCAAGCCATGTTTAGCAAAGAAGCACTGGTTGTTCTCCACATCTTCAGGTCATTGTGGCCATGTTTGTAGTTTTCAGACCTTTTCTGAAGTAATACTTGTAGTCCCATATTTACAGTCTACCAAATGCCATCTCTGATGGAGTTGAATGTTGTATGAATTGAATGTTGAATGAAGTGTACATAACTGAGGAACTGCCTTCAATTTGAAGCTGCAGGCTGACTGGTCACCATGTAAACACAAAACTGGCTTCAAATTGGTTCTTTTTACAGTCAATGAAGTGACCCGTGGGACATTGGGAACCCTTAACAGGAAGCGTCTATTAATCTGCCAAAATGAAACACTTGACAACATGTCTAAGTCTGGCACTGCATAAATTATTGCTAATCCCCATGAAGGCAAAATCAATTCAGGGACATTACAGCGGGGTGGAAATAAAAGTACACTTTCATCCGCTTAGCAAGAATCAAGCTTGCCTTCTCACACCACCCAGTTTGCAGTGAAAAATACTGAAGAACTCAGTGATCCAAGAGAAGTTTGTCTGAATTGCAAGAAAATTTGTGAGACAAAGGAAAACTTGAGTCCTTTCATAAATGATCACGAAGGAGGTCCAACAAATTAAATTAAACTGATTCAGAGACAGATGGTATCACGATGGCTCTAGTTAATTATTTACCAACACACTCATCAAGTAGCCTACATTTGATAAGCAACTGAGGATGTTGCCGTGTGTGACCAGTTGCATGACTCTCTTTGGTGGTAAATCTGCGATTGCACCCCGGAGCTATTTGATCTGAAGAGCCTCAGTAAATTGTCCTAATAAAAGACCGTTTGTCAAATGTTAGCTTTTCCGGTCAGACAGGATAGGTGTTCCACTGTGGCAACATACAATGACTGTTTTGTTGAAAAAGGTTGAGTAGATGAGAAAAATAAGTGGTGTGTTTGTAGCTAGTAGAATTATACAGTATACTGTATGTATATGCAGGGTTATTTATATATTATTATTTTTAAATGCATAGGTTTTGTAAGATGGTGAAAATCAGTGAGATCACCTTCCTTGTAGATGAACAAAGATGACATGCTGATTAGAAGTGTATTCATAGTTCGGCACTTTATTCGAGTAAGTGGAGCACAGGAAATTAACTCGTCCACAAACTCTTTTATGCACCTCCAGTGGCCTTGATATTATATAATTTTAATATTACTATACAAGCTTCTTCTCATTTGTTTACGATGGCCAGTTTCAACATTACTTTAAATGTTGAACAGCGAGTTTATGAGGACAGTAATCCAACTACTGTCAATGCAGAAGCCATAATACTTCCCCAACCATAGGGGCGCTGTTTGACGCTCGCACACTTGTTTTGTTCTAACAAGTTGACCTATTTTTCACGGTCGTCCATGTTGCGCAGGCGCTGCGCAGATCTACCACTCTTCATATTATGTGGATGCATTTCAGTGGTCTACTGTTTTATGTGCGAGCCTATCCTTTTGTAACAATATCAGTGTATTTGCGCAGAGCTACACTGAATTGAAAACCGCGAGAGAGCGTCAGACTTTAGCCTGTCCACGTATGCTCTGACGAAGACTAAAACATACGGACTATGATGGCTGGAGTCGAGGTGGCAGATACGGTTCAGTTGTTCAAGCCGGACAATAACAAAACAATAGATACAACGACGACCGATTCGTTGATTCGTGTTGACTGTTAATTACTTTGCGAGTCTATGGTAGGTAGTTTTACGTCTTTTGTTTAGTTTTTGTCCCTGCAATAATGTCATCGTGGCTTGGAGGACTCGGCTCGGGGCTGGGCCAGTCGCTTAGCCAGGTTGGGGGAAGCCTGTCTACGTTCTCAGGACAAATTTCTAACTTCACCAAAGACATCTTGCTGGAAGGAACGGAAGAAGTTGGAGGTGAGAGCACAACTGTTTTTTTTCTTGTAGTACGGTCCTAGAAAAGGCTTAAAAACCAACGGGACAGCAGTAACATTCGCCAAATAGCCAGCTGGCCAGAAATGTTTTTAATCTGTCAGAATTCCTGGCTCCCCGCCTGAAGTGGACAGCAGGCTGGTAACCTAGCTAGTTGCCCACTGTGTACCTTATTCGGCAGCCTCAGGATGTTACATTTATCTCTCTCTTTTACGAGCTTACTACCTCAATTAATTATATTTATGTCCATGTCAGTGTTTTATTTCATGAATGAAGAGAACTCTTATCAGGGATCCAAGGTAAATGATGAGATGTGTTCTGCAACCAAATATACTATAGCTAAACTAGCCTACTTTATGGATGAAATCTGCTCACTGAAACGTTATATGATCCAAATAACACATGAATGATAATCGATTTTAATTCTGAAAACTAGGAAATACGGCAACTTTTCATGTTTACCTGTCTACGATCAACTAGGCCTAACTTACATTGCCAAAGCTGCTGCCATATTGAAATTTGAGAGCTCGCTTTAGATTAATGCACGAGCTAGCAGCGTAATGAAACTAGTTAACTATGGTTAACTATTCGTGTTGTCAACTTGTTAACTTGTTGTTGGTCTCCTAGATTTGCTTGTGATATGCCTACATCACAATACTTAAGAGGTGAACATAGAAAGGTGATTGCAAATTCATGTCAGTCTGCACTCCAAAATATTTTATTTTCTATTAAGAAAAAAATAAACAAGGAAACCATTTGTGGCTTTCAGAACTTTTTAATGGCAAGGCTTTTATTTTTACACAGTCAGTTGTTTGCACAGATTATCATTTAGCATGCAGTCTGCTCAACTGCAGTCTCTTTCTGTTGCATAATCTCTTGTGATCTTGCAGTTAGTGTCCGGCCTCCACAGTGAGTGAAGACTGGTGGTTCAGTCTCCTGTTTGGTTGTACCAAAGGCTGAAAGCGGTACCCATTGCCTTTCTCTTGGCAGTCCGGAATAAAGAGAGGATTTTGATTGGATGGAGACTGTGACTGGCAGGGGAACTGTCCAGTGTGGGGCACTTGTATGCCAAACCCCCATTAGCTCTTGAAATTGGGCTAAGTGTCATTATTGATTTCACTTGCATTATTCATATGACTCATGGTCAGACAATTTTTTCTTTTGTTTTGTGGATTCAGGGTTGAGTATTTTTTACTTTTTTATTTTTTTATTTTTGAATAAGCCATTGAGGTCAAAGGTAATTTAGCAGTCCAATATATTAGCTTAACAAAAACAGATTTATGGTCGATGGACATGTTAGTTGGCGTGGTCACTCAGGACTCCTCCTCACTATGAACCTCCCTGTTTACTGCATTAATAATATAAGCCCTTCTCTCAGTGGCATTTAAACACTGGGTTTCCGCTGCACATACAGCCAATCTCAGTACAGAGAGTCCTTTCACTGTACTTAACGGTACTAATGACTTAATGCAGATTAGCTGCGTCACACAACGCATTTTCTTTTTAAATGCCTGCGAAAACCGTGGAAAACGGCTGTTGCGGACATAAGTCAATGCAGCATGGCTGATAAAGGAATGGGTCGAAGAAACCCACCCAGTAGTTTCACAGGGAACTTTGACCAACCCTTTCCAACACGCGTGCAGGAGCAATTTATAGCTCAGACTGTAAGTTAATACAGTGACACTGTTGGCAGTTGTCAGAGAAGAGATGTTTAAAATTGTGTTATAGCAGCTCACAACAGAACAAAGACATGGATAGAACAGGAGGGCATTTTTCACCTGAGCTGCTATTGCTTGGTACTCACTTCCTGTGATCACCTTTTTCATATTGTAGGCAGGTAAATTTAGAAGAAATGTATAGTCTACAAGGAAAGTAGTCGGGTTCTTTGGATCACTATAATTAAGTAAAACGCTTAAGCCGGGTGGTGGAGAGACAGAAGAATGTTGACAAGTGTTCTATAATTGGCCACTAAATAAAAGAATAATGAACCAAATGTATTCAGAGAGGCAAATGCAATTCGGCTGCATATTTTTGCAATATTTTAAACCTGTAGCCCACATGTTTCATGATATAGTATGCCTACCGGGTGTATGTCATCACTTGTAGTGCACAGTTATATAATTGTGAGCACTTAAGGGCTGGAGGTCTATTGGATAATATTGATTTTGAATACCAGAATCAAGAACACTGTCTATGCAATTTGTTGTGAACCTATTCTATGTGGTGGTGCTTGACTGCCATTGTTTCAGTTTTTGAGCATAACATTTTTAGTAAGCAGTATTCTGCTCGGTTTCATGCGTTTGGTTTGGTCTGGCTTGTCTGACCTATCAGTCATGTGAATCAGACGGAGCCGGCCTAACAAAATGCCCGACACACTTCCAATCTCTATCAAGTTCCTCTTTAAAGAGACAAACCCAAACAGTGAGAACTACATCGTAGGGGTATTAGTCAGTGAAACAAAAAGGACATTTTGGTTTATTTATTTTTTGGAATGAAAATGACGTTGCGTAGGTGGCTGTGAATGGACCCTGTACACGGTGAACTGAAGCTGGTTTGGCAGCGGTGGAGAAAAAAGGTGGCTTTTCCGTTTGGGGCAAATTGAGTTTGTAGCTTTCGCCATCAAGCAGGAGATGTAATTTTCTCTCTAGTCATTTAGGGCAATTTAGGATAATCAAGGTTGAGGTTGCAGTGAGGGCAAACATTCAGGTGTTGCTCAATTGTGAATGAAAATGGCACACACTTGACTTCTCCAGGCCTCTCTACTTGCGGTAGATTAATGTATTGAGCACAGGCTGCATGTTGGAGTTTTTCTCTCAGAATGCCTGTCTGCTTCTCGTGAAACCTGGAATGGCTTTGACTGCTATGCATTGGGATATATATACTGTTTCCGTCTGTGGTGAAGGATGAACTATTGCTTCTGGTCTTAGTGGTGTGTTCAGTGTGTGAGGTTTTCCAAAGCAGTGTGTGATTCTGGACTCCTCCCCAGATGCGACCACAGAGCTTCAGGTGTCCAACTCCAGACTGATGACGCTGGACACTGCCTATCATACACAGAAGTCTGAGGTGACTTGAAAAGCATGAATGAAAACCATTCTCGGCACGCAAACACGCCCCTCACAGTTTTGGAATTCCTCTGTTAATGCAACTTCATTTCTGCTTCCGGAGTCTGTTTGAAGGAAGGCAAAGTGATTATTTTGTTGGGAAAATGATTGCACTGCCAAACTCCAACTTGTAATTACTCTTATAATACGAACAGGGCATGACATTTTCACCCACTGGCCAGAGTGGCTTGTGGATTCTAAAAATCACCAGCCATATTGAACATTTTACCAGCCACATTACCTTTTACAATATAACACAACCTGGTCGGTTACCTGCCCAAGTGCCTGCTAGAGTAAAAATCTTACCAGCCACAATCAGAATTTTACTCACACCCTGACTAGGAATGTTTTGGGATGTGTGTGCTTGCACAGACTAAATGGGAAGACATTGCTATCTTTTCTAGCGAATCCTTTAATGCTACAGAGACGGTCATTGTCTCATGTTGATTTTCACTGTGTTGTCCAGATAAAAAGTGGTGTTTGTTCGGAGGTGTGTGGTCTGTGTGTTTGTAAAATGGCGGAGGTTGTTTTTGACGGCACGTCTGTGCGTGTTCTCAGCATGAACGGCTTCAGAAGATCCACGCGGAGCTGGAGGAGAAGCTGGAAGCTGCAGAGATCCAGATCAAGCAGCAGTCCGTGGAGCACAGGAGGCTGCAGCAGCAGAAAGAGGTGCTGATACGGGCCGGATGCGGGCACCTGAGGCTGGGAGAGGGGCGGTGTAGGGGACACGGTCTGTCCCAAAACAAAAAGTTTGACACCAGTTATGGGCTTACTTTTTGTATCGGTTTGTGTAGTTCGCCAAAACCTAAAACGCTAAGATCAGTCTCTTGTGTTATTTTGAGTTACACCAAGCTGAAGTCAAATGCATAATTGTATAAAAAATATTTCCTATTTGCTCTTCACTTTTCTATGAAAACAGACATGTAATTAATCTTTTCATGGCACACATGAGTGAGTAGCAGTATTGCATATGTCTGATTCAGTTACTACATTAACCCAAATTTTTTCCACTTTCAAACCTGGTTTCTTTGTATAGTTTGCACTCATAAATGAAAGTAAAGGTGAAGGAATGAGTGAGGGCCTACTGCGGTATTTGTAATGCAGGACGTGTTGAAGTCCAGTACTTTTACAGCACACACTTATCGCATGGTAGGTAATTGGTCTGTTAAGATGTAAAATCCAGGGATGTGGAGATGAGGCACCTTTATATCAGTATGCCAATTAGAGTTAGCATCCCACTTTAGTTTCATGTTACACGTGCACAGGTAGTCTGCTATATAGTGCTATGAAATCACTGTATGAGAAAAGACATGATTTGGTGCATTGAATATTGGAAAACGCGTTCATTTTTAAAAAGCTTTTCTGACGGTCCCAACAAATTCTCTGCGTAGGTGGAGATCAGCCACCTGAAAGCACGGCAGAGCCTCCTGCAGGAGGAGCTGCAGAAGCTCCAGCACCCCGGCCAGCCCGCGTCCGCCGCCGCCGTTCTGCCCCTCGGTGCCGCCACTGCGTCTCCCTTCCTGCCCCGTTCCTCAGGGGCACATCAGGGTTTCCAGGGAGACGAGATGGATTTCAGTGATGTCATCTGGTCCCAGCAGGAGATCAACCGCCTTTCCGATGAGGTGTCCCGGCTGGAAGCCGAGGCCGCCCATTGGAGACGCCTGTCTCAGGTTAGGGTGCGTCTCGTCACCTTTCAGCTCATCATTGAATTACCGTGCTAGGCTTCACCCCTGTCTGGAATGACCCCGCTAGTCATGTGCTGGTAGGTTTCATTTACAGTAACGTTTCCTTTAAATACATTTTTTTTGGGGGGGGGGGTTCTCTCAATTCATTTATTTAATCCAAAATGATTTTGTTTGCAGATACATCCTGTTACTGTTTGTATTTTTTTCCCAAAGTGTCACCAACACTTGAGTTTAATAAGTAATAAACACTTGAGTTTATGCTCCCGGCTGTTATCTCTGCTTATTTTGCTAAAGCTGTGATCATAGCGTTACATTCCTCATAAATGTGACATTTGCTCCATCTCAGGCCTCTAAAGCTTCTGGAGCTGCCAGCACTGACCAGGGGGACATGGTTAAACTCCAGAGAACCATCAAGGTGAGAGAATGCACCAACTCCAGCCATGTGCTGTCGGCTATGAGTAGCATTTTCTCTGTTGTGTAAACGTGCTTTTGTTTTTAAGTGTTCTAGGTGAAGCCTTGCAGATCGTCGTCACGGTGTGTAAAAACATGTACATTTGCAATAACGCTGAAGTTTTGCAATTTCATAGCATCGTAGCCAGAGGGAGGGGACTTGCATCAAGGGGACAGTCAATAAATATTGAATCCACATCTTTGAGGCCTGTAGGGCTTTTGATAAAAGGAGGTAACACTGTGACAACACTTGGAATAAATAACCATCTGACTCCATCGGTAACCTCTTTAAGCTCCTCTAATAGTTGGGGTATCTTCCTTTTTCAGTCTCAAATTGAGTGAGCCTACATGTGCAGGTGCCATTTGGAATTTAAATTTTCAGCTTGGAACAGAGCAGAACTTTATTTGCCCTAAAAAAATATTAGTTTTGTGCACAAGGACTCGTGACATTACAGACAGAATATATTCTGAAACCTACCAATACTTAACCCAAAAAAACAGCATCCCAGTGCAGTCAATAGTAGATTCTTTCTTTTACAGCTTTCCCTAAACATGTGTCGTTCCCTTTCTGTTAAGAAGTTTTATTATTTTGGAATAAAGGAGGTTTGTGTTGATGCCGCGTGTCTTACTCTAGGGAGGGACCTGTACTCACTGTACCATATGGGCCAGTGCGACAGGATTGCTGGTGGAGGGGCCGTCCCGTGACGCTTGGTTGGTTTTTGGCTCTGTGCTGACGGCAGGCTGTCGCCCCGGGGCTGTCTCTGTTTTTGGACAGGAGCTGCGGGAGACTATGGGGCGTGAGATGGACGAGCACCAGCACGAGCTCACCGCCCTGCAGGACGCCCAGCAGCAGAAGCTCGCCGAGGTCACGCGGCGTCACAGGGAGGAGCTCGCTGAGTACGAGGAGAGGATCGAGGAGCTGGAGGAGCAGATCCAGAATGGTGATGAGCACCTTTCCGCTGCTTTTAGTCCCTTTATCATCACCTTTATCATCACCTTTATTTAGAGTTTACAGAGACTCGCATTCCTATTAAAAGCAGTCAACATATGGCTCATCGCTTTTAAGCAGGAGGGCCAAACTCGGGTCTTGGACGGCTTTCTCGTCCTCCCAATCAACGTCTCCAGTACATTGGTTCCCAATACGTGTTGGCTTTGGCACGGCTTTTGACTTTCTTTGAGCGAATGGAGTTATAGACTTAGAATTAAACCGGCTTATAACAGACCTGTAATCATGACATCAGTCATTTTTAGTGAGGCTTTTAAAAATACCTCTAAACAATAAAAACGAATTTTGAAAACATAGTCGTATCTTTTGTTTCATCCTTTTTTCTGGCTGTATTAAAAAGAAAAATCGTCATCGTCTTTCCGCTCCAGGTTCTTCGAGCTCTCTGTCGACCCAGGAGTCTTCCAGAATAGCAGAGCTCCAGAGCAAGATCCAGGCCCAGCAGGAAAAGGCGGAGCTTCAGGACAGGAAGCTGCGGGAGCTGACGGAGAGCTCGGCGGGGTTGGGACGCAAGCAGGCCGCGCTGCAGCAAGAGAAGGAGGAGGTCCAGGCTGAGAACGGCGAGTTGCTGCAGAACTACGCCCGGCTCCAGAGCTCTGTGGAGGAGTTACAGACGCGTGTGCAAGAGCAGGAAGGAAAGGCCTTGCATAAGGCACACCAGGACAACGAGATCCAGACACTGAAGAAAGCTCTCACAGGTAATCTCAGCAATTAAAAAAACATGATTGGAGGAAATATTATATTGGGATGGCAGGTATTCCATCCGCCAAGTTACGGCTTGGTGGGGCATAACCCATACCTATACAGCACCAAGAGTCAGGCACTTTTCAGGGTTTCCTACATACAGTTGTGTTCAAATAAATAGCAGTGCGTTAAAAAAAGTGAATAAAGTGCAAATATTTTTTTAATAGCTTTTAGTTCCATATTTCAAATGTAGTGGAAACATTACACATTCAATTCCAAATCAAAGCATTAACAAATGTTATCAAGTCTGCGTTATTCTTTTACAGAAAGCATTGTTGACATTTTTCTCTTCAAACTCAAACACTTACTGTATAAACTGAAGAAATGTTTCAAGATTTAACTTCACTTTAAATTACTGAACTAATATTTAGTTGCATAACCATTGTTTTTGATAACTGCTGTGCATCTGTGTTGCATCGAGTCAACCAACTTCTGGCACCTAGAAACAGGTATTTCAGTCCAGGATGAACAAACTACATTCCACAGTTCCTGTGAATTTTTGGGTTTTGCTTCAGAAACTGCATTTTTTATGTCACCCCACAAGTTTTCAATGGGGTTGATGTCGGGGGATTGAGCTGGCCACTCCATTACCTTGTCTTGTTGAAACACCCATTTCAGGGGTGTTTCCTCTTCGGTATACGGCAACATAATCTCTTCAAGTATTTTGATGTATTCAAACTGATCCATGATCCCTGGTGTACGATAAATAGGCCCAACACCGTAGTATCCCCATCCCATGATTTTTGCGCCACCATGCTTCACTGTCTTCACAGTGTACTGTGGCTTGAATTCAGTACCCGGGGGTCGTCTGACGTACTGCCGATGACCACTAGACCCGAAAAGAACAATTTTCCTCATCAGTCCACAGAATGTTACGCCATGTCTCTTTGGGCCAATTGATGTGTTCCTTGGCAAATTTTAACCGATCCTGCACATGCCGTTTTGTCAACAATGGTGCTTTACGGGGGCTTCTTGCTGATAGCTTACCTTCGATCAAACGTCTTCTGACTGTAACAGCACTTACAGGTAATTTTAGATCATCTTTGATCTTTCTGGAGGTGATGATTGGCTGAATCTTTGCCATTTTGACTATTCTTCGATCCGTTTTAACAGTAGTTGCTCGTTTTCTTCCGCGTGTTTCGTGTTTTTGTTGCCATTTTAAAGCATTTGAGATCTTTTTAGCTGAGCATTCTATAATTTGCTGCACTTCTTTATACGTTTTCCCCTCTCCAATCAACTTTTTAATCAAATTACGTTGTTCCTCCGAACAATGTTTGGAACGGCCCATTTTACTTAGCAATTCAGAAGTAAATATATTTTATAACAACGTGTGAAACATACTTCCCTTCTTCCTTAATAAAGGACAATTAATGACACCTGTTTTTTCACAGAATTAATAAATTCTCTAATTAAACTCCACACTGCTATTATTTTGAACACGCCCTTTTCAATGAATGAGTCAATTACTCAGAACAAGCAGCGTGCATGTCATGACAGTTGGGTCTGTTGTTTTTCTGTTACACTACTACATCTACAAGTAAATTATTTGCCATGCAGAAATATCACTACTACTAATAACAGTGGTTCATCAGGTTACTGATGTTGGACTGCTATTTTTTTTTAACACCACTGTACGTAAATAATCACAATTACCATAGACTCTCAGCCCAAAAGAGCATTAACTTCTGTGCACACATTCATGCAATAAAGCCCCAAACTTAGGTTATTTTGCTTTTTTTTCTACTTCTGCATCTTCTTTTTCCTGCTGAATATTATATAGATTATATACAATCCAAGTCCAAAAACAAAAGGCTGGTGAGGCAGTGGATGAGTGGAAATCCCTACTGGCTGTTGTCCATGAGTGCCTAAGGTTGGAGTAAAGACTAAACCATACAAGTTGATTACAACTTGGCACCATTACTTGTGAGAAGGACATGTATTGAACAGATGCATGGAGAAATTAAATTTTTGTCTGTGGCTTCACCATTCAGCAACTATCAACCTTATATGAAAGTTGTCCAACATTATTACCAATATTTCCTGTGATTAATAATGGTTTAATTCATTTGTAGGGGCAGGAAAAGAGATATCAAGGTTGAAGAGCCTCAGTGAGGTATGTGGTCAGTATTATTTTAGGGCAGTGACATGATCTCAATTCTACTTATTATTTTGAATTTCACTGTGCTTAGGTATACGGTATTTTACCTGTTTGTTTTTTTTGCTTGCGCAGAGTGAACCGAAGGCAGAGGTGGAACATGCAGACATTCTAGAACTCAACACAATAATTGAAACGTTGAGGCGGGAGAAGGCGGAACTTGAGCAACAAAGGGTGCGTTTCACCTTTTCTTAGGTCATATAAAGTCTTGTGCATCATTTGAGATGTCATTAGCAGACAGTCATGAGCGGCATGGTGGTGCAGTGGTTAGCACTGTCGCCTCACAGCAAGAAGGTACCGAGTTTTTCCAAAGGAAACGCTTTATTTGTGTGATATGACGGGCCACGGCAGGTATGTAGTTTGTATTAGACATCGTAATGGGCATAGCTTCTGTGTGGAAGCGGGACCAGTCCTTGCGGTCAAAAGAACGGACTACAATTTCCAACGCACTAGCAGTTGTGAGAAGCACCAAAACTTTATAATGTGCACTCATAGTGTAAAATATCAGCAAGGTAGATTGGCTAATACTTAAATAAATTGGATAGCATTAATGACGGAATGTGTTTGGGGGAACTCTGTAGTATTCCATACCTAAAGAAATGTAGTAAAGTACCAATATAAATGGAATATCAAAACATCTGGACTGTAATGTTTATGAAGCATTCGGATGAATCCATCTCTTTTTGTTTAACTGGATTTTCTTTGTATGGTACCATTAATGAATCTAGTGCAGTGGTTTCCAAACCACTCGAGTACTCCTAGCTGGATCCAGGTATTTGATGTGTTCAAGCTCAAGCACACCTGACACAACTAATCAAGGGCTTATCAGGTGTGCTTGAGATTGAACACATGAAACCCCTGGATCTGGCTTGGGGTACCAGAGGAAAGGTTTGGGAACCACTGATCTAGTATAACCATAAAGTGACGTTTTTTTATTTTTTATAATTTTTATAAAATCCTCAGTTGGATTTGGTGGAGAGAGTCAAGTGTGCGGAGGACAGTGTGAAGCAGGGCGAGGGGGAGCCTGAGACCAGCCTGCAGGCGTTGGAGGATCTGAGGAACCGGCTGGAGGCGAAAGAGCGGGAAATGAAGGAAGCCCAGCAGGACCGGGATATGCTTGGCATCGAGCTGGAGGAACTGGACCGCCAGAACCAGGAGGCCACACAGGTCTGTCTGATAAGCTTCCGGCACACCTGCCTAATTTCAAAATGAAGGGGAATTAAATAGTGCTTTGATTTTAAACCCTAAACAGAAATTTGACCATAATCTGTGAAGGCAATAAACTTGTTGAGTGTTGCCTTTGAGGTTGTTTATAGCTTGTCTCTGAGTCTGTGATTGTATGCTATGTACAGTAAGTGTGATTCTGCGTAGCTGATTATTTGGACATACATAACCATAGTTTCTACTGTTAGGACCCAGGATCCAAGTCAGGACAATGCAGGAACGCGCCAACACAACAAACACTTTACTAGAAAAAGTAAATGTTTATTGTATGTCATGCCAGCGGGAAGATAAACGGCACAAGTTTGCGGTACAGCAACCTTGAACACACTGGTCGTCTAATCAGGCTTAAATACCCTCAGAGGCCTTGACTTGACGCACATGTCGATATTATCTGTAAGGGCATATCTATTTGTTCCAGAATGACATATGCTTTTGTTCATCAACAACACACGCTATTTGTCATGCCCGATTTGGTATTAATACTACATGTCCGGTCAGCGAGGGCAGAGGCCTGTCCAATCTCGGCCTTTGCCCTCCTGCCATTCAATTTACTCTAAACTGTTACAATAAATTATTCATCAATGCACACATGCATATTAATCAGTGCCTATGTAGCCTACAATCTTTCTTAAATTGAGCTTTTTTGTTGTTGTCTTAGTTACTTATCCTTTCCTGTTGTTGTTTTTGTTTCTCCAGCACCTAATTTCTCTTAAAGACCAGCTGACGGTGCAGCACAAAGAGTCTGATGCAGAGACGGCTCGTCTGCAGCGCGAACTAGAAACCGTGCGAGACCAGAAGGGGGCGCTGCAGCAGGAGTTGGAGGCCCAGAGGGAGAAGCTGAGTAAGACCGCCTTCGCCCTCAATGACATGCATATGGGCGAGCAGCAGCTGGAGGACATGGTGAAGGAGCTGCGGGATAAGCTGGGCCAAGCACATGAGCGAAACGCAGAGGCGCGCGAGGAGAGCACCAAGCTGAGAAGCACGATCCAGGAGAGGGAGGACGAGCTCTCTGCAGTGAGGGCAGAGCTGAGCCTGGCTGGGGAGAAAGGCAGTGATGTGGAGGACCAGCAGAGGGTGCTGGAGCAGAAGGTAAAGGAATTGGTTGAGCTCAGGCAGGAGCTGGCAGACATGAGAAACCTACAGGAGAAGGTTAAGTCAGAGGACTACGAGATCAAGATGGAGAACAACAAGCTGAACGTGGAGGCCAAAGAGGCTGTGGTGAGACTGGATGACCTGAGTCAACAAGTCCGGGATGGGCAGGCTGCCATGACAAGGGCTGTCCTGGAGAAGGACACGCGGATTGATGCGCTGAAGCTGGAAAAGGGACAGTTGGAGGGCGAGCTGAGCCAGGCGGAGCAGCGGCTGGCAGAGCAAGACCGGCAGTACCAGCAGACAATCGAGGAGCTGACCCGGGCAAGGTCCATGGACGCCTCCGCCCTGCAGATGGAGCATGAGAACGCGGTCAAGCTCAACCGAGAGAAGGATTTTGAGATTGCGGAGCTGAAGCGGGAGATGGAGCAGATGGCAGCTGACCACCGGGATATGAACGAGATGCTCTCCACGTCTGTGGCGGGCCAGAAGCAGCTGACTGAGCTGCTAGGGGAGAAGGACTTGTTCATGGAGACACTGAAGTTGAAGGCTGCCGAGACACAGAAAGAGCTGGAGGAGAGCTCCCGAGCAGCCAAGGAAGGGGAGGCCCTGAGGCACATGATGGATGATAAGGACAAGCAGCTGGGTGTGATGAAAGAAGAGAACAGCCACCTGAAGGAAGAGATGGACCGACTACGGGACCAGCAGAGCAGGCCGCAAGCCCTCGCGGAGCCCAGGACCCTGGACATAATCACCGAGCTGGAGACGGAAATTGGACAGCTGAAGTCCGCAAGGGATGCCGTGGAAGAGGAGGCGTCAACCCTGAGGCGAATGACAGAGGAGCAGCTGGGGGGACTCCTGCAGTCCCAGCAGTCTGTTCAGGCGCAGCAGAATGAGCTGGAGCAGGTGCAGGCGCGGCACGAGCAGAGCACGCTCAACTACGAGAAACTAATTAGCACCAAAGACAACGAGATTGCCCAACTGCAGGAGGCAGTGGACCGGATGACCGAGCAGAGGATCCACATCGACTCCCCTCCGCTACAGGCCCTGCAGGAGGATAAGACCCATTCGCTGAACGGGGAGAACGGGAACGAGAAGCATGACCTGTCAAAAGTGGAGATCGAGAAGCTGGTGAAGGGGATCAAGGAGAAGGAGAGTGAAATCGGCCTTCTCAACGAGAAGAACCTGTCGCTGGCTAAGCAGCTGGACCAGCTGGTGGTTTCTCGGGATGAGGTGGGCAAGTTGTCCCAGATGATGCTGCAGAAGGACCTGGAGATCCAGGCTTTACACGCCCGGGTGTCGGCTGGTGGGCACAGCCAGGACCTGCTGTTCCTCCAGCAACAGCTGCAGGCCTATGCTGTAGAGCGTGAGCAGGTGCTGGCTGTGCTTAACGAGAAGACCCGCGAGAACAGCCAGCTCCGGTCGGACTACCACCGCATAATGGACATTGTGGCCGACAAGGAGTCCACAGTTCTGAGGCTGCAGCAGGAGAACCAACGCCTGTCCCTCATGGGCGACCCATCAGGCAGCCATGAAATGTCCCGCGAGACCATCCAGAACCTCTCTCGTATCATTCGTGAGAAGGATATCGAGATTGACGCCCTGACTCAGAAGTGCCAGACCCTGGTGGCAGTTCTGCAGTCGTCAGTCAATGACTCGGGGAGCAGCAGCGGAGGAGGGGTGAGCAGCAACCAGTTTGAGGAGCTCCTGCAGGAGAGGGACTCCCTGAAGCAGCAGGTGAAGAAGATGGATGAGTGGAAGCAGCAGGTGATCACCACGGTGAAGAACATGCAGCACGAGTCAGCCCAGCTCCAGGAGGAGCTCGTCAAGCTGCAGGGACAGGTTTCTGCTGACAGTGACTGTAACTCCCAGCTGTCCGTCGACTACACCCGACTGATCCAGAGCTATGAGCAGAAGGAGAGGAAGCTGGGAAACTTGAGCCAGGAGCTCGCTCAGGTCCAGCAGACCATTAGCCAGCTTAGCAGCACCAAGGACGTCCTGCTCGGGAAACTGGAAGGCGTTGCGCCGTGTCCTGAGGTCTTGCCGTCTGCTCAGGCAACTGTGTCCGTTGCTGCAGTGGGGCCTCCCAGCCACCAGGTGGCGTCGTCAGATCAACTCGAAGGGCAAGTGAGCAGGCTGCAGCAAGAACTTGAGTACCTGCGAAGGCTTCTGGCTGAGAGGGACGGGATGATCCGAACGCTGCAAGAAAACAACCACCGCCTGTCCAACTCGATGGCTGAGAGCGAGCAGCGGGGACTGGCGGAGGAGGTCCGGCAGGCCCAGGAAAAACTGCACTCCATGCAGAGGTCCCTGAGGGAGAAGGACCTTCTAATCAAGTCCAAGGGCGACCAGCTGATCCAGGTGAGCGAGAGCCTGCGGAACCGCGAGAACGACAACGAGGTGCTGAAGCAGGCCGTGACTAACCTGAAGGAGCGCACGCTGATCCTGGAGATGGACAGCCGCAAGCTGAAGGAGGAGAATGATCTTGTGATGTCGCGTTCCCGTGAGAAGGAGTCAGAGTTCCGTGCGCTGAGGGAGACAAACCTTCAGGTGTCACTTCTCCTGAGGGAGAAGGAGTTTGAGTCCAACACCATGAGGGAGAAGGCCGCCGCCATGGAGAAGATGCTCAAGAATGGAGAACAGGTCAGTCGACAGGGATGAAATGTCAATACTGTTTTATCCAGCTGTTCAAAAGTATTTTGCTATAGCTAGTGCTTTGTGTTATTTATTTGTGTTGTTATTATTGAGTTCACTTGGCTCTCATTATTGATGTAAGTTTGACAATAGCCTCCCTGAGTAGAATTGATCTTTTACTCCACAGGGTAAGTCTGGGGAGTTGAACCAGCTGCTGAATGAGGTGCGTTCAATGCAAGAGAAAGCTGTGGCCTTCCAGCAGGAAAGGGACCAGGTGATGTTGGCACTCAAGCAGAAACAGATGGAGACCTCTGCCCTGCACAACGAGGTAAGAGATGCGATCGAGGACTACTTAGTGTTTATTTTAGGAAGCTTCAGTTTATTCTTACATCATACTGTTCTTCCACTTTTTATGAGGAAAAGTATTAGGCATGCTTTTCTGTTTAAGTTGAAGTGAGCAGTGTTGAATTTGTGCTGAATTGTCTCACTAATAAAAAAAGAAACCCGTGGGTAAGGTCATTCCAATGCTGCATACCTGTCGCCTGACCTTGGTGTTGAGCTCCAGCATTGAGTGCTTGGTGTACACGAACAGTCCCAAACACAAGAACCTTTATTTGGGTAAAAAAAAAGAAGAAGAAAAAAGGATCCTCTCCCAGGGCCCTCGGGCCAAGTCAAACCGTGCCGCTCACACGCTCACATCAGGGAACCCCCCCCCCCCCCATATACTCTTATATACTCTCATATACCCCCCCCCATAATATACTCAGCTGCAGCACATGAAGGACAAGGAACAGAGGCTGAAACTGGAGCTGGATCGACTGCGGAATCACCTGCTGGAGATCGAGGACTCTTACACACGGGAGGCCCTGGCTGCCGAGGACCGGGAGACCGCTCTGCGTAAGAAGGTGGCGCTGCTGGAAGACAGGATCGCGACCTCGTCGAGCGCAGTGGAGAACGCCAGGTGAGGGAGGTGGGGTGGGGTTGGGGGCACAGAAGGTATTTGAGTTGGGTCGCTGGTGTTGGCAGGGAATGAACTTGACACTTTAACTGACTTTTTCTTTCTCAGTTTGGGTTGTATAAGTGGTTGGTAAGTCAGTGGTCCATTCATTCATTCTTCAAGCACAATTTAGGGTGTGTGATACTAAGAAATGACGAATGTGTGCTGGGTTTTTTTCCCCCACCCAGAGTGTCTTGTACAAAGGTCCTTGAAAGGTTTATTTTATTCTTTCATATTTGTCTTGTTATTTTTTACATGATACTGGAGGGCCTGTGAAGACCTAAACGTGGGAGTTGTAGTTTTTTGACACAGTTCAATGATGTCATTTTTATGTCGCAGCCAGCAGGCCAGTTTGCAGGTGGAGTCCCTGCAGGAGCAGCTGAGTGGTGTCGTGAGGCAGAGGGACGAGGCTCTGGCCCAGCTACGGACCTCTCAGGAGCAGGTCAACCAATATGCAGTTTCACTCTCCAACCTGCAGATGGTGCTAGAGCAGTTCCAGCAAGGCAAGTCTGACTTAACCCTGGCTAACCTGAAGTAAATTATACAAACAGTCTGCTTGTCATCTCAAGAGGACATGCAGTGCAATTCCGTGTTACAATGTTCAGTTTATAGGCCGGAGGCCATCTTATTGGCGGTTCCACATGTCAGACCCCAATCCTGAGGGCCACAGTGTCTGCTGGTTTTTGCTTTGTTTTCAACAAGAGTTCACTTAACTTCTTCTCCCAGCCCTAAAATGACTGCCAATTGCAAGGAAACCACAGAAATCTGAAGACACTGAGGCCCTTGAGGACTACAATTTCTGAAATGTTGTCACAAAGTGCTCAAGAAATTTGAGATCTGTAGTGGTTTAATGCTTGCAACGGCATACCGGAAAAAAATGTGAACGACTTGATTTATGGTTTAAGATTTATGGCTGTGGTAACATGTTTTGTTCTAAATGTCACTAAGTCATTTACGTTTTGTGGAGGGAAAATTAAGCTCTAACTGATGGTGTGAACTAGGGAGAGGATGTGGCTTCACTAAACTAGGGAGAGGATGTGGCTTCACTAAACGCCGCCACAACTTGTGCAATGTCACCTTTTATATTAAGGCTCCTCTGCACCGCAGCCCCCCACTCCAGTGCTTACATCCCTCTTCTTTTTCCGCATCTAGAGGAGAAGGCCATGTATTCAACAGAGCTGGAGAAGCACAAGAAAGAGAAGGAACAGTGGCGGAGGAAAGCGGAGAAGGTGGAGGACCAGGCGTCTGCACTGCAGGTATGGAGCATCATGGGTAGAGCAGACGTGCAGAATGACGCGATTCGTCCGTCACACTTCTTTTTCTGAAGCCTTTGGATTTCTGTTTGGTTTCTTTCACGGATGCTAAATTTATTAGAATTTTAATTTACTTTTTAAAAACTTTATTTTATTTTTGGATATAGTCAGCCCAACCCAGGGCTGTATATATCCAATTACCACCCCAATCTGGAATGTCTGCAATCGCAGTCGCGTTCCATGTGCGAACCACCCTGCCAATTCAGGAGTGCTGGGACACCCATGGTTCTCCTTTGAAACACGCGCTGTCCAACAGCTCCCTCTTTGCGTCACAGACCGCAGCTAAGCCCGCGCAGAGGGAGGTCAGACGAGGGACCTTTGACATGCGGCTTTGACATGCAGTCTTACCAGCGCCCTTATTGGCCTGCGGGTGTCGCTCAAGAGCGATGAAACGCGGACCTCTGTCCGACTGAACCCTCCCACCAGCCAGTCGGTCCGGATTCGATCCGAGGCCGTGAGACTCATCCATGCTCCGCAGCGTGGTGCCTTAACCGAATGAGCCATCTAGCAGGCCTTGTGTTCTTTCTAATGGTTACCCTATCCAAGATTAAAATGCTATAAAATTTTATTGCATACTTCTAAAGTTAAAAAAAAAAAAACACAAAAAAAAACATAGTGTTTTTGTTTTATACCCATAAAATGAAAGCAATGAAGCATCCATGATATGTAATTTTATTAGCTATATAATGCATTCCAGAAAGAAATGGTGAATCTGTAATTGAAATAAAGCAGATGGGGGGGGGGCAGGCAGACAGGGAGGGGGGGAGGCAGGCAGACAGGGAGGGCGGGGGGGCAGGATAATTACCGGGAAGAAAAAAGAAATTAATCAAGAAGTCCGTTGGTGAGGTTTTGCTCGTTCAGCATTATGATTCTGCAGTACAGCCAGCAGAATGCAGAGGGCAGCTTCAGACAGTCCACTTGGTATCAGTGTTGTTCACACATCCCATGGCCCTCATGTCCAGATCAATCTCAATGAGGCCAATGCAGCTCTGGATTCAGCCTCCCGGCTGTCTGACCAGCTGGACCTAAAGGAGGAGCAGATCGAGGAGCTGAAAAAACAAGGTGAGTTTGTTTCGTCTGCTTCCACGCTGTACACTGACGGCCCTATCTGTGGGCTGTTACACCTTCCCTGGGGGGTCTTTCACAAAGCAGGATTAGTGAGTTAGCTGGATAACTGCACTGAGTAAAACCCGGAACCCTCTTAAATATGGAACATGGACTGAAGTAAAAAGAGCCGTTCCGAGTTTTACTCAGTGCTGTTATCCAGCTAACTCTGTAATCCTGCTTTGTAAAATACTCCCTTGATCTGTCAATCAGCCTTGTCCTAAACTCACTATTGATTCTGTTTCTGGGCGTTGTCCACGGTAGAATGTCATCATGTTTACGTCATATAATTTCCATCTTCGTTTCATTACATTCCTCAATGAACAATAGTCTTTTTAACATTCGCAGTGTAGTAATCTAATATTCCACTCCACTAATCTTTTTCTGTTTAAGCAGTTTATACAATTTATGCAATGCGACTAGCCCCAAGGAAACAAATTGACATCATTATGGCCAGGGAGTAATGGACCAATTCCAGTCCATTCTGGGTAGATTTGCTTAAAAGCAGTTTTTTATGCCTGTCTTTGCTTGCAGCTGTTGTACATGTCGTTCCCTTGTCATTTAGTTTGCAGATGTTAAGGTTTCTACGTCTTTCCAAAACCTTGTTCTACTTTTATATACCAGAACTTGCATTATACCATATTTCCCAGATATGATTTAACCCTTTAAAATTAAATAAATAAGTAAATAAAGAAATACTACTTAATGGGCCTAATTTACTAAGATCTTTGGCATGTGCAAAACTAGTAACACAAACGATGATTGGTGCAAAACAAATGCCATGACCAATCATTGGTCACGTTATTGGTTTTGCGTGTGCTAAAAGGTCTGCAAAATGTCTTAATAAATTAGGCCCTAAGTCGTTAAGCTTTGTTGGATTCCATCAGTCTGAAAACATCAGGGCCTGTGAACCTCCTGCCTGTTTCACCCGGGCAGACTTAAACATTTTCTTATCATAAAAACGCATTAAAGCAGAAGCCATTTTTTCTCACAAACCGCACAGTTCATCAGTTTCACACTATCAACATCTGCGAACTGCAGGTTCCTACTCGATGACATCACAAGAAATTCCCAGACTGTTCCTTTGTTATTTTATAATTTTTTCCCTCCAGCGACATGGAATTCCAGGCCTCTTTGAACATATTTATTTATTTAGAATAGAGCTTTGAAATGGTTAAATGGGGCCTGGTGGAATGACAGGGTTCGCGACCGAGCAGCGGTATCAGTGACGGGGACAAGCTTTCTTTGGCTGCCAGGGCTAATAAAAGTGTCCGCTTCTTTAGAGATGGTGAGCGATGAAGTGAGCCGGGTTACAGACGTCTGAGAGACCCAAAGCCCTGAGAAACTCTGTGTGTGTGTGTGTGTGTGTGTGTGTGTGTGTGTGTGTGTGTGTTTTACAGTGGAAGTCAAGCAGGAGGCTCTGGATGAAGTACAGAACAAGATGATGACCCTGGTTAAAGGCACTGAAGGGAAAGTGGACAAGTGAGTACAGCACCGTGCTGATATTACAGTATTATCCTACATTATATCATATTCCACTGAATTTCAGTTGTATAGAGCTTTTTACAGCAACGCCGTCATGGAGAGGATTTACAGCAAACTTGGGAATGACACAGTCTGAACCCCCAAAAAAAAAAAACAGGAAGCTGTGTAAAAAAAATAAAAAATAATAAAAAAAAACTTCCTAGTGGGAAGAAATGAATAACTGGGTGCCAGGAAAAACTCCCCAGTTGGAAAATCTGTGAGGAGGAACCCGGTGTGGAGGGTGAACCCATCCTCTTTCAGCAGGCCTGGTCTTAGTAGTTATGTTGGGCTGAATAGTAACAGGGAGGTAATGGAGAATCCACTGAATAAACAATCATTGTGGTTTGGCAGATGAGCACAGGGCTGGAAGAGCGGGTAAAAAAGGCGGTCCAATCATAGAAGTGTATATTAGTAAGCGGATCAGAAGGACAAGCTGATCTAGGCCTCCCAAGTTGTGTTACGGCAGTGGCCTTATACCAAATAAATTTTTTTTTTTTTTAATTATGATTTTTTTTCATTTTCTCCCAATTTAGTAGCCAATTTAACCCCTATTCTAATTCAATTCCCCCCGTGTAGCAACCGCTAGAGAACCAACGTTATACAACCCTGTCAGCTGGTAGTAGGAAGGAGGGCGCCACGTCCTCTACAGGGCGCGACTCCTCAAGCTCCTGACCGTGATTCCAACTCACCCAGGGCCTTTCTGTGCGCAGCGATTCTCTCCGAGCCCCTCCCCCCACCCGGAAGCAGCCGCCAATTGCTGCTCCCACAGGGCACCGGCCATGCTCGGATCTGGCAGGACCGGGGCGCGAACCCCGATCCTCAGAGTACAACTGCACCGACTGAAAGTGGGCACTCTTACCGTTGTACCACCGTGGCAGCTTGAAGCCCATTTTTAATACTTATTAGTGCAATAGGGCAGCAGTGTAGTGTAATGGTTAGGGAACTGAAATTGCAACGATGGTTGCCGGTTCGATTCCTGGATCACTTTGGATAAGAGTGTCTGCTTAAGACCTGTAATGTAATGTGCTGTAATATCACGTGTATATAGTGTTAAATTGTAAACTATAAGGTCATCTGTCATACACTAGAGTAATATATTTTGGAAGGACCACAACGTGGCATCATGAAAACGGGCAGTTTTTACAGTTCCAAGTGTCTGAAATAACGGTAGTGCTGGGTGTCATCGTGTAACGGCGTGTTCTGTGAGGTCAGGCCGTGGCCGATCAGCGGCGGGACGCAGAACAGGATGAGTGTTTGCCACGTGCACACAACCCCGAGTCCGTCCTAACCAGCCCCATATGGGCCCCGTTCTGCAGGGTCCTGATGCGGAACCTGTTTGTGGGCCACTTTAACGCGCACAAGAACCAGAGACAGGAAGTGCTGAGAATCATGGGAGGAATGCTGGGATTGGACCGGGAGGAAGTCGACAAGGTTGGTTACCCGGTTACCCTCGTCTGGTTTTTCTCCTTTAAAAAAAAAAAAAAAAAAAAAAAAAAAAAAGATTATAATTTTTTTTATTTGGTTGTTTTTTTTCTGACCATTATCTCCCCCCTCTACCCTGGTACGATCAGTAGAATTTGCCCCGGTGGTAGGAAGGGCGTGGCTCCTTGTGCTCCTGAACGGAAGTCCAGCGGTACACGGGGTCGCTGTGCGCTACGTTTCTCCCCGGCGAGACCCTCCCGACCCCCCCGGGAGTGGCCGTCCAATTTGCCGCTCGCTCAAAGCACCGGCCATATGTCTTTCTCTTTTCTAACCAACCTATCTGCTCTCACCCCTTCTCCTCCCTCCTCTTGTGACTCTCCTCTGGCTTTGTCCGCTTCTCATCCTTTGATCTCAGCGCTTCCAGTGAGTCCTTCCTTTGTTCTTCTCTTTCTCTCTCCTTCCTTCCTTTGTTCTTCTTTCTCTCCCTCCTTCCTTTCTGCACCGCTCTCTTCTCCCTGAGCGCTGCTCGTCAAGGTTTTTGTTCAGACATCCTGGAAGGAATAGCGTTTCTGAAAGCGTGTTCCCTTATAAAAGTATGAATGTGTGGGCGGGAGGGGATCTGTTTTAGTCATTCTGATACTCTTTCCTCTGAAGTACCTTTTGACAGGAAGCCATGATTTTATATCTTTTTTTGATTTTTGTTACTCCTGAATATAACAGCAGTCCTTCTCATTGCTCTCAAGTACGGACAACAGATATGCTCATTTTATCTTACAAAAGGCTTGGTAATCATATACATTCACTTATTTGTATACAGAAACACTGTTTCTTAGTTTAGAGCAAAGGAATAAAGACGTTGTAGGAGAACTCGGCCTACAGCCCATTATTACGAAAACTTAACAGGTTCGACAATCTAAGCTTTCGGCAGTAAAGCATAATGTTGCAGGAATGCAGTACCCTAGCTTAATGTTCTGTGGTAACAAGTCCAATGTTCTAACCACACTTTGGCCTCGAAAAAGCATTGTTAGACAAGGGTGATTATTGTTCTGAGGCTCAACCAATCAAGCGCAACATCACAGTAATGTAACGGCATGAGGGGTGGTTTGGGACGGATTCATTTTGGCGCTTAATGCATAGATCGAGTGACGGAGTTTTTAAAAAATAATGACATGCTTGTTGCCACAATTGGACCTCTCGAACAAGGCCGTAAACATATGCTGTCGGTCCACAAGTTTTCCTTTTTTTATTTATTAATTTTTTTTGTTTAGTCGAGCAGTCTGACTCCAGAAGTTCTTTCAGTCCAACTCCTCACTGAAAGCATTTCCTTGTTTTGAGCCGTCGAGCTGAGCCAAAGGGAGTCTGTCCAACTATTTCGGAGTGAATTACCCAACAGCTCTAAAGGAAACCAGATTGAAGAATGAGGGATAAATGCAATTACAATTCCTCTGGAGACGCTTCTACTTTGCTGTTCTTCTATTTTTCTCTTGGTCCCCCTCATTGTTGGCCCTCGGCTAGGAGCCCTCCGTCTTAGTATCCCTGCGACGTAAAATATCTTGTAGCTATCAGGTCTGTGAAGTGTGGCTCGGTACAGTGGTCCCTGCGCAATCTCTCACTTTAGTTGACTTTTTCTTCTTTTATTTATTTTTTTAAATAATTAATTTCTGCATGACTTGGATTCTAAAATATTATTTGGGTCATACTGTATTTTCTTTACCTCGCCGAATGCCCATAGTGACCATGAATAAAAGCCCAACACCAGAAAGCCAACCTTTTTAAGGGTCTATCCGAACCCAAATACCATATTCGGAAATGTGCAGCTAATGCACTGAATAGTTTCTCTCTTTTTTAATTATTTTTTTTCTTCCCAAAGTTGACCAGTGATATATGGTCGATATTCAAAAATATTTGATTGGTGGAAAAAGTGCCCTCCCTCTCCATGGTTAGCAAGTTTCTGAAATTAATCAGTTTAATCATTTTGTTGCACAATTTCCCTTCCCCCAATTCAAAAATCAGCGACCTAGCCAGGAATTTTTCATTCCTGGCTATGTCCACTGTTTGTAGCCATTATATTCCCATCTCAGCGCTCTGTTCTCTGTATTCCTGTCAGCTCTTGCTGGAGGAGGGGCGGCATGGTCTCACGGGCTGGATGTCCAGTTGGCTGGGAGACCGAGCGGTGCAGAGCGTCCCCAACACCCCGCAGAGGCCTGGAGCGTCCCAGGGGCTGAACAGCGTGAGTGTGCTCTCTTACGCTCGCTGTCCTCTTCCTGCATGAACCTCACATCTCCCTTTTTGTTTTTTGTTTTTTAGTTTTTTAACACACACTTAATGTTCTCGTCCAGCTCTGTGTAACTGTCAGAGTTTCATAACTCTGTAACAAATATACTGCAGTTTAAAACCCCACATGATTAATCCATGATGTTCACTGGTGAATGGAAAAGCAGTTTTTTTCTTTTTTGTGCCGTTTCTGAGAATTCCATTATTTCAGATAAAAGTTTTATGCACAACATTGACGATGTGCACATGTAAGCACTGATACACTCTCTCTCACACACACACACACACACACACAATACACACACAAGCAGTCCAACAATTATTCAAGTATAGCTCCACCCACATGGCATCAGATAGTATGACTATGAAATCTCATTGTAAATGAACTTGCTCCTTTATTTCTTGGAATGTTTTGTATGTGAACTCCTCCTCGTTTGTGTGGGATTTGCTGTGTCCTGCTTTGCTCTCCTCCCTTGTTCTTCACCAAATCTCTCCCTTGAATCTCTGCCCCTGTCTCTTTTGGCAGTCTTTCTCTCAGATGTTTGTGAATTTTATGGAGGTGGAATCCCGGCCAGTTGGTCCCGCCCCCAAACTGCCAATCTTTGACATTAAGCCCCTGAGTGCCCCGCCTCCTAAGCGGACTGCCAGCAGTGTCCCAGCACTACCTGCAGCAGGTAAGCACTTTCGCGGGTATCTTGGCCTCATACATTATCCACACTCTCACATGATCTATGTAAATAAAAAGTAAAATTTTTACTGAAAAAAAAAAAATCACAAGTCGCCATTTGAAAGCTTTTTTTTCTGAGCATTCATTTAGCCGGCATTGTAACGCTGAAAGTATTTAAATTAATTGAACAGTATCGCCCAAACTCACATGCAATATGATGGTGGCTAGCTTGCTGCAACAGATGCTGGTCCATCAGTCTTGGTTTATCGGTCAGCTAGCACAGCATAGTAGTATTCACTTTGCATGAATACAGTTATAACCCTTTACTCGTACGATGCAGTTCAAGATTTAACCAAACTGTTTTCAAAGTTGACCTGTGACCTTTGACCCTGTGCTTCCCCAGGTGCTTCTGGATCCAGCAGTAGAGCAGGGGACACGAACCCCTTCCTGGCGCCCCGCTCGGCAGCGGTGCCCCTCCGGAACCCGGGGGCGCCCGGTACGGGTGGGACGGGGGCCCACATGCTCCTGAAGCCGCTCTCGGACACCCTGCCGTCTTTCATGCCCGTTCCCGTTTCCGCGGCGGCCAGCGGGGGGGCGGTGCTTAAGGATCTGCTCAAGCAGTGAAAGGACCATAGACTGTCACTGCAAGCACTTTAACCAGAACAGGAAGTCCAGGACACTACACAGCGAGGGCAATATCCCTCACGGTAACAGCATCAGAGAGAGAGAGAGAGAGAGAGAGAGAAAGAGAGAGAGAAAGAGAGAGAAAGAGAGAGAAAGAGAGAGAAAGAGAGAGAAAGAGAGAGAGAGAGAGAGCGAGAGAGAAAGAGAGAGAGAGAGAAAGAGAGAGAGAAAGAAAGAGAGAGAGCGAGAGAGAAAGAAGGAAAGCAGGAAAGCGAGAGAAAGAAGGAAAGAAAGAAAGCTATTTTGTCTTGTACTAAATCTCACATACTGTATTGAAAGGGTCGAAGAAGTTGAGCTACAGTAATGCAAGGAGCCTTTCAAACACACAGCCGTAGTATTCTCAGAAACCCAGCCTCAGCAGGATGCGAGCCTCACATCCTGGAAGTCCCGTTCATCTACCCGGGGAGGAAAGAGGTGTGCCTCTGTCAGCTGCCTCTCATAATCTAGGGTTGATTAAGGGCTGAATGACTTGTAAATGTAGAAATGTAGAAGCACTTTGTGTGCGCAAACCAAACTGGAATCCACTTTGCATTTTTGGCCAGAATTTCACCTGTTGCAGCAGGTGATCATGTTTATGCACCAGCCTTTTTTTGAAGGATTATTTTTCCTCTCAAAACTTTAGGTTTTGCGTTTTTTTTTTTCTTTCTTTAGTATGAATTCTGTCTGATTCAAGGATTTACTGTGGTGTCTGGCTCCAGAAATGTCTGAAGATTTACAAGACTCCGCATCTGTTATGTCGATACAGACATCTCTGTGAAATCTTCCTCCTTCAGGTTTTCTAGCGGTTGGGCCTTGATACGTATCACCGTGTGGTTGTTACAGCTGTACAGGCTTGAGATCTTCAGAATGTACTTATGTATATACACGAATATGTAGCTTATGTACGATCATTGCGTTTTTACCATGAAAGGCATCTGAAAACTGTTCAAAGGAGGAGCCCCGGACGGATAAAGTACATATCATAAAAGTTGTAAAGGCTTAAACATTTAAAGGTTTACAGCAAGACTACAAAAAAATCTTTGTACACTTTGCGGTAGATTACCTGTAGAAATGACTATATAAGCAATCAAACATTATGAGGAATGAATTGTGATTTCTTCCAGACACCAGTCATGCCAGTGTAAATAACATATGAATATGTGGCGGGACTATTTCTTGCCCTTGGCGATCTACAGCATTGTCTTCTGGGATACTGCGGACTCGTATTTTTGTCTTAAGGAATGCAAGTCCAATACCTCCAGTGCAGAGATTTTATTATTTAATTGGTTTGCTCATCTTAGGAATTTGACAAAAACTCTGATCACCTTCCAACGAGATCAGCGCCTGTCGTATTTTGGGAAAATAAAATGCCTTGTGTGTTACCGTTGACCTGGAAAAAGCGGAACATTGACCCATTTATTTTGCATGTAGGACAGTGGATGTTTTTTTTTGGTTTTTTTCTAATCGTACGTTGTATTCAGATTAATGAATTCAAATCATTTATGATAAATGTAAAAACGTGCCAAAAAACAGGGGCAAACTGATTACGTTTCTGAGTCTGTTTTTATTTTATTTGATGTGTCCCCCTTTCTGTGTTCAGAGACCTTAGTGTTATAAAATGGTAGATTAATCTCAGAGGCTTTGCTGTTACTTTGAGGGTTCAAGCTGTTACAGTTCTTCATGGGCTTTGGTGTATAATGGAGACCCTCCAAACCTGTTCTCCCATCTGCGGTTTGAGCAGGTGCTCAGTAAACGCACAACAGTCGCTTTACAGAATTGTGCACTTCTCTTATTCAGAAGAGTTCAGATCGGTTGCATGAAGTACAAAGTACTCGGAACAGGGCCGTTTTATTAATATGCAGTTATGTGGAAGTGGAATATTTTCCTGTTGAGTTTTCAACATCATCCTTCGGTAAATGCGCACGTATTTGGCTTATGAGGAATAAGCTGATTGGGAGGCACTGCTGTGTTATGATGTCGGGGTTTCTGAGTGATTCTGTCCTGCCTGTTTATTTGGCAATGTCATGTATAATATTTATATAGCAAATCATCAATCATTAGCGGATTACCCTTAAGCACATAGTTGAATTACAGGAATATGAAGCATTTTATGATCATGAAGACTGGTAGTAACAGAATAATTTTCTGACTATCATATTTCAATAAAAGAAATTGTTCACATGTGCTTAATTGTCTTTTTTTATCAGTTATGTGCTGTGTGCGCTCTTCTGTGCGTGCTTGGGATGGATCACCGTATAATGGTTTGATATCTTTCGCAAGATAGGAGATGTGAGCATTTCTGAATAACGTGGGTATGCTTGCGACAGGCTTGTTGGAGGTTGTGTTCAATAGCTAAATTAAATATGAAATTATCTTAACTTTTTTTTCTGTGTATATTCTGTTGGGAAAAAGATTTCACTGGTTGGGAGAAATGTGTTTATTTTTATGGGCATGCATTATAATAAACAACTGTTTACAGTCGACCTACTCATAAAAATGCTTTGTTTATTATTAGTTTATTGTTGAATCACAAAAAAAGGTGGATGGGCTACGGAGGTTGCTTTGCAAACGGCAAAGAGGTATAAAAGAGGAAAAAATATGAGAGCGACCTCTATGGGGTGAAAAGGTGTACGGTGTGGTCGAAGCGCATTGCTGCCTTATTCTGAGTGCAAGTAGCCACAGCCTATTATTGTTTGTCTGACCTGTCTGTATTTGAACGCTTACTGTGGGCCTATTTTGTGTAAGCCTAGCGCCTTCAGTTTATTAAACGGACGGTACACTACTTTCACCCCATATTGGTTGCTGTCCTATTTTTTCCTCTTTTATATTGCTGAATCTCAGACTATGGATTTGGAGGTGGATATAAGGATTTGTTCACTTGCATGGCCATACCAAAGGCAAATTGCATGAGATTAACTGAAGTAAAATACATGGCACTGGCAGCAATGTAGTCAGTCAGTACGGCCGGGTGTACTGTACCAAGACCTATACCATACTTCCTTAACAGAATGTGGTTAAGGCCACTAAATTTGAGCCTTTTGGCAGTATAAATTTGAGCCTGCTTTGACTTATTGAAGCGCTTCATTTTGAAGCTGTTTTAGTACACTGGGTTGCCTGTGTGTCAGGCAAATATATAGCAGATGAGAGGAAATTATTTAAATGTAATAAACTTCCCCTTCATTATTTTGACTATTGTTTAAAACTTATTTCACAAAAAAAATCGTATTTTATTCAGGTTTCAATTAATGTTGTAATGTTTCATGTTGATGATATCTACTATACACAGTGATGTTATGTAAAATTTTAAAAAACACTACTCAAAGCCTACAAACATTGACAAGAACCAAGATACCTTGTTGTTGTAGGTCAAAGAGTGACAAAGGTGCAGTGATGGTTTCACTGTGCACGTGGGCGGGCTCCTCTAGTTCCATGTGTTTTTTAAACTTTGAAAGGATCACGGTGTAAATCTTTCATTTTTATGAAACAGTTGTGGGATTTTTGTTTCACGTTATAGGCTACTGTGTTGCCAAATGTTACATTGGAGTATAAACCATACAATCATCAGTGTGTTTCTGAAATCTGACTGCCTTTTATCTCAATCTGAATTTCTTAAATATACAGTAGTCTAATATTAATTTTTGGGAGGCTGCAGCTACATTTCTTAGAGCAAAATACAGGACTTCCGAAGAGGACTCAATGTGTCACCCTTATTGCATTTTCCCGATTCAGATTGTTCTGGAGTATTTTGTAAATGATCGTGGCAGCGCTGTGAGCGCGCTGTTTCAAGGGGGTTGTCTTTCTGTGATTTAAACCAGCTGTTGTCAAGTGCTCTGGGGCCCCAGTTATTTGCATTGCTAAATAGCCTAGTCTGTATAGCAGACGACGGATAAGAGAAAAAAAATTAACTCTTTATTTTGAAAAACATTCCTCGTAGAACTGGTCAACTCTTGCGTTGCTCTATATTGACTAGACGGTGGTTAACCAAAGCCAGGTGTCGGCTTTCGCGTGAAGGCGCGGAGTCAGGGGGAGGTGAGAGCGCCCGATTGCGCAGTGGTCTAAGGGGTCTGACTACAGTAGTGCGGATCTGACAAGTTCCTCGCTGCAAAGCAATTACGGGTCGGTCGTTGGGCTATTTAATTAGGAATCACCACGGACCCATAAAAAAACATGCTGTTTGAAGGACGTTTCTCAAGTTTCTGGACGTTTGCTGGGTAAGCTGATCTTTTGGACCATGTAACGGCACGTCATATTGATGAGTAACGGACAACATGTTTTTATTTGGTAACTATCCCCCTGACACTTTGGGGAGCTGAAACTGAGTAGTGCAAAAGTAGACTAATCCCAACTGTTGAAACACGTTGTTGTGTTTTAATGCATAGCAATAGCATACGTGCTGTCTAATGTTGCTATATTCAAAGACAATAGCTCATGCGTAAAAGTAAAGGTAAAAAAATAGCCAATATCAAATTAAGCTGTGTCTCACTTTAAATCGCGTTTTAAGCATTCCTTCTTCTTTGCAGGATGTTGACAGTTCTGATGTTGATGTTACTATGCATCCAGTCTGGCAATGCGCAGGTAAATGGCGCGATTACTCGAGCATAACCGAGGCAGACCGAGGGTCTAGGTCTGGGTCTGTGGTCCAGATGTTTGGAGTTAATGATTAGGCTACTTAGCCGTGCTTCACGAGAGATTAATATTGCTTTACACAAGGAAGAATTTGCTTTAGTAAAAACAGTAGTGCGTCACTTTCCAATGATTACATTGGTTCACATAACGTTACTGGACCATCTTATTAGCCTATATTACTTAATAACCATCTCCAGTTGTTTCCTGTAATCTCTGATATTTTTGAACAACAGTCCTTCGGGACCATGGCGTCTCTGTTAAAGCTCTAATATGCCTTGCTTGTCTGCAATGATTCATTTGATTTAAACAAATATTTACATTTTCCAGACGTGCACAGATGGCTTTATCTATGACCGTCGCATCAGACAGTGTGTTGGTGAGATTGATTTTTTATTTTGGGGTATCCAAATAAAATATGGCCCATATGTCTTCACTTAGTCAGACCTGTTGCTATAATGTCAATGACCTCGGGTCCATTTCTCCTCTCTGGTAGACGTGGACGAGTGCCGGACGCTCGCGGACCCCTGCCGAGGGGACATGCGCTGCGTTAATCAAAACGGCGGCTACCTGTGTATCCCGCGAGGCATGTACAGTCAGTCCTACGCGAGGCCCGACCCACCAACTTTCAGTGAGCAGTCCTATCCGGATACATCTGTAGGCTTCCCCGAACCCTACCCTTCAGTCCAGCGGCCCCCTGCATCTCCCAGCTTCCCAGTATCTGGACGATCCACCCCCTGTGTCCTGGGATACGTTCTTGCCGAGGATGGCCTTTGCACCGGTATGTAACTCCAGATACACATATTGTTTTGAAGATGTTCTGGAGGTAAAATATCTCAAATACAAATAATGTTGGGTAGTGTGGGTAGATAACTGAATGGGCATATTACGTATTTGTTGCAGTCCAAATTATACTATTTGGCACAAAAAGGATGGGTTACTGAGTCTACAAGTCATTGACCTTTTAAGTCATAAATTGTATTGCTATTTGGTCCATCTACCAATGGAGAGTTCATGTCATTCTAGCCACGTGTCTGTGCAACCTACCATGTGCATTTGCATTTACTTAATTTGAATTAAAATTATTTAGCTATCAAAATATATATTTTTATTAATATATGAGTAAAGCTAAATATTTATTTGTTAATTTTATTTAGTATGGTATGGTGTTTATAGAGGTCCTATCCATTAAAGACCTCAAATCCTCAAATGTTTGTTGAGCATTGGACCTTCAATCCCGAGGGGCCATTACCAAGGCCATCAGACTGCTGGGTCATGCTGGTCCTGCAGGTCATTGATCCAATGCTCTACGGCATGCTCTACGGCATTGAGTGATCGAGAGAAAAGGTCATTGATCCAATGCTCTACGGCATCGAGTGATCGAGAGGAAAGGTAATTGATCCAATGCTCTACGACATCGAGTGATCGAGAGGAAAGGTAATTGATCCAATGCTCTACGGCATCGAGTGATCGAGTGGAAAGGTCATTGATCCAATGCTCTACGGCATCGAGTGATCGAGAGGAAAGGTAATTGATCCAATGCTCTACGGCATCGAGTGATCGAGAGGAAAGGTCATTGATCCAATGCTCTACGGCATCGAGTGATCGAGAGAAAAGGTCATTGATCCAATGCTCTACGGCATCGAGTGATCGAGAGAAAAGGTCATTGATCCAATGCTCTACGGCATCGAGTGATCGAGAGAAAAGGTCATTGATCCAATGCTCTACGGCATCGAGTGATCGAGAGGAAAGGTCATTGATCCAATGCTCTACGGCATCGAGTGATCGAGAGGAAAGGTAATTGATCCAATGCTCTACGGCATCGAGTGATCGAGAGAAAAGGTAATTGATCCAATGCTCTACGGCATCGAGTGATCGAGAGAAAAGGTCATTGATCCAATGCTCTACGGCATCGAGTGATCGAGAGGAAAGGTAATTGATCCAATGCTCTACGGCATCGAGTGATCGAGAGGAAAGGTCATTGTACGTACCTGCCAAAAGTCTGGTCAATGATTAATGATTAATGATTATGCTATTCCTAAAGTTGGCGTATTGTGCTTTTTTCGCCAAACTCATTTCAACATTGCGCAGCATTTGGTTATGTATCTGAATGGCGGCCTTGTGTTTGTCAGGAAAGCTGTTTCTGTCTGGGGCCATTGTACACCTAAAGCCAGTTTCATATAAAAAAATAAAGATTCAAAAGCCAAGGTAAATATTCAACTGCTGCTCTTGGCATCATGCATCTGAGTGAAAAATGGAGAGATACGATTTATTTTTAAACTATATGAGAGGATTTTGCATTGCACTTTTAACCCAAGGAAATACGCATTTCAAAGAGGTATTCTGTAGTATGGCTGTATTGGGGAAGATGGTAATGGCGGTGGCCCTTGTTTCTGGGTAATGGCTCATGCAATGCAAGCTTAGTCCAGGAGCACATTTAGAGAGTTTGGGATTTTGGCCAGGACACTATTTGCAGTCTCTTAAAAAGAGTCATGGGAGTTTTTAATAAACATAAAGTCGGTCAAGAGCTTGACTTAATGTTTCATCCGAAAATAGATCGCTCTTCCTCTTTAGTGTCCCCATAAGTGAAGATTTGGCTTTTAGGCCGTAGTCCAGAGGGCACAGTCTAAACAGCTCACTCAGCTTTTACTTACATGCTTGTTTTCAGCTACTGAGCTCAAAAGGCCGTCGTACGTTATGTTATTCTTCCCACAGCTTTTATTAAGTGACAGATTTTGATGAAATATTCTAATGCTCCAGGGTCCTGATTTGTGTTTCTTCAGGACATGTACACTGCCTGGCCAAAAGAAAAGTCGCCATTGCACCCGTCATAGTGCCCACTGTACACGCCTCTGGAGGCAGTGTTATGATCTAGGCTCAGCAATGTTATGCAGCAATAAAATGACGTCAGCTGAGTACCTGAATGTACTGAATGACCAGGTTATCCCATCAATGGGCATATTCCAGGACGACAATGCCAAGATTCATCTGGCTCAAATTGTGAAAGAGTGGTTCAGGGAGCATAAGGAATCATTTTCACACATGAATTGGCCGCCAGAGTCCTGACCTTAACCCCATTGAAAGTCTTTGGGATGTGCTGGAGAATACTTTACGGAGTGGTTCGACTCTCCCGTCGTCAATACAAGATCTCAGGCAAAAATTAATGCAACTCTGGACGGAAATAAATGTGACGTTGCATAAGGTTGTCGAAACAATGCCATGACGAATGCGCACCGTAATCAAAGCTAAAGGCGGTCCAACGAAATATAGTACAACTTTTTTTTTTGGCCAGGCAGTGTATGTCAGACTGTCTGCAGTGTGGTTATTGTACTGCATATCAAAGGATTCCAGTGTAAGGCATTAAACTGTACACTGAGACTGCATTAAATAGCCCCATAAAACACAAAATCCAAGTGATGGATTGCTAGAAAACTGGTGCCAGTCTGCAAGCCAACCATAGAGCGTGTGATGTCTTTTCCAGCCTTCTGTTGATCGCATACATGTGGGTTTTTTTTTTTGTCTCGTCAGCTTTCCTAAAGTACTCTGGGAATATTTTGTTATTCAGGTTGTCATCCAAAAGACTCAATTAGGCTATATTACTTTTCATTCATTATAAATGGATTGTGACTCCATAATGAGTGGATAATGAACCCATATTTTACTTTGCTGGCCCACTCTTCTCCTTCGACATAACTGTTTATCTCAGACCAGTTAAGGGATCCTGCACTTCAGCCATGTTTGGGTAAGCCACAGGAATAAGGGAGTTAGCGCTGGTATTTCAGCCATCTGGGCACCTAGCGCCAGCAGTGAGATCATCTGTTACTGTAGGCGAGAAGCAGGAAGTCCCTGTGGACCCAGCCGGGACACTTCAAATCCCCCGAGGCGTGCGCAGCCATGGCGACCGTTGACTGACGTGCAGTTGTGGCTGCAGCAGCCTTGCAGACTGTGACATCCTGCCCCAGAGTGGTACAAATGGGGCTTTGTCTCGCGGGCCTGGCTGGCGGGTGTGACATCAGCGTCCCCACGGCCCCCAAGTCAAGTCGGGCAAACGAGTTAGGCCTCAGATGGTGCCATTCAAACTTTCCATTGCTTATGAGCATTATTTTTGTGCTTATTTATTGTTGATTCCAATGCCGAGGGCAGGCTAATATTTACACCAGGCAAGTTTGTCACATTCTAAAAAGACAGCTGCATTGTTGCAGGTGCAATTCAGGGGGATTGTAAATAATTATATGAATGTTATAAGTGTTTTTGAAAACCCTGTCTCGGGGGCTTCTGTGGGGTGCATTCAGCACCTGTTCTCAGTTCAGCAATGTGCCCCATGGACCCGATTTAATCATGACACTTCGGCATTGAGCAGGCACTCTCATTTTTGCAGCTGGGTATTCCACAGAAGTAATTTGAGTTTAGTGGTCTGCTCAAGGGTACAACAGCAGGGTCCCAGCTGGGAATCAGACTACCAAGCCCGGTGACACATTGAGTCCTCTTCGGAAGTCACTTTGGGTCTCAGCAATCTCAAGTGTGACAGATACCCCATTTACACCTGGTCTTTTTTTGTGTATTGAGTATCTGGATTAAATCCGGATAGGCATTATCCACATAATAGGGATTATCCAGCGGCCATATCACCATGAGATCTGCTCCTGCTGAATGGCTGAAGCTAAGCAGGTGTGGGCTTGGTTAATACTTGGATGGGAGACCTCCTGGGAAAACTAAGTTGCTGCTGGAAATGGTGTTGGTGGGCCAGTAGGGGGCAGTCTTCTCTCTGGTCAAATAAACCCCAATGCCCCAGTGCAGTGATGGGGACCCTGTGCTGTAGGAGCTGCCGTCTTTCAGATGAGACGTTAAAACCGAGGTCCTGACTCACTGTGGTCATTAAAGATCCCGTCACACTTATCGCAAAGAGTAGGTGTTTCCCCAGTGTCCTGGCTAAAGTCCCAACCTGGCTCTCTCATTCTTCTACCTAATCATCCCCCAGTTTAATTGGTTAAAATTGTTCACACCCTCTCCACCTCAGCTGATGTGTGGTGAGCATTCTGGTGCAAAATGGCTGCCGTTGCATCACCCAGGTGGGTGCTACACATTGGTGGTGGTTCAGGCGAGTTTCCCTCTCATCATTGTAAAGCGCTTTGAGTGTGAGAAAGGCGCTATATAAATGCCAGGCATTATTATTATTATCATTATTCTAAACATGCAGGAGCAAATGCACCCAATGACACATTACATTCGACAGATTCAAATCCGATCGCCCAAACCACATCAATTGCTCTATATGTGTGTGTGCGTGTGTGTGCATGTGTGTGTGCATGTCTGCATTCCAACATGCAGCAGCTGGCATATGTAACCAAGAATACCCGTGATTTTCACAGGGCTGTTTTTTTGTTTTGTTTTACGTGGTTTGTTTCAGAAGGACCTCTTTTGCCCTGTGGCAATTATGACATGAACACTCACACCCCCCTCATCCCAAAAAAGTCTCAGGCCACAATCTGTCTCTCTCACAAGTTCATTGGGATCATCAGGGGGTGATTATCACGATCCCCTTGGGAAGCTCGTAAAAGAGCCCTTATAAGGAGGTGCACTGAAGCCCTCCCAGACAGGCTCGTGCAGGATTGTGGTGGGCTGGGGAGGCTGTAGTATGCATGGAGCCCATATGTTCGCCCCTTGCCACACTGAAAGAGTTTAACTGCAAGCAGGTGCTGCGCTGTGTTTCTGTTGGCCTGAAGCCCCTGCCTCGGCCCACCCCAGCAGGACTTGGCACAGAGGCTGGTCATTGTCAGACATTATCAGTTATTAGACCTGCCTGTTTAAACAAGGCAATTATCTTGGGGTTCACCCTCCTCCCCCTTACTTTTGTTTAAAACAATTTGGTGACTTCATTGTATGAGAACCCCACTGACGGCAGTATTTTTTTTCTGATATCCACAAAAGGAAATTGTGATTCTAGGGCAGTGTGTGAACTACAAGTTTGTGGAATTCCAGTAAATTATGAATTCTCAAGTGCCAGGTAGTATATATTTTCCTAAAAACACTTGGAGTAGCCAGACATGAAATGATATATGACTTTATGCGGTGTGTCCTGGTTTAGCTATCATCAGCTCTCTGTAAACACGGGTACAAATTGCTTACAATCCCTTTAAAGATAAGCCCACGCTATAAATAACCGGCTGTCTGCAAGTCTGTCCAAAAGAGATACAGTACTTTTTTTTTCTTTCCTTCCTCCCCTCCCTCCCTTCCTCTCTCCCTCTCTCCCTCTCTCCCTCTCAACCTCTGTTTCTTTCACCCTGTTCCCACATCTCTCAGACATTGATGAGTGTGAAACGGAGTCTCACCAGTGTAATCCTACTCAAGTGTGCATCAACACTGCTGGGGGATACACCTGTACCTGTTCAGAGGGCTACTGGCTGATTGGTGGCCAGTGTCAGGGTAAGATCTTCAGCATCTTCATGGTTAAACCTGGACTTTTTAAAAATTGCAGTTTGTTTTAAAAAAAAAGAAAAGAAAACAGAACAGCACTAGAAAAAGGGTACAGAGAGAGTACCCACCCCTTTGACGCCCACTCCTACCTTGTCTCTACCTAGATATCGATGAGTGTCGCTATGGTTACTGCCAGCAGCTGTGCGCCAACGTTCCAGGATCTTACTCCTGTTCCTGTAACGCTGGCTTTGTCCTGAATCCAGACGGAAGGACCTGTCAAGGTAGGCGCAGGTTGTGCAGACTGTTTGAAGTTCGTTTCTATTCATTCCTGCCAAACTGTGACAGTTATCAACTCCCATAGCCCTTCACCGGAGTGGCTTTTTGTATATCAGTGGAGTATGTTATGTGTCAGTGGAGTATTATTTTCTCGTTATCTCATGATGTCTATTGACGTAACTGATATAACTGTGTTACATGCCTCTGCAATAACCAATGAAAATGGTGGCATTGTGACATTCTTCTGACTGGCTTCAGTCTCCTGTCATGTGATGGTGGTGCCCTGAAAGCGTGACTCTGCTCCTCCGTCACAGACGTGGACGAGTGTGAGGACATTCCCTGCACACACGGATGCATTAACACCTACGGCTCCTACATGTGCAACTGCGTTGAGGGCTTTGAGCTGGCCACCGACGGAACCACATGCAATGGTGAGGGAGTGTTGAGCATGCGCTTCCAGTGGCGTGAGATAATGGCATTTCTGCTTTAGGCTTCGTCTGCTTAGCCGTCTAAGGAACTGCATACATCTTTTTTTTATTTAACAACGCTGGCATTTAGCAGATGCTCTTATCCAAAGCCACTTGCACAACTTTAGCATTTTTTACATAGTATCCATTTAAACGGATGAATATACACTGGAGCATTTCAGGTTAAGGACCTTGCTCAAGCATACAATGGCAGTGTCCTAGTTGGGAATCGAACCGGCAACCTTTCAATCCAATTCCTTAACCGTGACCCCACTCTGCCGACCGCACATCAATGTGTTGATTTCCAGTTTCGCTGACTATTCCCAGCGCTTGTAATATGACCTGGTGAGTAAATGCACACCTTAAACCGCCAGCATTTAGAAGCTGCCTTGGACCACACATCACTGAGACTGATAATCTCATTACAGCGCGGGTCTGTAAACTGTGATTCATGAGTGTTTGTTTTGCCTGTAGACCTGGACGGTTGCCTGTTTTTGGGTGTTGATACAGCCCTCTTGATTGAGTCTGTGTGTGTGTGTGTGTGTGTTGTCTTTAGACCTGGACGAGTGTAGCTTCTCTGAGTTTTTGTGCCAGCATTCATGTGTGAACACACCTGGGTCCTTCACCTGCATCTGCCCCCCGGGATACTTCATCTTTGAAGACGGGCGTAGCTGTGAAGGTATTGGGGGGCGGGGGGGGCGGGGGTCGGAAGGCCAGCATGCTTCTGTCTATTAAAAAAAATTATAAATTGTATTATGTTTTTGGTAGCCTGATTATTTTGTAGATGTGATATTCCTAATGACCAAAAACACAATGTATTCAGATGAAACATTTTTACAAGGTAAATGTAATTTTTGTGCCTAGATTTGTGAGCTGATTGTGTTGATGGTTTAAGTCGGAAATGTAGTATTTTATTATTTCTGTTCTCTTTTTCTGTCATCGTGCATGATCAATATTTTTTGCTGATGTATGTTTTTGTATTGATTATGATGACGATGATGATGATGATGATGTTCAAACTGACCTTTATTGTTGTGTGTTTGATTTTGAAGATATCAATGAATGTGACACTGGTAACAACACCTGTACAACAGCACAAGTATGTTTCAATTTCCAGGGGGGGTATAAATGCCTGGACCCTAATAAATGTGAGCTACCTTACATTGAGATCAGCGAGAAGTGAGTACCTGCCTCGCTGGCCCTGCTTCCTCTGGAATTAACGCAGGCCTGGATTCCATTCACATTTGTCCTTGCCTTTAACCTTTTAAGGTGTATGATCACAAATATGTGATTTGAATGTTCTTAACTGAACATTCTAATGCTGATGTAACAGTCACTACTGGTAACTGAAAGCAATGGAGTTCTAGAACACTGACTTGGAATTTTGAAAAAAACGTTCCGAAAACCCTGCTCTTCAAGGAGGGTTAACTTATAAATTACAGAATGCATCATAATTGACTGCATGCAAAAGGTTTTTTTGGGTAAAAAAATGTCCATCCATCCAATTTTTAAACCGCTTACTCCTGGTCAGGGTCGCAGGGGGGGCTGGAGCCTATCCCAGCAGACATTGGGTCAAAGGCAGGAATACACCCTGGAGAGGTCACCAATCCATTACAGGGCCCACCCACCATTTAGTAAAATTTTTTAAAACTTTCATTTATTTTTAGTCAAAGTTAAGGACAAATGTTGATTGAATCCCAGCCATAATGTAGCAGTGTAATGCTAATAGTTGTTACAAACACGAAATGCCCTACAGACAACTTGCTTCTCTCTTCTCTGGCCGCACTTATAAGTATGCGCTATATAGGTAGGTGCGTACAGCAGGAATAAGGATTAAATTCCAGCTGTACTTGGAGTAGAAAGGAAAAAAGTAATGTTTGTTGTTTAACTTTGTCCGCTACGTTTCAACATACAGCCTTTGTCAGGGTTTCATCAATCAGTGGATTTGTAGTCCAGAGCTGGATGAAAACCCGGCGGAGGCTGTGTGCTGAAAGCGTGTGCCAAGTTCACTGACCCTCACCTTCTCTCCTGTCTGAAGTTATAAATATGTTGGGAAGCTCTGATTATATATGCCAGGATTGTAATTTGCTCTGTGCTATATTTATAAAAAACCAAAACCAAATCTGTACGCTGTTGATACACAATGTCTTGATTAATTGTCATAGGTGTATTGATTATTTGATTATTTGGTGGTGATTCTGATTAAACTTGTGATTTCCATAATGATGGATATGGGGTGATGATTGCAACCCTGAGTGACATGAACAAGTATAGTGTTCCCTTCTCAGCTCTACGTCTGTGTCTCTCTCTCCCTTTCTCTCTCTCCTCCAGTCAGTGCATGTGCTCAGCTGAAATCTCTGCGTGTAGGGAAAAGCCCTTCACCATCCTGTACAGGCACATGGACGTGACCTCGGGGCGTGGCGTCCCTGCCGACATATTCCAGATGCAGGCTACCACGCGCTATCCTGGGGCCTTTTACATCTTTCAGATCAAGTCGGGCAACGAGGGCCGAGAGTTCAGTATGAGGGTGAGTGAGTGAGCAGGCTCGGCTTTTGGCTGCACCTCAGTTATGCTTTGCAGAGGGGGGAAGAGGATCCTTAGATTCTGTGTGATGTTAACATTTTACATGGCTGCAGCCTGAGCGTAGAATAGCTCTCTGTATAGAGCATTGCACCGTGTTACCAGGGTAGAATATTACCAGGGTAGACTGTTACCAGGGTAGACTGTTACCAGGGTAGACTGTTACCAGGGTACAATGTTACCAGGGTAGAATGTTACCAGGGTAGACTGTTATCAGGGTAGACTGTTACCAGGGTAGAATATTACCAGGGTAGACTGTTACCAGGGTAGAATGTTACCAGGGTAGACTGTTACCAGGGTAGAATATTACCAGGGTAGACTGTTACCAGGGTAGAATGTTACCAGGGTAGAATATTACCAGGGTAGAATGTTACCAGGGTAGAACGTTGAATGTTAACAGTTTATGCTGATTCTTTTTTTTTCTTTTTTAAAATTTAACTGCTTCTAATTAAAAAATTTAACTATTTGGTTAATACTGATTTCGGTTTGATATCATGTTACTGATTATATCTTTGAATTACGTTGTTGGGGATTTATTTTTTCTGACATAAAGGATTAAAGACAACTTCATAACTACTTGAATCTATTAAGTTGCATACTAAGCAGTCTTACTCATTAGTTGAAGGGAGAAATAAGTTTTTTTAAATCATAAGCACGCCACCCATGAAAAGTATTTTTTTCCACAAAGATACTGAAAGCACATAACTGTAAGCTAATGTCAGATCCATATAGTTTGTCAGCTAAATCAGACAGTGTGGCTAAAAGCTTGTATTGGGACATGCTGAAATGTATCACTATTTCGGTGAGTAGCCAGCAGAGGGCGCCACAAGCTTGTCAATGCTTGATGAAGAGGCAGTTTGTCAGTACAATAAGGAAACAGATTAAGTGATTCCAGTTATCCATGGGAAATTTCTCAAGGTGTTTACTTTAGCTTAAAATAAATATATATGTGCGATATAATCCAGAGAACTCCATGAGGTCAGAATTTCACAACATTATGTTGCATCAGGCTGTATAAACTTTGAGCACCACATCTTCCTTGGTGGTAAATTTAAAGTGAAAGTGAGTTTTTTGGTGGATGAAATACATTTAGGTTTGTTCTTGACCTGTCATTGAAGCTGAAACGACTGATCATGTCTGGTATGTAATGGCAAAATTACAGTGCAGTGAAGGTTTTGTGTGTGTGTGTGTGGAAAGTTTGTGAGCATTTAAAAAAACATTTTGGTGGAAATTGTAAACATTTTGCCCTGTGTCCTTTCCCGGATTGGGACTGGTGGTCGCTAAGGTTTCCACGGCAACTAACAAGCTCTCCCTCTCTTGCCTCTGTCTGTCTGTCTGCCTGTCTGTCTCACAGCAAACCAGCAACATCAGCGCCACTCTTGTGTTGACTCGCCCTATCAAGGGCCCCAGAGAGATCATCTTAGACCTGGAGATGGTCACCGTCAATCACGTCATTAACTTCAGAGGCAGCTCCATCATCCGACTCACAATATACGTCTCTGAGTATTCCTACTGAAGCCCCTGTTTCTGACCTCTGACCCCACTCGACCCCTGACTGACCCCTGACCGCCCCCAGTCCTCGACCCACGACCTCCTCCATCCGGCAGCTTGGTTTGTCTTTGATTACGCCTACACTGTACCGGGGATTCTGGGGACTCTCCTCCTTTCTGGTTTAAAATCTAATTCCACACTCTCCCCCACCCACCCACCCACCAAATCCTTTTCAGGGACACTGTATCTTAAGGCTGCCGAAAAATCCAGTTCATATTCATCCATGTGGAAGAACGTTTTTGTAGCAATGGCAATATGGATTTGTCATTTTGATCTTGTGAATATTAAGGAACTCGTTATTCACAGGGGTTCTTTTTTCCATTTAATTTTCTCTGTTGTTTGATGTCTTTTTTTTCACCTGTACTGAGATGCCAGAATATTCCTGCCTGTGTTTTTTTCATGCATTTATTATTTTTCGCTGGATTTCTGTTATTTTTGGTTTACTATCGTGCGCCTCCTTGTTACCTGTGAACCCTCGCAGCTTATTGTTTGCTAAACTGAGAGGGCAAAGTTACCACAACAGTGTTTTTGATAAAGTGCCATGACATGACGTGTCCAGTTTTTTAAAAAACACAGAGGAGATAGGAAATAAAAACCATTAAATAAAAACAAATACTGCCACACACTGCAATGTTCAGGAAGGATCAATTATTGAAAATGCACATTAGAGTTCCAGTCATGGTGTGCAGTACCTCATGTCAATCTATGCAGTAAATGACATACAGACACAGAGAGGGTTTGAGTTAATGTTCTGTCAGGGGTGGGGAACCTGACAGTGATCAGCAACCCAACCCAAGATCAATGCAGAGTCTAAATGTTTGCTTCAGTGGCAAACTATGTATATGTTCATCTTTTTTTTCTTTCCGCTTTGGATTTAATAGTTTAAGTCGTTTGGATTTAATAGTTTAAGTCTTCCTGTGACAAGCCCTATCACTGGCACACCAACCGCATTTTAATCCAACTTTCTCAAGGAAATGTTTGTCTGTTCTGTTGTGATGGTGCAGTAGACTCTAAAGCCTAAAGTGTTTTTTAATGCTTCCTAACGCGGCAATCGGTACTCACGTGTGCCACCTTAAAGGACTAACTCACAATGTATTCAGCAATCCAAACATGGAAATGTTTGTCTTAAAAAAAAAATGTGTCTGCTCGTCATTCGCGTGTGATCTTTTATATATCTGTTTTATTAAGACCCTGTAAGTACTCTTGGTCAGTCAAATAAAGGTGTAAACCCTGATGGTCTTGAAGGGTCGTCAATTATTTCTAAGCACACCAACCATATGTAGTAGCTAGGCTACTTGGGAATATGGGAAATATCTAACTTGGCGGACAATAGCAGTTACAAATAGACTGCGAGTGCATCTGAGATATTAAAAAACAACTGTAAATAGTTTGATCGTGTGCACAGCCGAAAATTGAAAAGAAAGCGCGCAAGATTGTGTTGCGAGAATCTGCCAGCTTGTCCGAAACGCTAATCAAGAGGCGTGTACCTGGAAGGCGCTATGACCGAATTTTTGAAAGTCCCCATGGCTTTAACCGACTACAATGAACATAGAGAGCGACTGTCACTGCAATACACCTGTTTTCATGCACGATCGAGTTGGTAGGACTATAGGCTACTTCTGCGGCGGAGCAATTGTACGGGTAAGTCCATAAGCGGTCCACGTTTGTGGTTTTTGGGGGTTTATTCTTAAAAACATGTCAGTCGTCGTGTCATCAGTTGTTATACGATTCACGCTGTTGAGAACTAGTTTGAGTAGGCTAGTAACGGCTGCCAGTTGAGAGCATAGATATTTTCTGCGTTTACCACTAAAATGTGAATATTTTAAACTTATACTAGGAAAGATTGATGCACAAAATCCACTTTAGCAAATATTTTTTAATGTTTCAAAAAAAAAAACCTGATAACAGTAGAATATGTACCATACGAATTCAGTCCAGCTTCTGATAGTTCACTTTTTTTTTTTTTTGGTTAATCATCAGGCGCAAATGTAGACAAAAAGCGGTCATTGCGGCTGTACCGAAGTTACTGTTTCCCGAGTTCGATCCAAAAGCAGCTCAACAACATGGCAATGGAGTGCATCAAAAACTGCTGCAAGAGCTTCCTGCGCAAGGAGGAGACGGAGACCCAAGGTGGGTCGTTCACGGAGATTTTATTTAAAAATTTATGCGTAGTCGTGGTAGCCTATATGAATTTCATATCTGTGAAGTTACCATACTATCTTTCGTTTCCGTCTCACTATGGACAATACGTATTATCACAAGAGCAGTAATTGTATCTGGAACTTCCAACTTGACAAACACCATCAAGACTATTTCCTCAATTTGTACTGTCACTTTTTCCTTTGATTTCCAAACTCTTCTATGTTTTTAAATGTGCATGTCAGCCCATAATGTATAGATAATGGTGATTAGGACCCATTGATATGTTTTTGTAAGCGATTGTAATGGGTGATTTGCATTTCTCTGTAGTAATTAAAATGAGAGCGATGCCAGCCAGCACCACGGTCTCAGAGGCCATCTCAGAAGGTCCGAGGAGAGCAGTTGGCGTTTCGGAAGACTACCTCCTGTCCAAGCTTCCCCCCAATGGGAAAGAGGTGCCGTTTGTAGTCCCGATGTTCAAGCCCTCCTACATCCAGCCTAGTGGGTCCCAGTATCCCAACTACCAGGAGGGGTTGCATGGTACGCTCCACACTATACTCTCTCTTCCCCGACTTCCTGCTTTTCCTAATTTTAGGGATTTTTTCTTCTTTGGAGTCATCTTGAGGGCTCCACCAAACTTACCGGCTTCCTCCTTTTAAGCGAAAAAGCAGGGTCTGTGAAATATCACGGTTTAACGCTGCACAGAACCTCACTCAGGCTGAGCCTTCAGCAGTCAGAGAACTGGGTGCTTTTACCCAAGTTGTTAGAATAAACTAGAAGAGCCATAAGGGAAGGGGTAGGTGAGTGTCTTTTGCTGGATAGTTTGCGCTCTGAACAGTGTGCTTGTTGCCGTTGAATGACGTCCTCCAGGGAATGTAAATACTGTTAAAGTCATTGCTGTCAGCCTTCACCAGAGCCTTCATTTCTGGCTCAGAACCGCAACTGCGGAATATATGCTTTCACAGATTTGCTGACTGCAGGGAAAGGAAAATTATCAAACACGGGCACGTGCTCTGAACAGAGAATATGTTATTTTTGTCTAATTTATGAAAGGTTAGATTAACTCGGTAGACCAGTGTGATTATATAGGGCCTGTTTCACAACCACAAATCGGAAAGTCAGTGCTGTACTATGTCATTCTAAAAATAAAGCTCTTTTTTTTTTTTTTAAGAATAATTTTGATGTATCAGGTTTTTGCAAAGTATATATTTAATGTGTACAAATGAGTTTGGGCTATAGAAGTGTAAATATCCTCAGAATATCAAGGATTCCCCATTGATATTGATATATGATGATATTTTTTTGGCATCTCAAAGAATGCGTGTGTGATCTGCTTTAACTTGGTCCATTGTTTGTGTGTGTGTGTGTGTGTGTCTGTGTGTTTTCTCTTGCCTCTCTGTGTTCCAGGGTCTGCAAGGTGTACCTATGTAGAACGGAAGGCAGAACTGACAGGGGCCAGTCACATTGTCTATGATCCCTACACCACCCTCCATTTCAGCCACATAGCGGATCATATCTCCCCAGGATCTGCACGACGAGTCGCTCCAAACAAGACCGGCAGTGTGTACGGTAGGTAGAGGAAAAAAATAAAATGAAACCCAACTCCTACCTTGAGATATGTAGATTATCTATATCTTTTATTTGTACTGTATGTGTTTATCCTACTAAGAACCGGCAATTAATTTTTATCTCTGGTCTTAATCTCAAGAACCATATATACTACGCTGAAACCTACACTACAAGGGACATTCAATAAAAATAAAAATAATATTTTAGAAAAATATTTTTGTCATCCAAGACATTTGTATTATGTAAAAAAATGTTTTAATACTTAAACATTTTTTCTGCTGGGTTTCAAGATTATATTATATATTTCTGGCCTTGAGGATTTTCTTTTAAATTTACCTTTTTCAGAATTTCTCAATATCTCAGGTGAAGTAATGTCCAGAGTGTTCAGTGCTATTTGACTTCATAGAGTTCACTCCAAATTCAAAATGTGGATGAACAGCATATGTTCAAACCTTTATTATTTTACCTTTATTCAGAGACCGACTGTAAGATTATCTGCGTGTTTATGGATCAACTATATTCATGTTTTCATATCTGTTTAGATTTTCTGAGTTTTTGGCCCAGGTACACATTTTTTGCAGCATATGATTGTGTTGCAAAACATTTATGACAGGAAAAAAAAAGACCTGTTAAAACGCTGTGTTTAATCTTGTTCGCGTCCTGCTGGTGTAACAATAAAAGTCCTGCTATTTTACGTAGATGCACATGGGTCAAATATTTGCACATGTCGTTTCTGCCAATCGCTTGTGTTTTACTGTCAGTGAATTGGCAAACTCAAGCCATGCGTGTGTTTCTTTTTCCCCTCCAACATTTATGTTTTGTCGTACAGGAATTGGGGGACGACGACATTGTAACTCTGGGTTAACAAAACATTTAAAGGGCTCTGTCTGTGACTTGTGTTTCAGTGTTGGACCTAAAGAATGGGAAACACAGGTTGAGCAACTCCATGTTCGACCTCACACACTCTCAAGGCCACATGGAGGTAAGTGTGGTTCCACACACACACACCTGTGTCACATGACCACAAATGCATAACTACCGCCATATTTTATTTATTTTGGAGGGGTGTCTATAAACTCAATACAAATCCCTTTATTGCCTTTGCCTTTGTAATTATATTTCATTACACATTGAAATATTATATTTAATAAAACGGGTTATTCTGTTTAATATTGTACCTCAGAGTTTCTTTGTAGGCTTGAACGTGGCTTTGTTGGTTAAGTGGCTTTTGAAACGATAACTTTATTTTGGCTTGTCCACAAACAAAAGGTGAGGTTTGGGCTGTCCTCAGTAGGCTGTTCTTTACTCTGTCAGCTGTATAAAGGAAATTGTACCGGCTTGGCATTAATACCCCATTAATTATGTTGACTGATAGCTTTTTGAAGCTATGACGATAGTTTTATTTCAAAGTTTGCCCAGAGCTGTGATAAACATAACAATCCTGTATGCAAAACTCTGGATCAGAGTAATTCCCAGGATTTCATTAGTGGATTCCAGGGCCGGGCTGTAAAGCCAGCATTAATATTTAACTGAGGGTGAGTTTCTTATAATAGGAAATGAGATCTCTGACGTGGTCACCTGTTGCTGTTTCTCAGATAATTAAATGAATGCTTGCCATGATTGTTTTAACCTGACTGACTGGTTCACTGTAGTTTATTTAGTCCCAGGCCCTTCAGTTCTTATCTCAACACTGCAGGCATTGCTTAGGCAGTGTATGACCTGTAGATGTTATATAACTTTCCACCCAGTCTCCTCCATTTCTGCCGTGTTAATTCTGCTCACATATTTGTGGTTGCAGGTTATCGAAATAAAGAAAAACTCAATGTGCAAATAATTGTGGTATTTTTTTAAAAACTTTGTGCAACCCCAGGGTATTTTCAAGATGGCTCAGTCTTATTGTCTATATTTGGATATAGTTTGTGATGCGTTTTATTTCTCTAAATTGTCCCCTCCATACAAAAATTTAATCTTATCTTGAAATTTTATCTTGAAAGTCTTGATGGCTTTTAGTACTCTTTAACATTCAAAGAACTCCAGACACTCTTTGGGCTGAGCGGGACCAAAATGGGGTGGGGTTCGGGTCGGGGACGGGTGGGGGACGGGTGGGGCGTGGGGGACGGGTGGGGCGTGGGGGACGGGTGGGGGTCGGGTGGGGGTGGCTAGCGATGATGCATGTTATTGATGTCTTACACAGTCTCTTCTGGCTTGTTCCCAGAGGTATGAATCCGTGTCCAGTATCCAGAGCAGCACATCGTCCATGAAAGACTCCCCCGAAAGCAGCCGTAGCCTTGGTAACCATTTATATAAGGCGCCATTAACCCCCTCTCATACACCACTCCTCACTCCAAACAAACACCCACAAGGGCCCCATTTATGTTTTTTTCTGGGTTTATATTTGTTGTTTCTGCTGAGCAGGTTCATAGTTTACTTCCGGGAGACAAAGCTCTTGTCCCCCCTCTCCAGAACCTTTTGCCCTGTAAGGACCAGGATTAGGGAGATTTATATCATTACACATTGTGCAACCATGAAAGGGCAGACACTGTATTCACATCCAAATTCTTCATGTCCAGGCGAGGCCAGCATTCTGAGATAAATTCAGAGATAGCGAGTGACGGTCTCTAAGACACAGTGTGAGACTTTTTTCAACATCCAGACCCACATTTGTTTACAAGTGGTAGAAATTAACTGTATTAAATGATTCCAGAGTTCAGCTGTACCATGTGTGAGACGTAAGAGAAGCGAGACATTGCTCACACACACACAGAGGGAATGTCAGCGGATTGCTGACGGTGTGTGTGTGTGTGTGTTCTTCGCAGAGTCGATCACACTCTCGGGGGATGAACGGGAGCAGGGAAAGCTGAATGTCAGGCTGAGTTACCAGGAGGCCCTGGAGCAGATCTGGATAACGGTGGTGCAGGTAACGTTACACACCTGGTCAGTTTGTTCCCAGGTGAAACGCTCCATTGTCTGGCTTTGTAGCGACTGAATGGGACCTCTGTCTGAGTGGAGTCTTGGGCCCGACAGCAGCATCCAACTCTTCCAACTTCCCACTAAACCCCTCCCCCAATCCATCCTTCTGGGGGGAACCTCCTCCTGCAGTCATAATCATTCTTATTTTTCATTTATTAGAAAATTAGTAGATTTTACTTAGTATTTTTTGGTACATGCACAGTTTAGGTTGTAGCCTCATGAAAGCCCTAAAAGGGATTTTATATATTTTATAGGAAAACCATGTCAATGAAGGGGCTATCAGGCCCTGTCTTATATGATCGCTTTCTCTTCCAGTGTAAGAATGTGTACTTCCCCGTGGACAGTGGGGGGCTGCAGAGGATCGGGGTGAAAGGCGTCATCACCCTGTCCAAGCCGGTGCATTTCAAGACCTCCTTGAAGGCAGCCTCGCCGGTGAGTCCAACCTGGCAACCCTGAAACCTCCCAATTGGCAACCCTAAAAACAGTCCAGCATTCACTGCAGTTCATGGTCAAATAAGGGCACCAGTCAGCTTGTGCATGTGGTGTGAATATTTGAAAATTCCTTGTAAACTCATCCTGCTCTTCTCTCTTCCAGGACCTGGAGTTCATGGAGACCTTCGTCTTTGCCCTACACCTGCCGCAGCTGCGAACGGCCAGCCTGCTGCTCCGGCTCCAGGCACACCTGCCCCGAAAATGCACCCTGGGCGAGTGTGTTCTCTCCCTCCGCCAGCTGGGACCCCAGGAGACAGACCACTGGCTGGACATCAACCCCCCGTCCAGAGCCCCGGTTAGCCCCCCCTCCTCAATACGGCCCTGCTTTGCTATTTAACTATGCGGGGAATCTGTATTACTAACTCAACCCATCGTAACTGTACACATTTTAGAACAACAGCGTGATATATGTAAGGCAGTGAGGAAACCAGCAGACGCAGAAATTACAGTTATAAATGCAATCATTCTGAAAATTATTTTATAGTTCATTACCTGCCCTCCCCCATGCCTTTCCTGCTATTCACTCCCAGAATGCTCAGTCGTTCAAATGCGTCACTGAATCCGTCGGTTTGTCGGTTTAACTGAAGTAGGTTTTGGAGTGAGTTACAGAGAAATTGGTCACTCAGAGCGCTCAAAAAACGCCATGCTGATGCAAGGTTCCTGCTGAAACTTCTGCTGTTTTATCACTGTTTGTCTGTGAAACAACAGCAAAGCTCACAGAACAGTAAAGCACACAGTAATTTGGGCGCTTTGTACATTTGTACACGTGCTGCCGAGGCCAGAACGGCGCACTGAGCCGCCAGCCGATGCGCCGTGCTGTCGGCTTAATTTGGGTTGTTTGTTATTAAACCTCTCAGTGCATGGGAAGATTTTATGTACGTGCAGCTGTGAAAGATAAAGTTGAGCCTTTTTTACTGGTGATACAGATATATTTGAGTACGTCTTGCAGATGACGCCACTGAATACGACTGGCCAATAAGGAAGTGCTTGCAGCCCCAGAAACCCCCACAGAAACCTTCCAGTTACACTGTGTAATTAATTGCGTCTGTGGCAATAAGTGACCAGTTTACTACTTACGGTAAGGTAGTACTTACGGGGCTAATACTAAACTAAACCATATTATCTTCTGTAATAAGATTGGAGGAGGCCATAAAAGTATAGTGCTGAACGCATTTTAAAATGTTTGATACAGGACAGACGTGGGGCCAGGCACAATTTATTGTTGCTGGTGAGCAATGGCTTGAGTATGTGAGCGTCCCTGGTTAAGACCATCCCCTCAGATAGAAATAAAAATATTTTCAACTCCCCTGACCCACACATAGCTGAGCAAACGTACATAAAACAAAATATATAAAAAACAACATGGGTGTCTTGGTGGCGGAGCCTGTAGAGCACTGTGTCTTGGTGGCGTAGCCTGTAGAGCACTATCCATGGCGGTTTGAATCCGGCCGCATGACCTTTGTCACATGTCTCTACTTCTCTCTCGCTCCCCATTCTTCCTGTCTCTTTACACTGTGCTGTCCAATAAAAGCTGAAAAAAGCCATAAAAACAATATTTAAAAGATTCTTTCAGCGGTCATAATTATCTGTACTACATTAAATCAACTGATCGTTCCCTTTTGTAATTTCCAGAGATTTTAAAAGTAAAAAAGAGAGAGAAAAAGCATTGGGAAAAAAAGATGGGGAGCAATTTGTGGAAGAAATTGGCCCTGACTGCAATTTGTTAGGTTAGGATGCTGGGAAACTAGGACACAACCCAAACAACACGGACAGGAGAGACTTTACCAATAACGGGTCTGTATTTCAGAGGACACTGAACACTTACGTCCGCTCTTACCATTTTAAAATTGGTTAGTGAATCATCGCCCGCAGCCCGGAAGCTTCTGTCACTCCTCTGGGGACCGAATGACGCTTGCGTGATGAATGTTTCTACGAATACCTTTCAACATTTCTTTTTTGCCCAGGATTGCATGTTAAAATCTATATTGCCTATCTATATAATAGGGCTTTGAGTCAGAATATCCCTCACCGGAGCAACGTTTATAAAGTATATAAAAATATATTGCAAGGAGAATTCAGATTTTGGTACTTGTGAGAAAGGGGCACATACTTCAAGACCAGATTAGGTGGTTTTAGCAATAAAGTCTTGGGCATGGCATGTTCAATTTATGTGTGTGTCTGTTTCTGTTTGTGTGAGTGAGTGAAGTGAGTGAGTGAAGTGAGTGAGTGAAGTGAGTGAGTGAAGTGAGTGAGTGAAGTGAGTGAGTGAAGTGAGTGAGTGAAGTGAGTGAAGTGAAGTGAGTGAAGTGAAGTGAGTGAAGTGAGTGAAGTGAAGTGAGTGAAGTGAGTGAGTGAAGTGAGTGAGTGAAGTGAGTGAGTGAAGTGAGTGAGTGAAGTGAGTGAGTGAAGTGAGTGAGTGAGGGAAGTGAGTGAGTGAGGGAAGTGAGTGAGTGAGTGAGTGAGGGAAGTGAGTGAGTGAAGTGAGTGAGTGAAGTGAGTGAGTGAGGGAAGTGAGTGAGTGAAGTGAGTGAAGTGAGTGAAGTGAGTGAGTGAGGGAAGTGAGTGAGTGAAGTGAGTGAGTGAGTGAGGGAAGTGAGTGAGTGAAGTGAGTGAGTGAAGTGAGTGAGTGAGTGAAGTGAGTGAGTGAGTGAGGGAAGTGAGTGAGGGAAGTGAGTGAAGTGAGTGAGGGAAGTGAGTGAAGTGAGTGAGGGAAGTGAGTGAGGGAAGTGAGTGAGGGAAGTGAGTGAAGTGAGTGAGGGAAGTGAGTGAGGGAAGTGAGTGAGTGAAGTGAGTGAGTGAAGTGAGTGAGTGAAGTGTGAGAGAGAGAAGTGAGTGAAGTGAGTGAGTGAAGTGAGTGAGTGAAGTGTGAGTGAGTGAAGTGAGTGAAGTGAGTGAGGGAAGTGAGTGAGGGAAGTGAGTGAAGTGAGTGAGTGAAGTGAGTGAAGTGAGTGAGTGAGGGACGTGAGTGAGTGAAGTGAGTGAAGTGAGTGAGTGAAGTGAGTGAAGTGAGTGAGTGAAGTGAGTGAGTGAAGTGAGTGAGTGAAGTGAGTGAGTGAAGTGAGTGAGTGAGGGAAGTGAGTGAGTGAAGTGAGTGAAGTGAGTGAGGGAAGTGAGTGAAGTGAGTGAAGTGAGTGAGTGAAGTGAGTGAGTGAAGTGAGTGAGGGAAGTGAGTGAGTGAAGTGAGAGAAGTGAGTGAGGGAAGTGAGTGAGTGAAGTGAGTGAGTGAAGTGAGTGAGTGAAGTGAGTGAGTGAGGGAAGTGAGTGAGTGAGTGAGTGAGGGAAGTGAGTGAGTGAAGTGAGTGAGTGAAGTGAGTGAGTGAAGTGAGTGAGGGAAGTGAGTGCGGGAAGTGAGTGAGTGAGGGAAGTGAGTGAGTGAGTGAAGTGAGTGAGTGAAGTGAGTGAAGTGAGTGAAGTGAGTGAGTGAAGTGAGTGAGTGAAGTGAGTGAGTGAGTGAGGGAAGTGAGTGAGTGAAGTGAGTGAGTGAGGGAAGTGAGTGAGTGAAGTGAGTGAAGTGAGTGAGGGAACTGAGTGAAGTGAGTGAAGTGAGTGAGTGAAGTGAGTGAGTGAAGTGAGTGAGTGAAGTGAGTGAGTGAAGTGAGTGAGTGAGGGAAGTGAGTGAGTGAAGTGAGTGAAGTGAGTGAGTGAAGTGAGTGAAGTGAGTGAAGTGAGTGAGTGAAGTGAGTGAAGTGAGTGAAGTGAGTGAGTGAAGTGAGTGAGTGAAGTGAGTGAGGGAAGTGAGTGAAGTGAGTGAGGGAAGTGAGTGAGTGAAGTGAGAGAAGTGAGTGAGGGAAGTGAGTGAGGGAAGTGAGTGAGTGAAGTGAGTGAGTGAAGTGAGTGAAGTGAGTGAGTGAAGTGAGTGAGTGAAGTGAGTGAGTGAAGTGAGTGAGTGAAGTGAGTGAGTGAAGTGTGAGTGAGTGAAGTGAGTGAGGGAAGTGAGTGAGGGAAGTGAGTGAGTGAGGGAAGTGAGTGAAGTGAGTGAGTGAAGTGAGTGAGTGAGGGACGTGAGTGAGTGAAGTGAGTGAAGTGAGTGAGTGAAGTGAGTGAAGTGAGTGAGTGAAGTGAGTGAGTGAAGTGAGTGAGTGAAGTGAGTGAGTGAGGGAAGTGAGTGAGTGAAGTGAGTGAAGTGAGTGAGGGAAGTGAGTGAAGTGAGTGAGTGAAGTGAGTGAGGGAAGTGAGTGAGGGAAGTGAGTGAGTGACGTGAGAGAAGTGAGTGAGGGAAGTGAGTGAGTGAAGTGAGTGAGTGAAGTGAGTGAGTGAAGTGAGTGAGTGAGGGAAGTGAGTGAGTGAGTGAGTGAGTGAGGGAAGTGAGTGAGTGAAGTGAGTGAGTGAAGTGAGTGAGTGAAGTGAGTGAGGGAAGTGAGTGAGGGAAGTGAGTGAGGGAAGTGAGTGCGGGAAGTGAGTGTGTGAGGGAAGTGAGTGAGTGAGTGAAGTGAGTGAGTGAAGTGAGTGAAGTGAGTGAAGTGAGTGAGTGAAGTGAGTGAAGTGAGTGAGTGAAGTGAGTGAGTGAGTGAGGGAAGTGAGTGAGTGAAGTGAGTGAGTGAGGGAAGTGAGTGAGTGAAGTGAGTGAAGTGAGTGAGGGAACTGAGTGAAGTGAGTGAAGTGAGTGAGTGAAGTGAGTGAGTGAAGTGAGTGAGTGAAGTGAGTGAGTGAGGGAAGTGAGTGAGTGAAGTGAGTGAAGTGAGTGAGTGAAGTGAGTGAAGTGAGTGAGTGAAGTGAGTGAGTGAAGTGAGTGAAGTGAGTGAAGTGAGTGAGTGAAGTGAGTGAGTGAAGTGAGTGAGTGAAGTGAGTGAAGTGAGTGAGTGAGTGAAGTGAGTGAAGTGAGTGAAGTGAGTGAAGTGAGTGAAGTGAGTGAAGGAAGTGAAGTGAGTGAAGTGAGTGAATAATAATAATAATAATAACTTTAATTTATATAGCGCCTTTCATAAAACCCAAGGTCGCTTCACAAGAGTGGGATGCAGATAGGGGAGAGAGGGGGAGGAGAAAAACAAACAGAACAAACAAAACAAACAACAGGGATGGTTGAACTAAACTGAATTAACTAATGTGGAAAGGCCATGGAAAAGAGGTGTGTCTTGAGATGTGTTTTGAAACTTTCCAGGGTCGGGGCATTACAGATTTCGGCTGGGAGAGCGTTCCAGAGGGTGGGGGCAGCCACGCTGAAGGCTCTGTCCCCAAAGGTTTTGAGTCTAGTACAGGGGATGGATAACAGACCCGCGTCTGAAGACCGCAGGTTCCGGGATGGAGTGTGTTGGTGAAGGAGGTCGGACAGGTATTGGGGGGCAAGTGCGTGAAGGGATTTGTAGGTGAGAAGGAGGAGTTTGTACAGGATGCGGAACTTGACCGGGAGCCAGTGGAGGTGGATGAGGGTGGGGGTGATGTGCTGCCAGGGCTTGGTGTGAGTGAGAACCCTGGCAGCTGAGTTCTGCACGTATTGGAGCCTGTCCAGGGCTTTGCTTGGAACCCCGGACAGGACTCCATTACAGTAGTCGAGCCGGGAGGTGATGAAAACATGAATGAGGGTTTCTGCAACGGAGTCTGAGAGTGAGGGACGGAGACGGGAAATGTTTTTGAGGTGGTAGAAGGCGGACTTGGTGATGGATTTGATGTGGGACTGGAAGGAAAGGGTGGAGTCAATGATGATGCCCAGGTTGCGAACTTCGGGAGATGGTTTGATGGAACAGCCCTCGACGTGGAGGAGGAGATCTCCAACCTTCCGGAGCAGTGGCTTGGGGGGCCACAACCATGAGCTCAGTTTTACTACTGTTGAGTTTGAGTAGGTTGGTTGTCATCCAGGTTTTTATGGCATGGAGGCAGTTGACCAGAGACTGTGGGGGGAGCTGAGTGGATGGTGAGGTGCTGAGATAGAGCTGAGTATCGTCAGCGTAGCAGTGGAAGTTGAGACCGTGGTGACGTATGATCTGGCCGAGGGGGAGCAGGTAGATGATGAAGAGTATGGGACCCAGCACAGAGCCTTGAGGGACGCCGTGGTTGACTGGGGCAGGGGGGGAGGAGGAGCCGTTGATGGTGACAAACTGAGTTCTGTTGGAGAGGTATGATTGAAACCATGAGAGAGCTGTACCGGTGATGCCTAGGAGGTCAGATAGACGTGAGTGAAGGAAGTGAAGTGAGTGAAGTGAGTGAAGTGAGTGAAGTGAGTGAGTGAGTCAACACATGTAGAACTGACATGGGAATCTTCTTCTTCCTGCAGGTGTGCCATGCTGAGCTTCATCTTGCCACTTGCTTCCAGCCTGTCAACGGTCGCATTCAGATCCAGGTGCTGGGAGCGCAGAACCTCCCAGCATCTTCTGCCCCCCTTAGCCAGAGTAGGTTTCCTGACCTTTAACCTTCAAACTTCCGACACAAACCTGGGGCATGTGGGATTCCATCCTGCGACTGCAATGCGCTTTATATTGACTGCGAAAGGAATCGGTGAATGGATGCAGAATTGGTAGTTTAATGTTGTCTGCAAATAAAATGGACGATAAAACACAATTGATGAATTCAGAAAATATCTTTCCAGTTTAGTCACTGCTCATTTATTTGTCTGACACCCCTTTCTTTCTTTCCCTTCTTTCTCTCTGACTTTTTTATTTCTCTTTATCTCTGTCTCTCTCACTCCCTCCCCTGCTCTCCCTCTCTCCTTCTCTCTCACTCTCTCCCTGTCCCTCTCTCACTCCCTCCCTCCCCCCCTCTCTCTCTCTCTCTCTCTCTCCCTCCCCTGCTCTCACTCTCTCTTCCTCTCACTCTCTCTCCCCCTCCCCTGTTCCCTTTCTCTATCACTCTCTCCCTCCCCTTCTCTCTCTATCTGTTTCTCCCAGGTTTCTTTGTGAAAGTAGAGATGCACTCGTTCGGTCGGCTCGTGACCAAGCAGAAGACTCGGGCCCTCAGAGCCTCGGGGGGTCAAGTCAGGTGGGCGGAGACCTTCCCGTTTCCCGTGGCGATACAGGAACAGGGCGTCCACGTCTCCGCCAAACTGTTCAGCCGCAGCTCGGTACGCAGGAAGCATTTTCTGGGCCAGGTGAGTGTGTTTTTACAGTTGGAATAATATGCTACATATCTCGTTTCCCGTTAAAAAAAAAACTCTCTCCCAACCTCACATCCACCCCTTGAGCCTAGAATGTTAAAATCCAGTCTGTATTTTCAGCGCTTAAGAGAGCGCTTTGTGAGAATGTCAAATGTATCAGTTACTTGGTGTAGTTCTTGGAGGCGTTTTATTTCCCTTTAGACTCTTTCGACCATAAGGATCTTTGTAAAGGTTACAGATATTTGGACGGGCTCTAGAAAGATTAACAACTGTGAAGTGGTACAGCGTATGAGGGCGACAGTGTGGTATAATGGGTAAGCAACTGAGCTTGTAACCAAAAGGATGCAGGTTCGATTCCCAGGTGGAAAACTGCTATTGTACCCTTGAAAAAGTACTTAACCTGTATATCAGTATATCCAGCTGTGTGAATGGATACAATGCAAAAAGCTGTGTAAGTTTGGATAAGGGCGTCTGCTAAATGCCTGTAATGTAATGTAATGCATGAGTTTGCCTGGGCCTTTCACTAAGGTGAGTTTGGGCAAAAGCTTCAACCACGTAAAATGGTTAAAATTTGGCTATCCGTGCATCCCCGGTACAAGTTTTTAATGTCGGTTTTATGGTTGAGCTCATAAGAATACTTGGATTTCAGTTATGCGGTTCAGATATAAGGATTGATTCAGTGTGTGTTTTGGAAAAAAAGAGGCAGAAACAATCTTTGACATGCAACAAGTGAAAGATTACCGATTTTTAGCAAGCGGAAAGATGAATGACAGTCAAAAAATCCAAACCAACATGAAATGTAAAGACTCACCCAGGTGAGCCAGCGTGTCATTGATAATCGTTAGTAAAGTATTTCAGATCTAAGTTGACTCGCTGAGTTTTGTGTTTGCGTTGAGTTTTTAGCACTTTCATGCTGGTGGGGTGTTTTGAAGTGAAGTGGACTGGTGCGTCAGGCATTACAATAAGAACTGAACCAGCGCGCCCATTAATACAGACCAATGCAGTCTATTTCTATAGCGACTGATATAGTGTGTGTTTCTATAGAGATGAATGCAGTGTGTGCCTCAATAGTGATAAATAGTGATGATAGAGGTTAGCACAGTGAGTTTCGAGAAACTGATGCAGCGTGTGTTTTTCGACAGGTGCACCTGGGGTACGAGAGCCTTTCCCCTGATGCGGTGGAGCAATGGCGGGATACCATCGCGCTCCCAGAGAAAGTGGTGGCCGTTTGGCACAGACTGACTACCAGCTAAGGGTGGTGGTTCAGTGGTCACATAAAGACTCTGCTGAGATGAGCACGGCATGGCACGCCACGCCACGCAAAGCCAGTTTCACACTGCCACACTAACAACGCAGCCTGAGGCTCCTCCACTGCCCCACATACACACACCTGTACCTGCTCTCGCTTCAGCAGATCTCCGGGCTCAGGGGAGCAAGACGTGATGAAAAATGGAGCCTTAAGGACATTTTTATATGTTTACACTAGGGTGGAAATGTACATCAGAGGATTTCATTTCTCTACAGAAAGTAAATATATTAATTTGCTCTCCCCTAAGAATGAAGTGGGCTGTATATCATTCTGTCCGAGACATTTTTACTCTGTGACGTGAGAGGTAGTAAAATTGTGCTTTTTTAACCTGTTTTTTGTAGTGTCTAGGCAATTTTTGTTGTTGCTACGGCAATTGTTGTTGGTCTGTTTGGTTACTCAACAGTGACTTCAATGGTTACTCACTATTTACTGACCAAATTTGGTTGGTCGCTAAATAGCGCTACCTGCTCTTGTAGCATTGAGGCATGTTTTTTTGCTGTTGTGGCTGCTCTGGCGGGCAGAGGCGCTAACGGGCATAGCATCCCGCCTGCTGGTGATTATGATTTATTTGGCAAACACTTCTGACCTGCCTCCCACACCATGGCCGCCAGGTTTGATGGCCTCCTCCATGTTGGACGTTCATTCTCTCAGATGATTCGGCACAAAGAGCGAGCTCGTCAAAGAGAATCTTAAAGTCAGAGACTGAACAATAGGCTTTGAGCACAGATATTTTCCTACATGTTATTACATAGTTTATATAACTTATATAGTACAAGTTACTAGCTCTGGTTTAATTTATTAATTTATAAGCTAACATATATTACATTTTAAAGGGCTCAATGTTGACGAAATGCTTATTTTTTAAAATAATCAACAGAAACAAATGTCTTGCGGTGATTGCTGTTCAGAATACTGCCACTGTGACTTCTGTATAAAGATGTTTTTCTGTCTAGTTATAAGGCAGTAGAGTTGCACTTTGTGCATTTTACTCTATCATGTTCTTATCACTGTGAAGCTATGTGCAAACATATACATTTGTTAACAATGCCATGACTGCATTACAGATAAAGGCTTGTTTTATATATTTTTGCACCTATGATTAGATCACCTCAGATCCCATATGGGTATCTAATGATTATTGACCAGTCCATGTAATGTAGTGCTGCTATAGGTTTACCGAACATATCTTTATATCACCTTATGACTGGCAGTCTGTAATTGTCAGTCCTGTTATAGTATTTTTGAAAATATATAGAATTAGATAACTACCTGTTACACAGGTACCTGTAATTGTTAAATCAGACCTGTTCATGTAGTTCTAACCTCAAATAAAAATGTAGTTTTGTGGCCAACAAAGGCATTTGACCAAAATGTCCGAAGTTGTTTGGTTCTAGACAATCCTCCCTGACAGCCCCATTACCACAAACACAGAGCGTTTTATCTTGTGCATGAAATTAATTAAGATCTAAAAGGACATGACGAAATCCAATTACAGTATTTTACTGTACTTTCTGTCCAAGTATCTGAAGCTTTGGTCATTTGATATCCAGAGCTAATAGACCGACCAGAAATCAGGCTTTCAAGCAAATGTATCTACAAAGGTGGGGCAGTGTTACGCAGTACTACACAGTAGGTGGGAAAAGTAGGTCAGCTCACTGTGGGGCTGTTGTTTAATGGTTAAAGAGTAATTAAAACCTGTGTTCTTCTGGCGGGGTTTTATTGCATATGTGGATAACTGACACTTAGACTTTACGGTCAGCTACGGTCAGCTACGGTCAGCTCAGAGGAACGACTGATCAAACAGGGAGGATTGTACACTTACTTTACGGTCAGCTCAGAGGAACGACTGATCAAACAGGGAGGATTGTACACTTACTAGAAGACGGTGACTGTGTGACTAACTTCTGCACCATGGATCAGATTATTATTATTTATTTTTTTAATGGGCGGTAAAAAAGAACCCACCCCAGTCACACCAAGCACCCGACAGACACCAGAAACAGTCACACCATTCATTCAACTGAAATAGTCGCTATGGATCAGATACCCTAATTCTGTATCCGCTCTTGAAAACATGATCCTCTCTAATGTGACTTTGTTTCATGAACTATTTTATTGACAGCTTCTTCCTACTACATCATACTGATATGTGGTAAGAAAACAGGAGTTATTTATTTATTTTCCACAAACCAGCCAATCTCTTTTTTTCCAGTTCTTACCTTTTTTCCATATGGGGCTTTCTCAACTGTAAACAGCTCCTATTTTCTGAAATGTCGAGGTCCTAACCTTGATTTAATGTTAACTGTGTTTTCAATCCCAACAACATTTTATTTCTATGTTAGTGCCTAGCTTTCAACTGCCACAAATTAATCTTGTCTTGGGGGGAGGTGGGGGAGGTTGTATTTCCTCTGTTTGATTGGACAAACCATTCCATTATTTGGCAGGGTGTATTTTGATTGTTGTAGGAAAAGAAAAAAACAGCATCCAAATAGCTTCCAGTTTAGTTTTATTTTTAGTTTTTTGAAGCTGCATGTCCAGCCTTAGCTATTAGGGTACTGGGCCAAAGATCGTCTCGATACCCTCTCTGACTGGGCCCTTCTCATATTTAAGAGGGACAACACTTATTTACTGTTTCAGTATCAACAGTTAAACGGAATAGAGGAGATGCAAGGAAAAAAGCGCAATAATTTGCCTTCAGGTAACGACAGAGCTGATTTGTTACATAACAGTAATCACTCAGTCTGAGTTTGATTAATACCTGTTGATCAGAATCAGCTGTGTGGGATTGTTTCAGACATGCCCAGGTGAATGTGTAGTACACATAGGCAGAGATTGGCTTTTCTCGTGTGTGTGTGTGTGTGTTTGTGTGTGTTTGTGTGAGGGGAGAGCCGCCGAAATCTCCATGTGAGTTACTGTAGAGGCCGTTCTACATCCTGGCTGCTATCAGCGTGAGCATTTACGTAATTTATGTTTGATCAAGCGTTAATGTTCAGTCAGAGGGTCGGCATCTCGGCCACGCCTTCAGTCTGCTCTGCTCCCTGGAGCAGGGAACGAAACGGGCGGTGTCCTTCCTCCTGGAGTAGAAGAGGCAGAAATATTGACTCTCAGAGTGGTTGTCAGGCATAGAGTAGAAGAGCCAGGAATATTGACTCTCCCGAAATGTCTATACGGGAAGGAACAGGAAAAAATTACATAAAGAATTTTTGTTTTCCTGCTCATTGGTGGTAACTCAGACATACATCTGAATTTTTCAAAATATTTTAATAAAATTAACATTATTGCTCTATGTTAGTTGTAGTGATAAATCTATTTCAGTGATGGCTCGTTTCAGCAGTGCCTTTCAGGTCCAAAGTGGAACAGTAACTGAGTAGGAATATCGCCCACAGTTTTCCACAGTCTCTTCATACATGTTTGAATGGATTGGATAACAGTAAACTTGTAATATCATGATCAAGACTGGCTTGACACAAACAGAAATACTAAATCAATTGCATGTAATAATCAGAAAGTGCTTTACTGTGAGGGGACTAGTTGAGGTGGTTTCCCTCAACCACCACCAATATAAAGATGGCATAATGATCCCCAAACATCAGCTAAAGAGACTGAGGAACCTACATCCTCTTAAGCCGCGCCAATTCATTTTTGTCCCCAGTAGGGGATATGAGTCTCTCGTCTTAATCTTAAGAACCATATATTCCACAATGATGAAACCTTCACTACAAGGGGCTTTCAATAAAAATACAATAAATAATATTTTCACTGCATGCAAATATTTTCACTGCAACATGTTTTTTTTTGTCACCCGATACGCTTGTATTATGTAAAAAAAAATGTAAATACATAAACTTTTTTCTTCTTGGGCCTTCTTTGGCTGTGTCTCTATCCCTGCACTGGGGTGTTGATCGCTCGCCTTGGTTCAGCAGGAAGAGGCTCCTTTCCTGGCCCTACACCACCACACCAGCAGCAATCGAGTTTTTCCATGTCCCCTGTCCAAATACGAACCAAGCCCAGTCCCCACTTCAACGTACAGGCAGGGAAAATTTGCAGATATGGAATGAGTGCAGGAGAATAAGAATCTCAAACAATAACCTGCAACATGCTGATGTCATATTGTGGTGTTTTAAATGGAACATATTAAATTACATCCATACATCGGGGCAAAGGGGTTTGGGTGGTCTGTGTGATTTTGGGAGTTGGGAGAGTCTTGATTGACACTCCCGTGCTTACTCTGTCCCTTTAGCGTACCCCCCCTTCTCCCCCCCCCCTCCCTCCTCCCTCCTCCCTCCTCCCTGCACCGCATTGTGTAGTCCAGCTCACCTCTCCATTGGCCACAGCTGTTCCCGAAGGCTGCTGTTTGTCTGCACCTCTTTTTAATCAAGAGTGGATCACCGCCTATTGTTCCGTGTTTGAGCTTCCCCAGTTGCCACCGCGTCTCCAGGATCTGCATTCTTTCACACGCTTCAAATAACGGGGAACAGAGATGACCCAAGGGGAGCAGCAAACCAAAAATATATATTTGGGATTCGTTCACTTCAATGCTCAGTTTTACCCCTGTGTTTTTCCTTTTTAAGTCATTATTATATATTTTTTTAAGAAAGCGCATTTAAGTGCATATGAACAGGGTGTGTAGGCTGGCCGTGGGATCAGAATGAAAGTGATAATGTGGTAGTAGCTTGTGAAAAAAATTGAATGTATTCTGACTGAAATTCAAAGGTGGATCTTTCAGTTACACATGTGAAGCGTGTAGGTTTTGATTTGAAATACATGAAAAACAGTCCTCTCTTTGTACAGTGTGTACAATTAAGTAACTCAAAATGATGAAGTAATATAGTGTTTACGCTTGTCTTATTAATAGCCTTCTTGTTATTTTTGAGTTTCCAAGCATGAAGGAATGAGCCAAACTAGATATTCTACAACCAAAACATAGACGTTGAAGTTGGAGCGCGAACAGAGCATCTATTAACATTAGGCAGATGGGTTTCTGTAGCAGTCTATTAAAACCTTGTGTTTGTGTCTCTTGTGTTTTGCGGTGTACTTTTCCCACACAAAAAATCAACTTGTTTGTCACTCGAGTTTCAGGGCGCTGGATGAATCCTTTCATGTATGGATGCTTCTGTCTACACTCAGAAAGAGCCCATGTAGATGGTTTAATCGACCTTGGGGCCACGCCTACTCAGAATAAGAAGGTAGTATTTTCTCGTCTCTAGCACAAACCGTGTCCACCGGGTCAGAAGTTAGAGAATGATTTCCATAAATATCAAACTAAACCAGGGCTGTAATTCCAATTGCCCATAAATTCTTTCCCCTTCTCTTCTCTCTATTGCTGTTATCCAAATCCTAAACCCACAGTGCCCTCCAGTGGCCAGTATTGCATTTTGTCATGTCAAATAACATTTTTCACTATCCGCCAGTAGATGGCAGCACCACAGTCAGAGACGAATCTTATAAACAAGGCAAGGCAGACAACTGTCTGGGCCGCGAGCATTGGGTGGCCCCTGAGGGCTGAGTTTTAGGAGTTTTGGGTAACATGATGACAGTGGAAGTCAGTCAAAAGGGCCCCATGGGATTTTCTGCCAAGCCCCCCCCCCCCCAATCTCTAGAATGGCCTCAAACCACAGCAGCACTAGATGGTGAATATCGAATACTGGCAATGATTTTACAATTACAATGCTTATTCTTGATAGAGCTTCATCGTTTCTCAACACTTTTCTGTTTACATATTTTTATGATCATGAAAATTGGCACAACTTAATGTGAATCTTTAAAAAAATATCTTATTTATAATTAGGTGAAAAGAGAAATTAATACACAAAACTTGACTGTAGTTGTCCATTTCTGTTGTTCGTCCCCACAGATGGGCATGACCAGATCTGTTATTTTTGAATAACGATCAGCATCACGATATCACCCTGCAGAAGTAACAAAAAGCATAGTATCAAAGAACACTTTGTATAAAAATGTGCAGTGCATAAATCAGTGACGTCATCACAAACGTTAACTCCTGCTGTTTAGCGATCACATGGCAATACATAAACAAAACATTATTCTCCCCATATTAGTGAGCTCTGGACGGTGTAACTTTATGTGCGCTCCAGGGCTAAATAGCCTAATGTTGATGATAGTATTGCATTAGGTAATCTATCATTCGCCAGGGATGATTCTTGAGAATCTTTATTTTACAGTAAAACCTAGGCTACATTTCATCATCTGACCTTAGTGTCAGACAAGCATTATAGTTACATATAACTAATCATCTTACTATTAATTTCGCTGTTAGTTTCAGTTTTCTGGGCCGCGTCCGTCTTTAACAAGAAATACCACAGAATTGAAATACACATGTCAGTTTCTCTTCCGAAGCAGTACATCTTTAATGAAAAGGTGTGTGTGATTTTTATAAATTTGTTTATTTTGATAGCCAATCATTCACAATGACATCAACAGCAAAATCAGTACAATGTCAAAACATCAAAAATAATCACAAAAAGTAAAATTAAACAATAAAACTAATATTCACAATAATAATAATACAATGATTTACAGTATATGCAAAGTCAGGGGTATACATACTTCACCAAAGTAAACAAAAGGATCTACAAACATTTAGGGTGCGTATAGCATTTTTGTTCATAATGTTATCTAGTGCACGCAAATAACTCTCTATATCCATTTTGAATGAGTTAAAAAAAGGTTTGTGAACCATTTTTTCTTATGAATGTTAAATTTCCCATATATTATTAATAAATTGGTCAAAAATGCTCTATACCTATCTACTTCCATATCGTCACCTAAGTAATTTTTTTTAAATTTTTGATCTTTTTTTTTGCTTCATCTCTTAATTGCATCCTCCCCCTGGTAAAGTTGGTTGTAAGTTGCTGTTTTATTTAATGTAAAGGAATATTAATGTAATGTACGGTAATTAAGGTGTTTGAGTGCTCTAGGCTGTTTTTGTGTTTTTATTTGTTTTTATAAATTTTATAATTTTTTTTTTTTAAGTTTTTTAGTATTATTTAGCTTCAAGGCATGCAAAAGAAAATCAACATAATTAATTCATTTCATCCAGTCATTTTGGTCCCCCGGAATCGTAAGGTAATAATGTTATACTACAATATTTTGGGGGGCTAATGTTTGTTGTGTTGTTGTTTAGTCTTTTAATCCTTATGTGACATAATTGACAGATGACAGATTTTTTATTTGTAAGTCAATAGTCATCTATGATATATTTTTTTTTGTGTGAAAATGATTATATAATATATATTATATATTATTTGGTTTTTTTTTTCTGTTTTCTGAAAAACTTGAAAATATGACTTAGGCGATTATTTTAAGAAGGTGACGATATCATTGTCATAATACAGTAGAATGTTCATTTAATTCAATTTTACCTGTAAGTTTGTTTTCCTAAATATAATTTGCTCCATAAAAGTTATATAGGTATAAACACATTCATAAAATAAGTGAGTTATTGTCTCCTTCTCAGTTTCACAAAAAACACATTTGTCTTCAACATTCTTTCATGATTACAGGAATACCTGTAAAATTCAAAATTAGTTAAAAAGTTGTCCGACTTTATTAAATAATTGACTCACCAATAAAGTACTATCATACCATCGTCGAAAATAAATATTTAAAAATAGTATTTAATGTCTTTATTATTTCAGATGAAAGCTTTATGGCGTGAAAAATTATAAGCATCCAGGATAACAGTACAAGTCCTTTGGAGCTCAACTAGAAGGGGCGTGGCCTGTGAGGAAATGAGTGACGCTCGCGGGTGGGAATTTCACCTGCCCACAAATAACAGTCAACATCGAGTGTACAGGTTAGACGCGTTTACTCGTGCAACTTTTACATGATGGATAAACGGCAGAACAACCCAATCCTAAGAGAAGGGTTCTTAGTGAAGCGGGTAAGGTGGACATTCACAGTAAATAAGTTATCGAAGTTTCCATTGTGAGACACAATTTTTTAAAAGTTACTTTATTATTTGAACTTGCGTTTATGTCAGCGTTGATTAATTATGTAGCAGCCTACAGTAAATTTATAAACCATGTGTGTTATGGAAGATTTCGAAGGAAATTTGCAAAAATGTACGAACCACTGTCACTGTATTATGTCTCCAAAGGGTCACGTAGTTCACAACTGGAAGGCTCGCTGGTTTGTGTTGCACCCGGACAAACTGCTTTACTACAAGTATGAGGGGAGCAAGAAAGACTCCTGTCAGCGCGGGAAGATCCTTTTGGAAAATTGCGTCGTCACCTGTCCCTATGTGGACTATGAAAATCGACCGGTACGGAGACAAAGGCAGTGTGCCTCTTTCTTATATAGCTTACTGAGTGTCTGAAAGAAAAAAACATGTAGCCAAACTGCCTGATCATTAGGTCTATTTAAATTGCTGTTATCACTGTTTTTAACGAACGAGTTACCCTGTCAATATCTTAGTAAATTATATATTTTGAAAAAAAATTATATACTTTTTTGTAAATATGAATACTCTGTAAAAGATGGCGTGTCTGTGTTGTTCCTTCAATTTATGGGCTGGAGTTTCTGCAGATACCTTTGCACTAGGGTGTGCCACTTTCGATCTGTTCAGGCAGATCATAGCCTAGGGTTATACTTGTTCAGATCTCTAAAATTACAAATTGGCTATGGAGTACACAACTGTGCACACAGTTACGTTTCCTCAGGTGCCAGTTTTCTTACGCCATTTAACTATCCCTGGATTTATGGAGGCCTCTGCTATCCCAGCTTCCCTGTAAAATAGTTCGGCCTGTGTGTATAGTGTGTTGGCAGGGTTACTTTTCAGGCACATAACCTTGTACCTTTGTGGGTATCTTTGGTGAGTCTGACCAGGGTATTTCACAAAGCAGGATTACAGAGTTAGCTGGATAACTGCACTGAGTAAAATCCGGAACGCTCCCAAATCTGGAACATGGACTGAAGTAAAAAGAGCTGTTCTGGGTTTTACTCCACCCTTTTTTATACAACTAACTCACTAATCCTGCTTCGTGAAATGCACCCCTGGTTGACACTGTGATGTCAGATTAGTCTGCCCACATTCTGGGAATGTGCTTTGCTAATAGGTCAACGGTCAGATACTTCTTCTGATTAATAATTCATGATCTAGTGTCGGTGGGGCTACAAACAGAGACGGCAATTCAGGCCATAACCCCGGTTGTAAAAACTTCCCTGAACCAAATCCGATTGCAGGAAATTTTCCGTTTACATAGACACAAGAGAGTTGGGAATCAGAGACTCTTCTCTGTGGAATGTTCTAGCTGGTCTTCAAGCTCCAGACGCAGCGTTCAGCGGAGCACTTCCTGGAGGCGTGTTCTCGGGAGGAACGGGATGAGTGGGCCGCGGACATTACCGCCGCCGTGCTGAGACTCCAACCGGGCAGCGGTCAGACCGCCCCGTCTGAACCCAAGCAGCTACAGCTCCACAATGTCAGCCTGAAGTGAGTAGTCTTCGGTTCAGGTGATTCGCTACACAGCGGACCACTCAACTTAAGACTCAGTGCGTGACCTGCTTCGCTAAATGCTACCGATCAGTCTGAGGACCACTGGTTGTGCTGCATCAGTCTAACTGATGGTATGGCACCCCCCTGTCTTCACCATCGCCCCTTTCAAGCTCAGTCTACTTTCGATGTTTATCGTTGTAAATTATTTGTTTATTTCAGCTTTGGAGTTACCGTACATTTATGGGCCCCTCATATTGACTTAGGGTTTGTCACCGTCGAACCTGGTTGTACGACAACCTGGTTTGACCCCCCTCGTTCTCTGTGGAAATCTGTGTTTTTTTTTTGCACTGTACACTGTTGTGTGAGTGTGTGTGCATGTGTGTGTGTGTCCAGTCAGGTGGTAGACTCCATGTATGATGTTCACAGTGGACTCAAGCTGACTCTCCACATGGAGCAGGGTAGCTGCTTCACCAACTGCTTTTCGGGTACGTATCTCCACCTCTGCCTGTGGCCCTGCCACAGAGCCCCTCACAAGCTATTAGAACTGCAACATCAGGGACGTGAGAGTCTAAGATGGTACTGTTATCGTGATTTAACATTTGAAGACTTATAATCGTGGAGGTTAACGATAATGGTGACGGTAGTGAAGTTGATGGATTTTGATGGTGGTGGTAATTGATTATGATGAAGAAGATGATAATGATGATTTTGATGATGATGATGATGATGATGGTGGTGGTAATAATGATGGTGTGGATGATGATGATGGTTGTGGTGGTAATGGCGGTTATGGTGTTAATAATGTTGAAGATGATGATGATGATTATGGGATGATGTATGATGAGGATGATGGTAACGCTGAAGAATGAAGAAGATGATCATGGTAGTCATGGCGGCGATGGTGTTAATAATGTCGATGATGATGATGAGGATATGGTGCTGATTGGTCCACAGGCTCGGCTGTGGTTGACTGGCTGGTGTCCATGCAGTTGGCTCTGACGCGGGGGGCGGCTGTGACGTTGACGTCGGCACTGCTGGAGGAGGGCTTTGTACGTCCCGTCGGCGTGAAGAGCTTGGATGCCATGCGCTGGGCGGGGCTTAACGAGCAGTTCCTGGATGACTCCACAGCCCTCTACAGCTTTGTGAGTCTCTGTTCATCCTCCAACCTTTTCCCAGTTCGCCACACCCTTCTTTCTCTTCCAATCTGACATATAGTCCTTCACTGAGATCAGGTATTTGCATCAACCTGCAAGTATGTGCTGCCATATTGTGGACATACTGCATGATACAAAAAAAATATGACAGATGAACGAATCATTCATTTGCATGTCCTGCCCCCATTAAAAGTCAGAGAATTTTAAGAAGAGGGGGAGTGTGAAGGCAGAGACGACCCTGGCCGCAGTAGAGCTGAGTGGGTCAGTGGTGAAGAGGGGCTACCTGCTCAAACAGGTGAGTTCAGGTTCTACCTGTGCCACGCAGCATTAAGAGCCTAAAGGTGTCTCCCTTCACTTTGAATGTGTTTTTCTTGTTTTGGCATCTCCAGGGACACAAGAGAAAAAACTGGAAGGTGCGACTGTTTGTGCTTCGATCAGAGCCAGATTTCCTGCACTACTATGATCCAAGCAAGGTGAGGGAGTGGCCGCACCGGGCGTGTCTCTTTAAACTCTCCTTCATCTCTGTCCACCTGCTGAGCTTCTGAGCTCCAAGCTCCGTGAGCCATTTGTGAGTTGTCTCTCCCCCACTTCCTGTCTGAACTCACCTTTGCTCCCCAGGATGACATCAGTCCCGTGGGCGGCTTTTCTCTGCGTGGCTGCCTGGTGTCAGCGCTGAAAGACAACGGCGTTCCCTCAGGTGAGTCACACCTGTGGCTGAGGTGTGGTGCCGGTGGTCGATGAGCACAGCCCAGGCCCTGCCTTAAATGTGTTTTGTTTTTTTCTTACAAAACAATAAATTTGTCCATGCTGAAATGTTCCTGTTTTTCACCACAGGGGTGAAGGGCAAAGTGCAGGGGAACCTGTTCAAGATCATCACTGTGGAAGAGACACACTACTTCATCCAGGCCCCCACTCAGCAGGAGAAGACGGACTGGATTCAGGCCATCAAGCAGCACACATGAGACGAGGCCAAGGTAGCAACACAGCCAAGAGGCTTTCGAGGGCGAGTGGATAATGGGAGGTTCTAATGGTGGTCAAACCCAAAGGGGAGAGAGGAGGGTTGTCCTGAACACAGATATATTCAGTGTCCAAATACTGCGCCACGTCAAATTGTAGCCCAGAAAAAATTATATCCCTCCGCCAAAGTGTATCAGCCAGGCTCCAGTGCTGCCCTTACAAGGCTAGTGAGCAGGTGTCTTCGTCTTTCTAAAGGATTTGTATACCTTTTGCGTATACCTGTTGTAGCATGATAGCCTGTGCTATCTATGCTATTTTGAACTTCCTGTCACACTAGACACGCTGAGATCTTTAGGCCCTGAATAATCATTCTTAAGACTGCAGTGTACATTCTGTGAATGTTCCTGTGAAATATTTAATGAGACGTATGGGTCCCTCGCTTAAAAAAAAGTCCGGAATTCCCACTCTGTGTGAGTCAAACGTGCTCATGAATCTTGATAGAATTTCCTCTGAAGTTCAGTAATTTCAGTTCAATATTTGAAGAGACTGTTCAAGTGCAAACAGGCATCAGTGCAGGAGACGGCAGTTAAGTTAGACAAGGCCAAGTCCGGACGTGCCCCTCGGTGGTTAAACAGCATTCAAAGGAGATGAACGCATGAGTGCTGGTCGGGTGATCCAGCTCACCTTTACATCAGCGCCATCTGGAGAGTTTACTAATCTTTCTCCTGGTCCTAAAGCCAGTGGTGAGGGGCCAGTGGTTTATGTCTGAGTCCATAAACACTCTCTAACAGGGCCATCATGGCCAGTATCCCAAGTGTAACAGTGTCAAATCTGCAACTCGAAAAAAAAAATCCTCCAAACATTTATACAGTTCACTGCTATCACCGTTCTTTGTTAATTTACAACACAATTTTTTATTACTGCATTTGTCGAAAAAAGGCACCTTTTTATAAATGATGTTCTGATGTGTTCTGCTATTGTTTTTTAAATAAAAGTGTGTTTATAAGATTCTGCCATTACATTATTTTACACTTATCCGGAATGACTTACAATGTAAAAGAACGTATGTGCATCCACCGGTTATGTGAGCAACATTCTCAGACCGGGCCAACAATATTCCCAGATCAGTGAGTGCATATGTTATATAAGTACCAACTGTAAGTTAGCAATGCTAATCTACAGCCATAATACAGACTGAATACATGCATATGACACCTGTAATAAGCCATAAACACCAAGCCCATTCAGACAATGGCATAATAACCTGAATTAATTCATAACATATGAGTGCTGGGGTGTGGGGTGTGGGGTGTGATGGCTTGAAGAGGGGGGTCTTTAGTCTGTGTTGGCTTATGGCCGGCATATAGTGGGTCTGGACAGGGGGTCAACACTTGGGGGCAATACAGACAGACATCTCATGCATGGCCTCGACTGCCTTGGTGAGCTCACCTGACCGTACACATACAGCGCACACACATACACACATGCAGACACACCCTTTCAGTGTCTTGTGAAGACATGACAAGGTCTGTACCAGGCAGTGTTATGGAAAAAGATCCTGATGCATGCATTACATCATAACCACAAGTGCTCATTTTTATGCCAGGCTCTGACAAGAAAGCACAAGTAGGAATGGGGCAAAATCAGAAGAGCATGAAACAATCCTCGCCGAAATTAATGCATTGATGCTGGAGCCTGAGGCAGTGCACTAGGTTTACTAGTTAGCTGACAGTACTGGAGGGCAGGCACGACTGAATTGAGTACCACAATCATCCAAGCATCTAATATTTGTAATGTATTTAATGATTCAAAATTGATATGAAACACAGTAAATTGTCTTGAGCATATTTACAAAGCATAAATAGTGGTATCAACATGGTTTCATGATGGAAATGGATGGGCATTTTTAACACATGGTAGCCATGGTGCATTGGTACATTGATCAGGGGGTCAAGCACTGGTGGTACAAGGGCAACTTATAGCCGTTTCTTAATTTATGATTATTACTATTATTGTCTGTCTGCTATGATTATTATGCCTTGCAATTTTTCATTGTTTTCAATTTTTCATTCTCTATATTTCTGGTTGATTGTGACATCACAATAAGGTGCCTACACCACTGGGGATTGACCAACTAGTAACATTTTAATGATGTCACAATGACCACATTTTATTGTGGTTGCACTGTTCCAATCATTCTTCTAACACTATATTATAATTACATTCTGTACACATTCCAATTGCCATTCTATCTATCTAATATAATCATAACAAAATGTTTATAACATTCTAATGACATTCGAATCTCCAATCTAGAATATTATTACATTCTAGCCATATTCTTATCAAATTATGATCACTAGTCTATTCACACTAATCACATTCCATCTGTATTTCTAGTAACATACCACATAGAAAAACAATAGAGTGCTTATGCACATATAACACATTCATTAGGAAATTTACTAAGCTTTAAAAACAGTTCATTTCCATATCTTCACAATTTTAAGGTTTTTTGTGTAGCATCCCATGTACCATGTACTCCCAAATTCAAATTTGGAACTTTTGAAAGTTTCATAAGCAGTTACAATCGAAATGCAGAAATATACCCTATGATTCCAATAGATAGTTATACCAATTTTCTAAACAAGTTTACATAACTTAGGACTTTGTAAACTTGTTCTTACATATTGCTGAAAAAGTATCAGCATTTCCTAAATCTTTGAGCGAATTACAAATATCATTATACAAAAAAATTCCTAGATGAAAACAGAATAAATGAGTAAAATACAGTACTAGTTTTTATTTTCTTAATGGAAACTACATTTAAAAGGCCATATTGCTGGAAGTCCATACAGTGATTTATGGACAAAGTAGATTTTTGTTGTTGGGTTTTTTTTTCTGATGGAAGTGCGTTGATCCACCCGCATGTACTGAGAAGCTGTTATCACACACAAAACAGGATGGAGAATGTATTAACTTGATGCCCTTAACTTGGTTCTTGTGTTAATGCAAGAAACAGGTGTGAACCAAAATTAATTGTATTATGAGCAGTCAATTGATGAGTCGAGAGTCATTTATCCACGGATCTTCTCCTCCGTATGACAGTCAGCAAGAGCAATTTATACTTCTTGGTTTTAGGATTACAACTCCACTAAAGAAGGCACATTTCACATAGTGAGACAATGAGCTGTATTAGCCTAAGAATCCAAAGTGCATAAACAGGAAGTGACCCGCAGGAAGTTGATGTCATAGAAGAGGATCATCCTGAATTTCTCTCTGTTGGATCAGTTAAGGTTTCTCTATCATTTCTGCTCTCCATGCGTATGTTATGTTACAGGAGTCCTCTCTCCCTCCTTTGTCCTCCCCACCCCTCCCCACCGTGCTCCTCAGGCCACCTTCGTAAGCTGCAGGTCACCATAGATATCAGGCCACCTTTGTAAGCTGTAGGTCACCATAGATATGCAGGGCAGAGAGAGACGCAAGCTGGGTTAGTCGGTGAGTGAAGCCACATAGAGGCTGACCGTCGACCAAGATCCGAAACTGCTGGTGCTCGCATACAATCTCCATCTGTGAGAGAGAGAGAGGAGAAAAAGCTAAAGAGTGAAACTCCATGGGGCACAAAAACATTTTTTAAATGTTGACAAATGCTATTCATACACTTAATCAGCAGAAACAACCTAGCAACACACAGTGGTAATAATGCAATTTTCATATATTGTAACTTCACCCACGGTGAGCCAATGCCGAATGTAATCTAGGACTACCTTGAAGGACTCCCCGGCAGCAAAGGGGAAGTAGGAGAGGGCGGTCTCCGAGGCGCCCCACTTTCCTCCCAAACGGGCATTGCGCCGGACGGCTCGGTCTTGGAAGCTGACCGTCACCTGCAGGCCCACGTCGCTTTCGGAGTCGTCCTCAGGATGGCAGACCACAGCCACCACCATGCTGCGTGAGACACCAGAGAGGTAAAGGGCTTCTGAAAGTCACCATCTTTGTAACGTAAGTTAGCAAATAACAAAAAGTTAATATCGCACTATACATTACATTACATTACATTATAGGCATTTAGCAGACGCTCTTATCCAGAGCGACTTACACAACTTCTTATTACATGTATCCATTCATACAGCTGGATATATACTGAAGCAATTCAGGTTAAGTACCTTGCTCAAGGGTACAACGGCAGTGTCCTACCTGGGAATCGAACCTGCAACCTTTCGGTTACAAGTCCAGTTCCTTAACCATTATACTACACTGCCGCTCCATAAATCTCTATAAACAGTTTTCAGTCGACGATGCTGTTTTGTGTTTTGTGATGCTTCAACGGTAGCATGCACGTTTTGATGTTATGAAAAAGAAAACCGCTTTATACCCTTTGCAATTTAAAAAAACAAAACAAGCATCATCACTGTTGCCGTAAAGCACATACAAGCACACATTATCCTCCTCTCTCTGTCAGCGGCCTCTCCTTTTCTCTGCTGACCACGATCTGAACTGCACCAGAGAGATGCGCAACCAGAGCAGGCAAACAGTGGAGGTATCATCAACCCGGGCGGCAAACAGTGCAAGTATAATGGTTAAGGAACTGGGCCTGTGACCAAAATATTGCAGGTTTGGGTCCCAGGTATGTCACTGCCACTGCACCCTTGAGCAACGTACTTAACCTGAATTGCTTCAGTATATGTATATATTGCAGCTGTATAAGTGGATACTATGTTTAAAAAAAAAAAAAAAAAAAAAGTGAAAAGCCGTGTAAATTGCCGGATAAGAGTGGTGAGTTGCTCTTGTGCATTGGGTGTGTGGTGATGGTGTCCAATCCGATCGGGATAAATTTCACTTCTAGCCGAGGAGTAGGCAGTGCAAAGTTTGTGACGTTATTAAAGTCAACATTTGCAGGTACGTAACTTGCTTTAGTGATGTTGCATCTTTACTCATTGGTCAGGGACTATACTATCGCTCATATTAATCAGAGGAATGCACTTATATTTCATATATATTTCATATATATTTAATCTAATGAATGCAATGTAACGTTATGGGACACCTATAGTCACCAGCTTCCCTCCCTGGGTGGATTATGTTCTGCACTGTGGGGATCACAGCTGGCACATACAGGGTAAGGATCCAAAACCATACTGTGGACCAGTGGTCCCCAACCCTATTCCTGGAAATCACCCTATTTTCATTTCAACCCTAATTTGGTGCACCTGATTCTGCTAATTATCAGCTCAACGAGATCTCTGGATGTTGAATGCAGTGTACTTTGTTAGGGTTGGATTGAAAACCTACAGGCCGGTCGATCGCCAGGAACAGGGTTGGGGACCACTGCTGTAGACTGCAGGACTATGACTACTGGACCATTTAATCTGCCCTCCCATACAACTGTCAAGTAATGAAAGCCCGTTTCTCAGGCACTATGTTAGACAAAGACCACACGGTTGTTTTGGCAGAAATCTCCAACATGGCTCTTATGTTTCATCTTAGATATTTTTATCATCTATGCTGATGTTGCAGTTTCACCCTGAGGTCCACTCTCTTCTGGGACCAAACGAGGAAAAATCCTTTTGTTCACGTTTACTTAGACTTTGGCCCAGTCTATGTGCATGCAGTCACCCAAACGCATTAAGTAATGAAACACTGACATCTGCAGGCTGGTAATGTTCCCATCCACTCATCCTCAGGAACATCACTGAAGTGCAACACAGTTTTCAACATAAGAACCCAGAAGCTCTATAGCGAAGTGCAGACATTTCTTACCTACTGTAAATGTATTTAATTTTACCTGTAAAGGTATTTAAACGTATAAGCAGCATAGGCATATCAAAACCAAACAATTTGAGTGGAAAACATTTTTGAATTCCTTTAATGAAAGCAATATGTGCATATGTCCCATGACTCCATTAGCTATCTTTTAATTTAATTTAATTTTATTCCCGCTATGGGAAATGGCAAGACAGAAATATTCCCCTTAATCTCTAAAATCCATTTTCACATAGCTACATGTCTGTTTACATTTAGAAAATAAACACCCTGTTTAGTGCTCCTAATGATCTGATTATGATAGCATCGCATAGTTGCTAACAATACACCATGGGATTTGTTATTTTCCCACATTTATGGTTCTAATAGGTCAATGGAAAAGGTTGTGTACTGCTTCTGTCTTAACACGTCGTGAAAGGCTAGTGTAAGGTCTATTTTTTCCCGAAATATCGCAGGCGATATAAATATAATGTAAAAAGTATCACAACAACCGTGCGTGTATAGGCTATTGCTCGTATTAGCGCAGCGTTCATTCCTATTTTAATACGGGTACACACTGTCCTATCGTCGTGATATTTAGGGGTGCGGTGCCTCACTCTTTCAACAGAGAGGGTCGATATTCACTATGCCGGGATCCCTCCAGTTGATCTTACACTAGACACGCCTCACGGAGCCGCACAATCCCCACATTGTGTTTCGGTGCCTGCTGACTTCCAGCTGCAAAACACGGTCCAGATACTGAGCAAAGCAAGTCACCCCCTTCAGAAAACGGTATGATCAGCCTCGAGGAACGCTGTAGTACAATCTCCAACAACCGTGTTTGATATAGATATCTTATAATTCACAGATGTGTCAGCTCACCTTTTTGGATGCTGCTTGACAATACCCATGACGACCAGCCTCATGGACGGTCTAAGACCACCATTGATCTCCCCGATATACATTTCCTCCTGGAAGAAATAATGTCGCCCACATGAAGCGGTATTATTAAAAGAAGGGAAAAAAAACAAAACATTTACACTTATATGAACATATAGGCCTAGACTTGTCACAGACGTCTACATATTTAGCCGAGACAATGTCATACCTACTAGAAATGTATAATACAGACACGATGCATTGCATTTTATTGAGAATGTATAATTTTATTTCTTCATTTTGTACGTGCCAGCGTTTAGTTGCGCGTGGGAAACCATAGCCTGTGTTGTTCTCTACCATATATGGCAATGGAAGACTTGCAAACGAGACTACCTTATTAGTTATTTTATTTTATTTTTTACATTATAACAGTTTTGTGGGCTGTATTATAGCCTACGGTATTGCTTTATAGACCATTGCATAGTTTAACGTTTATTATTAATGAATTTTTCTATGGTATTGATTCTATCAGCATAACCATACATAGGCTAATATGATAGTTACTTATGGGAAAAATGCAGCCTACATTTATTAAAATTTAAATAAAAGACAAGGTTCATCATGTTTTAGTTAGATGGACGAACCTTTAGTTCCTAATACGCGCCTAATAAACATTACTTACGTTTTTAATCTTGTCATTTTCTGCCATCTTCCTCCGGACCGTAGTTATTGCTGGTGTAAAGCGTTGGGATAGAGTTTCTGTGCAACGATGACAATGACCGTCATACAAAAAAAAGCCTTTATCATCATTAAACACAAGCGGAGCGGGTAGATAGAGGCTCCGCCTCAATCGCTACATGGCAGCTTGTAGCCATGGAAACAGGTCAGGACAAACTGCGCTGAAGCACCTTTTATTTTTAGTGCATTAAAACTACTTGGTCGATGAGTGATGAGCAAGACCAGCACTGCAGTACGTCACAGACAAGTGTGGATTTTCGGCATAACGTGCGGAATAAAGTAACCTCATTTTAAAGATGCATGTTGGAGTCGGGAAAGACCACGCCTCAAAAAATTGAATCCCAATAGGTGCCAGCAGGTGTGTGCAGCACAAAGCAAGCTCCTCACAGGAGTAGGCAAAATGCCTAGGGAAGTGTAGGGCTATCCCTCTTCACCTAAGATATGGGCTGCTTTGTCAAACTGACTCATATTAATGCAGTACAAAGTTTAAGTAAATATGAAGTATATTTTATCTTCCTCCAAGATAGCTATATTGTTTAACATTTACTAATGTAGTAATTCAGAATATTTATGCCTGGCCTACTTCTCTAGAGGCTCTTGTAGGCTATTCCCAGGGTGGCTACATACGCATGTGAAAGGTATAAACACACTCGCCCATCTTCGTTTCCTCCATAACACTTAGCCTCTATTATACAGACTACCTGGCTAAAGCCTATATGTTTAATCACAAAGACACACGTGACCATTAAAAGACATAATCTGGACATTTCAATCAATTAAATGCGTTGAGCATTGCCACCCTGGCCTCACATATACATTGGCAAGCAAAGCATGGTTTTACAGCCACCTATCACATAAATTATGTAAAGAATTCTGTTTTTTTTAAGCAAACGATAACATTTTATTTTGAATGAAAGTATGTCATGTCTAAACACTGTTCTGGAGACACAGCCTGTCTGTTCTGTACGCTCACTTCTGATTGGCAGTTGACTAAATTGTCATACATCTTATTGTAAATATGCAATAATCATGGTCTCCCAATGACCAATACAAAATCTTCCTGTTGTGGGTAGAATAAGAACTTTGTTGGGCTCAGGATTAATTAAAAAAATCTCAACTGAATATTTTTGTTTTTATTTTTGTTTTTATAGTATTGGTTATTTATGTATATGTATTATACATTACTATTTTAATTGCACAGGGTCCTTACTTTAACAGGGGACGTGAATGACATAGAGACCCTGCAATATCATCTTACAAGTTTTTTACACACCAACCACACCATGGGATCCTCCCCATGAGATAGCCTTGGTGCTAGCATGATAAGCTAAGATGGTTGTAATTACCTTCATATGATCACCCTGATTACATTGAGAGCAGTGTAGCCTATTAAAACAGAATATCTTTGACATGAGGATTCTGTGCTGTGGTTGCCACAATTTATTTTAGACTGTAATAACTCAATTTTTATGATTAATGAAGGTTGTCTGTGAAACCGAATTTCAATTCAATGACCAAACTACACTCTGACTACAAAATCAATGTGAGGACAACCAAGTCACATGAGTGCACTGTAGGCTACAGCTAAACAGGATATATAAGAAATAACTGGAATCTCTGATAGGCTAGTCATGTAGCCAATTGTAATATATGCAACCAATTACAACGAAAATAAATTAAGAAAATTAAGATATGTAGGTCTAATTGGCAGCTAGGCTATCCAATAAGTTACCATTCATGAACAAACTGTAATTCTTGCCTCACTTGTCCTACATCAACACAACCAAATTAAAACACAGTATTTCGTAAAGAAATACAATTTCTAGCTCGGGTTAACTTTGTTTATTTATAGAACGCTGTAGGCTAATACAAACACACATGCGCGATTTTGGCCCGTCAGTCTAGACGTTTGGATATTAATTTCCCGATGAACGGCTACGCTACAAAAACCATTCTCTCCCATTTCGATATAGCCTTGGTGAGAGGTCTGCAATTTTCCACGCGACGGTGTGCTAATCGCCGACATGACAGCGCATGCAGTCTTCATTATGTTGATATTGTTGAATTTAAACAGTGTGAAGAGCTCCAGTTAAACATTTACAATGCATTCTGATACAGAACTTCAAAGTGGCGCAGAGACCCAGACATCTTTGTTACTGTGCAGCTGCAGTAGCATATTGTGTAGAATTGACGAGGTAGGAGGGACCGTTATAAAATGCCTGGGGACTGAAGACGAGGAAGTGTTGAAAGCAGCTTGCACTGCGCATGTGCCAAATAGTGCTCAGTCTGTGAGAAACGCGCTGCTTTGAAAATTGAACACCTTGATCAATAGGCAATTACTGTATTACTGGAGCAGTGAGGCAAACTTCGCCTAGGCCTACCGGGTATAATCTATTTGCATCTTTCTTCAGAATCTATTATCTGAATAATGCCCTCTATTTTCTTATACTATTAATGTTCTGCACTTCCGGCCAACGTTTAGCTGAGGAAGTTGAAAAAAATTGTGCTTTGACTAGCTAACCCAAGTTATATTTTAACAGGAAATATGACCAACTATAAATATGCCCATTGCAAAAATGCATCAATTAATATGGCAGACAAGACAAGTTTGCAATAAACAGTGTTAATAGCACATTATAGAAAAATAGCAAAGTAATACGTTGTGGTACATATTATCTGTCTGGATAAAACATTAAACATGGAATTTATTCATTCGGTTTTGCAGTAGAGACAGCAATAGTGGTGCAAGATGTGTAGTATTTCATCAAAACATATCAATTTAGCTATTATTCAAAACATCTGTATAACACTATCAGTTTATTATTACAGTTATCTAAGATTGTACTATAGGCTACATGTCTAGAGTTATCTTGTTAAAACATTCTAATTTCTTTGCTTAGCCTAGTAGGAAGCCTACTACTATTTAGGAAGACATTACCTCAGATGTGTCGGTTTTCTATTTTTCTAAGATAACTGTACAAATGGAAAGCCCAATTTTGTCCCTGAGTTATTTTAGGTATTTCAATTGGGTAAGTTGTAGGCTATACTGCACATGTCAGCATTTTCTCAACATGTTGAATTAAGCTGCACAAAACAATATAAAAACAAAATAAAACCAAGCATATAAAGGGACCATTTTTTACACCAGATAAAATTTACATAACTGGAGGACATGAGTTTGCAAAGCTTATGAAATTTAGGCATACAGTAGGCTATGCTTACATTCATGCTTTAGAGCTCACTATTATTTACATTATGGTATGAAATGTAGCATATTTACGAGAATATCAGAGAAAAAGACTAGCTTTACAAATGCAGCTCTACGTTAGAAAGGATCTGATCATAAGGTGAAATGTAGGCTAAATGTAAGACGCGTGTCATCAAAGCAGCTCAACAGGCCAACTTCTCTCGTTTCTATGCAGACACACATGCGCAGTGAAGGCTTCTTCTATTTACTTCCTGGCTTCAATTCCTTCGGTTCGCGGAGAGCATTATAGCAGAGACCGTCTTATATATCAGTCTCTCTCTTTAAGGTTTCTGATTATAGCCTATTTATAGACAGTCTGGCTAATAGTACCGCTCTCTGTTTTCTTATTGATGTGATGGCCATTGATGTAGCGCAACCAAGAGTGCAAACCTTGACCTATGATATGTAAATACTGCACAATCAGCTGATGCTGTCACATGACTACTCCGGCATGGCCACCGTAGATGAACAGTTCTGAAGCAAACTGGTGAGGAACTGGCACGCAAAGAAGATTCATGAGGTTTTAACACTCTGATGCGCACTGGAGAGAACAGTAAGTAATTTCGTAAAATACAATAATTTGCGTACTTCCAAGAACCGGCATTTACCAAAATCGGTGTTTGGAAAATTGTTCCTTAGTTTAGTTGGGCGTATCGATAGCGTGATGCGTCTTGGTAGTTGGTTATAGTCAGCGAGGAACATAATGTAAATTTACCGCGAGTAAATTTTTCTCCACTTGTTACTTTGTTTATCTAGGTGCAAAATAATACCAAAACCCGCCCGATTATTAGTTAATTAGTCTCTCAATTTTGCCCATTGATGTCTAGCAAGGTGGGCAGCGAGCTGTCACGCAGACTATATCACAAATAGTAAGATGGTTACGTGCGGTAACGTTCAATTTTCACCATCGCAAACGGGACTTTAGTCCATGCCAGACGGGTGTGTGTTCTTTTTGTGTTGTTTGTTTTTATGTTATACGATTCTTATACAATGGCGATGTCATAACAAGTGTTTTAGCTAGGGCATGCTTTGTGTTTGGATTTTTAACTTTCAGTTTCTACGAATTCAGACCGTGTCTCATTTGGCGGCGATCTCGCTAGAGAGAGTTCCCCTCTTCTGGTGTTGGCTGCTCTGAACATTGTCCCTGCTTTCTTTTTTTAGATGTAGCATGGTCGTGGTTGGTTCCACCTCTGTGCTCTCTAGTGAAGGGGTCGAGCCCTCCACAGAATCCAGTGATCAGGGGTAAGGTCTGAGTCATGCATCCATTCGGCCGCGAGGAAGAGAGCTCTCTACAGCAGCTCTTTGATTTCTTCACACTATGCGCGAGGTGCGGGGAGTGGGAGCTAGCACGCGCCTGTGTGCCTCAGCTGAGGGACGCCGCGGACGGGTCGTCACAGCGTCTACAGGACATACTGAGGGCCCTGGTCACCTGTCCATACCTGCTTCGGTGAGTCACGGCGGGGGTGTGTCTTTCATCTAGTTTCATAATCGAAACACTGTTAGCAAGAGACGTTTGAAGCCAGTTCAGAGACATGGTTAATGTCCACTATATTGAGCCACATTTATGGAATGTGGAGAAGCAGTTTTCACTTTGAGTGATGGTGCTGTCTCACTCAGGTGGGAAACAGTGGGCAGCCCCCACCGACTGGCCTGGTTCTGGCTGCAGGTCTTGGAAAGATGGTCTCCGGAGCAGGTAGGCTACAAACTGTAACCTCCCACTGCTTTTGTCATATTTAATTTTTATGGCAAGTCACATGTCTCTTTCTGATCACCTGTCTGTGCATTTCACGCTCATGAACACCCATCCCTGATATCCAACACGTGAACTGGTCTGCAGGTTGCTGTGTCAGTCCGCAGAGAGCTCGAGTTCCTGCTGGTTTTGGAAGAGCTTGGTGATGAGGTCCCACAGACAGTGCTCCAGGTTTTCTTTCAGTTTCCTTATTTATAATTTTTTTTACTATTCTACTAATGGAAGACTCATGTGGTTATAATTTAAAAAATAAAAATAAAATTCTTGCAGTAATTAATTTGTGGAATGTGTGTGTGTGTGTGTGTGTGTGTGTGTGTGTGTGTGTGTGTGTGTGTGTGTGTGTGTGGGTGGGGTAAAAGTTCATTCTTCAGAGCAAATATTTGGATCTACATTTTTGTTTTGAACTTTTGCCTTTGTGGCTGTTGGCCGATTTGAAGTAACAGAGAGCATCTTAATCACATGATATAGATTTTTGGAGATCTTGTTGTGCCTTCCTGGTGACGCTAGACTGAATAATGTTCTCCCTTCAGGAGCTGCACCAGGCTTTCCTGGACTCCCAGTCTGAGGGTAGGAGCCCAGCAGGGGCGGAGCCCGGGTTCAGCGCGGAGGCGGAGTCTTGCCTCCGGTCCCTGCTGGAGACAGGGCGTCCGCGACTCGCCCAAGCTCTCACCGGTTTTCTTCAGCGCCGCGATGGTGCCGTGCTCGGCGACGACACCGGAGAGAGGGGCCACATCCTGCAGGACACCTTCACCGACTTCCTGCTGGAGAGAGTGGGCCTGCTGGGGCCAGAGGACGCCGAGAGGGCGGAGCAGCTGTGCTCCGTGCTGGCCGTGATGCCCTGGGACCCCGAGCGTGCGGCGGGTGAGGGGCGGCGGCTGGCGCTGTGTGAGGCCCTGCGGGGCGCCGAGGGGCGTGGCCTGCACGAGGAGAAGGTGCTGAGCTCCTTGCTCCGCCCTGGGAGCCACGCCCTCCTCTCCCTCTACTGCTCCACTGGCCTGCGGCTGCAGAGGGCCCAGCTTCTGGGGGACACCACCACCACACAGGGTAGGGAACCTACATCCAGGGGTCCGTTTGAAGGGGGATGCAAGGGGATGCCATCCCCCCTGTTAAAAAAAAATTGACAAAAACCATCCCTTTTGTTTAAATGGTTTTCTGTGATATAACAGACCCCAACATCACCCTTGAAACATTTTTACAAAATGACCACTGCCATTACTGCCTATTCCCCTGTACGTTATTACAACTCCAGACAAAATGGCACAGGCATAAGTTTCTGTGCAAGTGGCACTGAAGGGTAAACTATACAGAAGAGGTGAGCAAACTGTGTTGGGTGAAACGAATATGCCTTGTGTTTATTATTAGGAGCTGCTTGGCCACTGCGTTGTCAGCACTCTGTGCTCGGGAGGTATTTTAAAACTTGGGTAATGCAAAGGAATACTGTGCATGTTGAGACGGTGTTCTGCGATATACACTCACAGAATCACAAATTCACAGTTTTACAAGTGTGGTTTACGCCAGGAATACATACTCCATTCCTGATATGCTGCTGTGTATGCAGGTTTTTGTTCCAACCAGTTATTCTGGTTAATTTTCAAAATGGCTGTATGCAGCAATGCTGGCTTTCTCCTTTATGAGTCCGCAGTTAAACATTTTCAGAAAGAATGTACGAGCAGTGTGCAGTGCCAGCATTGGTCATGACTTTATCAAAAACATCTGATCAACCCTTACAAAACTGGATAGTTTGCTGCAAACTTGCAGCTAATACAGTCGGGTCCATCAGTATTTGGACAGTGACACAATTTTTGTTGTTTTAGCTCTGTACTCTAGCACATTGGATTTTAAATGGATCAGTGACTACGAGGTTAAAGTGAAGACTTTCAGCTTTAATTTGAGGGTTTTTACATCCATAACAGTGTAGCAATTGTAGCCATTTTTATACATGGTTCCCCCCATTTTAGGGGACCAAAAGTATTTGGACAAATTAACGTAAACTTTAATAAAGTTATCATATTTAATATTTGGTTGCATATCCTTTGCATGTCATGACTTCCTGATGCCTGTGACCCAACAACATCAAAAGTCTCCTGATATATTATTTTCAGGTACTCTTAGAAGTCATACTATAATCTCTCTGCATTTGAATGGATTCCTATGGGAATTGGGTGGTGGGACTAGATTAAACTGTAAATTACACGGGAATAGTATGGAATACATGGTTGGCTAAGTGTATGTAAGTCATCAAGGGTCTGACGTATCAAACGAGCCTCAAACCATCACTCTGCTGCTAGATATGCAGTAGATATGGATTAATAACTTTAAGGGTGGCCTATATTTTTGTAGGGGAAATAAATGGTTGGGATAATTAAATAGTTTAGAGCAGAATTTGGCATGAAACCCTGAAACGGATTGTTGTGAAGCCCCGAGTTACAGTTTTAATTTTCCTGAACTTCATGGTTTGGTTGTTTGTAGAGGAGTAGGAGGGACATTGAGTTGGCCAACATGTGAAATGTGTCTGTGTGGGAGTTTTCTGCCGCTCCAGTGAAGACACTCAGCTGTATTCGCTTACACTTCTGCTTCTGCGGCTGCTATCATTTGATCATTACATTTTCAGGAAGTGTACACGTGACAGACTAGTCTCCCGATTTTGCATTTTATAGCTCTTGTCACAAGAGTGTTTAGTGCACTTTAGTGTCAGTTAATCACTTTAATGGGGACATAAACATAGATGTAAATGACACTGGCAGATTTACAGTAATGTGTGTGCTTTTGAATGATCACACCCTCTATCTTCTCTACACCCTGCTCCCCCAACCCAACCCCCCCTTCCCCCTTCCAGTGGACTTACCTGAGGCTGAGAGGCTGATGCTGAGGCTATGTTGCCATGGTGACCGTGAAACCGCTTGGAAGGCCATCTACTTTGAAAGTCTGAGCAGCAGCAAGCACTTCTTGGAGCTGGTTCTGGTATGTCTGTCTTTCAGTACAGGATGTCATTTGGTGTTTTTGTGGATATGTTTCATGTTCCCCAATATCACAATTATCTTCCGTGTGTTGTTTTTGTCATTGTTTGGTGTGCGCAAATTCGTCGTTTGTGGGCGCACTTGCATTGAAAAAACTGAAGTGAAAATGAAGTAATTTCCTCAGTTCTGTTTTGCTGTTAACTCAGGTGCTGAGAGTGCTTGAGCAGGTCCATACCTCAGGCACCCTTGTGTTTGAAAGCTCTAAGTTTCTGTGGTGCGTTTGAAAGCTCTAAATTTCTGTGGTGCGTTTTAAAGCTCTACGTTTCCGTGGTGCGTTTGAAAGCTCTAAGTTTCCATGGTGTGTTTGAAAGCTCTAAGTTTCTGTGGTGTGTTTGAAAGCTCTAAGTTTCTGTGGTGCGCGCTCCTCAGGTGACTGCTCTAGACCTGGTCAGGAAGGAGGAGTTTGGTAGTTTGGAGATTCTGCTGAGGGGGGAATTTCACCCATTGTCCCGCCTGCTACTGCTGTTGGGCTGGACACAATGTCAGAGCATGAGCTCGGCCCAAACACTGCTGCACACCTTGCACCACAGCCAGGTGAGTTACTGCACCACAAACAAGTAAGGGTTAATGAACCACAGAAAGGTGAGTTACTGCATCACAGACAGGTGAGTTAATGAACCACAGACAGGTGAGGGTGAATGAACCACAGACAGGTGAGGGTTAATGAACCACAGACAGGTGAGTTACTGCATCACAGACAGGTGAGGGTTAATGAACCACGTCAGTGTGCAGCCAGGTCAGTGTGTTCTAATTCATTACAGCCAGGTAAGCCTATCTTTATGTACCTGTAACAGGTGAGTGTATTCTAATTTATTCTAATGCACTATTGTTTACTCTCTCTGTCCTGCAGGTGGCTCCCTAGTCTCTGTCTAACTGTATTGCCCCTCTGCTCACAGGCTCTGGCCAATGACTCTGTGCTGAAGGAGTTTGGTGATGGTCTGTCTTCCCAGCTTGGGGTGTTAGAATGGTGTGCCAAGAACCACCCGTGAGTAAAACCCTGTCTTTCTTTAATCCACCATGGCTCTCCACCTTATACCAATTACACGTTTTCACACAGAGCTTGTGTTATTTTCCTGTGTGTGTGGTGTGGGGTGTGTCAATGTATGTGTGTATCTTTGTATCTTTGTGTGTGCGTGTGTATCTTCATCTGTGTGTGTGCATGTGTATGTTTGTCTGTGTGTGTGTGTGTGTGTGTGTGTAGGGGGATCCCGAATGAGGCTTTGTTGAGACAGCTACACACTCTGGACAGTCATTCTGCTCTGTACATCCTGCACTCGCTCACCCCCCTGGCTCAGCTGGACGAGCACCTGGTCCTCAGCCTGCTGCAGGCGCTGCCCCACCCTCCTGGATTCGGTCAGACACCTGTTCATCGTCACTCCACCTTTCTGTCTTTTTTTATTTTTTATTCTTCCTCTGTACTCTGTGCGTTTGTGCGTCTGTCCGTTTCCAATCCACTTCTTATGTCATTATATTTCTGTGTTTTCTCCTTTTCATATCATTAAATGTTACACGGATGTGCCATTACAAACACGTCAGCATTTTATTTAGCTCCTGTTTGTGTATTAGACTTGCCTACTTTTTACCACCTGCCACAGCATTTTCTTACTTTTATTTCATGTTCTTTTATATGAAAATTACTTAGAACAGCAAGTAAGGAAAGCCTATTATAAATAATGTTTATTATTATCATATTTACTTGCCTTGGTTGCGTTTGGAATGGCTACCTATGCGCTTTATAGTGCACTATTTAGGGAATCAGGGTTCTCAATTGCGAATTCGGAAAACCATCAAAATAGCCAATCCCCTAAATAGTGCGCTATAAAGTGCATGGGGAAATATTCAGAATGCAGCCCTTGTCTTTAAACTCTCTTACACTCCTGTGTAGGGGATTAAACTCTCTTATACTCCTGTGTAGGGGATTAAACTCTCTTATACTCCTGTGTAGGGGATTAAACTCTCTTACACTCCTGTGTAGGGGATTAAACTCTCTTATACTCCTGTGTAGGGGATTAAACTCTCTTATACTCCTGTGTAGGGGTGCAACGGATCACAAAACTCACGGTTCGGATCGTATCACGGTTTTGAGTCACGGATCGGATCATTTTTCGGATCAGCAAAAAAAAAAAAAAGGGAGACAAGTATATCTTTGCTTTCCATTTATTCTGTAAAACACTTAAAGCAAGGAACTTTTGCCCATGGTCTTAAATGAAAACAACATTCAAGATGTCCAATGTTTAAGTAAAATCTTAAAATATATAAAATATTCAATACTCAATTGTTAAATCAAAGTGCAATATGAGGCATGATACCTTCTTCCTTTAAACATGGTAGTGAATGAAAAAATAGCCTGTGTAAACGTTGATGTTAATATTATACTTTAGGTGAGTCTGGCTTGGTTAACATTAGCCATAGCCTTGGATCAAGACGGTCAGGCTTGTACCAACAAGGCTAGTTAGCCATATATATAACATTATAATTAATAATTAGAACAGTGGTGTTAACATCACTAGCCTTGCCTTATCCATATGAATAACAAAATTAAATACCCCGGGCTCCATTACATATTGTTTGACGAGGCGAAGCACAGACTGGAAAGTAACATAGCGTTAAGGAGACGCTCCTTCTAACGCTATGGACCAGAGCTAAGTTGTAATCATAAAACTCCGTTTTAAAAAAAATAGTCATGCACACATTTTTACAGTGCATACGGCAGGCCTTGTTGACGGATTTGGAAGAGATTTCGTAGCTCTGGTTCCAAAAATGAACGAGTATTTAATGTGTTAAATCCGTGAAAATTACATTACAGTGGGTGAGCTGGCTCTCAAACTGTCTCCCCCTGCGAAGAGGGGCGGGGCTTAGCGATAGGTCCAATGCGCTTCAGAGTAAAACACAGCATGCATCTGTCTTTTCACTGCAACTCTGCATCGAGATTTAGGGAATTATTACTTTAAAAAGTACTAGCGGCAGTAAAACTGTAATTCACTATGATGGTTAAATTTTGCAATTAATCCGCGGTTCACATGCGTGCCGAACCGTGGGGGGCGATCCGTACGGATCACGGATCAACTACGATCCGTTACACCACTACTCCTGTGTAGGGGATTAAACTCTCTTATACTCCTGTGTAGGGGATTAAACTCTCTTATACTCCTGTGTAGGGGATTAAACTCTCTTATACTCCTGTGTAGGGGATTAAACTCTCTTATACTCCTGTGTAGGGGATTAAACTCTTTTACACTCCTGTGTAGGGGATTAAACTCTCTTATACTCCTGTGTAGGGGATTAATCTCTCTTATACTCCTGTGTAGGGGATTAAACTCTCTTATACTCCTGTGTAGGGGATTCAACTCTCTTATACTCCTGTGTAGGGGATTAAACTCTCTTATACTCCTGTGTAGGGGATTAAACTATTTTATACTCCTGTGTAGGGGATTAAACTATCTTATACTCCTGTGTAGGGGATTAAACTCTCTTATACTCCTGTGTAGGGGATTAAACTATCTTATACTCCTGTGTAGGGGTATCTGACCTGGGGGACGCACCCAACCAGTCTGTGCAGAGGAACGTGGTTCTGTTCCAGGGGTTCTGTGCCATGAAGTACGCCCTGTACGCCCTGTGTGCCAACGCCCATGCGTATTCGGAGTGCGGGGACTGTGGGGTCACGAAAGAGCCCCGTCAGGGAGAGGCAGGGGTGCAGGGAGATTCCGACTCCATCCACTCGCAAGGTACACCAGCGTACACGTTTCGGGCTCTATCTAGTTCTGCGTGGAAAGGCCTGTTTGTTTAGTGCATGCGAGCACAGCTCTAGTCTTTCTGCTGCAGTAGGCGTGATTGTCGACCGGAGGGCTGAGGGGTGGCTGGATGGGGGAGGGAATGAGAACCGGGGTTCCCCCTCTTTATTTTGTGCCCTCGGTTACCGCCCTTGTCACCTATGGCCGGAACCGGGCATGTTTACGTTTAGCAGACGATACTATCTAGTGTGACTAAAGCAGATTACAGTTTTTTAAATAATAAAAAAAAGAATCCATTAATGCAGCTGTTTATCTTTTACTGAAGTGATTTAAGGTTCAGTATCTTACTCAAGGGTACAATAGCAGTGCCCCAACTGAGAATCAAACCCGCAGCCTTTGCATAACAAGCCCAGTTCCTACCCATTATACTGCACCGATCAAAATTAACACCTTCTGTGTGTCCTTCCATTCCACACCCCGCCTTTCCAGAATTCCCTGCGCTGTTCCAGCAGTACCTGTCAGAGTGTCAGCTCTACCTGGAGGCGGTGCCCGCCGTGTTCCGACTGGAACTCCTGGAGAACATCTTCTCTCTGCTCTTCCTTTCGAAGGCCGACTTCGTCCATCAGGGTGGAGAGGTCGCGCCCCTCCAGGGGCGCTCGGAAAAGAGTGACGTCCCCGTGAACAGTGCCGGCGCTGGAGAGGGGAAAAAGGAGGAGCCTGAGGCAGAGACAGACGGGGGGAAAGAGTGGCAGCAGCCCGGCTCTCGCACCCAAGCCCACAGTAATCATCTGGACCTGGGCCACTTGATCCAGGGGTGTAAGGGTTTCCTGGTTGATGTGGGGGCCATGGAGGGCTTCCTGAGGCTGCTGAGGGAGAGCCTGGAGGGGGTGTGTGTGGTGGGCCAGCGGGCGGGGCAAGAGGAGGGGCGGGCCCTGCCCGGCGAGGCGGAGGTGGCGGAGAGCCTCGGCTGTTCGGTGACGGCGGAAGCGTTCGGCGCGCGGCTGCAGAGGCTGTCCAAGCGCACCGCCGAGGCGCAGTGGAGACTGCAGATCATCACCAGTAACCATGGCAGCAGCAGCAGCGGCGGTGAGTCACGTGGCTGAATATGCGTGCGTGCCTGCGTGCCTGCGTGTGTGCGTGCGTGTGACGTGCGTGTGACGTGCGTGTGACGTGCGTGTGACGTGCGTGTGACGTGCGTGTGACGTGCGTGTGACGTGCGTGTGACGTGCGTGTGACGTGCGTGTGACGTGCGTGTTTGATCGCGCCAGAGACTGCAGTCTGTTATATTAGAGCATTTTTTGGCCAGAAGCTCATGAAGGGTTGTGATACAGTAGATGACAATGATGACTGTTTGTTTCCCTCTGGGGCAGATTTTAAACCCCAGACCCCCGCGGTGCCCAGCCCCGCCCTACCCCTGAGGCGCAGCAGCAGCGCAGGGGTGAGGAAGAGGAGGAAGAGGGGGGCGAAACACCGGCTGGAGCGCCGTGTATCCACCGAGAAACCGAACGGGGAGATCAGCACCAGCACCTCAGGTACAGAGGAGCTGGGACCGGGCTCTCGTTTATTTTTACAGACTCAATGTTAATTAACGGTAAGATTAATCGTAACCGTAACAGCAATTGTAACTGTTTTTGTAACAACTGTTTTTGTAACTGTTTTTGTAGCAAGTCTTCCTTGCTCTCTTTTGTTGAATCCAGAGCCACTGTCTGAGCTCGTTATTCTACCTGCCAGCCACAGTAAAATATTATATAGCTGTTGAATGGGCTCTTTGTAGTCTATTCTTGTCTAAAAGTTTCCCTCGCAGTGACCACATCCCCTTTCTGTTATTAATAAAAATCTGGATGACACAAATTGAAAGTAATTGAGATGTTCTGTGCCGTGTTCACACAGTCTCTCTTGCTCAAACCTGGCTCTGAGGAAAGGAAGGAGTGTAAATAGTTTTCTGTTCTGGCAGATGGAGGGGGCGGGGCTGTGGGCGGGCAGGTGGAGCGGGAGGCGTGTCCCTGTGGTGGTCCCCACAGCTGGTTGATCCCCGCCATGCTGTCTCCGCCAGCGTCCCTGCTCATGTCCTGCATCCGCAGAGGGAATTTTGTGGAGGCGCACCAGGTGAGTGTGATTGACGGGTGAGGGGGCGGCGACTGGTGGATGATGGGGCGGGTCCTGGTGGGTGAGGGGGCAGGGCCTGGTGTGTGAAGGGGCGTGGTCTGGTGGATGGTGGGGCGGGGCCTGGTGGGTGAGGGGGCGGGGCCTGTTAGGTACAGTATGAGCGCTGGTGTGTCTGTCGGACTCACAGGCTCGGCGCCTCTACCCTGCAGGTGTCTCTGATGTTCGGGCTGGAGGGCTCGGCGTGCTGCGGGGAGCTGGTGTTTATGGAGAGGTACCGCGAGGTCCTGCTGGAGCTTGCCGCCGTGGAGCAGAAGATCGAGAGCCAGTCGTCGGAGGCTCCGGGCGTGGCGGGGCCTGGTAGGAGCCGGCTCAGCAGCAACGGCCGCGCCTCCACCCTGCAGGCCATCGAGAGTGCCGCCGCCGCGGGTACGACAACACGGTTTCAAATATATGCCTTTTTAAATGGCTGATTATTAATGGGGCAACAATGTAGTATAATGGTTAAGGAATTGGCCTTAAGGCCTAAAGGTTGCAGGTAGAAATCCCAGGGACGACACTGCCATTCTACCTTTGCCATTCTACTGCCATTCTAAAGTTTCCCTCTCAGTGACCACATCCCCTTTCTGTTATTAATAAAAATCTGGCCATGTTCACGCAGTCTCTCATACTCTTGCAAAAACTGTGTAAGTCGCTCTGGATACGAGAGTCTACTGCATGCAAGTAATGTAATATCATGTAATGTAATTATTCTTATTCTCTCTTTTTGTCTGTGGACATTGCAAGCGTCCAGTAGTTTGTGAACGTCTCTCCCATTATTTAAACATGCTCCTGCTGGTTCAGGATGGTGCAGACTAGCACTACTAGCAGAGTCAGAAGGTTCAATCACCACCTGAAGTGCACTGTCTGACACATTTCACACAACCGCTGCAGGCAGACTGCCAGGGACCAATCAGCTAGAGGAGAAGCCATTGCATAATGAGGTGGGAGAGTGGCCTGCTAAATGAAACCCTCCCCGTCAGAGCAACACCACAGCTGCTTAGCAGTCACCCCGTGAGACTCCTGTTGGGCTCTGGTGTGGTGTGGATCTGATACTAAACCGTGAGACTCCTGTTGGGCTCCGGCGTGGTGTGGATCTGATACTAAACTGTGAGACTCGTCACTGCACTGAGCCGAAGGGGTCTGGCTAGATATGCCTCCCGAAAGTGCTGACGTCATCGCCCTTTGGGCCTGATTTACTAAGAACTAATAACACAACCAATGATTGGTGCAAAACGAATACCGTGACCAATCATTGGTTGTGTTATTAGTTTTGCGTGTGCTGAAACGTTTTGCACTGGCTAAAGGTCTTAGTAAATCAGGCCCTTAGTGTAAATACAGTTTGTCTGCGAAAACAAAGACTGATATCCATGTGTCCTTCCCACAGGCATGGCCTTCTACTCCATCTCAGACGTGGCCGACCGGCTCCTCAGCACCCCTGCGCACCCCGTACCCTCGCTGGAGGAGGGGTACTGGCTGAGCCAGGGGGTCCCCGACCCCACAGGCCCCCTGCGCCCCGTGCTGGAGGAGCTGAGCCCGCCTGGCATGGCGACCTTTGACCTGGCCTGCTGTCACTGCCAGCTGTGGAAGACCTCGCGCCAGCTCCTGGAGACCACTGAGCGCCGGCTGCACAGCTCCTTGGAGGGACGAGGTGGGGAACAGCCCCCTGATTTAAACATTTAAACATTTAAACAAACCGTTATTCTTTCTGTTATTGCTCATTTGTATTGCTTCGTTGTCCTAGTACCTTTCACTTCCAATTTAAATGTGATTTATTGCCATTATTGCCCTGAAAAACATACATTTGCATTATCTGAGATGGTAGTATTTGTCCTGTGCTACAGTTCCTCTGTCGATCCTCTCCCAGCAGAACGCCATAAGGACAGGGCCTTTTCATGGGATACCCTATATTTAAACATGTCCACTGTGCTGAAAGCCTCCTCATCTTGGAGTTGCCCTGGTAACTAACCTGCAGCCTTTCATCTTTTATGTGACCCCGCCCACCCCCAGGGCTGAGATTAGATTCTAAGGTTCGTCACTGTGAGGGGATCCGGGGATTCCCAGCCGTGCTGCAGGGGATCAGCAAGATCCTGAACCACACGGTCACAGGCAAGGGATCGGGTAAGACAGGTGAGGCTCCGGGTTATTCTCTAATGAAAATCGACGAGCGTCAGTGAGTCATCAGATTGTGTGGAGTGTGATTTCCATAGACATTTCCGGTATAATTATTTTCAGGTAGACAAACATAAGTTATTCCTTCTTTCTTTCCTTCCCCCCATTTTCTCTCTCCTCCTCTGTCCCCCTCTCTCCCCTTATCTCTCTCTCCCCCCTACCCCCCCCTCTCTCTCCCCTCTCCCTCTCTCTCTCTTTCTCTCTGTACAGAGGTGGTTAGTGAGGAGCAGGCCGGATCAGGATCAGGCCCGTTTGGCTGCAGTGTGCAGGAGGTGCTGTTCTGCTGCCACCCCACGCTGAGCGAGGAGGTCATGAGTGCGCGTCTCAGCCTGGCCCAGCGCCTGGAGCTCACGCTGCACACACTCGGCACCGCCACCGACGCCGCAGGTTAGCCCGGGGGTGGGGTAGGTGGGCGGGGAGGGAAGGTGGGGCATATGGTACCAGATATTGGTCTGTTTTGCATATTGGCAGGAGTGGTGCATACTGGCATTTGACTAGGTCTAATATTTCCACATATTATTTTAGAAAGGTGCTGTGCAATACTTCAATGTGTAGTTTTTTTTGTTCTAAATGATACAGAGGGCCGAAAGTATGTGTCAATGGTGGACCCCAATGGCTGGGTCAAGTGTGAATAATGTCTGTCTGTGTGTGTGTGTGCGTATGTGTGTGTGCGTGCGTGCGTGCGTGCGTGTGTGTGTGTCTGTGTGTGTGTCTCTGTGTGTGTCTCTGTGCGTGTCTCTGTGTTTGTCTCTGTTTGTGTGTGTGTTTGCGTGTGCGTGTCCACGCTGCAGCAGACGTGCGGGCGGGTGGTGGGCTCCTCTCCGCTCTGCTGGAACAGGCCAGTCTGAAGCCCTCGGAGCTGGACTCGCACCCCGTGCGCTCCCACATGAAGCATCTCCTCCGCTCCCTGGACCACCTCTGTCCCTTCGAGCCCGACAGTGCCCCCTGCAGGCCCGACTACGTGCGCAGCTTCCTGGACTACGTGAACACACTGGCCTCAGTGCTGGTGCGGAGCATAGCCTCAGAGGGTAAGGATGTGCTACGCTTTCTGATGGAAGTTTGGCTAAGATTAGCCCTGTCGCTAACCCCCTCCCCCCTCTCCCTCCACGTTGGTCTCCCCTAGATCAGGCCAGTGAGGTGAAGTTGGGGAACCCCCTTCTGGTGCTCTTACAGCCCCCTTCACAGCTGCTGTCCCATCTGCTGTTTGATCGACAAGTGTCACCTGACAGGTAGGCCATGCCCCTCTCTCTCACTTATCATCCCATCTCTGCTCAGCATTCATTCTCTCTATTCTTATATTTTAATTAATTTATATCTTGGTTATTTTGAGTTTTGTTTAGTTTTTAGTATGTAATTGTGTGTCTATACTGGCAGTCATCCTTGCATGTTCTGTAATAAATTGGATTGAATTGTGTGGCGGTCAGAGGTCAGATTTGTGAGTGATGTTGATGTCAGTGCTGTTGGGTGTGAGTGATGTTGGTATCTGAGTGATGTTGGTATCTGAGTGATGTTGGATGTGAGTGATGTTGGATGTGAGTGATGTTGGATGTGAGTGATGTTGGATGTGAGTGATGTTGGGTCTGACTGCATTAGTCTCTCCATCGTGTGCCTCTCCTCAGGGTGTCGTCTCTGCTGCGGCAGGAGGATTTGGGGCTGAGTGTGCAACAGGTGATCGTGCAGCGCTGCTGTGAGCTCCTCCCGGTGTGGGACGCTGGTGTTAAAGCCGGGCAGGAGTGCGGGGGGCGGAGCGGGGGCGGCATATTCGGGCTGCCCAGCCTCACAGCCCTGCTCCAGCAGCACGCCCAGGAGCACGTCTCCATCCTGGGGCTCTCCGACCCCACCCCTGAACCCCGCTCCGATTCGGAGGCCTCTCCGGAAGAGACCGCCGCCACGTCCCCCACACCCCCCACACCCACCCATCCGTCATCTCCTCCACCCTCCTCCGCTACGTCCTCCTTTCTGATCACGCCCTCCGCTCTCTCCTTCCTGAAGTCGCGCTCCCCTCTCCTGGCGGCTCTGGCATGTCTCAGCGCCTGTCGGGGCGGGGTCGCCCGGGCCGTGTCCGGCTGGTCTGGGCTCCCCTCCTACTTCCGGGGGGGCCGGAAGGAGGCGGCGCTGGACGGCGAGCAGGTGACCCGGGAGGGCGAGGCCTTGCTCACGGAGTTCCCCATCTTGCAGGCCTACCTGCAGACCATGGCAGAGCCCGTGCTGGGGGCCCCAGGGGGCCTTGAGGAGGGAGCGGCGGGGCTGGGCGCGGCCCTGTGCGGGAAGCCCCTGCTGGGTCTGCTGCTCTCGGGGCTGTACCGGCCCTCCACCCGGGCGCTGGCGGCCGACGCCTTCCAGCAGGCGCTGGCCACCCAGGACCTGGGCCGGGCTCTGAGCCTCCTGGAGCTCTACGGGCAGAACTGCAGCCAGGAGGGGGCGCTGCGGGACCGTCTGCTGGCCTGCTCTGCACTTGAAGGTGAGGGAGGAGCTCGGCCAGGTGTGTGCCGGGTGCCACAGGTGATAGATAATGGGGGTTCACAGAGTCTTTTGAATGTGGAGTTAAACCAAGGTTCTGACTAGTCATTAAAGATCCCACGACACTTATCGTAAAGAGTAGAGGGTTCTCCGGTGTCCTGGCTAAATTCCCAATCTGGTTATCGCACCTTGTCACCTAATCATCCCCCACTTTAAGTTGTTCCCTCCTTCTCCACCTCATATGGGTGCTACACATTGGTGGTTGTTGAGGAGAGCTTTGAGGGTGAGGAAGGTGCTATATAAATGGAAGACATTGTTAGTTTATTATCTTGTCTATAGAGGGTGGAGAATGTTGGGAATGTTGGTAGTGTTAGTCACTGGGATGTAAAAGGTTGTTATGTATGCTGTGAGCGTGTTGTGTGTGTGTGTGTCAGAATGACCTCACCCCGTCATCATCACTATCCGAGCACCACTCACACCCCCTCCCCCCACCTCTCCTCTCATACCCAGATGGGGAGGGCCGCATGGAGCAGCTGTTTCGGGTGCGGGACGCTGACCTGCGTGCGCGGGTGGCCATGCAGGGCCTGGAGCGCTGGCCCCTGGGGGCCTGTCTGGAGCTGCTGCAGTACTGCCTGAGTGACCCCCAAACGGAGACGGGCTCCAGGGCCGAGCTGGAGCTCAGGAGGCAGGAGCTGGAGATCTACAACCGGGTAACCTGCGCATTTAATTCCGTCCTGCACTTTCCATTAAATCCTATGCTTTTAATTGAATCCTGTGCATTCCATTCCATCCTGCATATTTCATTCAATCCTGTGCATTTTGTTCAATCCTATGCTATTAATTTGATCCTGCGCATTTAAAAAAAATAAAAAATCACAATTCATTTAAAAAGGACAACTACGTGGTTGCAATACCAATGTACATGCACAATTAAAAGAGCATCAAGGATAACACAAATAAAATCACAGGACTTATTTCCATTGTGGTCCTTGTTGTAGTTAGATGTCGTAGAGGTGTGCGCGTGCGTGGAAATACTGCAGTACGGCTTTAGTGGCATATAAAATCACAAAATCCATATTAAAAACATATTCACATTTGGCATTAACGGGCATCATTCTGGCAACAGGCTAAAGTACACACTTCCTATTATAATAAAAATGGTCCATTAAATGAGCTATAGTACATACAGCCCTGTCTACACATTCTATCCTGTACTTTCATATTCTCCGCTCACATGTGAACCATGTGACATTTATTATGTGAACCTCAGTGTTTTGGGTTTTTTCCCAGCATGGTGTTTTGTTGGTGATCTTATCCCGCACACTTCTTTCTGCTCTGTTTCTCTCCCACTGTATGAGCTCTCTCAGATGCTGAACATGGAAATACCGTTGCCCTGGACAACGTGGCAGGAGCTGAGGGAGGATTCTAGGAGTGACAGCGAGACGGTTTTCTCCATGATGTTGGAAGCCAGTGTAAGTCCCCTGCACACCACTGTACAGCATTTTAAAACGTTTAAAACAAAAAGCACTTCATGGATAAAATGCTATTATTATTATTATTATTAAGTCTTATATCTTAAAATGTAGTATTATTATTATTATTGTTATTATTATTATTATTAGTGTTCTCTTAAGCACAGAAACCGGAGGGCTTCACTTGCTCTGTGGTTTCTAATGTGTAGTGTGTGTCTTGCGTCTGCTCAGGAGTTTGAGCTGTGTGCGCAGTGGGAGCGGCTGTACCCTGTACCTGCACAGCTGAGGCTACGACTGCAGATTGAACACCTGCTTCACCTGCTGGAGAAGGGCCAGACCGAGGAGGCCTTTCAGGTGGGTGTGGCCCGCGGCGCGAGGGCGCTCCTTCAGCAACACGTATTACCAGCCATCAGCTGACCGCGAAGCGTTAGTCACCGTCGACCTTTATATCACGTCGGGATTGTTGAGATCACGTGAGATTCACGCTGAGGTCAAGCAGGCCTTTTTACGAGTGAGACTTGGATTGAAAAGCTACGGCTGAAACGATAAATACAAATGAGGTCACGTGAAAATGGGTACATAAAAGAAGGAAGGCGACGCTCCTATACATTAGTTACTTAGCAATGTCCGCTTATTCAGAAGTTGAGAACATCGGTGTTAGTCTCAGAAATACAAAAGCGCATTATCAACAATAAGGCACAAGAAGGCCTATTTGTAATCATAGCTAAAGGCACTAACAATTAGTATTGTGAACAGAAGTTAGTCGAACTATGAATATGATCTGTTTTTACACGGCTTTATCTGTAATGTTATTACAGGATGTGTTCATCATCTTTATGTACCCCCCCCCACTCTTTAAATTTCTCACATTCTCCTGCGCCCTCAGTTACTGGAGAACCTTCCGGACTCCGCTGTCGGCCTGGAGGTGTGCGAGCACGCTCTCGACCGCCGCCCCGGTCTGGCGGCGTGTCACTTCCTGGCCGACTACCTCACCCTGCATTTCCAGAGCCGCGTGTCGCCGACCCGGCGACAGCACATTCACGCCCTGCACCTCGGCTCCAAGGTAATGGCCATCGCTGTGTCCTCATTGGGTCTCTCTGTCTCTGTCTCTCTCTCACACTCCATCTCTAGCTCTCTCTCTGTCACACCTCATTTGACTTGCACTCACCTAAATATTCACTATATAAAAAAAAATACTGCAGGTCAGAGTATGAATATAAGAACGCTGCAGAAAGGGACATAAAAGACCAACGTCTGTAATCCACAGGAAGGCAAAAGAAAGACCAGTTTATGGCCAACCAGCGCATTTCATTACTAATCCTCATTCTTTAATCTGGCAGGTGCTCTTATTCAAACTGCCCTGCAGAGTGTTATAAGATTTTAATTAATGCTCGGAATAAAGCGGAGAGCATTCCAGTGCCGGAATGTTGAAATGGTGTCGGAGGCAGTCGGAGGGGGGAGATTTTCGACGTGACACTAAAGTAGGTTTGGAGGAGGAGGGCCGGTCAGAATTGTTTGAAGTGGTCAGGTGGCATTGGCAAGGAGGCCTGTTAGGAAAGTGGGTTGCAGTGATGTATACAGTACCCAATGTCCTATCCCGTTGTAACAGTGGTGCTGTGTGTAACTGTGGGGGCTGGTTGTAACGGCGGTGCTGTGTTTGAAACGGTGGGGGCTGGTTGTAGCGGCGGTGCTGTGTGTAACAGTGGGGGCTGGTTGTAACTGTGGGGGCTGGTTGAGGCAGCGGTGCTGTGTGTAACGGCGGTGCTGTGTTTGAAACGGTGGGGCGGACTCTGATCTCGTCTCCCCAGGTGCTGCTGACGTTGCCCCCGGGCGCTCGGCTGGATTACTTCCCCCTGCTCTCGAACCCGCTGCTGATGCTGGAGCAGCTGCTGATGAACCTGAAGGTGGACTGGGTGGGCGTGGCCGTACAGACCCTGCGCAGCCTGCTCTCGGGGCAGGAGGCCAGTTTCGGTGGCGGCGACATCGACGATCTGCTGTCCAGCTACGCCCGCAAGGCCCTCGACTTCCCCTACGCCACCAGGGAAAAAAGCCGCTCGGGTCGGTAATCATGCACGCGTGTGTACACGCATAACCGTAATAATAAATCTTTACTTATTAGAAAATAAAAAATAAATACAATGAATATAAAATCAAGAGAAAAAGATGGAACAAAATAAAATACAGACTCATAAAAAGATCCATGTGCACATTCACTAATGAGATTAGACTCTTTACTTTTACATGTATATGTTTACATTTTTATTAGTATTAGTATAGTTTAGAGTTGGATTACTGTTTAGATGGGTTTGGTTGTTCCGCTGCATAATCGATTCGTTTTACAGCAAAGTCTTCTGGTCACATGACCTCAATTAATCTCTCTCCAGACTCTGTGATCAGTCTGCAGGACATCCTGGTGCAGTGTCCCGCTCAGGAGAGCTGCCCCCCTTCCCCCCGAGGGGAGACGCCGCCCCCTACCGCAGGTAAGAAACACACGCACACGCACGCGCACGCACGCACGCACGCACGCACACACGCACACGCACACACACACAGCTGTGACATTAGCGTTGTGATTTGTCTGTCCCCCCCCCCCTGAGCAGGCAGCACCCCTCAGCACACCCCGTCCGCTGCCTCGGGCTCAGCCGGCCGCAGGGCCCGGTCTTCTGCCCAGTACATCCCCCCCGAAAAACCCCCCCAACGCAAAGACTGGATCCCCGACCAGCAGCAGCCTGCATGCATGGTCTGCCTGCGGGAACGATTTAGTATGGTGAGAGAGGGGATAATGGGATGAGGGACTGATCATTGAAAATAATTGCCAATAATTATATTGCAAATAATAAGCTAATAATTGAAAATAATTGATTGAGTGTTGATCTCAAATATGTTCTTTTAAATATTTATGCAACACACCAGTACAGATAAGATTACCTTTATTTTAAGATTGCAATGAGAAAATAGCTTTCTTTGTTTTATTTCTGACCATTATATATTGTGAATTCTACTTAAGTTTTCTTGTGATGTGACACATTGTACTTTTTTTTTCTATAATGTTTGATTTGGGGAATAGAAATATATGTTTGATGTCCCAGTAAAGCAAATTGAAATGTAGAGGAGAGAAGGGTAAACTGTTTCTCTTTACATTCAGTTGACTTGAGGTCTTGTTCTCACACGTTTTGTTTATTCTCTGTTCTCCACTGGCCCCTCCCTCTGCAGTTCAACAGAAGGCACCACTGCAGACGCTGCGGGCGTCTCGTGTGCAATGCCTGCTCTGAACACCGGATGGCAGTAGAGGAGTGCGCTGAGGAGGCAGCACGCGTGTGTGACCAGTGTTACAGCTACTTCCACCTAGAGTAAGTCCACACACACACACACACACCTGTGCTCTGGACCTGATTTTTAATTTGTAAATAATTGATGAAGCCACTATTCAATAATTTATTGTTGGCTAAAGGTTGTGTGAATTGATTTTCATTCATTTGTTTTCTTTGTATGGCTTTGACAGTGCTGAGGGAGACCTGGAGCAGGGAGAAGGTAGAAGCTGACCGACCAACTCTTTAGATGGCTCAGTTTTACTGTACAATGGAAGTTCAGTTGATATATGAACCCACTTCCTCACTCTCTCTCTCTCTGTATTTCCTCCTGTATTCTCTCTTTCCCTCTCTCTTCCCCTCTCCCTCCTTACTCTCTCTTCCTCCTCTCCCTTCCTCTTCCTCTGTGCAGTAGCTGGCAGCCCAGCAGTCACAGAGGGGGCTGTTGGGGGGGTTTTGTGTCTCCCGGAGGTGCCCCAGCACCAGTACAGGCTCACCATGAATCCAGCCGAAAACCAACAACTGTTGTCCGAGTTCTACTACGAGCAGGTCCTCTTCTTCTTCTGTCCCACAATGCACTGCACTCGTATGACAACCGATTCATAACAGCATGATGTTTTTTGCAGTTTTTAACTTCTTTCATTACGTTGCATTACATTATATTACGGGCATTTAGCAGACTTAAACAACTGTTGCATAGTACCCATTTATACAGCTGGATGTATACTGACGCAATTCTGGTTAAGTACCCAGGTTAAGTTGCTGCAACCTTTTGGTCGCAAGACCAGTTCTCTATCCATTACACCACACTGCCACCTTTTAATGTAGTCATGTGAATATTGCAATAATATACAGTCAAGTGTGCGTTTTTTTTTGTTGCACGTAATTAAATATTTCTAATTTTGAATGTGGTAAGAACATTTCTCAGGAACAGTGTGAACGTTGTAAAAGAGAAGACAGGAGGGTAAATAAAAGGTGTTTGTCTCGACTCAGGCCCCCAGCGCGTCCCTCTGCATCGCCATCCTGTCACTACACAGCGATCACACGGCCTGTGGGCGCCAGCTTATCTCCCACTGCCGCTCCCTCTCGCACAGCCTCACTAACCCCGAGGTCGACGCCCGACTCCTCACCGACATCATGCGTCAGCTGCTCTTCAGCGCCAAGCTCATGTTCGTCAAGGTGGGGCGGAGCCAGGACCTGGCGCTGTGTGACAGGTGAGGAGAGGCGGAGTCAAACAGGGACAGGGGTTGGGGGGGAATCAAAGGCGGTAGGCCATCTCAGGTGATACTCCTTGCTTTGCTCCACCCGTACGTCGCCGTCGCCGTTGGCTCAGGCATGCCCTCCTGCAGGCCCACCCTGCTTCTTCACTTCAGTCAGGTTTCATAGTGGACTCCCCGATTTCAGCCAATCACAGTGCCTTACTATAGAGTCCAGAGTCCTTTGATTGGGTAGAACGTGTAACTTCTTGACGGGTCACAGTAGCTCCACTCACGACGGGGTTCACGCTGCCTCACTTTGCCCTCTCCGCTTCGCCCTTAGCTACATCAGCAAGGTGGACGTGCTGAAGATCCTGGTGATGGCCAACTACAAGTATATCCCCTCTCTGGATGATATTCTGGAGCCAGCAGCGGTGACACGTCTCCGGAACCAGCTTCTGGAGGCCGAGTATTACCAGCTGGCTGTGGAGGTGAAGGATGGGCGGGGCGGGCGGGAGTTTCCTGTTGGGCTTCTGTACATGCTGTTCTCCAGGGTTACATAAATGTGACATGCAAACACGTCCTGTTCACATGCCAGAGTCGAGTGATTTATCATTTTTCACTTTAGCTTGTCGCGTGTTCCAAAGCCACAGCTTAGGCAAATTGTTTCCAACACTTAAGAAGCGATTTTGTGCAGCCGATAATTAAGCAATAGATCACGAGAGGGAGTGCGTTATTGGACCTTCGGTCTCGTTGCTGCGACGTCACCGCAGTGATTATATCCAATAACTCACAAATCCTCGAGTGATCTATTGCTTTTATACAATAATGTTACCATAAATGTTTAGTAAGTAATGAAAAAATATTGAAACAATAACTTTTGATAAACTAATTTTGGATTCGCCAAATTGCTAGCACCCTGTTGCCGTTGCTGTTATTGTTGTTTATGCTTCCTAGGCAACGCTCTATAGAACGCGTCTATGCAATGGCAGTGAGGTTATACCAAATACCTGCACTGGTGGAACGCGTCTCGGCCAATGACGTTACTCACTCAAATCTCATTGTTGTATAACATAAATGCCATAAAAACCAACACACAAGGAGGTAGAAGTTGAGTTTGAAGAGTTAGACCTTCTTGCTACTCATTTGTTTGGTGGAGGATGTTTTAAATTCGTTTTAAATGAGTAAAAAGCCATTTTGATGCACTTAATTGTGAAGTTATTTTGTACATAAATTTTACATGTGTATTTTTTGCACGTGACTGTATATTCGTGCTCGTCTCTCTGTGCCCAGGTTTCGACTAAGAGCGGTCTGGACCCCGGAGGGGTGTGGCAGGCATGGGGCGTGGCCTCCCTGAAGGCTGGGAACCTCAGCGTGGCGCGGGAGAAATTTACCCGCTGTCTGAAAGCCCCTGTGGACCGCAACCAGCTGAACCCGGGCCCCCGTCTTCTGCAGGAAGTCATCCAGTACCTGGAATCCACAGTCCGGCCCACGCTTTCGCCGGTAATACTGCAGAACCCCAAAAAGCCCCGCACACACCTTTAACAGTCCTTCAGAAAATCTAAGATCTCAAGTGGTGAAATTTCACACTTTTAAAAAATAAAAACATGACTTTTTTCCTTTTACACCAAAAGAAATGCATCCATGGTTCTTACCAGCTTTGTGTAAGTTTCTGTTGAGTGTGGTATTTCTTACCCATATGAATTGATCTTGGTTCGACAACTAATGGGTGTTTAATTTTATTTGTCCTTTGGGTGGTCTGTCAGAACGCTGAGGAGGACATCCTAGCCTCCCTGAGAGAGCTAGAGGAGGCCCTCTCGGATCCGGGTCCGGCAGAACGGCCCGAGGGCCGGGTCCAGCACTGCTCCCACTACCAGGAGTGCCTGTACTACCTGCTGAACTACGGCACTCACCTGGCCCTCGTCAGCTTCTACATGCGGCACGACAGCATGAAGGAGGCTCTGTGCCACCTGCTCAGCAAGGTGAGCCTGAGGGTCAGAGGTCACGCAGTGCAGCTCTGGCATTTATGCAGCTGCACGCCGTGCGTGGTGCGCGGCACGTCTCAGGACTGGTGGTGTTTATTTCATTCAACCTCAGCACGATTTGCCTTATATGGAGTCCTATGAAACCTAACCTTCGGTGGTACCATGCTATGACCTACTCCAGTATAATGTGTTCCTGTCCCAAATGGTACAGTAAAGATCAGACTCAGCGTTATTGAATGCAAACAATAACAATGATTCCACGGCAGTTATATTTTCCGATTACAGTCCTGATTACCTTGCAGTTATATTCTCAGGTAGGTGGCAGGTAACATCCTGTCTCTGTTTGTTGTACATTATTATTATCTTATGTGGCCAATCTGTTTATAGTTCAAATATTATGACACATATGTTCTTGAAGGTTACGGCAGTTTTGTGGCGTGGTTGTGAAAGCGCTGGGTTTGTGGTTGTGGCTGCAGGAGTGCCCGGAGGAGGTGTTCCTGGACGGGGTGCTTCAGCCCAGCTTGGAGCAGGGCAGACTGGGGGCGCTGCAGGGCCTGCTGGAGGGGTTGGACCCGGGGCTGGAGGGGTGGAGCCGTTACCTCATCGCCTCCTGCCAGCTGCTGCAGCGTCGTGGCCACTTCCACACCCTGTACCAGCTGCAGCAGTTCATGATGGTGGGCACTCTCTGACCTTTAACCTCTGACCTCCTCTCTGCTGGATCTCATCACTTTACAGTTTTTTTTCTTTCACCTTTTTATTTTTTGGAGAATCTTTTGTACGTGCTGAGTTTCTCTGCTCTTTGCAGTGGTGTTTTTATTCTTAAGTGCATTTTAATATGCTGACAAAGGACTTGGGAAGAGAGGAGGGGAAAAGGTTTTAACCATGTGATGTGAGGTTTTCTCTCATTTGGCAAGTGTTGTGTTGTATGGTTTTAAAAGGAATACTTTTATTGTATTGTATACAACAAATACTGTGATGTTAAGCCTGTTTTATTCAGTTGAGACTTAAGTTATTTTTTATCCTGAAAGCAAATCCTAAAAGTTATCATACTATACCACCCACTAAAGCAGGATTTGCAGATCAGCAGTGCGAACGTGTACTCAGTAGCACATAAGACAGCCCTGGGAGAGCTGGACTCACGGTTAGGAGCTCGAGGAGTCGCGCCCTGAAGAGGACGTGGTGCCCTCTATCCCGCTACCGGACGAAGGGGTTGTAGCGGCAGTTCTCTAGCGGTTGCTACACGGGGGAATTGAGTTACACAAGGTCTAATTGGCTCCCAAATTGGGAGAAAAAGGGGAGAAAAAATCTGAAAAAATAAGTTGCAATCTTGCCAATCAGAAGTGAAATTGAAGTAAAGGCAGAATTCACACGTATTTCAGACCTCCAGCTCTCATGTTTAGAAATAACGTACACGGCATAATTTATTAAATTACTGTTTTCCTGTTTACATTTGGACAAAGTAAGCAAACACGCTTATCGTGAGACTTAGTGAACTCGCAAGAGATCGTGATCATGCAAGAGAGACAGTGTCTTTAAAACCATCTTTAAAAGCAGCTGAAAGTCGGTGTATTTAAATATGCTGTAGAACCAGTTACAGCTAGAGATCAGTAATGCTGCAGTAACCATGGCCACCATCTTAGATGTGCGTGCCTCAAGACAATGGGAAGATAACAGGAGAGAAGATAACCCCCCCTTCCCTCTTCACCCCCGCAGGACCACGTGCGTGCGGCCATGACATGCATCCGCTTCTTCACGCACGGCGCCCAATCGTACCTGCAGCTGGGTGAGCACCAGCGCTGGCTGGTGAGGGCCAAGGAGCACCTGAGAACCTACCTGCAGGAGCAGCAGGGGCGTGGCGCCGGACGCAAGAGGTCCCCCAGCTCCTTCCGCAAAAAGATGTCCTCCAGCGACGTGTCCCGGTGAGTGCCGCTGGTTTTTTTTTAAGGTGTCTTTGTATTTCTAGAGTAAAACATTAGTATTCATCAAACTACAGTCTCACATTACTTTCATTTAGCAAATGTTTTTTTTATCCAAAGTAACATACACTGTTGAAGAACACTGTGTTCAACTGATCTACTACATATAGCCCCAGACCTAGCTGACACCATTCCCAAACCATCCAGTCTAAATGTACTCTCACTAACGCACTAATGCAAATTAGAATTTGAATGCCTTAAATTCACACAAATGATCACACTGTTTGCATTCAGATACGGCCATTTGAGTGTGAGAGCGTGTTAGACAGTGTGAGAGGGCGCCCTGAGCGATAAAGGGGATTCAGACTCCGAGGCATTGAAGCCCTGCTGGGATTATACATTTACTGTGAGTGTCGGGTGAGACGGTGCGAGTCGAGCTGACTGGTCAGCTGACCAGATGCTGCAATCGCCTCCAGTCGTTATTCAACAGCCGATCTCCCTCACTTGTCACATGACAAAGGGATACGTAACCATGGTGTGAGAATGATCACTGCCTCCTGCTGTCCTTCAATTTCCTTACTTAGAAAATGTACAGGGCGTCTCGGTGGCGTAGCCTGTAAGAGCACTGTCCACATGCTCATTGCGAGCCGCGATGTCGGCGGTTTGAATCAGGCCGTGCAACCTTTGTCGCTTGTCTCTCCCTCACTCCCCATTCTTCCTGTCCCTCTACACTGTGCTGTCCAATAAAGCTGAAAAGCCCTAAAATATTACAAAAAAATAAAATAAAATGAAATTTAAAAAAAAAGTTTTTTATATTTTTATATTTTTTAAACAATTTTGTCATTTTGGCGGACGTGTTTAGCCAAAGTGACTTACAAAAAGTGCATTTAACATGGCAAGGAAACTGCATTAGAGATTACACTCTGGGCTGCACTCCTACTTATGCCCCAAGCAACTCTCCTTTGTTCCCACGTAGGATTTCTGTCAGACTGCTTCTGTGAACGACTGCTATTGACCAGTAGTGTTATGTAACCGTCCTCAACCCTTAATCTGCCTAAATCGGGCTCTCGTTCGCGAGCTCCACAGGGCCTCTCTTTGAGCTCTCAAACCCGCCTCTGCTTTTGTGCAGTGGCTTTGCTTTCCCAGGGGGTTAGCGGACTGACGGCACCGGTCTCCTTCCTTCCTGACACGTCTGCAGCACAGGGCTGGCCCAGCGCACGTCTGCATATGTTTATCTGTGCTCCCGAGTCCCTAATCAAATCTGGATCCAATCTCCTGTGGCCTCCAAATGATTATCAGCCGCTTTGCATGCGTTCCTCTTTCACTGTTTTCAGGGCACTTTTTGCTGTTCTTGTTAGATTGCTGGTGGAACAATTTAACTGTAAAATAAAATGAATGATTGGTTCGTAAACTCTCCGCGGCACATTCCTGCATGTACGAAGGGACAGTTGCATTTCACCTTTGTTTGACCCCTCAGGGTGTATCGCTCATTTGTGTAATCTGGCCCGTTTTATTTTTGGAGGCAGTGTACTGTACAGAGCAGGTTCACACGCTCTCTCCCCCCCTCGCTTATGAACACACACACTTTCTCTCGTTCTCTCTCTCTCTCTCACTCCCTCCGTCCCCTCAGGCACATCAACACCATCGAGCTGCAGCTGGAGGTCACCCGGTTCCTGCAGCGCTGCGAAAGCTCCGCCTCCTCTCGTGCCTCCGCCGCAGCGGCGCTTCCTACCGGCACAACGTCCCCGCCCCCGACCCTGTTTGGGGGAAGCCCCATGAAGATCGACGTGGCCTGCAAGGTGAGAGGGGGTGCAACCACAGTCCCGCCGCCCCTTGTTGGGATTTTGGGGTGATTCACACGTGAATTTCTTGATTTCAGGTCATGCTTGGGGGGAAGAATATTGAGGAGGGATTTGGCATTGCCTACAGAGTTATACAGGTAAGGAAAGTGCAAGAGCAGCAACATCATAAATGCCGCAATCCTGTGTACAAGTTGAGGGCCAGTTGCATTTCAATTATCAAATTAATTCAAATTCAATTCTTTAATTGAAAAATCTTCAAAGAACACTATAGTGTAAAGAAAACTAGAGTTTTTCCAATTCATTAAATTAATTTCCATTTGACTCAGTGGTCAACTCTTACAGTTATTTTCCCTCTCTCCCCTCTCACTCTCTCTCTCCCCCTCCCTCTCTCTCCCTTCCCCCTTCTCTCCCCCTCTTTCTCTTCCCTCTTTCTCGCTCCCCCCTCTCTCTCTCTCCCTCTCGCTCTCACCTTCCCTCTCTCCCCAATCTCTCTTTCCCTCTCTTTCCCCTCTCTCTCTCTCTCTCTCTCTCTCCAGGACTTCCAGCTGGAGGCTCTCTCGGTGTACACGCGTGTGGGGCAGAGGCTGGTGCGGCAGCGCCAGTTTGGGTCGGTGCGGCAGCTGCTGAAGTGTGTGGGGGAGTCTGGTGCCGCCACAAAGACCGACTGCGACAGCATGGTGCTGAGCTGCGTCTCCGTCGCCGACAAGGCCCCCGCCGACGTAAGGGCCAAACGCCGCCCCGAACCATCAAACGCCGCCCCGAACCATCAAACGCCGTTCGCGCAAACGAGTCCGGGGATGCATTTGCACAGAAACTCCTCAATCTTACGTGAAAATTATTTGGATGGATGGAGGATGGAGGGGTGGTGGGGAGTGGGAGATGAAAGAGAATGATCTTTACCTGGGTGTGAAGAGGAGTACGGTAAAGCAGAAGACGGGGTACCCCCTCCTCCAGACACCCCACAGTCTAGGCTGGTTGTAATTGGATTTATTAAGTGGACCTGGACCATAGAGACTATCCCGGCCTGTTGGCTAACTGAGAGCCCTGTGACTGTGAGACGGCGTTGCTTAAACAGTTGTTTAAAAATGCTTGAAATCGTGATTCTCCTGTTGTTTCCCCTCTCTCAGGCCAAAGAGCTGGAGGGTCTGATTCTGGAGTCAAAAAGCACAGACACAAAGGTGAGGGCCTCACTGTTTTTCTCTCCTCGCTCTCCTTCCCCCGCTGTCTCCTCTCTCTCTCTCCTTCCCCCGCTGTCTTCTCTCTCTCTCTCTCCTTCCCCCGCTGTCTCCTCTCTCTCTCTCCTTCCCCCGCTGTCTCCTCTCTCTCTCTCCTTCCCCCGCTGTCTTCTCTCCAGGGTTTGTGGTCAGCTCCACCCTATCCTATTGTGCAGTCTCCTCTCTCTCTCTCCTTCCCCCGCTGTCTTCTCTCTCTCTCTCCTTCCGTCTCTCTCTCTCTCTCTCTCTCCCCCCTCCTCCTCTCTCTCTCTCTCCTTCCCCCGCTGTCTTCTCTCCAGGGTTTGTGGTCAGCTCCACCCTATCCTATTGTGCAGTACACGATTGTCTAATCTTTATTTTTATTAAATGGGTTTTAATTATTAAATGTAATTTATTCATCGTGAAATTCATCTTGAATTTTGAGTGATGTTTGAAGTCACTGCAGCACCTTAAAAGGAAACTGAAGCACTGGCAACAGCCAAGGCGTCCAACGGGAAGAGAGAGTGAAAGTGAACCTCTGGCTGCGTTCGGAATGCCTCCCTATACGCTTTATAGTGCACTATTTAGGGGATTGGTCATTTTGATGGTTTCCGAATTCTGAATTGAGAACACTGAGAATTAGGACATCCTACAAAATGACTGATTCCCAAAATAGTGCACTATAAAGCGTATAGGGGGCCATTCTGAATGCAGCCTCTGTTTCCTGCTTGCCCTGACATGAGTCACATGACCAATGGAATTTTTCTAGCCTGAAATTTAACTGGAAAGTAATTATAGATCCCAGGTCCACCTCCTTCATCTCCTCTTCCTCTCTACTGCTCTTCCCCACCTTCTCTTCTTCCTCCTCCTGGGCAGTCTTTCTCTTTCCTTCTACCACTTTCCATATCTCTAGGGCCATCACTGAATATGATCCCTGTTCCCTGCCCCCTGTCTCCTGTCCACTCAGACCCCTGTTTAGTATGTGCCCTCTCCCCTCACTTTGTAAACCGTGTGCGAAATAAATCCTTAGATCGTAATATGTCCCGCTCTTGTACTACAAGTTGTAGTTTTTACTTCTGGTTTACTTCCTGAAATTGTCAGATGAGTGTGCTACAAAACCCTGGAAATAAGGGTTTCATCCGGGGATTTTAAGTGCCCCCATTAATCACCAAAATGCAGCTTCAAAGGGGTGAAGGGATCATATTCTGATCATGACCTAGATTTCCTCTCTGCTGCTGTTGTCTACCTCTTCTTCCTCCAGTCCTGACCACTGTCCCCTTGCCTCTCCCTTCCCCGTTCCCTTCTCTCTGGGCCTCCTGAAGGCTGTGTAGCCGAAACGCGTCTTAGTGACTGCTGCTATTAAAATTTACATCGGAGAGTGCTGGCCGTTTCCTTGTCTTATTGTCCTGCTGAGAGCTGACCGTGTTCTCCCTCCAGATTAAGGCCTACCTGCTGTGCAGTAAGCTCCGCGCGGCCTACCTGCTGGCGGTGAAGCTGGAGATGGGCCGGGCGGGGCCCCTGGTGCAGGAGATCCTGCAGGCGGCCGAGGGCACGGGCGACTCCGTCATGCAGGACATCTGCCGCCAGTGGCTGTCCGAGCACCAGGACCGGGCGTCACGGCAACGGCAGGGGCGCGGCAACGTCAGATAGCAGCAGAGGCGGGAGGGGAGAGAAGATTTGGACGATGGGACTCTGTGCCACAACAAGACGTGCTGTCGCGGCAGGGTGGGAGGCGGGGGAATGAGCGTGCGCGCGTCGCCGCGACGACACTGCTGCTCGCCTGTGGGGCGTAGGGGGAGGGGCCTCCCCTTTGAGACTCAAACACCACCGTGCCATCACCTCCACCTGTGCAAACACTGTCTCACCTCTCAGGACAGCACTGACACGCCAGTGAGTGCTTCCTGTCCTTTCTTTCACAGGTCTAGAGGGTGGTAATTTCTTTATTCATGTATTTTCTTTCCGCTTCCCCACCCCCTTTCCGAGCTCCTTCTCCTACCTCAATGAAAAAAGGGATACTTACATTGCCACTTTCACCCCTTGAAAACGGGAGTCGCATCTGCAGTATGTTATTGCGTGGAATAGTTCGACATGGTTTTTCTGTCACCTTGCATCACCCGACTGCCTACGTACCTGCAGTCTGTTTTATTTCTGAGAGATTCACTCCCAGAGGTAAAACATTATTGTTTCGAATACAAGATTTTGACTGAAACTGGGTTATTGGGTAAAGATGGTTAAAAAACCGTACTTGTAAAAGGGGTTTTATGTCTTGGAGATATGTAGTATTATATATCATTCATGGTTACCTGCCAATGTTCTGTTCCTGGCATCCTGTCCAGTCATTTTCACTGATTGCTCTCTGAAAGGGAAGCACTGTGGCTTTGGTGTATAATGAGGGCAAAGACGCTGAGAAATATGACTTTAAAATAATAAAATATAACCATATAAAATGGATGTAATAAGGGATACCAGCCCCGACTTGTGAGCTGAGTGTAATTCTTTTTTTAATCGCTCGCAGAAGTCACAGGAGCTTGCAAATGTAAAACCACATCTTCTCCGTGCCAGATCATTGGATTTGCAGTCACCTGGGATATCTGTGGTTTGTGTTTGTTTGTGGGTTCCACTAGACTACCAGTCAGGGTACACCTGCATTTTCTTTATTTCATCACTTCCTGTCTGTGATTCCAAATTTCCTTTGTGTTTGATTTCTTTATTCTCACCGTTTCAGCTTCATGTAATCTTACCTGCTGTCCGCTCACTTTCTGGCATGTTCCATTTTACCCGTTTTTAAATTTCTGTCACGTAGATATTATGCCTTAATAATCAGTCGAGGGGGTTGTTCATCACTTTAGGGCATATGCTTTAGCATGTGACCATGTTGTCATTACCGACAAGATTTGTATAATCACTAAAGTTATTTGCACATGTGGATACTAATATTATGGTGGATTCATTAAGGTTTATGCGAAGACTAATGTGCGATTTGTATTTTGCTGATATTTTTTTAACTTTAAGAAAAGGCGAATGTGCAGGACAGATTTTCGTGAGATGCATTAGCAAGTTTGTAGATCATTTCAGTTAACTGAAAATGTCAGCTTTCGGTGGATCTAGACGATTATCACATTTCAGGGTTTGTGTTTGGTAAACCACACATTACGATGATGCCTTACTTCCATGTTTGAGTGAATTCCTGTTTCACACGCAGAACAAATGCATTTTTCCAAGAGTTCGATCTGTTATTGTGATGTCATAGTACGTTATTGTGACGCCGCGGAACCTTCAAGAGAGCGGCGCTCATCTGGGTCACGTTTACTTCCGCACTCTTATATTTCTCTCACTGCTGCACTTTTAACTGCTCTGAATGTCACCACCACCGGATACTCGCCGTGGGGCTGACGGCCAAGTCCAGGTCTCTGTATTCACTCATCTTCCTCATTGTCACGTGTGGACGCATAACATAACAATAATCATTATGATTACAGCAACAGTCTTTAGGACTTTTCGGGGGAGTTGCGGAATGTACAGAACTGCACTTGGCCAGATGCTCTCTGAGCAGTGTCGACATGGTCAGTATAACTGTGAGAACCTTCAGTTAAAATCTTTAAAATTATGAACAAAATTGTATGGCTGGCTGTCAGGATTGTTATCTGATATGTAATGTCTGTTTGTAATTGTTTGTGATGATATTTTCTGTGTGTAACATTTATACAGTTTGTCATGAATGACGGTGTCCAATAACAAGTAAAAGAGCTATAATTTGTCATGTATTCTTCAAAATATTCAGCTCTCAACAGGAACACAAATGTAGCAAAAGACTTGTTCACATCTATGTAAAACACATTTCAGAAAAATCCACAAATTGTAAGAATGATGAAAGTTGAGCTGCAGGTGAAAAAAAAATGGAATGAAGTATTATACTGTACAAAACCAGAAGCAATAACAAAATCTGAGCAATTTCAACTTCAGAATGGTCCCGATTGGCATGGCAACGAAAACGATGAATACAGCCTCACTGCACAAACTAGAGAGAAGGAAATCCCTTGAAGACCATTCCCTACAGGGGCTTCTCAGATGACCGACTTCCTGTTGGCTCAAATGTACAAACACCATTTTTTAAACTTTTTTTTTTTAAAAAAGCATCAGAGGAGAAGCTTGGAATGAAATTGGAATTTTTTTTTGCGCACGGAGAGAGAAACTGAGCATCTTGGCACGTGTGGAATGCGGGCGGACGCCGCGGAGAGCCTCAGTCCCACTCGACGCCCAGCAGCTCGCAGCTGACGTCCCACAGCGCCTTTGCCGTCTTGTCGCTCCTGGCCTGGGGAGCCACGAAAGCTGGGGAGCAGTCGCTGTGCGGAAGAGCGGGAGAGACGGCTGTCAGCGCGGCTCCCCCATTTAAGCCACTACTCAAGAAACAAAAAATTGGATCCTACTGACCTGGCTAATTATAGACCTATTTCAATCCACCCATTTCTATCAAAGATCCTTGAGATGTGTAGCTCAACAGCTTTTAAATTTTTTTTACAAGCTATTAATGTGTATGAGTCTGAGAGGTTTCAATCTGGGTTTAGGAAGTACCATAGCACTGAGACAGCCCTTGCCTTAGTAATGAATGATTGGTTTCTCTCTCTGGGTTGTGGCTGTATTCTTGTCTTACTTGACCTAAGTGCCTTTGATACTATATAGACCATCATATTCTCCTCAGCAGGTTAGAAAACTCAGTTGGTCTCACTGGGAATGCTCTAATGTAGTTTAAATCCTAACTCGTAGATCTCATAGATTTTGGAGTACCGCTGGGATCAGTTTTGGGTCCTTTGTTATTTTCTCTGTACATGCTCCCTCTTGGGGACATTATAAGCAGACATGCTGTTAACAACCACTGCTATGCAGATGACATGCAACTTTATATATCAGTTAAATCAGGTGAAGTTGACCAGCTAGAGATTTAAAGGCTTGGGTGACCTCTTATTGGAAATCCTTTTACTGGAAAATTTCCTCTTATTGAATTCGGAAGACAGATATTAGTAGTGGGTCCCAAATCTCTTCGAGATAAATCTTTACAGTTTTTGAGAAATTTATATGGCTTCTTTGTCTCCGCTAATGTCTCCTAATTCTATAGTGCCTAACCTCCTCCTCTTTCTTTTCCCTGGGGCTTCTGCCCTTCCCCCGCCCTGTGTTTATGAACTGCTCCAGCCCTGTCCATCCCCTGGTTCAAGCTTACGCCTTGATGCAACCTGGAGCCCTAGATGCATCACCTCGCCCCTCTGAATTGCATATTTTACATATTTACATTTGTATTTTGTACTTACCAGCTAGTTTAATATCTCAGACTGTAACCTGCTCAACCCATTTGATTATTTACTGTGATGGATCCCTTATTACATTTCTGTTACCATCCATTCCTCCTTTAGTTTAAACCGGGCCGGCCAAGCGGAGGATGGGCTCCCACTCTCTAGCTATGTTACTTCTTCCCATTTGGGGAGTTTTTTCTCGCCACTGTGAGTGTTTTTCTACCCACTGGGGCGTTTTTTACCTTGTTTGCTTTTTGAGGGTTCAGGCCTGGCTTTTGTCCAATTATCCTTCTGGTTCTCTGTAAAGTGTCTTTGTGACAGTTCTCTGTAAAAAGCGCTATACAAATAAAATTGAATTGAAATGTCCGGTTGCTAAGGACTCCAGCCTCTGTTGCCGGGCCTCCCTGGAGTTTTATTACCGGCCCATATACAGGAAATAAAAATCACTGTGGAAATGAGCAAAGTTATTATCCGTGCCTCCCTGCCTTATAACCAAATGGATAAAAAGGTAGGATATATATTTCTGACAGTGGTATGTTTTAAATGTATATTTTTAAATATATTCTGTAAATCAGTGGTTCCCAAACCTCTCCTCGGGCAACACCAGCTAACTAATCATGCCCTTCGTTTTGGGAGCCGCTACCATAAATGGAAATGACACGCGTAATTCCACAGCCTTCTGCCAACCTAAGTGAAGATGACCTTTGCTTTGGGACCAGTTTTACCTGAAGTGCTTTCCAGAGATGGAGTGAAGCTCCTCGGCAACGGCGCAGTACACGGACGTCTGCGCCCCCTCCCGCGGCTTCTTCAGGAAGATGGAGAAGAGCGTAAAGAGCAGAGACATCACGGTGGAGTGCCGGACCAGCTCCGACCTCACTGACCCCGGGTGGACTGAATTCACAGTTACTCCACTACCTAAGCAGAAATGGGGGTGGAGGGGTAGAGGAGTGCAGGACAGTCAATGCGGAGGCTGATTCACTTAACCACCTCCTTGTGATGTCAAACGTGTGTGTTGGTGCCAAGCCAAGTGCCAAGATGAGCAAGCTTCTCTAAAGTAATTTATGTGTTTGTTAAAATTATGGCTGAGCTCATGTCACCTTGGTACCCAGTTAATTGCGACTGGTCCACACTTCCCAGAAACATAGAAAAACAGACCGACCCTGGTTACCTTCAAGCCTGCGGGCAAGTTCACGTGTGAACAGCACGTTGGCCAGTTTGCTCTGGCAGTAGGCGAGGCCGCTGTTATAGCTGCCTATGCTCTGCAGGTCGTGCAAGCGGATCCATCCGAAGTTGTGCGCCAGAGAGGAGACGACGACGATGCGCGCAGGTGCGCTGCGCTTCAGCAAACCAATCAGGAGATTCGTCAACAGGAAGTGGCCTTAAATGGGCAGAGGGTAGATCCAATCAGAAAGCTGAACACAATTTGCGCTTGTAGCTCATGCTACAGAAAGTCTTACTGAAGCCTTTCTCACCCAGGTGATTAACACCCATCTGCATCTCAAAGCCGTCTGTGGTCTTCATGTAGGGACACATCATCACTCCGGCATTATTGATGAGAATATGCAATTGGTTCACCTCTGTGGAGGAAGCCAGATGAGAAATGTATTAATATATTGATTTTATATTTAAGGGAATGTAATGGGAACAGTCGAGAAAGCCGGAGTGACCTTTGAGAAATCTTTGTGCGAAGGCCCGTATGGAGTAGGTGTCCGCCAGGTCGAGCTCCCGCACCTCAACCTGTGCCCCGCTGACTTTGGAGCGAATCTGGAATGCCGCCTCCTCCCCCTTCTCCACATTCCGACATGCCAGGATCACCCGTGCCCCTGGAAAAACAAACCGTGGGTCTGGTGCTTATTGCATTTTCCCTCTCGCCCTCCCTTGCACGTGTCACCAAACTGACTGACTGCAGTTTTATTTCTCATTCAGTGCAATACTTATTATTTAGTAACAAGTATTTGGGCAGGTAGGCTACAAGAAGACCTTATGCATGTATTGGGATGTTTTTCCAGTTTTAATACCGGCGTTCCCTGATATTTGATCTTCCTAAAACCTCCTGTCTGGTCCATACAAGATTCCAGCTGCAATCAGAATGGACTGCTAATCTGCCACTCTGTCTAGTTTGGCAATGCGCTGTCCTGCAACAGCAGGGCGCTGAGAGAACATTGGCTCACCACGAGCTGCCAGATCCCACGCAGTTTCCTTTCCAATCCCAGTATTTGCTCCAGTGATCAGCACGGTCTTGCCATCTAGCCGAGCCTTAGACAGACAGACTCCCCCAGAAGAATATCTCCTGCAAGGAAGAAACCCACAAAATGAATATATTACTTACTGGTACCTCTGTTGTTTGTCTAGACACTTTTGGGAACTTTGTTGGACTATATTTTATTTATTTATATTTCTATGTATGTATATTTTATTTAATTCGAATAAGAAAAAAACTAAAACAAATGCGCGTGCACGTGTCGCCAGCTTCATACCATGGGGGTCATCATAGCCCTTCTGACGAGATTCTATTTAGAACTGACAGACTTCCTGACCAAAACAGCTCAATTATACAAGAGGCTACACCGCTTTCATCCAAGAAAGGCGTTACTATCTCACCGCAAGACATGACGAGCCACATACGCAACCAATGAAAGGTCCACATTTTGTAACCCCGCCCATGAACAGATCGCGTAAGTTCAATATTGAGTCCCCGCTACAACGGAACGGTGATGGTGCTCAGTATTTCACTTATTTCGAATTAAAGGGAATTTTGCAGGTATCAGATTTCGACCCGTAGCCTACCTGTGCATTTTTAATATGCAGGTATTTAACATGACCTAAATGTGCACAAATGACTTGAATACATGCGCCCCAAATTCACAGAGATCGAGATCGTGCTTATTTTCAAATAGGCTACTCCCAACACTACAGTTTTAAACCTGGAGCTGTAAGTCTACGCTAAATAAATAACTGCAGCGGTTTTCTTTATGCTATGTAATAAAGAATCGAATGTATCCTTTATGTAATACATACTGAAATATACGTCAAATTATGTATTAAAGAACGGCTAGCCTGCTTCCCGTGTCATTACTGATTCCATTCATTTCATTCGACCATGAAAGCGTCGATAAGGCGAGCTTCCTATATTTCACAAGCAAGGTAGCCGACTGCTGAATGTTAACATACCTGATGTGAGGAGTGAACAGGACGAATAAGACAGCAACCACCCCAATGCCCGCTACTATTAATAAGAGCATGGCCGCAAGATTTACCCTCGCAACGCTGCTGAATATACAGCTCTATACTGTACAGTACAAGGACTCAGGCGCTCAATGTGCAGCTGTTATGGATCTAGAGTGGAACTCTGGGATTGTAGTTTTTCATCATTATGGAATCGAAAAGGTTATAAACGTGTATGCTTGTTCCCTATCAGGATTTCCTTTTACCATAAATGCTTGCATTCTAAAGATGCATTGTTGTTCGAATGAATAAAACACGCATTGGCGAAAAACATTTGGCAAAGCAGAGGGGGAAATATAGACTAGGTCGTATTTGTACTAACTATGAATGAACCAATGTTTACTTTCCCATTATATTTAGTGCAATACATGTACACACACATTTTGTTTCGGGGTTTTATGTGATTTAATGTCCATTCAGGTTGATAACCTTTTGACTGTATGTTCTAAATATTGCGTGTTATTGTGATTGTATACGGTCAAGAATTGCTGGATGACAAATATTAATATTCACCTGTGTGATCTGTGACTATCGCATTTCCACCTCGCTAACGTTACACACTGATAAATTAATATGATTCCTCACGGGCAACTACTAACCGCGTACATAACTACATTGACCATAATGCATCATTTAGACATTCTTGCAATATTGCCTAAATAAAAACAATGAAAAACTACCAACATAGCAAATTGTTTGTATATATAGTTACATAGTAAAATTTACAGACACCACTGATATAGGGTACACGCAATCATAATGAGTGTTATAGCAACCAAAGAGAATACAGGCGCGACAATTCGGTGATGTTTTCAGGCTGAGAAGGGGCTATCTATATATAATCACGAGGTCCTCTATGAGGAAGCGTTTTTTTTTTTTGTCCCGAGCTTCTTATTAGCTCATTAGCTATGTTTTCATATATCTCTAGTGTCTGATATTTTGCTGTCTGCTCTTTCGGTTTTTATGGGTAATTGGGTTCTTGCTAATAAACCGTGTAGCTAAATCAACGTATAGCTCAAAGTAAATAAAACCAAGACACAATGTCATCAGAGGAGTTTGAAAAGTTGCATGAGGTGTATAAATCTCTGTATGAGGAACTGAGACTAATGCCGGACCGGGCTTCAGGATGTCATGGAGGTAAACAAGCGAAAGTTGTTAGCTAGCTATTTAACCAAGCCGAAATTAAAAGGTTGTGTATGCTGTGTATATCACATCTGTCGTACATTATACTGTATATTGACGAAAATGTAATTGCTAGCTAGTGGTATGCACACATACGTGTGCATGTCTGTGTATCTGTTTTGGTGTCAAATAAAATGTAATATCTGAAACGTAAAATAGTTGGCTACTGTAGGTGATCTAAGTCTAAGAAGGATCCAGGTCTTACCACTGTAAAAAGCAGGCCTAGATCGGTTCGTTAGCTTAATCGGCAGCTAAATTCAGTTAGTCCCAATTGGTCATAACTTACCTTATTAACTGCCTTTATCTTCCCTGACCCTTTGCCACAGAGGAAAAGAAACGGTTGGTGAGAGACTTTGATGAGAGATTTGGAGAGGCAGAAGAAATGGTAAGATACGACTGCTGCTATTGATCAGTCTTGTATGTAGGTAACCAGTTAACTTACACCTTTAAGGTTGGCTGTGGTGTTGATTGTAGTGGGCGCTATTATAGGCCATGACTTTTACTCATTTAACTCCAGCTGCAGGGGATGGATAAAGAGTTGCAGAGTGCTCCCTCGTCCTTCCGAAATCCAATGTCCACAAAACTGCGCGTTTACCGCAGAGACATGGGCAAGTTGCAGCGGGACATGAAGAGCTCCGACCTGGGTTTGGGCTTCGCTGGGCGAGCAGGAGACGGCAGACACAGTGTCTATGGGTCCCAGAACGAGCAGAGCGTAAGACAGGGGCCCACTTTTCTGTTTTACCGTGCACGTGCAGTAGTTTGTGTTCTTTATATCTGTCTGTGTGAAGACACAAAACTCTTATCTCAGTGTGTAAAACCTTTATCTGGGATATTCAGTACACTTGTCTCTGGTCTTAGATTGACCAGAGACACTCTCTCTAGATCTTGCTTTTGCTTGTGACTGTGAGCTGCTCACTCGTGTCCATTTGAATTTGGTAACATTCGATTACATTGCAAAATTTAACAGACTGTCCTATTCAGAATTAGTCTGCTATTCGGGCAAACGTATTCAATGTATTCAACTAATCAATATACCCAGTATTATATCCAACAGAACATATCCAGGTCAGCAGTGTAGTATAATGGTTAGAGCACTAGGCTTGTTACCCAGAGTCTGCATATTAATTTCCCAGGAATGGCACTGATGTTGCACCCTTGAGCAAGATACGCCGCCTAAATTGATTATATTATATTTACTATAAAAAAACCGGTGGAATGCCTAAAATGCTAAAAAAAAAAAAAAAAAAAAAAAAAAGTGCAAAAAAAAAAGGGATTGGGGGGGGTTTTGGGTTGGCGCTGAGTTAATCAGAGAAAATATATGAGAATTGCACACTTGGCTCTATGCAAAAAAAATAAAAATAAAAATAAAAAAATATATATCTTTCTGATTTTTTTCAATTTTTTCCCCCCAATTTGGTTGCCAATTGAACCCCTATTCTAATTCTATTCCTCTGTATAGCAACCGCTAGAGAATCACCGCTATACAACCCTGTCAGCCAGTAGTATGAAGGAGGGCACCACGTCCTCTTCAGGGCGTGACTCCTCATGCTCCTGACCGTGATTCCAACTCGCCCAAGGCCGTTCTGTGCGCAGCCATTCGGGGTTCGCGCCCCGGTCCTGCCAGATTCGAGCATGGCCGGTGCCCTGTGGGAGCGGCAATTGGCGGGTGCCCCTCCCCCCACCCGAGAGTAGCCGCCAATTGCCGCTCCCACAGGGCACTCTATGCTCGAATCTGGCTGGACCGGGGCGCGAACCCCGATCTTCGGAGTACAACTGCTCTTACCATTGTACCACCGCGAGGGCCTGTGGGATACAGGGATGGAGGGTGTTGTTTAGTGCCGAATTGAATCATCGGTCATCGGCACCACCGGCCCTGACTGACTGGTTGCCTGGTGGTTTTTTTTTTTTTGTTGAGTTGCACATGAAGTTCCTTGTCTCCCTGTCTGTCTGTCTGAGCCTGACTTGCAAACTGTGGTGGGATAAAAGAAGCGAACCTGCTGCAGAGAGCGAGAGATGTTGTGTTTTTCTCTCTCTCTCCTCGATGGCGGGGGGGGGGGGGATTGAGCGTTGCATCATGAGCATGATTGGGCTTACAAAATTTGTGAGAAAAAACGTCAGAAAAATTTACGTAAAAAGAAAATAAACATAAGAGACTGTGTGAAATGATGCACTGGCCTGTACCTTTCAGATCTTGATCTCCCCACGTTGATTTCCATCCACCTTTGCAGACGCAAATGCAGTCACAGCGAGCCCTGCTGCTCCAGGGCACAGATTCCATGAACAACGCTACGCGGAGCATTGAGCGGAGCCAACGCATCGCCGCGGAGACGGACCACGTCGGCAGGGACATAATCGAGGAGCTTGGAGAACAGAGGGAGCAGCTGGATCGAACCCGGGATAGGGTGAGAGGGGGCTGATGAGATATGATGGATTTGGAAGGAAGAAATTAAAGGACCATACCCGTATTTTGGATGTTAAAGTCAATTTAGTACAAATTTCATGCTAACAGTCACGTTGGGGTTAAGAAGTCATGAATGTTTGAATTTCGGTCTTTTCTCCATGGACTATTTCTGGCGGAGAAGCATTCTGTTGTGGTGGTGTCTTCAGGAAATGTGTTGTGACTGACCTTTAGCAAAGCGCAACGTAATTACAGAGTATGTCACCGATTGGTTAAAGGCTACGTCCTGTATTTACATTTTGTCTTCTTGCCTTGCTCATCCAACGAGTAATTCTATGTGATGATTGATGCTGTTCCCTAGCAACAAAATTCCAGATTGAAAAAAATAAAAATACTTTACCCTACTCGGACATTAGTCAGGTTACTATTTATATCAACCTGCGCTTTAAAATGCGGTTTTATTGAACGATAAATTAACTTGGACAAAAATTATTCGGACGTCATTTTTATGATAATAGATTATCTATCTCAAGCAACTTTCAAGTCTTAGTAAATCAGGCCATTGATGTGTACATTAACAGGCAGATTTATGGATGCCTAAACCCAATCCAGGCTGACTGATTGGAATGATGATGGCGCCGGTGGTTGTGTTGGCAATTCGACACCTACCTGTAGTGTCTGTATCTGTTCTGTTTGCGTCCCTGTTGTCATCTCTTCTGGCGTATGATCGCCCAGCCTTATTTAACATTCAAACAATAATCGAAGATTTGGGCAAAAAATTCCTGCCACCCTCCTTTACTTTTGCCGGTACCTGCCGGAAATTTGCCGCCTGCCCTGCACTCCACCGAGGGATGCTTCGCGGAAGATGGGGGGGAAAACGAGGAGGCATCTTGGTGAAGATCAGGGTGTATCTTCTGTCTCATGACTGCTCTCTGCTCCCCACGGATGAGTTCAGGCTTGGGACGCAACTGCTTTATCTCTCTGCGCTACTTGGAACTGAGATATGCCTCTCTCTGACCTGCACCCAAAGTTCTTTTTAACACAGTTTATTCAGTAATTAATCCTTTGGTCAATTTTGGTCTTAATGTGTCCCCTGCTACTTGTAATGATTTAAAAAAATAAAATAAAATGTATTGCTAAGATTGAGAACATAAGATTTCACATTTCTCCTCCTGCGCATGATCCCTCCAGCTCTCTTATGCACACTGCTATCTTCAATCAGTTTGAGACAGTTTCTCGTTCTATCTTGATAGATACAGTGTCTCACATAAAGCATACAACCTGCCCTCTTGACACTATCCCTTCACACCTTCTTAAAATGTTATTAGACGTAATTGGTCCAAGGATCTTATCTGTTATTAACCGTTGTTTGGTCTCAGGCATTGTTCCATTCTGTTTTAAAGTTTTTCCATTCTGTGGTTCAGCCTATTCTAAAAAAACCTAATCTTGACCCCATAATATTAAATAATTTTCCATCCCATCTTCGATTTGCCATTTCCATCTAAAGTCCTGGAAAAAATTGCTCTCCCAACTGTTGTTTTTTTAAAACCAAAATACCATTCCAGTCAAGAAGCCTGAGACTGGGTGAAACGTAAAAAAAAAAAACCAGAATCTCAGTGTCAAATGACTTGCTATTGACGGTTGACTCTGGGGATTGTTCTGTTTAAATTCTGTTGGACCTTATGCAGCCCGCGATATCTTACTCGACTGGATGCATGTGGTTGGCATTCAAGGCACTTTTTTTTCGTCCTCCTCTGCCTCCATTTCCTGTGGGGTCCCCCAGGGATAAATTTTAGGGCCTTTTCTGTTCTCCCTATACATGCTCCCCCTGGGTTCTATTATTCCACTCTTACGCGGATGACACGCAGCTGTACCTCCCACTGAAAGTTAACGACGGGCGGTCTCTTAAAAACCTGTCTGATTGCCTTGCTGACGTCAAAGGCTGGATGGCTAAGAACTTCCTCCAGCTAAATTTAACCAAGACTGAGGTAATTTTATTTGGCCCGCTTGACTCTATCAGAGGTTTCTCCAAAGATCTCCAAACCTCTGTCCTGCCTTGTCAAACCCCACGTCAAAAACCTTGGTGTAATTTTTGGCTCAGACCTCAAATTTGACCGTCAGATAAAAGTTGTTAAAGCCAGTTTCGTCCACCTCAGAGCCCTAGCCAAAGCAAAGCCCTTTCTATCATTTCACAACCTGGAAATAGTCATCCATGCCTCAGCTTAAATTGCATTTTTTCTCACTTGCTTTTAATCTCACGTGAGATCTGTCATTGTTTTTGTGTATTCTGTGTATTATTGCCTTGTTTTTGTGTCTGATTTAAAAGTTTTATCCTTTGTCATTGCTATCCATGCATTTATTAATTGTACAGCACTTTGGTTGATGGTAGTCTTTTTAAATGTGCTTTAGAAAATAAATTTGACTTGACTTGACTCTCATTCCTGGGCAACTCTCCAGCCATCTGTTAGCCCAGACCGGATTCAATACCTGACTGTGGGGCATGTCCATGCAGTCAACAGTGTCTCAACATTTTTCCTTTAGCCTGTGACCTGGAAAAGGTCAACCTGAGGAGAGTATTGGTAATGATGATAATGATTTGTGCAGTACACATATCATTGTTCCTCTACCAACGCACACTTGTTTTAGTTGGGCACTGTGTTGGGAGATTTTACTTGTGTCCCTACACTCATCCGTCTCCTGTGTGTGACCCTGATGTCTTATATTTTGTGTCCTACAGTTGGTAAACACTGGAGAAAACCTGAGTCGCAGCCGTAGAATCCTACGTTCCATGTCCCGCAGGTGAGTGGCCCTGTCCCACTGTGGCACATAGTTTAACCTTAGGGCCTTATCTGCACGATTAGACTCAACCATACTCATTCAGAGCTTCCCTGCAGTTAATATAGTAACTAAACTAAATACAGTAACTAAAATAAAAACGTTACTGGAGATTCACTGTGACCCAGATGTAATGCAGTCGTTTGTGGAGCAGTGCCTTTAAACAGTGGTAGTGTAACTATTTAAAGATAATGTGCTGTATATGTAGAGAACAAAAATTCCCTCAAAACAGGACTGACGTATTTATATTCAGAGATAGAATCACTATCTGCACTGTTTGTGCTTGAAATCTGGGATGAAATGTATCTATGAACTTGGAGGCAGCACCTGTGACCCAGCCAATTGATCCACGTAAATTTCACTCAACAAAAGGAGTATTGTGAAGTTCAGAGGAGTGTAGACATCTTATGGTAGATCAATGGATTTATTGGTAGATTGCAAGTCTTAACATTTTCTAGTGGGTTAGTGAGTTCGTGAGTTAGTGAGTTAGTAGGCTAGTTGGTTAGTTACATCTATAGATAAATGTCAGTAGCAAAGTGAAAACACAACAGTAAGGTACATAACTACTGTTATTATGGTTCCTGCTCTAAAGTCATGTGCCCTGGAATTCTTTTGTAGCTCCGCCTCTGGGAAAAGAGTTGATAACAAGAGTTAGAACTGTTCACCCCCAGTGACATCACAAACAGAGAATGCATCGGTATGTGTGCATTCCGCACTACAGTGAGCGGGTGGAGATTTGGTTGTGTCACTATGGGCACGCCATGTGCAGCTCTTTATCACACCAACCTTGACACCAGCAGAGGTGGAAGTCCAGGGGTCAGACAGTAGAAGTCCTTCCGTGTGTTTCTTCCACCCATGAACAAGTTAGTTCTACCTCCTTCCTGAAGAATTTTGCTAATTAGAAAATCCAGGGGATTGGAACAAAGTACTGGGATGGTAGACGGTATATGAATGATTTTAGTGGAGTGGAGGAATCGTTTAATAGCTTGCAGTGAAAGCAAACATTCTACCTATGTTTACCACACTGCAAAATCTTGTAGACTGGTCACAGCATAATACGGTTACTAAGCAACACAGGTGACGGTTCTGACCTTATTTTCTTGCCAGTTGTGAAGTAGCCAGGCAATGTTTTTCTCTTCGAGACACAAAAGGTGAACCATCAGAACTGATTAATATGGGGCCCTTATCCCCTCCTATTGTTATTCACAGTGAGATTTAGGCATACAGAAATAGACTGCAAACTGCTCTTTCAGAATGGAAATTGACTTGCAAGGGAGAGACTGAGGGAATGTCTGGGAAAGCCTTGGGGTGAATGGGTAGGCATATTGAGCCAATGTGAATTGAATTGGAGTGTTAAAGACTGGCTGGACTTCCCTGGAACAATGAAACACTCCAGGTGGTAACTGAAGAGGGAATTGTGGGGAAGGGCTTAAGGCTAGGCTCTTTCCTTGTTCACACACATTGTTTCCTTCTTTGTGCTCTCTCTCTTTCAGTCTTTAGTGCTACAGTTACAGTTACAGTTAGCTACCCGGCCTCTTCTCAGCGCGTGCTCTTTGAGACACATGCCATTATCTTTCTTTTTTTTGAGTTTTAGAACTCATCATACATCTTTCTACATATTCCCTTTTATTACCAAAACATTATTTAAACGTAAAACAAAGTATTCAACCCCTTGAACTGTTTCACATTTTGTTTTGTTGCCTTTGGCAACTATTACAGCTCTTGAGTCTACTCAGTTTTGTCAGTTTCAGCATATATTTTTCAACATTTATCCCACACAGTAAGAAAAGCTGCTAATTGTAGTGTATAGTTGTATTGAGCCCCTCCCCTCCTCCTCCCCCTAGGGGGAAGAACACCCCTGTGCAGGTATAAACAAAAGGACTCCATTTTTATTCACCCACCAAAGTGAAATAGCAGTGCCAGCATTAATGAAAGGAGTCACGATAATTGTATGTCAACACACTCTTTTGTAATGATGCCAGCCTTTTATGGCAGCTAAACTTTCACTGATCAGGCGGAAACATTCACAGATCAGCCCAGGCATTCTTACTGCCTGTGATTCTTACTTATGTAGTGTTATTGAATGCCGAATAGACCTTAAAGGGCACTGGTCCAACTATTCTCAAAGGATCTGTCCTAATCATCTAACCGTTTTGAAAATCTGTCATGCAAAAGTTATGTAAGGTGGAATTAATTGCCCCCCCCCCACACACACACACATGCACCTCTACATTTTTTATGGAATTGTTTTATTGGTATCCACATGTATTACAGATTTTACAGACACCAAAATTGGTATTATGACCCTATAAATAAAACTATATAAAAGTTTATGTGCTTAAAGATAGACAATTTTTTCTAAATTATAAGCACTATTTTGCTTGTTTTAACACAAATTTCAGTCTCTAACACTTTTTGAATACATTTCACATAATTTTCCTGTTTTAGGCACAATTTTCAAAAAGTTTATCTTGTTTTCACATGAAAAACACTGCCATTTAAAACTATAAACTCCAATATCAATTAACACACACACATTCTTCAGGTGAAATACTAGTTGATTTAATTATTCAATCAGAGCTTTAGCACAAATACAATGGCAAAATGTGAGCTCTCCTGTATGTGGAGAACAATGGCTGACAAACATTTAAAAATGAGAATAGGTAGACCTGTTCTATTGTTATTTACTGTAACATATCAGTACTCAGTGGTTCCTGTACTGCAGAATACCTAATATATACTACTACAAGGGGACCACAGTACAGACATCATAGTGTGCACAAGCTAAGCTGGCAGTACCCCTCGTGTACGTACCGAAGCCACCCCTACATGGAGCAAATACGGGATAGCCTGTCCCTTCTGCATCTCAGAGTAGCTAAGCACGGTCTTAGCATCTTACCAGCCTTACTGTAAAGAGGACTTGAAACACGGGGGAAATATCGCAGTGCTGCAGAAATGAGCTCCACACACATTCACACAGACGCACACACATGCACATACACGCACATATACACACTCGCACATTTGCTCACACTAACTTTGAAATGGAACATTTTCATAAACGACTCGGTCTTGAGCCAGCAAATCACCGGGGCAACCAGAATGCCTACTCCGATTTTCATTCACACATTGCCTCCAAAGGGTAAAGTTACGGAAAACTGCCGGATAAGTCTGCACATATGTGAAAAGGGCTAGAGCTGTCTCTGTCTCTCTTTCTCCCTCCCTCCCCTTTAGGGTAGTGACAAATAAACTACTGCTCTCTGTCATCATCCTGATGGAGCTGGCCATTCTGGGTGCTGTGGTTTACGTCAAGTTCTTCCGTAAGTAGAGAGAGGACCACGCCAGCCAGTGAGGCAACAACGTACTCCAGGCCTGATCTTCTCCGCCCCCCCCCCCCCCCCCCCTTCCCATGCTTGCCAGCATATGACTCTGAGGCGCTCCAGACTGGAACCACATTAAGTAATACCAGCAAGCTGCACAGGAGCCAAGGACAAAAACCAAAATTGACAATGTTTACTCTTTGAAGCCCTGCACGTGGCAGTAAGGCCAGAACCTTGGGTTTGGGTGCCGTTCACGGCTTCTGAAGGTGACTGATCTAAACCGTCAGTCTGGACCGATTTGAGGGGCTCTTTCTCGTGTTGTTCTCCGACGGCGCAGCACTGGAATGCCGTACGGAGCTCGTACTGTAGGACTAAATGTATTCCCTTCCACTGAAGCCTGCTAGCAACTTTGCTGAGCCCAATCCCGCATGGGCTACACCTGATACTGTCTGTGCTGCTTTCCACACTTTCCGCGTTACTTTTCAACCCCTGCCTGTAAACAGACTGCATAATGTATTATATTTAAATAATGAACTAAGTTAAATGTATTGTATGCTGATTTGAATGTGATTTTTTTGTTGTTGTTTTTAACTGAATGGTAAACCAGAACAATACCTGTGACTTAACGTATAGCACATGCATTTTGTTACTAAGATGCTACTACTACAACTAATAATACAAACCCAAATTCTGTGTCCCCTTGTTCTCCCCATCAGGGGTCCTGTGGTTGTTGTTGGTGTAGCTGTGTGTTGGGCATGAGCTGGAGTGTTCAGACTGTCGCTGGGTGCGTCCCAATCTTCAAAAAATGCATGCTTCTTTCCTCCACTACCACCTCCTCTCCTCCGCGCCCCGGAAACTGATCTTTGTGTTTTAATCTAATGTTGCTGATTACATCTTAATTACGTATTGATGGTTACATATTAATGTCTCGACGCAAACCACAATGTCAGGTACATTGTATACTATACATGCAAATACTTTTACTCAAAACGTTCAGGCAGTTTTGCATACTTCCGGGTAGGAGAGGAGTGGTAGTGGGGGAGTGGAGGAAAGGAGGTGGGTAGTGAAGAATATTGGGACGCAGCCTCGCAGTGTCCGAAGCACCCTTCCATACTATTGAGTCGAGTACAATGGACGAGAAAGTAGTTAAGTAGGCAACATTTTTTCTAAATGTAGCGTGCTTAAAATCCCTGGATAATATACTCACTTCCGGGGTTTCGCTGAGTATTCGGGAGCATACTTTTAAAGAAGTAAGCAAACATTTTGGTCACGCAGCTTCGCTTTAAAATGAGGCACAGCTTTGCTGACGTTTTCCTTGCACAACAACAAAAACAACATGGCAGTGCAAGGGTGGGATGTCTTAAAACACTTCCACTGCACGGTTGAAAATAGTATGGTGGCTATTTTTAGCATACTGCGCATTGCATACTAAACCATATCCAGTACACAGCTGCTAGTACACCGTACACAGGAAACGGGATGCAGTAGATGGGGCTCTGATTCAGACACAGCCTGTCGGTTTATAGAAAAAACAACGGGTTCTGAGGGGAAAGGTTCAGTAAGTGTGCTGTGACTTTATCAACACTTAGAGGCCAGTTACAGTTAAAAAGGTAAACAGTAATATTTAATCAACACAGGATTGTGAGTGCACATGCTTATCAAAGGGTTGTTGGCATTGCTGGTAAGATTACACAATCTGACTCAAGTTTCACTGGAGTTGTTTTTGCCAGCATTACATGACCGATGCACAAGTCTACTCGACTATGAAAACTAATGCTGGGGGTGTGTGTGTGGGCGGAGGGGCTTGTCGGGGGGTGTAACCGTTGGAGCACTACGGACATTGGCAGTGACCAAGGACGAGGCTTTAAAATAACTGGAGGACCCCACCTGTTGTTACTTCTTCAGTTCTTAGTTTCATTTTATTATACACACACACACAGACAGACAGACAGACACGTGTGCACACACACACTGGTAAAAATAATCCTAGGCCTCTTGACTATAATTCTATTGCACTACTCTGAACTAGATGGGACCCATACAGCAGTTTAGGTACAAAATATATTTTGTTCAGGCAGATGGGGATTTTTTTGGGTAATTTCACACTACAGTTGTATATTTTTGATTAAAGGCAAGTAATTATCCAATAGCAGTTTTACACACAGATACACACACTCGTACACAAACACACACATAATTAAAAAATAAAAAAAACGCATTAAAATGACTATTACTATACAAAAAAAAATGTTTCGGACATTAAATAAAAACCATACCTGGTCCTAAGTGCAAATGCCTCCGAGGACTACAGAGGCCTAAGTCACACAGCCGCCGATTTGGCGGCTGCTTACGTTTCTAACAATGCTGAACACATTCTTATATTCGAACATTTCTGCAGCTCTTCGGCTCCTCCCATGTAAACTCATTTGTCAGTCTTTACCGGGCCGTAATTTGAAAACACTGTGCGCTTCGAGGTCGAGGCTTGGTCAAGGCCTCCCGAAAACCTCATCGACGTTGAGACGGAAGTTATTTTGACTACGGTTCAGTCTGGTGCCCATGCAAGCCTCTTTTTATTGGGGGGAAATGTGTCTGGAATGCAGTGATGAGTTATCTCTATGAGGTCCTCAGTCTTGGCAGTCTCCAGTCGCGGGGTATGGGGGAGGTTCGCTATAGGTCTAAAGCCGCAGCTGCTCAGTGTCTTGCTTGGGAGAGGGCGTTTCCTGGAGGGCCATGTTGGCTCCTTCGCGCGACTGGCCCAGCGACGATGCAATCACATCTACCGCCAGTCCTGCTGTGGCTTCCACTGCCTCACTGCTCGCGCCCAGAACAGGGTTCACTTCCACCAGGTCCATCACAGATAGGAGCCCTGTACCACACAGACAGTTCTGTCAGGGAACATAGTTCCACGCCCCTTCCAGAGTTCACAAACATACATCACTTATGTAACCGCCCCCCACAATTCTTTTTTTATTATTAAACCTTTATATAACCAGGCAGGTCACTTAAGAACAAACATTATTGACAAGGACGGCCTGACAAGAGGCAATCCGTACTTTTATACATTCAGCCAGCATTCAAGCGCATATTTTTACAAGATATCTGAATTTAGAACAGTTTATTACTGACAGTAAAAGAAATGCACACAGTGTCATTCTTGTACCCATGTGATTTCCTGTACCTTCAACATCTACAGTATATGTTACTTTGTGTCCACTTGTGAGATAAACTTCCTGTTGGCCCTTACCGGTGTTGTGTATCTCCTCTGAGATGTAGATGCCCTCTCTATATGTCAGACCCCCATTCACTGGGGTTCCAGTAGCCGGGGCCAGAGAGGGGTCAAAGGAATCGATGTCAAAACTCAGGTGAATTGGCCGCTGCTTCCTATTGCAGACAGAAATGACAGGGTTTGTTTATTTATTGGCAAAGCGACACATAGGTTATTGAAAGAGAAGTGCTGTATGTTATGGATTGTGACTCATTTCACCCATGATTATTTTATAAATTATATTTATCAACCTATGACATGTTTACTACGGAGTAAGCAGACAGCCTAGAGCAGTGGTCCCCAACCCTGTTCCTGGAGATCTACCGTCCTGTAGGTTTTCACTCCAACCCTACCAAAGCACACCTCATTCAACATCTAGATATCTTGTTGAGCTGCTAATTAGTAGAATCAGGTTTGCCAAAATAGGGTTGAAATGAAAACCTGCAGGACGGTAGATCTCCAGGAACAGGGTTGGTGACCACTGGCCTAGAGACGGTTCCTTTCGACAGGTTTGTGTTCCCCATTCTTTAGGTTTTAGTGCAGTTGATATTTTTAATTAATTTAACAAATTCCCTTAATGACCTTATTCTGCCATTTACATGCACTGAATGGTATGCACCATTGACTCCTCAAAATGTACGATGGCATCTTTCCGTTATTTTCAAATAGCTACACCTCTCATCACACAGTTAATATTTGTGCTAACTCTTATTGACATAGTGCAGATGTGATGCAGCAAATTGTCATTTTATTCTTTTTTGCAACCCTGACAACTCCTGATTGATTTACCACTTCTCCTTTTAGGATGAGCAGTTGACAAAAAAAAAAAACCTATATTATTTATTGGATGAAAACACCCGTATCAACTAGTTTTTTTTCTTACCTGGCCAACAGGTGGTCAAGGGTAACCTCCATGACCCTCTGAATGCCCATTCTGTCAATGTCTCTCATGGTGAAATACTGGATCCCCAAGTCCTTCAGGATGTAGCTGCAAGAGGTGGACAGGAGATAAGCACGGCACCCGATATCAGTCAATGACAAACTACACTGCGTCAGACGGAAACAAAATGGCTTACATGCAGGGTATGAAATTAACTTTTTCACCCACTGGCCAGAGTGGTTTGTGGATTCTAAAAATCACCACCCATTCTCAACATTGTACCAGCCACGTTAACTTTTACAATATAACACAACCTGGTTGGTTATCGGCCAAAGTGGCTGCTAGAGTAAATATTTTGCCAGCCACAATCAAAGTTAACAGCTTTAGGCTTGTGGCAGGTGTTAATTTCACGCCCTGCTTACTTGCACTTTTCACGGTTAAATATATACCTAGATTTAAAAAAAATTCTACCTAGTACAGGAGAACGGTTTCTGCTTCTGAGAATTCCAGGCTATGTGGACAATCCAGTTTTACGACTTTGTTCTTTATTTGCATTCCTCTCAGCATAATGAAAGTCAAAGAGAGCTTCACCAATGGACCTTTCATCTTGATACTTTATCAGGTCACATGATCAGACCATGTTGGCCTAGACCAGGGATGTGTTCCAATACTCAAAAAATGCACCCTCCTTTCCTCCACACACTCCTTCCTCTCCTCCCCCCCCCAAACAGATCTTGTTTTCATCTAATGTTGCTGATTACATCTTAATTACGTATTAATGGTTACATATTAATTAATGTCTCGACGCTGTGATAGAAATTTTCTTATTTCCATTGTGTGTGTTACAATGTTTTTTCCATTGTTGTTTCCACGACAACGCAAACCGCAATATCAGGTCCATTGTATACTGTACATGCAAATACTTTTACTCAAAATGTTCAGACAGTTTTGCATACTTCTGGGTAGGAGAGGAGTGATTGTGCCCCTGGAGGAAAGGAGGTGGGGAGTGAAGAATATTGGGACGCACCCCAGGGGTTTTCAACTTATTTTTATCCAGGGGCCCCCACCCAGGCTCAAAAGCATCCAGGGAACCCCCGTCATAAGATAAAAAGGGTTATATTTAAGAATTAATTCCCAAATCTATATTTTGTCATTGCATATCAAGTCTGGTCAGGGACCCCCTACAGTATCTTCAAGGAACCCCAGGGGTCCACAAACCCCCCTGTTGAAAACCCAGGGCATAATAACCCAGATTATATTGAGCTGTACATACTGCTCTCCAGGGTCCACGTCTCGCAGGCCGATGTACACCAGATCTGAAGAGGACAGGAAGGGCTTCATCCAGGAGAACCCTGGGACTTTAGGCATCTGAGGGACAGCGAAGATCAGTGAGTGCCAAAGTAATACAAATCCCCCAGAATTCCCTTTCATTATTCAATGCCAAATACATAAAAACCCAAACATTTTTTCCACAAATACTTGTCAAGACTTTTTTGCATTCAGTGAATGTCGATACTATATATGCATTTTGGACTACTGAACTGTGTATGAAATATTCTGTGTCAATAATGTAAGGTTATTATTAATATTATTGCTGTACTCTCAACTGACAATGTGAGAGTAATCTTCCGAAGCAAGTCGACAGACATAGTGCATCACCGTAAGTATTGGCTTATAATGAGGTTATCTGCTCATCCAAGTAATTTGCATTGTCTGAATTATTTACCCAAGGCCAGTATGTTCTGGAAAGCTTACCTTGTCCTGCAGTTCTTTAAGCAGGAAGGCAACAGATTGGCCATGCAGGTTTCCTGAGGGCGAGGTCAGTGGTGTGTTGACATCTGCGTGGGCATCAACCCAGATCAGACACAAGTCTGGACACTGCTGGGAATGGCCCTCCACTGAGCCAATGGCGAGACTGAGAGGATAGGAGAGGGGTGAACACACAATGCATTGAGCTTTATCATTTGCTGATACTGTAACTCGTAGATATTCAAATCTGGACCTTGTAGCTGATGAAACAAAATTGTGCTGCATTTGTGAAAAACCATTCAACATTTTGCCTCTCCCTCACCTGTGGTCTCCCCCCAGCATGACGCAGGTATGCCCAGCTCCGACTGCACCATTTACAGCAGTGGACAGGAGCTGGTTGGCGCGGCCAACCGTCCTTGGGAATGGCACTTGCATGAAATTCTCATCCTTGTCCAGGCGTGGGAAGCTCAGGTCTCCGAAATCGTGCACAGAGTAGTCTAGAGGGGAGAAGGAACAGAACTGAATAACACTTTCTTTTTTTTCCTAAACAATGAAGCACAGGGTGAAACTGGATATAGCTCTCCTCCTCTCATACTGCCCTTCTGCACCACCTCACAGTTGCTATTAAACTATTCCCACTTGACTAATCTTTCTAAAACCCCAGTGAAGCACATCAGAAGAAATCCAACTGCAGTCCATATGATGCTTGTCATTTAATGAATCGATCAATTGATGCTTGCCATCTACCCTTCCTGGGTTACACTCGCCTTACCTTGACCAATGCCTGCAATAATGTAGTAAACAGGACATTTTTCTTGAATTTTGTCTGTGCTTGACACCTTCACCAAGTCCAAATTGGGTCATAAAATAGCACGGAGTAAACAAGAAATTAGACCTCCCATCTGACTACAGTGCAGCTGGCAGCTTGCGTATCTATGCTGATCTAGACTGAACATCCCGCTATTGACACCATTACAGGAATAGCACCATCTCTCCACAAGTATTCCTCTTGGATTTTTACTGTGGTTTTGGTTTTTCTGGATTTGCTTATATACATAGCCTCGTGGCTCGACAGCTAGTATCTTAAACGGAGGCATAGCAAATTAACTCTGGTAAGAAGGACAGCTGGAATTATGAAGTGACCGAGGCTCAAGATTCTCATGTATCCGCGCGTTAAACTGAAACGCTATCACTGTTCTTTCCTTTGCACAGTTTAGTTTACCAGGGTGGGTAAACTGCTCAAAAGGCCTGTAACATTCAAAGATGCCAGAAGAAGTCCCTTCCGATTTAGCTATCTTTAGCTTGTGAATTTTCCTTTCTCATGTTACATGCTGAGAGAGGGACAGTTCGCTTACGTAACCGTTGAGTGGCTAAGCACTTTGGTGGTAGGCTACAATCTCCTCACAGCAGAGATCGGATTTCCTGAAATGACTTGCACATTTCAAAGCTCATGACAGGGACCCTTCAATAATTTACAATCATAAACATGTTCTCGAGACTACGTTTTTGGCAAAACTAGCCCTAATTTAGGCTTAAAATTGACCATAATATTATTTTCTGGATTTAATGTGCATATTCAAACGTGTGCGGATGTTACTCCCATGTTCACGTGTTAAGATACCACTCCCGCATCTGCTCTAATGTATTCCTCTTTGCGTCTTCCAATTTTAGGCGACCACATTGAATGTGTCCGTTTTAAAATATTCAGTTTTATTTTGTTTATAACTATTGATTTGTTTCGTAAGCTGTAAACCAACTAGCCCTACCTTATTTAACTTTTTAAAGCTACCTTGTTTTGCTTTTTTTAAGGCCACTCAACTGTGGTTTTCGTTGTTCTTGCCGACACACTGGAATTAAAGGAACACACAAAACGCCTAAATCACAGGATGCGTGGAGTTCGTTATTTTCACTTTCATTATTAGGCCTATATAGGGTCATGTGCTTTCAGCGTCTGGCAATAACAGTGTTTTTTGGGACATTTTAAATAGAAATATCCACATGTTTTCATTGCGAGTGGAGAACCTTTATTTCAATTGAAACCATTTAGATTTCCATTTAGCCGCACTCCATGGAGGAAAGCTAGATTACACAGGCATTTGCTGACGCAAAGTCTCGTCACATTTCATAATGTCCAGCAGCCGCTGCTAACGGCGTCAGCGTGGTAAAAAAAAATCCAGCTATTCAGACTATTCTTTTTCTCGATGTGGCATTTCTGTAGCCTTGCCTAGTCTAAACATGTAGAAGTCATTAGTCTATATTTCCATCAAAGCTTTAGTTTCATTTTGTACTTGAAACCAATGCGGTGAGCGGGCTTGAGTAGTAAATAGGGGATTTCTGCGCGTTATATAACCTATTTCACGGTCGTAGTTTTTGAACTTTACATAGCCGGGGCTGCAAGGAAATCATGCGTAATCATGGGAGGAGTAATGACGGGATATCTGGTAGCGGGATATCTTTTAGTCCGTCCATGTGTTTGGAACAAACCAGTCACTTTAGTTTAACAATGTAGAAAAATTTATTATTATATTCGTAATACATTTTGTTTTGGGCCAAACTAGCCCTAATTTAGGCTTAGCCTACTCCATTTAGAAAATGATCTCAAAATTGCAGCAACTTGAAACGTAAAATTGACCATAAGATTATTTTCTGGATTTAAGGTGCATATTCAAACGTGTGCGGATGTTACTCCCATGTTCACGTGTTAAGATACCACTCCCGCGCCTGCACGCGTGAGTTTAGAATTATAAGGTTCTATCTCCGTTTAGGGTAGTTCAGAGATATTGAGCATCAAAGTTTTCACATTTCATGTATTTTGGGAGATAGAACCTTTTTATTTTATGAATAACTCACTAAAAAATGTCAAAATTTTAAAAATAACACCACACAGGCATTAACAGACCACTAATGGACGAGATTATGCAAAAAACTCAATTTTGAAAAAAATGGAGATAGAACCTTATAATTCTAAGCTCACGTGTCTTCCTCTTTGCGTCTTCCAATTTTAGGCGACCACATTGAATGTGTCCGTTTTAAAATATTCAGTTTTATTTTGTTTATAACTATTGATTTGTTTCGTAAGCTGTAAACCAACTAGCCCAACCTTATTTAACTTTTTTAAGCTACCTTGTTTTGCTTTTTTAAGGCCACTCAACTGTGGTTTTCGTTGTTCTTGCCTACACACTGGAGTTAAAGGAACACACTAAACGCCTAAATCACAGGATGCGTGGAGTTCGTTATTTTCACTTTCATTGTTAGGCCAATATAGGGTCATGTGCTTTCAGCGTCTGGCAATAACAGTGTTTTTTGGGACATTTTAAATAGAAATATCCACATGTTTTCATTGCGAGTGGAGAACCTTTATTTCAATTGAAACCATTTAGATTTCCATTTAGCCGCACTCCATGGAGGAAAGGAAGATTACACAGGCATTTGCTGACGCAAAGTCTCGTCACATTTCATAATGTCCAGCAGCCGCTGCTAACGGCGTCAGCGTGGTAAAAAAAAAAATCCAGCTATTCAGACTATTCTTTTTCTCGATGTGGCATTTCTGTAGCCTTGCCGAGTCTAAACATGTAGAAGTCATTAGCCTATATTTCCATCAAAGCTTTAGTTTCATTTTGTACTTGAAACCAATGCGGTGAGCGGGCTTGGGTAGTAAATAGGCTATTTCTGTGCGTTACATAACCTATTTCACGGTTGTAGTTTTTGAACATTACATAGCCGAGGCTGCAAAGAAATCATGCGTAAGGAGTAATGACGGGATATCTGGTAGCGGGATATCTTTTAGTCCGTCCATATGTTTGGAAAAAATCAGTCACTTTAGTTTAACAATGTAGAAAAATGTATTATTCTATTAGTAATAGATTTTAAAATTTGTTCACAAAATGATTAGCCTAGTCCACCATAATATTTCGAATAGATTAGCCTACCCATTCACTCGTAACACGAGAAACCAATAAATGTAATCTCAGAACAGGTAGTTTCATCTCAGAGTTTGAGCAGATTATATGTAAAGAATGAACATTATAAACTACGTGAAATCTGTAGCGTGTCGCTGGATTAGGGTACTTACCTAAATTTGAAAGCCTATCGACCAAACCAGCATCCCTGATCGCTTTTGGTCCATGCTCCACTCCTCGTCTTTTCTAAAAAAATCAAATTTCATGTTAACTGCCATGTTTAAAGTATACATTTTATCAACAGTCTTTTATATGAAGAAATAGATAGCCTTTATATTTTACACATTCTAAGAACAAATATTACCACTGTATTTTAGTAACCTACAAACATAATGTATGTGTTTACCTGTCCTTTGGAGAATGGAGCCCCCAAAATTGCGACAGAATTCGCCCTGTTCTGATTCAGACAAGCGCTGTTCAGCTGTGCTCTGAAGAGACGAAGCAGATGACCCCTCAAAGCCATTCCAGTTGTTCTTATTTTAAATCAAATATAATCGTATAAATTAAGTTTCTAAACAAGTAAGTGTTGGCTACCAATCCGATCCTGGCTACCAGTCCGTTCCTGGGTACCAACCGTTGTGATCTAGTCTTGTTCGGTTGGATGCTATTTCTAAATGAGCTGGGACGTTTAGTCTTATGTCCCTCGATCTAATTCATATTCATGAGGTGATGGACGAACAGGAGCATAAAGCCGAACAAGCAGTTCACTCGCATGTAAATTGTCCAGTGAAACCAACATTATGAAGTTCTAAACTAATAAAGCACGCAAGTCTGTCCAAGGAAGAGTGAAAAAATTACAATATTCAGCTTTTGCCTATTAGTTCCATTGGTTGAATCCCCTACTACGTCATTTCCCATATACTACACCTCCGTATAAGCCAATGATTAACACCCTCAAAGAAGGTTTGTTTCGGGGGCGTGTCTTAGCGACAGGAACTGCGACCTCATCCAGTCTCACGTTCTCCCCAACGGAAATTTCCATCAGTAAGGTTTCTTTTGTTATCCGAGAACCATCTTTTTTTTGTTGAATTTTGTACACGCGAATCTTAGAATTTTGTTTTATTTGAAATAAACTGACAATTAGCGTGTAGCATATGTCCAAGTATTATTGATAATATTAGCAGTGTTCTGATCTACCATTTTAGTTAAATTGAATATTTTGGCCTAATAGATACACAATAATAGGCATATTCATAGTTAATTTCGCTTACCTAGCACTAATTGCATGGGCGATTTATCATGTATGGCATGCTAGTTCAGTCATGGTACTGATGCCAGATAAGATCTCGTCTAAAATCTTAGACTGATGCGCCTCTTTGTCGCCTCCAAGCGTTGAAACGACATGATTACTGCAAGTCCTTGCGCCTCCAAGTTTTGCATTGATATCCCATATTGCAACGCGACATAAACGGCGGAAAAATCACTCTAGTTTACTGTGGCTCTATTGTTTCTTTTTGGGGTCGGGTGAGATATCAGGCGCTAGTAGGGCTCACTGAAAGCGAAGGCTAAATCTTTCGTTGTTACCTGGTTTCTTTTCATTAAAGATAACTTTAATAAATCCGACTGGTTTCGGGTAAGTAAAACCCATTTAAATGTCTCTGTGCTTTGTGGTTAGCTACACGGCATAGTTTGCTAACATTCGCTTCGACGCACTACTGCCTAGCGTTAGCGTGCTAGCGAGTTAGCTAGGTGTTCCGCGAGGAGGAAAAATGGAGCCTCCATATTTATTCAGTGGCGGACATGGTGAAGTTCAAAAAATGTGGCTAACAAACGCAAATCGAGTGTCTGTCTGATGAACTATCTTACCTAGCCGCCTGTGCGATTTGATCTGACGTAACTAGTAAATTCGGCTGGATAACAGTAACGTTAGCTAGGTATAGTTATCTAAAGTACGAGCTGCGGTTGTTGCTAGCAAGTGTTGGCTAAATATGCACAGCTATATAGCTAGCGGTTTAGCAATGGACTAGTTCTAATTGTGGATTTGAATAAACTATTAGCATATCATTCACGTTTAACTAAGTGTCAAAGCCAGGTTGGTATGCTTAATGGGTGGTTAGTTACCTACATGTGGGGAATTTCCAACACTTGACTAGCTAGCTAGCTATGCAATGTTAATGTATGCAAATGATTGGCTAGCTAATTTAATTGTGCCGTAAAGACATGGTGACGTTAGTTGGCGCTGCTAGTTAGCTACGTCGTATTTTGACTAACGTTACAACTAACCACAGCTGTGTTCGACATCACGTTAATTGGTTGGTTATTTTTGGTTGAAAATGGTCGCTTTAGTATGATTTTATGGATCTGGCGCGTGAAGCTCGCCCGATGCATTGCCATTGTGTAGGCCTCAAGTACCGCGCGGCCTGTGATGACCAAAGCACCGGTCGCGTGTTACCATTTAGCTGGTTGGTACTAGTGGCCCCAGTTATGCCCACCCAGTTCAGTTATTTTGTTGCTGATACCAGGGTTGTCTGTTTTTGATGAAGCATTTCATATTATGTGATGGTTTATGAAATGTGACAATGTTATTCTTACGCATTGGTATCCATACGTTTATGAGCTCGTGTTAATCTGACGATGCCAACTCTTGTATTCTGTCTTTCAGTCACGTTTATGAATGCGACTATGGGCCTGTTTGTATGAGCCGCATCCGTATGTAAAGCTTCCTTGTGCAGTTTACCATTAAAGTTAACATGGACATGGGACATTTAAAAAGTTAACTGGGCTGCAGATAGATTTTTTACATATGATATGGACTCAAAACAAGCTTTGCTGTGACTTGTGTTAACTTCTTTTTCGAGTTTCTTCATATTCCCCAATAATTGCAAGAAATTGTAATGGGTTTCAACATACTTTGCATTCTTTCTAAATGTCCCAGTACCTGCTGGCCAATGGAAAGTATTCTAGACTGCCAGAGTACTCAGAATTGTACAATCTTTGCTAAACAAATTCCTTCAGTTTCACTCAGCTACCCTGTTACATTTGATCAGTCAGTTCTCAAGGACGCCAATACCAGGACTTGTAGGCTTGTTCATTAAAACCCAATTGTTTTCTAGCATGTAATTCTTCTGTGAATTGACAAGGAGCAGTCACAGAATTTGTGATGATAAACATGTAGGGGATATTTTTTAGCCAGTACGATGTTTGAGAAGTATAAACAAACTGTTTGCATGAACACCTAACGATAGTTTGTTTAAAAATCATTGTTGTCATCATGGTTGCACTTGGCTTCAGTTATTTAATTTATGTAAATTGTGCTCAACAACAGGATCTTCTGTCATATGTAAACATAATGGAGTCATGGTTCAATTTGGGCAAAAAAAGGTGGTTTGCCATTTACATTTGTGACCGTTAATCTTATGCATGTACTAATGTAAAGGACAGTATAAATACAATGGTGCACATTTAGCAGTAGGTCTTTTCCTGAGCAATTTACAGATTACATTTCAATTGCAATCCATTTATACCACTTGGTATTTACTGAAGTAATTCAGGTGAAGTCCCTTGCTGAAAGGTGCAATGACAGTGCCACAGCAGGGAGTTGAACCTGCAACCTTTGAGTTACAAGTCCTGTTCCTGTACCACTGGTATTTTTAATGCCCATTTTTATAAAAAAACGTTTTATCCTAATTTGAAATGCTTGCAAATAATTTTTGTAAGCACTACCAAACACCCTGTGGCATTCCCTACCACAACGTAATGTTGGCACATGGCTTGGGTATTTGCCCGTTTCCTACCAATTTGAAATCTGACAGTGTAATATGGTGTTGATTTTAAAAAGCTCTGTTAGAAGTGTCGTGATTCCTGACTGCTCCGTTACTGTGCCCTGTTGCAGGTCGGTGCTACACGCAAGATGTCGTACCCTCCGCACCTCAATCGGCAGCAGATTGGGATCCCCCAGCTTCCCCCTGGTATCCCTCCCCCTCAGTTTGCCGGTTTCCCTCCAACGGTACCACCAGGTGAGTGAGCTGCAGACATAGTACTTTTATTCATATAAATTAGGGACGCACGATAAAAACTGAATGTAAAAATGATACGTTGAAAAATAAATGGAAATCAAATGTAAATTTACATGTGGCTTGTTTGTTACCGATGGGTATGTTGCTGAATATGAAATTAAGTGGGGAATCAAACTCCCAGTATGAATCTAGAATTTTATCCAGCTTTATTGTTTTAAGCAATATATTAAACTGACAATTCATATTTTACCATTTTGCCCAATTTTTTTTGTCTTGTGACTTTAAAAAAAAAAAAGTCAAGCCAGCATTGGACCAGAATGAGACTAGCTTGTACTGCACTTTCATCTAAATATCTAAATGGTTTTAAAGCATTTTTTTTTGGACTCGCTTATCTGTGATTTGGTCTTGGTAATGTCCGGCTGAGCCATGTCTGTTCAAGATATGGTCTGTTGGTTTGTTTTGCTGCATGGGGTTGGAGACTGTATTTGAAGCAATATTGTTATTTATCACCTTTCAGCATCTTTGTATAACCAACTCTCTTGAATTGGAAGTTCTCTAACCAGCCCTTCTCTTTCAGGGACCCCTATGATTCCAGTGCACATGGGCCTCATGGCGCCAGCCCCCACGGTAAACAACTGTTGCTGTTATAGGATGACATAGCACTCTTATTTCATTCACATGTTTCCAATGACTTCAGTGCTTGTGTATTTGTTACTTTCTTGTATGCCTAGCTCACAAATCAGTAAAAAAAAATAAAAAATTGCATAGCTAGTTTGCTGTCTTCATCTTTTTGGTTTTTTGGTGATAACAGATCTTTTCTTGTGATGTGTGTGAAATACTGCATTTTAAATAGCATGCACCTGGGGTGCGTTTCTTTAAATTATTTGTAGTCGTGCATATCCCTTATAATACAAATTATTTTGCACACCGTGAAGGTCTTGTAAGTTGCTAATCTGTAAAATTAATAAATAGTTGATTTTTAATTTATTGATGTGTATATTTATGATGATGTGACCCATTGTTGAATGGCTGTTTTTTTTTTGACGGGGTTGGTGGTACAGGTTCTGGTATCCACCTCATAGTGCTGTGACAAATTGTTTAATGGCTGTTTTCCTTTTGGGGGGTGGTGGGACAGGTTCTGGTACCAACCTCCATGTCAATGGTATCAAAACCCATGGGTCCGCGAAAGGACATCGTCGGGGCGAGAGTCAAGGAGGCGGAGGACAGCGGCGGACCCACCACCACGGTGTTTGTGGGCAACATCTCGGAAAAAGCATCGGACATGCTGGTCAGACAACTGCTTGCAGTAAGTGACCTCGTGTGTCCTTGCAGAGATCTTATTGGCATGTGTGGCTAATCCACACAGCGTCAAAGGACAGACATCAGTTGAGGGAGAGGTCTCATTACATTACAGGCATTTAGCAGGCACTCTTGTCCAGGGCGACTTTCACAACTTTTAATATTTTTACATCCATTTATACAGTTAAATATGTACTGAAGCAACTCTGGTTAAGTAGCTTTCAGAGGGGTTATGAAGCCAGTTCCCTGACTGTTATACTACACTGTAATCACGTTGAGCCTTTGGACTTCTTTTTTGTAGATGATCAACCTGTCAATGAACTGCCTACCTGGTCTGTTTTCTTCACCTTATATGCCCGTGAAAGTTGTGGAGTGGGCTTGATGTAGCGGTAATCTTTCGTAGTGTTCCAATGAAGTGATGCTAAAACAGAGTTTTTAGGGATTTAGCTGAGGTATTCGTCCAGAATTGCAGGCATTTCTGCTCCACATTAAAAGGAAGAACATTTTTGGCACGAAAGAGAAATTGGTCACTAAACATTCCGGTAAAAGCCTTCATCACTGAGGCAGAAGTAAAGGACGCAGTAACAATGGATGTCATTATAATGGAGCTGGTGCTTCGTATAAAACAAACGCTGTGAAAACTGTTGAAAATGGTAAGATGATGACAATACTACGGTGAAACCGACTATGAAACTCTACCTCTAGGTTTAGACTGTTTGTTTGGTTTTGGGTTGTCCTGTGTTTGCATTCAGTTGTATGAATAAATTGAAGATTTTAAATAATTTAGATTATGTACAGCTGGAAACAGCCACTCGAGGTGTGGAAGCTGTATAATTGGTCATCACGAAGTTGCTAGCACTGGATTCTAAATTCATCAAGTAGACATTCGGGTTTGAACAGTCAGGACAGTGTGTGTTTGGGATTAGGTCTGGGATAGGCCCTGCCACGGTCCAGATTTGATCCCTGACCATGTAGCCCTTACATACACTGGAACTGTGCCTTAACAGAGTGGCCACCCATCAGCCAAGCCAATGTGGGAATCTTAATATGACGTTGGGAATGAATATGGAACACGCACCTTTTCTGAACGTGCGCCTTCACGCTGAACTGGGAATGATTAATTGGTGGCTAACACTGAATGTAAGATCTGTTACTGCAGTCAAGTGGCACACAATACATACTGCCAGATAGCCAAAAGTTCAGATGCTTAAACCTTAATGTGGTTATTCTTGGAGAATTGTCTGCTGCTCTGGTGATCTCCATTTGAACACGTTCATTTTGGTTTATTTCTACGTTGGCTAACTGAAAAACAACTATGTATCATGTCAGAATCGGAACGGTGTTTTGTCCTAGCAAGCTGGCTTTTGTATGAGAGGAATTATGCTGCAGTTGACTTTGATAACCTGGTTTATTTTTTGTATGATGATGTACTGTCTATACTGCTGTAGAAGGAAATGACAAACGGCATCCCATGTGTGCTGCACAACCTTAGTCATTGTAAATTAGTAGAATTAAATTAGATTGTGCCCTGGAGTTAATATACTGCAGTACATTGTGTCCTACTCTTGTATCCAGACTTCATTACACATTGAGGAAATTGTTGCCATTATTCCAGTAAGTGTTGCGCACAGCCCAAATGAGTAAATTCTGTGTGTTGACATTTCAATATTGCAACATAGGAAATGAACATAATAATGTAATGCTATTTGAAATCCAAATCAACTGAGTGGCTGTGTAGTGGGTCTGCTTTAGATACTGTGCCCTCCACAATTATTGGTACCCCTGGTAAAGATGAGTAAAAAGGGTTATAAAACATCCATCGTTTGGTGAATTGGCTTAAACTCGCACTGAAAAAATGAGAAGTAAAAAAACCAAAAACCTTTAATTGAAGTAAATTTATTCTGAGAAAAAAAAATCCTCATCAAGAAATAATTATTTTTTACAAAACCATGTGTGCCACAATTATTGCCACCCCTGCATTTATTACTTTGTACAACCTCCCTATGCCTATAAAACAGCACTGAGTCTTCTCCTGTAACATCTAATAAGGTTGGAGAAGGTACAGAGCAAGGAATCTGAGACCATTCCTCTTTACAGAATCTCTCCAGATCATCCAGAGTCCTAGGTCCTCTCTTGTGAACTTCTTCAGCTCAGCCCACAGGTGTTCAATGGGATTTAGGTCAGGGGACTGAGATGGCAATGGCAGAAGCTTGATGTATGTTTTGGATCATTGTCCTGCTGGAAGATCCAACGACGACCCAGTTTTAGTTTCCTGGCAGAGGCATCAGATTCAGATTTAAAATTTTCTGGTGTTTCATGGAGTTCATGATGCCATGTACCCGAACAAGGTTCCCAGGGCCTTTGGAGGAAAAACAGCCCCACAACATCACTGAACCGCCGCCATACTTAAGTGGGATCTGGTTATTTTCACTATAGCCATTCTTCTTTTTACGCCAAACCCACCTTGAGTGTTGGTTGCCGAAAAGCTCAATTTTCGTTTTATCTGATCATCGAACACTGTTCTAGTCAACGTTCCAGTACCGTTTAGCAAACTCCAGGCGCTTACGTTTGTGGTGAAATTAAAAGGAAAGGCTTTTTTCTGGCATGCCTTCCAAATAATTTGTTAGCATGGAGGTGACGTCTAATGGTAGTTTTAGAGACTTAATGACCCCAAAATGCTACTTTTCACTGTAATTCTCCAACAGTGATCCTTGGGGATTTGTTTGCCTCTTACCACTGTGCGTGCGGGCAAAATAAACTTGGGTCCTCTTCAGTCTTCCGGGCAAGTTAGTAACAGTTCCAGTTGCTTTGAACTTTTTAAGTATTGCCTTTAACGGTAGATATGGGCATTTTCAGGCGAGTAGCTATTTTTTATAGCCATTTCCTGACTTATGAAGCTCAACACACTTTTCCCTCATTTGATTTGTGCGCTCTTATCTTTCCCATGTTGATGTATGAATAAGGGAATATGGCCTCTGTGTCACCTCATATTTATACCCCAGGGAAACAGGAAGTCATGGATTACTGCTTGAACATTCCTAAACACTGATCAATGTAAAATATGCTTCAGTTACACTTTGTTCATAAGAATTTTTAGGGGTGCCAATAATTGTGGCACATGTGGTTTTGTTAAATAATTATTTCTTGATTATTTCTCTGAATAAATTTATTTCAATTAAAGGTTGGATTTCAAATTTTTTCAGTGTAAGATTAAGCTAATTCACCAAAAGGTGAATTTTTTTATAACCCTTTTTACTCATCTTTACCAGGGGTTCCAATAATTGTGGAGGGCACTGTATAGGGTCCAAGTAAGTTGCTAGATTGAAGAGTCTTGTCTTGAAAAGAGCCAAATTGTGTTTGTTAGGAGATTCTTTGTGTTCACTGTTGGGGTTTTTTTTTTTTTGGGGTGATAACCTGTGAAATGCTGTTCATCCACAATTGTCTGCATTGCTTGTAAAACTCCACATATATTGTTTGGGTAATGTTAATGGTTTGGAAGTTGAAGTTTTTACATCCAAACCGCCAAGCACAAAAATGGCACCCTTTTGGATGTCCAACCCATAGATGCTTTATTAAATGACTATTATGTTGTTCCCCCAGAAATGTGGTTTGGTCCTCAGTTGGAAAAGAGTCCAGGGAGCCTCTGGAAAACTTCAAGGTAAAAACAAAACAGGTACAATGCTTCTAAAATATTCTACCACCCCTTAAAGTAAATACGTCACCATATTTTAAGAGGAGCATTTGACCATTCTTGTGTTCAATCTGCTTTGGGTGTCTGGTTTACCTCGCAGGGGTTCGGCAGGCTGGAAGACGTGCATGCTATGTTAGCTCCGGTTTGAGACAAAGGGGGGTATGACCGGTTCCCATGGAATCCTGTCAGGAGCTTGTTGCCATTTTTAAAAAAGCTTCTACAAGCTGTGTGTTCATGACACATTTTGGGTGGAAAAACAGTCCCTTGTCTGAATTTATGACTCGTGAGCGGTGTGCCAGGTCTGTTTATTTAGGCAAATCTCTATAGGAACACGTATCTATTTTGGCCTTTATTTGTTGTTGGTGGGGTGGCGGTAATGGAGTGAGGCGCCTCATAAACTGCCTTTTAACGGATCCTGAGTGATGACCTGTGCCACCTCTCCCTCCAAGCCTTTGGCTTCTGTGAGTATAAGGAGCCAGAGTCCACCCTGCGGGCCCTGAGGCTGCTGCACGAGCTGCAGATCGGCGACAAGAAGCTGCTCGTCAAGGTGGACGCCAAGACCAAGGCCCAGCTCGATGAGTGGAAGGCCAAGAAGAGGAGTGCCAACGGGGTGTGTAAATCTTCCTTTCACCGTCACACATTCCATCCAGAGCTAATCACAGAGCTTTAATTTACACACATGACCAATGTATACAGCTGGGTATTTACTGACGCAATTCAGGTGGTGCTCCACCTGGGAATATAGACGAACGTAACGCGTTGACTGACAGGCAGACAGTTAGTTATTGGCTGCAATTGAAAGAAGGGCATGGCAAAGACCTCATTTCGATATGAAAGGATTTATAACAATTTATATCTTATTTTAAACCGGCACAGTAATCTTATGAATTGAATTGTAATTTTTTAATACATTTTTTTATTTATTATAATTTTTTTTTTTTTTGCATTTTCCATTTCCCACTCCCTTCCAATTGGCCCCCCTGGCGGCCCCCACTTTGAAAACCCCTGCCGTAGGGCAGCACGGGTGTAGGGAGGGGTATACTACATGTTACGACTGATGAAGACCTCTTTGGTTGAAACGTTGCATGCTGTATAAACCACAAGGGAGCTTTTGCTAATGCCACCTGGAAATTGAACCTGTAACCACTGAGCGACAAGCCTAGTTCTGTCATCAGTACCATCATACTACAGTGCCACTGCTAGACCGTGCCATGAGAAATACACTGCCACCCCAACACCTGGTGTCATGAGAAACACACTGCCACCCCAACACCTGGCGTCATGAGAAACACTGCCACCCCAACACCTGGTGCCATGAGAAACACACTGCCACCCCAACACCTGGTGCCATGAGAAACACACTGCCACCCCAACACCTGGTGCCATGAGAAACACACTGCCACCCCAACACCTGGTGCCATGAGAAACACACTGCCACCCCTACACCTGGTGCCATGAGAAACACACTGCCACCCCTACACCTGGTGCCATGAGAAACACACTGCCACCCCTACACCTGGTGCCTGGTGTCCCTTCTTGTGTTAACGTCGTTCTTGAACGCTCTCCCAACAGACTGCGAAGACGGAGGACAGTGCCGAGGAGGAGGAGGAGGTCCTGGATGAGGAGACGAAGCGTCGGGATCAGATTGTGAAAGGAGCGATCGAGGGCCTCATCCGAGAGTACTCCAGCGAGCTCAACGCTCCGTCGCAGGACGCCGACACGCACCATCGCAAGAAAAGGAAGGAGAAGAAAGAGGAGGTATGTGTTGGGACCGTCCGCTACACACTGTTTCCACAACAGTCTAGTAACTCTTCAGAGCCTGCATGGACTTCTGGGAATTGTTGCTATTAGCAACAAGTTAATTAGTGCCCAATTAAGTTTGTTTCACTTTTGAACATTAGCTTTCTGCTCAGACGTTTTATGTTTCCCAGTATTTTTCTAGAACGTTCATCTCACAGCAAAATGGGAGTGTTAGACTGACAGTTACAGTATGTGCCAAGAATGGAATTTAAAAGTGGGAAATAATTTTGCATCATGAAATGGCTCAATAGCTTGATTGCGTCCCCCCCCGACTACGATGCATCAGATTCCCAGCTATAATATCTCACATGCAAGTTGTGCAATTTCCCCAGGGTGAGCTCACCTAATATTTAAAAGAAATAAATAAATAAACAAATAGTCGCCGAGTTGTCAGCAGTGACACGTGATACAGATTGACGTATCGGCATACCCTCCAAATGCAGAATTTTATGTTAAGTATCACGACACCATGTAACCATTTTGTTGTAATCCCTATTTTCTGCCCCATCTTGCTGTGGGTCATGGTTAAGTAATACATAACACCACCCTTTCTTTGATAAATCTTGCAAACCTATAAACTCTATCCAGTTGGGTCTGTTGTTTTTATCCTCAGATTTTTGCTAGATGTGTCCTCAAAATAAAATCTCTATATTTCTACTTTGCTTCTTGCTCTCTTTAAACCAGGAGGATATAAATGCGATCGAGATGGAGGAGGATAAGAGAGACCTTATTTCGCGGGAGATCAGTAAATTCAGAGACACGCACAAGGTAAACCATGCACCTGTTTATTATTTCACATAGTTTATGCCTTTGGAAGGAAGATGACCAAATCTAGTTCACAGATTACTATAATCCCAAGATCTCAAACCTTTAGTTCAGTGAATTCTTTCCATTTACATTTGATTTGGACACATTTTGGCATTTTGCACACTTGACAAAAAGAACATTTCGGTAGTTGCTACCGATTACATATTTGACAAAATATCAGTGACATTTTTAATTCTGGGGGGGGTAAAAACACAACATAAATGGAAACAACATTAGCTTTGTTTGGATAATGTTGAAAACCTTTGAACCGACATGCTCACTTAAGAATTGCGTATTAGTTGTCGCCCAATTTGATGAATTATCAAGCAAGTGTTTCAATTTTAATACAGAAGCAAGTTTTGTCTCGGAGTCCCTTTTAAATGGAAAAAAAAGTGAGATGCAGTTTGTGATTCTGTAGGGGGTGGTGGGGGGGGGGCTAAATTAAAAAAATTTGGAGGACAGGGTTCATTCATCACACATAAAATGCATGGACATAATGTTAAATTCCCTTAAAGCTAATCTATTCATTAAACCCCACCATTATGATAGAGATCATATGGTGACTAAAGCAAGATGAATCTCAGAGCTTTGGGAAAAGTTACGAGGATAGGATGTAAGTATGAGCTTTAATTTCTTTTTTACACATCTTGGGCGCCCCCTGCTGGAGGACTTTCAAAGGGGCAACAGGCTCTGAGGCGCCGCTGTCATTGGCTAGTGCTTGCACCACACAAGTGACTATTACGAGTCTGGAGTCTAGGCCAGTGCTTAAGGGATATTGGTTCCCACTGTAGCCACGGTGTCACGTATCCCCGTGACCCGTCCGTGCGGCTGGGTGGTGCCTTGCGTCCGTCAGCCGGAGAGCCCAGTGAACCTGCGGGAGTCCTGCTGTGATAAATAGTGTGTGTGAAAAACGCAGACTCAATAACCACTGCAGTGATTTTGGCTGCAGCCAGTAATATAGCAGGGGGCGCCCTTCCACAGCACGCTGCGCACTGAAGACTCTTCAGGTAAGATCTCCTCTTTTCTGTCGGCTGTTGCCCTTTCCTCTGCCATCTTTCTCTCTTGCTCCCTCTCCTTGTGTTCGGCTCAGTACTCCATCTTCATCTCCATTCACCCCACCCCCTCTATATTTTTTTGTAGTCCAGCCTTTTTTTTCTCTTGTAGTAAGGTTGTTGAACTTGCTGTATTTTGTAGTTCTGAGGCACTTTATATTCTGAATGTTAAGCGGAAATTCCCTAAACTGTTTATAATACTGAAAATGGAGTGCAGCTGTAATTTGAGTTAATGTGAATACGGCTCGAGTCTTATTTGTGAATTCTATAGTACTACTGTGCACTACTGAAGGCTGAGGTCACTCATTTTTGCGTGTTGGCTGAAATGAACGAACCGTCCATACCAGGAGATCAAAAGACCATCAGGATGAGCAGAAAAAAACGTCCGTGTTTATAATGCTGTGTGCATAGTGCTCATGACACTAACTGATATTGAAGTCATTGAACTCAACAAAAACCAGATGAATTGTGATTTACATAACTCAGATTTTGTACTGCCTTTCTTTAAGTACTGTGGATTTTAGTTTGGCGGCAGTCAAGAGGGCCCCGGTGAAAATAAGATGAGGTGTAATTTAGCATCGACAATGCAGTACAAACCTTAACAATGATCAAAACATAGCTTTGTCTGCTCAGTTGTAACACATTAGAAGCACCGGAAACCAAAGCCCGCTCTAGTGTGCCTAGAAACTTCACTCAAACAATCTCTATTGGAGCATTCGCATGGAGGTAAGTCAACAGAGAACTTGAGATCGTTCACTTTGTGAATATGGAACTACTTATAGTTAAAATCACTATCCCGACCCTCTTAACCCAGTGAATTGTCGTTGTCGTCCACTCCCTCCCTTCTCAAAGCTTGACCTCCATGCCCCCTTCGTCTTTAACTGTCCTTTAATCTTCACTCTCCTTTGTGTAATCGCTGTCTTCCTCAGCATGACACCTGCAGTTCTTGCCCCCCTCCCATGAATCCGATCAGACTACATTCATTTTGAATGAGCCTGGGAGTCCATTTGCGCAGTGATTTTTCACATTACCGTACTGAGCTGTCCGTACGCGACGAACGCCGTTGCGGCTGCTTGTTGCTCGTGTGGTAAAACCCGAGCGTTTGAACTGCGTGCTTTGAACTGCATGTGTCATGTTGGCTGGCGGGGGAGTTCTCATTACCGCTTATTGATTAGAGCGAGCCGTGGAGGACCATCAGAAGACTGCGTCTGGGTAAGATTGCTTCTACGATTTCATTTATTTTTTTGCAACAAAAAAAAATGTTGATTGTACAATGTCTTACCTCATGCGTGAAAAAGCAATTGTATCCATGATGTGTTTTGCATTTAGGGATTACTGTTTTTTTTTGTGTGGATGACTTGCAGAAGAATGGATTACTGGTACAAGGGATCACAGATTTTTTTTTCTTTCTTTTCTTTCTTTTTCTCCACTTTATTTTTTATTTTATGTCTATGAACCCATTTGACCTGTTTTCCTCCCAGGCCTAGTTTAGGCTTGTAGGGGCAGTGAAGCGCTGAATCCATAGTTCAACACCTGTAAGTCACAAACGACTAGTTTCACAAGGATCCATCTGTTCTTTTCAAAATGAGATACAATCTGGAAACTGTTTTGCATTTAAATGGATCTCTCCAAACAAGTCTGTACCCGAGTATGTAAGTATTTTGAAGAACAGAGTCCAACAGCCAAAATGCAGAATTATTTTTTGAGTTGCATTTGAAATGTTGAACAGACGGTCATTTGTTGTTTGTTTTATTTTATTTTTGAGAATATTCTGAAGTGGTTTCCAGTATCTCTGTCTGGCCGGCCTGGTGCGGTGCAGGTGTAGCGTGCATGTGCAAGATGCAGGCTCTGGCATTTCCCCGTTTGCACAAGGCCGCTCTTTCATAACGGGGCTAAGTGGTCCTTTTTGCTTGGTGGCCCAGGTATTGCTTATGCGGTCCGTAAACGGGATTCTAGAGGATTCTAGAGAGTTATTCTAGGAAAGTGTAGAGCTCCCTGCTGTAACTATTGCTGTGCTCAACTGGACGTCCGTGTTCCGTTGGAAGAAAACATCCAGATCGGTATCAAGGCTTCTCTTTACTAGTTGCTTGTTCATTTGGAAAGCCCGCATGGTCTTTCTGTCCAATTTCGCAGTAGCTTTTTCATGATTTAGATCTTGTGCGTAACCAAACGATGATCTTGGATGTGTTTTTTAAAAAATCCATAAGTGAAATATATATACTTTTTTTTATTTATTTGTCAAAATTCTAATATGTTTGTTGGTTTTATTCTGAGATTATAAATGCTTACTGTTGTGTAATCCCTGTTAAATGTTCTTCAGATTTTAAGGCTATTGTCTAATACGGGGTCTAAATATCTGGTAATGTTTGGGTTAAGAAAATCCTGACTTGGATACTTGCTGAAAGCTTAGTCCACTACAGAATGGTGTGTGGCATTAATGGTACTGTTTTTTCTTGGAAATAACTTCTCTGTCTAGGGTCCACTTTGGCTCTACTCCTGTCTGCCAAACCTACTCCCTGAACAAAGTAACTAGTAATTGCCTGTTTAGAAATTATATTTTTTCAGTAATTAGCTAGTGATATGACCAATTTGACAAATTTGCCTGGAAAGATGAGCGAATGTAATGCAGTTGATCTTAATGGAGAGAGGTAGCCCTCCCAGATAGTTGTGTTAACAGTAAATGCTAAAAATACTTTTCAAAATGATGTGCATTTATCATTCTTCAAGTGTTAAAAGTAAGTTTACAGAAAATTGCCAGCAACTAAATGCCCCTAACATTCCAAGTGGAAAAAACAGATTTTGCTCACACCTGAGGACACCTGAAGTCTTAGATCTTGATGTTTTTGCATGATCCTGTAGTAACCGAACATCTAACAGATTAGTATATAAAATGTATGTTGTTCACTGCACTGCAAACTGTGTTGTACACTAAACCAAGTTGAGGTTCCCTGGGAGTTCACTGCCTGAGTAGTTTGTGATAAGAGGCTGGCCTGTAATGCATGCGTGAACCTGTTTATATACGCCCTGTCGACCTGGTCAAGGAACACGTTCATCTTGTTGCTGAGTTGATTGGGTTTAGAGATGAAAGTTTGATTAACTAACCCTGGATCTGTGCTTGAGGTGTACCGTCTGTGCAGAGCTGCTCTGGGGCTGGCGGGCAGCTCCGGGGGTGAAGATCACGCCTGTCGAGCCCCTTCTTCAGCTGTAGGGATGAGTTCGGTGTTGAGCTACTGTGGCCCAGAGACTGTAAACCACTTGTGACGTGTTTTATTTTTCATGAAAAATTAAAAAATTGTGCACGTTTTAGCAAATGTAAATCCTTCCTGTGGTCTCCGTTTGTGCCTCTATTGCCATGGAAACCTTCTCCCAGCTCAGTGGAGTGATCACCTCTTTGGTTTTTTTTTTTTCCCCCCTTTTCCTGTGGGCTTTGCAGAAACTGGAGGAAGAGAAGGGGAAGAAGGAGAAAGAGCGGCAAGAGATTGAGAGGGAGAGGAGGGAGAGAGACAAAGAGAGAGAGCGGGAGAGAGAGCGACGGGACCGAGAGAGGGAGAAGGAACGGGAGAGGGAGAGAGAGGAGAGGGAGAAGGAGCGCGAGAGAGAGAGGGAGAGAGACCGGGACCGCGAGCGGACGAAGGACAAAGAGAGGGAGCGAGAGAGAGAGCGGGAGAAGGAGAGGAGCCGGGACCGGAGCAAAGATCGCAGCAGGTCCAGGTGAGTGAGAGAGCGACGGGATGCGTCCGTCAAACCCTACGGTCCCACAGCACCCTCGTGAGGCCTGCAACAGATCTGCGGGTGAACTAAAATAAAAACATGTCTCCTGCAGAGAGAAGAGCAGGGATGAGAAGAAACGAGACCGCGAGGAAGACGAGGAGGAAGCCTACGAGCGCAGAAAACTGGAGAGGAAGCTGAGGGAGAAGGAAGCCGCCTACCAGGAGGTAAAGGAGCGCCGAAAACGGTGCCCTGTGCTTTTCTAATGAATATGAAAGTGGTTGCTTTCCACTTTTGTTAAAAGTATGTTTTCCGACCATCTGTTGTGCTAGTGAAGGTTTGTTGTGTTGTCTGATTTGGTTTTAATGTTTTTCAAAGCGTCTGAAAAACTGGGAGATCAGGGAGAGGAAGAAAGCTCGCGACTACGCCAAGGAATCGGAGAGGGAAGAAGAACGGCGGCGAGAAATGGTAGGAACCAATCAGAACTCCGTTTGGTCAGCATTAGCCAAAATGCGCCACTCGCCCTCTAAATGTCATAATACTTGTGTGTCCTTCAGGCGAAAGAAGCTAAACGGCTGAAGGAGTTCTTAGAGGACTACGACGACGACAGAGATGACCCCAAATACTACAGGTGTCAATAAAATTTGTGTGTCTGTAGATTACAAACACGAGTCATCCCGAGTGGTTTGTAGTACGGAGCTGATAAGATCTGTTTTTTTTTTGAACGGCTGATGTTCGTGTTGTGTAACGATGCCCTTTCTCGCAGGGGAAGTGCTCTGCAGAAACGCCTGAGGGACAGAGAGAAGGAAATGGAGGTGGACGACCGTGACAGGAAGAGGGAGAAGGAAGAGCTGGAGGAGATCAGACAGAGGCTGCTGGCTGAGGGTCACCCAGACCCTGATGCAGAGCTGCAGAGGGTATGTGTCCGTGTGAACCTGAGCCAGACTGAGCTCTCCTTTTCTCTCGTGATCTCGTTTGTACCGTTTTCTCGCTCGCCTTCTCGCTCCCTCTCTTGCGGCCTCTTGCACACACTCTAGCTTTATTATCGTTATACATATTTACATGTGCCTTTCAAGACACTTAAAAAGGTGATGGGGAAACTCCTCAAACGCCATCAATGTGTAGCACCCACCTGGGTGATGCACGGCAGCCATTTTGCCTGAATGCTCACCACCCGTTAGTTGAGGTGGAGAGGGAGACAACAATTTTTTATGAATCGGGATGATTTGGTGGCAGGTTGAGAAAGTTGGGAATTTAGCCAGGACACTGCCGGAACCCCCTTCCCTTTGCCAAGACTGTTATGGGATCTTTAATGACAACTTTGGGTCAGGACCTCGGTTTAACGTCTCTCATCCAAGTATTAACCAAGCCCACACCTGCTTAGCCTCACCTGCTTGTTTTTGCTGTGAATAAAGGATTGTAAAGTACACCCCTGGTTACTTATCTTAGTTTAAGGGTTTTGATTATTCCCCAAATGTCTGATGGGTTTTTCCACATATTGCCAGGAGCAGAGTGCATGATAGTATGGCTGCTGCTCTCTTTCTCTCTCACTCTGCCAAGCTGAGTATGTGCTGCACACAGTGTCTGAATCTCCTTCAGATGGAGCAGGAGGCGGAAAGACGTCGGCAACCTCCAGTGAAGCAGGAGCCTGAGTCCGAGGAGGAAACGGACAAGATCCAGAAAGAGGAGCGTGAGCGTGAGCGCGAACGCGAGCGGGAAAGGGACCGGGACCGAGACAGAGAACGGGACCGGGACAGGGACCGGGACAGGGACCGGGACCGGGACCGGGACAGAGAACGAGAAAGAGACCGCGAACGTGACCGTGAACGGGACCGCGAACGGGACCGGGACCGGAGGGGCGGAGCCACGGCCGGAGTGGAGCCTCTGGAGCCAGAGCCTCAGTCAGAGGACGAGGTGGAGGAGGGCGAGGAAGAGGATGGGGAGGAAGATGACGAGCTGCCCGAGGCCAAGCCGTGCCTGAAGCCCACGCTGAGGCCCATCACCTCCGCCCCTTCGGTGTCATCCGCCAGCGGGAACGCCTCGCCCAACACTCCTGGGGATGAGTCCCCCTGCGGCATCATCATCCCACACGAGAACTCTCCAGAGGCCCCGCCCCCTGAGGAGCTCCGCCCTAAAATAGGTCTCAGTCTCAAACTGGGTGAGTTTCCACCAGTGAACCTTTTTTTTCTTTTTTTTGACTAGCTTTTCAACTAATTTAGATTGAATCATTAGCATCTGCGTGTGGTCATTGTGTACATCATCACTATCTTTGTCTGCCGTGCTCTGTCTGGACCCCTGCTCTTCTCATCGACCACTTTAACCACGTGCGTCTTCCTCCCTCAGGCTCAACGGGGAGCCCCAGCCAGCCCAACGCTGTGAAGCGCAAGAAGCTGGCAGTGGACAGCGTCTTCAACAAGTTTGACGACGAAGAGGCGGACGAGCTGCCCCGCAAGAGGAAGCTGGTGCCGCTGGACTATAGCGAGGACGAGAAGGGCGGCCTGGGCCTGGACGGTGCGGAGGTCGCCGGTGCCAAGGGCAGCGTCAACACCGAGGAGAAGCGCAAACACATCAAGAGCCTCATCGAGAAGATCCCCACGGCCAAGCCCGAACTCTTCTCCTACCCGTTGGACTGGGCCATCGTGGACACGGTGAGGATGCGCACAGTGCGTTGGTGTGGCCCTCTCCCTTCGACTAATTCTGTGCATCAGATTGCAGGTGTTCATATCCATTCCTCTTCAATTACTGTTGCCCTTGGTTAAAAATCTTCCTCTGCCCCAATTATTTCAGTCCGTGCGCACGCACGCACGCACGCACGCACGCACTTCTCTGAATTTTACTTGTGATGTGAGGTAGTGTTGCCCATAGCAGTGACTGTCTGTTCATTCTCCACCCACTCTCTCTCTTTCCTGAGGTACAGAATGTATTTGTGGGGATTTGGGCATCCTGTGTGAGTTGGTGATGCTGGGTGCTGAGGGTGCCGTTGGCTACGTTGACTGAACCTGTTTTTTTTTGTTGTTTTTTTCTTCTCCCCCCCCTCTTTTTGTAGACGCTGATGGAGCGCAGGATCCGACCGTGGATTAATAAGAAGATCATAGAGTACATTGGCGAGGAGGAGGCGACGCTCGTTGACTTTGTCTGTTCAAAGGTGTGTGTGTGTGTGTGTGTGTGTGTGCGTGCGTGTAGCCTCATAACTTGTTTCAGGATTGGTGATGTGTTGAATCTTGTCAGGGAAAAATGTAACGCTAGCATTATAAATAATGAGACTTCTCTTGGCTTCCGTGTTAGACAGGGAGGATTATGGCCATCTTGTATTTTCAGGCGGTTAACTTAACCATAGTCATGCTACCCAGTCTCAATCATCCCAGTGGAACAGCGGTTGTTGGGAACTGTGGTTGTTATTCCTGTGTATCAGGAGCTGAAGCTAGCTTTTGGCTGCCTTTGTCTGGTGTGTGTCATGTGACCTGTCCTGTCCTGTTCTCTGCTTAACCTTCCACCTCTTCCGTTTAGGTTATGGCACACAGCACACCCCAAGGCATCCTGGATGATGTTGCCATGGTGAGTAATTTGTTTGCATGACCAATCCATTGCCATGGTTTGGATAGATGTGTCCCCAATTGAGCCAGATGTTAAATTAATATGAATCCCTGTTCACTAAAATGAACCCCCTGACCTTTTTTCCCACTCCTGTCTCATAGGTTTTGGATGAAGAGGCAGAGGTCTTCATCGTGAAAATGTGGAGGTTGTTAATTTATGAAACCGAAGCCAAGAAAATTGGACTTGTGAAATAAAAGGAGCACTGAATGGGGACAAACTCCTACCCCCCCCACCCCCCCTCAGCTTACTCATCATTTGTACCAACCAAGAGACTTCTCATGTTCCTCGACATTACTGAAATAGCCCAAAAGTAGAACTTGTGGGGGGGTGGGTAGAGAGCTGGGTAAACAACAGCAAGAAGAAGTAAAGACGGGCATTTGGCCTCCAGCCTTTACCTGACTCTTATCAAACTGTGGCTACTGCTTCTGTGGCGTGTGCGCGTGAGGAATAGCATGTCTGTATGTGATTTACTGCATTTGTGAGCGTGTGTGAGGGAGAGAGTGCACTTACTGCATGGCCAAATTGTTAATTTTCTGAATCTTGTTGCCCTGCGGTTCGGTACCGGTGAGGGACTGAGACGGACAATAACGAACGGGCAAGACGGTGAAGATTTTACACGGGTGAGCCCTGTCTGCCTCTCGCTGGCACGCCATAAAAGGCCACTTGGTTGCACATCTCGCGCTCTGGATACTTTAGTTATGTTGAACGTTGGCGCAGCTGCAGGGTTATGTAAAGTTCAGATATGCTTTTTCTTATGGATAACCTCTACATGCCATCCACTAATTGCCCCCCCCCCCCCCCTGTGTTTATCCAAACTGTTTGAGTGATTGGATGTCATTCCAAGTGGTTGGGAGATGCCCAGTGTTTTCCCCTTGTCCATGTTTTATGATGTTTTTTTTCCTTCTTGAGTTTCTGGGAAGGTCACTGAGAAATTGATGGTCTTCTGGACCCTGAAATGTCTCTGTGCTTGGAGAGCCCATCAACCCACTTTCAGCCTTTGTCCTCCCCCTTTGTCTTGTAGACTTGAAAAAAATTAAAATGATTTCTTTTTTTACAAAACACAAAAGGATGTAGTATTTCTGTGAATTCTGCTGTGTGGAATGATCAAGTGATTTTAATTTACTGATATATATATATATTTTGCAGCAGCAGTTCTATAATTTCGCGTGTACTGTTCCAGTTGCTAACTGCTCATTACCCCATCAAAGCAACGGTGATTCGTTGGTTGTGACTCGCTGCAGGTTTGGTCATGTGACTGAACATCTAGCTTTGAAGGGCGAGGTCTATCGGGTTCATTTGCACATAAGAACATTGCTCTTGTTTTTATTAAGATGTTTTTGCTGTGAATAAAGGATTGTAAAGTACACCCCTGGTTACTTATCTCAGTTTAAGGGTTTTGATTATTCCCCAAATGTCTGATGGGTTCAAAAAAAATTGGAAGTAAAACAATGCAAAAAAAGCGCTCTTGTATTTGGTTACCAGAAACATACTTGGTATTTTATTTTGAAATGCATTTTGTCTTTGTTCGGGGAAAAGCAACAAGTGGGACAACCATCAGGTAGCAGATGGGCGGATGCACTACTTCAGCACTTTCTTCAGCTCTCAACCTGGCGATAGCATTTTATTGGTTATAGAAATAAACTCAAAACACGTACAAAACCACAGCTTCGATATATTACAGAACTGATGGGGTGCGTCCCAATAGTCGAAAGATGCACCCTCCCTTCCTCCACTACCACATCCTCTACTCCGTGCACCCGAAACGGATCGTTATATTTTAATCTAATGTCGCTGATTAGATTAGATTCCTTTTATTGTTACATCCAGGTACAAATACAAGGAGTAAAATTCTTTGGTCTTGGCTCCACAACATCCTCACAGCAACATACAAGAATAAATAAAAAAAATATATACAAACAATATTAAATACATACGAACAGTATGATAATAATAATAATAATGAGTGCGAACAGTGAGTACTGGGAGCACAGCAGTCAGGCAGTGGGCTAGAGACCATTGTTCTGTAGTCTGGTAGCCTGGTGGAAAAAGTTGTCCCTGAGTCTGCTAGTTCGGGCCTTAAGGCTGCGATACCGTTTGCCAGATGGTAGCAGCTGGAACAGGCCGTGGTTGGGGTGGGTGGGGTCTCTGATGATTCTGCGGGCTTTTCTGACACATCGGGTGTTGTACAGCTCCTCGATGGAGGGGAGAGGCACGCCACAGATGTATTGAGCTGACCGTACAACCCGCTGTAGCGCTTTGCGGTTAAGATCACATCTTAATTACGTATTAATGTCTCGGCGCAAACCGCAATGTCGGGTACATTGTATACCGTACATGCAAATACTTGCGCTCGAAACGTTCAGACAGTTTTGCGTACTTCCGGGTAGGAGAGGAGTGGTAGTGGAGAATATTGGGGCGCAGCCTCAGTGTCCGAAGCACCCTTCCATACTATTGAGTCAAGTACACTGGACGAGAAAGTTAAGTAGGCAACATTTTCTCTAAATGTAGTGTGCTCAAAATTCGCACGGCCATGCTCTTAAATCCTAAAAAAGTGATTGTAACTGCCAATTGTAATCTTATCATTTACTGAAAGAAAAGTAATTTATACGAACTGCACTCATACTCGGTGTTCTTGGGTTCTGTAAACCTAACTTCAGAATATGTGCAGCTGCAGATCAAGCTGCTTAATTGTGGGTCTGTTGCTTGGCGATGGGCGTGATGTTGGACTTAAAAATACGTATTATGCAGGCCGACTTCAACATTTAAAAATGTTAAATATATATATTTTTTCAAAAGTTAGTGTTTTCCCACATTTATACGGGTGGCTAAAGTTGTATGCAACTTTACGTTATTTAGTATTAAACGTACTGTCCCAAATATACTTACCGTTATCATTACTGAAATGGTTACATTCTGAAATATATATAAAATGTATTTGGATTAAATCTGCACATGCAAAATGTTCTAAAACACTACCTGATTTAAGTTTTATAACTTGGGTGTATGGAGCCTTGAATATCCTGAACATACGTTTGTTTTACACATTCTGTTCATGTCTGCATGTACGCTCCTTTGAGATGTCAGGGGAAAAAACTATAGGAGGTGTCGGCTTGGTAAATTGCGTTGAAACCATTTTGACGCTCAATGCACAGGCGCATCACGATTAATGAGGTTTGTCTAAAAATTCCACAAACCTTGAGTTTGTTCAGATTTGCAATGCAGTCAAAAACTCAAATACTGTCCGATAAAAGTATATTTTTGAAATGCAGTTGTGCAGTATTTTGAACATATGTAATGTGTTACTGTTCTGAGTTCCAAAAGATTGCGATTTGTGGCATAAGGCAATAACATATTGTGGCTAAATCTTTGTGACAAGTCTTTACGTGGCATCAACTTGCGTTCTTCGCAGGTCAACCGGAAGTATGTTTTTTTTCGTCGGATCAGCCACTGACTGCACCATGGGCATGTAGCTGGCAATTTGTGCAGGGGAACCACAATATAGTTGATGCCTGGATACCATTTATTAATTCCACAGTGTGATGCTGTTTGTTTAGCAACCAGGGACTATATGCTTAGTCATATAAGCATATAAATACATCTTGAGACTAAAAAAACTAATACTGGCTAGCTAGTGCTAGCTAGCTAATTTTGTGGCTGCTGCTGGCTGTGGGTAGGGGTAGTTAGCAAGCCAGCTAGCTGCATCCCGGAGGGACTTTATTTCACAACATCTAAAACAGTCAAACCGTTTAAATCGTGTACCAATAATTGATGTATATTTAGCCGAAGGTCCAAGGTATGATCGTGTTTGTGTTTCAAACAAATGTCGCTAGTCATAACATTACCTACTAGGTAGCTAGCGACGTTAGCTTATAAAAGAACAATCAACGCCATTTTCGCCTGCTCGTCGTTTGTTTGTATTGCTTGCCAGCTAATTTGCTAGTCTATAAAACTAACGTGGCACTTGTTGCTGATTTTTGACCTCGTTATTTATTCAGTATTTGTCTGAATTTAGCTTGCAAATTAACTCGTAAACAGATATTTCACGAGCTACCTATTCAACAACTCTAGGGCGGAAATATGGACGATTTCAGTTCTATCAGTCTGTTTTCTCTGGCAATGTTGGTGGGATGTTATGTGGCTGGAACCATTCCTTTGGCTGTCAATTTTTCAGAGGTAAGTCATGTAGACTGATCATCGTTGCTAGTTTGTGTGTAATGGGGCATTCAGTGATTTTCGTGTTTTTTATTTATTTTTACTCTCGATTCTATTAATTTTGCGTCTACATTTGTGATACTCTCCCTGTTGTAATATCAGCCGCAAATCCATGCCATCCTGAACAATTTCTGTCAACAAATTACAATTTTCCACCTCAAACGGACTGTGGCTTTCGACATATAGATTAGCTCTTCAAAAATCTGACTTGTCCCTACACCGTGGATGTTAGCCATCACAGTAAGTCAGCTTTGTGCATACTTTGAAGATGACACTTAGAACTTATGCAGATGGGCAGTTGGACACTGCAGGTAGACTGCTTAGCACGGAGTTTTATTTCGAAACTTCATTAATGGATTCACATCGCCTGGAATTGCCATGTGCTCTTGCATTTAGGCGTTTACGCTGCCATTGACGGCACGCTTTTCTTTAAAATGAGTCGTATGTTATTTGGATTTAAGAATAGCAGACATCAGAAGCCATTGCTTTTCTTCGTAGGACAAGCTGAAGCTGGTGACAGTGCTTGGCGCAGGGTTGCTATGTGGCACTGCACTGGCCGTCATTATTCCAGAGGGAGTCCATTCACTTTATGAAGAGGCGCTAGAGGGTGAGTGCGTGTTTTTGTATGAGCGGGTATTAGAAGATGGGTGAGTACATGAGGAGGTGTAGGAAGGAGTGTTTATGTACGAGGATGTGTTGCAGTTGGTGTGAGATGGTGCGCGTGTGTAGGTAGTAGAGACAGATGGGTGTGTGTGTATATGTGTATCTATATGTATATATATATATATATATATATATATATATGACATGTTACAGGGTAATTGTGAGTATGTGTATATGACATGGTACAGGGTAATTGTGTATAGGTGTGTGTATGTGTCTATATATATATGACATGTTACAGGGTAATTGTGAGTATGTGTATGTGTATATGACATGTTACAGGGTAATTGTGTGTATGGTGAGGTATAGGTGTGTGTGTATATATAACATGTTACAGGGTAATTGTGAGTATGTGTATATGACATGGTACAGGGTAATTGTGTATAGGTGTGTGTATGTGTCTATATATATATATGACATGTTACAGGGTAATTGTGAGTATGTGTATATGACATGGTACAGGGTAATTGTGTATAGGTGTGTGTATGTGTCTATATATATATGACATGTTAAAGGGTAATTGTGAGTATGTGTATGTGTATATGACATGTTACAGGGTAATTGTGTGTATGGTGAGGTATAGGTGTGTGTGTGTGTGTCTGTATATATATAACATGTTACAGGGTAATTGTGAGTATGTGTATATGACATGTTACAGGGTAATTGTGAGTATGTGTATATGACATGGTACAGGGTAATTGTGTATAGGTGTGTGTATGTGTCTATATGTATATGACATGTTACAGGGTAATTGTGAGTATGTGTATATGACATGGTACAGGGTAATTGTGTATAGGTGTGTGTATGTGTCTATATATATATATATAACATGTTACAGGGTAATTGTGAGTATGTGTATATGACATGTTACAGGGTAATTGTGAGTATGTGTATATGACATGGTACAGGGTAATTGTGTATAGGTGTGTGTATGTGTCTATATATATATATATGACATGTTACAGGGTAATTGTGAGTATGTGTATATGACATGGTACAGGGTAATTGTGTATAGGTGTGTGTATGTGTCTATATATATATGACATGTTACAGGGTAATTGTGAGTATGTGTATGTGTATATGACATGTTACAGGGTAATTGTGTGTATGGTGAGGTATAGGTGTGTGTGTGTGTGTCTGTATATATATAACATGTTACAGGGTAATTGTGAGTATGTGTATATGACATGGTACAGGGTAATTGTGTATAGGTGTGTGTATGTGTCTATATATATATATATATATATATATATGACATGTTACAGGGTAATTGTGAGTATGTGTATATGACATGGTACAGGGTAATTGTGAGTATGTGTATATGACATGTTACAGGGTAATTGTGTTTATGGTGAGGTATAGGAGTGTGTGTATGTGCGTTTGATGAATTGCTCTATGGGGGCAGCGTGTAATCCTGTTTAGATTGTTAATCCAGTGTTCTTCATGGGACTGAATACATGTTAAACTCTGACCATGTGCTTCTTCTCTGCATGTGTAGGGGGGCATCAGACTCACACCCTGAGTGAGAGGGCCGGCGGCCTGGATCAGAAGGCCGTTGTGGACGAGTCGGTGGTTGCCGGCGCGGAGCACAGCCACAGTCACCAGCAGCTGCACGCCTACATCGGGGTGTCGCTCGTTCTGGGGTTCGTCTTCATGCTGCTCATAGACCAGATTGGAAGCGCCCATGTGCACAGTACTGAAGGTCAGTTGATCCATTTTGTTGTGTTCAGTACGGGTCATTGGTGCCATTTTCTGTCCAACCTAAAGAGCCAAATTTACACAAGAATGGAAAAACACAGAAGCACTGAGAATTGTGCAATAAAATGTTGTATTTCTAAGGCCGTGGACTTGTATGTGTACTTCTACGTAAACTTAATTATAATGGTCAGCTGTGGATATAAAAACAAAACAAAATGTCTGCCTACTCTTACTGCTTTTGAAGAGGTCCCTTGATTAACGTGCAGGAACAGTTTACAGGTCTCCAGAACAGTGGGGATGTTTGAGTCTTCATTAAGCCAAAGGATTTGCCGAATACTGTGATACTTTGTTTTCTGAAGTGGATACACATTGAGCCTTTCCAGTGAAGCACTGTGTACATAATGTCAAAGCCTAAGCAGGGCTCTAGATTAACTTTCTCATTCATTCGCACCCCACCCACATTGTCTTCTCTTCCCATGGGTCCGGCATGGTATTGGTAAATTAACTTGCATGCTGATGAAAAGTTGTCTTAATTTGCCTACCCTAGTTTTACATTGATGGAAAGATTGGCAGTGATTCGAGACTTGATATAATTAGCTAAATGTTTTTATTTGAATATTAACTTGCTGTACTGTCGTCCGGTCTCCTCTTCCCTCTTCTAATTTCTTCTGTTAAAATAGTCGGCTAGCGACCGCTTCATTTTTGGAAAATAATAGGCTAAATGGATTGTTTCAGCAACTTTTGGTGTCCCTGTGTTAGGTGTATTATTTGTACGTTCACGGGTAGTTTTAAGCTACTCCAATCAGGGAGCAGGCCTAATGAAAATAGTTTACTGTAAATGACTGCACATCATTGTTAATACATTTTAAAAAAAATTTACCCATTAGCACAAATATGACCAAGTAAAATATTTACTCGCCCTTCCTATAACAAGGGTTACATATGCAACGGTTTTGGTCGCAGTCTAGATTCTCGAATTCAATTAAGAGTGACAGCGCAGCCCAGTTGTTACCATGTACTACGTTTGTCTGCCCCTTAAAAACGGTGCTTTACCATTTTTTTGATAATGTGAAAATTGTCTGCAGTTGTTACTTAAGGTGAATGGAGTAAAAACATTTATTATCTTAATACTTCAAGATGTCAATAGTGTGAAAAGCATGGAATGTAACATGGTGTAAAATTATATATATTTTTAAACAATGTCAGTATGTCTCTTGGGTCATAAAAAATATTCTTATTTTGTTATAGAATGGTGATTTATTGTTATTGTTTCCCTATTAAGATCCAGAGACTGGGAGGGCAGGAACCTCGAAGATAACCACGACCCTGGGCCTGGTGGTCCACGCTGCTGGTAAAAGTGGAGAGGGGTGTGGTGGGGTTGGGAAGCGGGCTAATACAGCTTAAGAGAAGAGGTACAGGGACAGAGGGGTATACTGTTTGAGAGAAAGGAACAGGGTTTACAGATAAGCATTATCAATGCTACTGGTTCCATGATTAAGGCTCTGTATTGTGTGCCCCTATGCTATTGGTTCAGTGATGCGGGCTCTGTACTGTGCCCCTATGCTATTGGCTCAGTGATTAAGGCTCTGCTCTGTGCTCTAATTCTATTGGCTTAGTGAATAAGGCTCTGTACTGTGCCCCTATGCTATTGGCTCAGTGATTAAGGCTCTGCTCTGTGCTCTAATTCTATTGGCTTAGTGAATAAGGCTCTGTACTGTGTGCCCCTATGCTATTGGTTCAGTGATTAAGGCTCAGTACTCTATGCCCACAGCTGATGGAGTGGCACTCGGTGCTGCGGCCTCCACTTCCCAAACCAGCGTCCAGCTCATCGTCTTTGTGGCCATCATGTTGCACAAGGTACAGGATGCAGGAAGGGTCGGCTCATCTGTTGCCATCTCTCTAGTTCTCTTACATTTTTTTTCTGCTTTGTTTGTTGATATTTGTCTCCATGGTCAAAATTTCCTCTGTTAAGGAATCGGCTGTGATCAGGATCTCTGTGAAAGTGCTCTCCTCCTTTCCCTTCCAGGACCTTGCCTTCCACTTATAAAAATAAATTATTAATTATAAAATTGCATAATAGCTCTCGAGGATCTATTTCCTTATAGTATTCTGCCAAACATTTGTAAAAGTATATTGTCTGAAAGATATTATGAATAGAAGTCTGTTAGGATCGTAGAACGGGTTTGTTCACCAATAACCACAAGGCATTGGAGGTATTTTCCTTGCTGGACCACTGGAGGCTTTACACCAGGGCTGCCCAACCTTATTCCTGGAGATCTACCGTCCTGTAGGTTTTCACGCCAACCCTAAAGCACACCTCATTCAACAGCTATAGATCTGATTGAGCTGCTAATTAGTAGAATCAGGTGTGCCAAATTAGGGTTGAAATGAAAACCTACAGGATGGTAGATCTCCAGGAACAGGGTTGGGCAGCCCTGCATAACACCCTTTCTAACCTGCCTTTCCTCGTCTGGCCCAGGCCCCAGCGGCATTCGGTCTCGTCTCTTTCCTGATGCACGCCGGGTTGGAGAGGAATCGTATCCGTAAACACCTGCTGGTGTTCGCCCTGGCCGCGCCTGTCCTCGCCATGCTCACCTTTCTGGGCCTCAGTCAGGTATGTCCCTGCCCCACCTGTGCCAGCAGCACTTCAGGTGTTTTAGAACGAAAAGCCCAGACTGGCCGCAGCCGGCCCAGACTGGCCTCAGGACCTGAAGCTCACTTTCACTGCTTGACAGTGGCAGTTAGATATTGGGTAGAAATTGGACATTGACATTCTGCCAAAGAGGTGACATCATTGTGGGCCATGCTGTTCAGTGATGAGTCAGCACACTGTTGCACAAGTATATTCAAGTTTAATTACACACTGAGGTGCGGAGCTGGTCTGATTTCACCTTGTGGCTGTTGGTAACCGTTTTTTATACCTGCTACCAGCCTGTAAAGTCTCCTGCTTCTGCCTGGCACCTCTCCTCACCACCTCCTCCTGTCTCCTTCCCCTACAGAGCAGTAAGGAGGCCCTGTCGGAGGTCAACGCCACAGGAGTGGCCATGCTCTTCTCGGCCGGGACCTTCTTGTACGTGGCCACGGTCCACGTCCTGCCGGAGGTGGGTGGGACGGGTCACAGCCACGCCCCCAACGGTGGAAGCGGCGGGAAGGGACTGAGCAAGGTGGAGGTGGGGGCGTTGGTGCTGGGCTGCCTCATCCCGCTGGTGCTCTCTGTCGGACACCAACACTAGAGCGCACTCTGGAGCTGGCAGTGATGGCAAGGGGTTTCTCAAGATGCCGGCAAAAAAAAAAAGAAAAAAAACTCAAACCACGCAGAAATTTTGAACATTGTTACTTCTCGGTGGGATCACCTGATTTGTTGATGTCCTCATGGTTCTGGGACCGTGATTGGACGACTGGAACAGAAGTCCCTGCCCCGCCTCAAAACAGTGGAGTGAGGGGTGAGAGGGGGAGGGGACAGCAGCGTTTGGAGGGAGGGGTTTGTTTCATGTGAATAAAGACTCTCTCGTATGCGGACACGGTTGACCTGAGGGAGTGTTTTCTCTTCTCGAGGAGGGACGGGTAACTGCTTTTACTTTTAAACTTTCATGAAATGCTTTCAAGGGGAAACTGGGGTTTGGTTTCTGGAGTGTAAATGGTGTTAATGCCTCTTCTATGGTTTGAGGATCATATCAGTGAAAGTTTTTGGATTCTCAAAAAAACTAAAATGTTTTCATGTTAATAGCAAAGGAATAAAAAACAGCAGGAGCGCCAACAATGGCACGATAATCACAGAAAATGGCAGAGATCCCATTTAATTTAGCAGCCTTAGTGTTTTTAGTTTTTTTTAGTGGCACAGAGCTTGAGATGATTGAATTAGAAATGTCTGTACGCCAAGGAAACCGATAGAAGCGCCACCCATCAGATCTATGAAAACACATTTCTCAAGGTTTGATTGAGGTTCCTTTCGAAACAAAACTGTAAAAATACAGTGTAAGTAATACAGTACCTCGCCTGTAACTGGTTGTACCATTTTTGAAAAATCCAAACATCATTTATGATCAAGTCAGATTTCCAAATACTGTGTTTCTGAGGATACATATCACTTTTCAAGTCTCTGCGTCTTACAGCTGTGGGCTTTGCCAACTTAGAAGATTTTTTTTGTGCTTATGCTCTTAATGTACCATGTCTTAATCTTAGCTTCATCTTCTTTCAAAGATACAGAGTTGCCAAAATGTTGCTCATCTGATCAGGGAGTCATATCTTGCCCTCGCTCTCGTTCTCCATCACAAAAAAAAGGAGATCTGTAGTTAAATATACACCGACATGAAATAAGTAGACTTTAACCTGTTTGTTGAAATACTAATGTATTTTTTTTAAATGATGTTTGTAGTGAACAGAAGGGAGGACGTTAATTAGAATTTTTTAACATTTGTTGAATCGAGGGACCAGTACAGGGATGTTTTAGACTTAAAATAAGAGTTGGTACCTGCAGGTCCACAAAATTTAGATCTACGGGAACCTTTGATTTCTCGGAGAAACGATGGGTGTTACTGGACATGGTTGCACATTAATGATGGTTTATTGAAGATGCGGACTTAAATATGGTCCTTTTCGGCCTTGGAACCAGTGAGTGCAGTAGCAAATGGTTTCATGCTGACAGATTCCGGGGTTTTGTCCTATTAATATATTATTATATTAGTTGTTGTTCATTTTTTTCCCCTTGTCAGATGTAAGCAATAATCTTGTAACAATTACAGCACAGTTGAATCTGTGAAACTGCAGTGAAGTAGTCAAATGTCCAAGGCTAAACCGGCCAATGGCTCTGTGTGTTGTTCAGTGAGGGTTGTGGATAGTCCGTGCGTACGGGCCTGCTTCGCGCAGAACCGATGTGTGTTCTGTACATAGCGGATCTTTTCCCCCACAATCGAGTGCTCTCAGCTCATGGCCTGCGGGAGCCCCTCTCTGAAGTGGCGAGTGAGGATTTAATCTCGTTCTGATGGAGCCGGAATGGAGCGCAAAGCGGCAGACGTACTTCGAGGGGGCCAGAGAAACTGCGATTTACACTAACTTTTATTCTTAATCGTGCGAAAGGCCAGTGTTGTACAGGAGTAGTGTTGTTTATTTTCACCACCATACCTTTTTAAAAATAAGACTGAACGATTAATTCTAAGCCCTTTTTCTTCAGACGAGACCGACGCCCTCTGCTCTCCTGACCCCTCTCGCCCTTCGCCATCCATCGTCTCCAGCAGGAATGTTTTTCTTACCTGTAAGCCGAATCCATTTACAGCGATTTCCTGCCTCCACTGTAGCCTGCTTTAATGGAGGCATTCCTCACCTGATTTAATTACGGCCCACCAGTGTCTCTCCAGAGCAACGTCTGTTAGCTTTGCATCCACTGTTTTGAGAGCCTAGATCACTCATTTTAGACCCTGCATTGACACTAGGTTTGGCGGTAACGGGATGGTGGGTGGTGGGGTTAATCCAGTGTTGTCATTGGGCGAGAGTGTGAAAGGATGGCATAATGAGCGATGGGGGGGGGGGGCGCGAGTGTGGTGCAGTTGTTATGCATCTCTTACTTTTGATTTTATTAAATGCTGTAATGCTCTATTAAAGGGAAAAGACCTCCCCTCCTTTGCGCACCCCTGTCGCCGTTAATGGTAGGTTATCTAACCCCCACCCCCCTGATCTGGGCTCTGATGTGGGGCGGGGTGGAGAAAGGGGTGGGGCCGAGGTCATTTATCAGTTCTTTTGGTTTACATGTGATCATTCCACAGGGAGTCTGCCTTATTATAATTTTTTTTCCTTTTGATTGTGAAAACTTAACAGTTGTTGCAGAACTATGTGTTTTACGATGATTTAAATAAAGTTTTTTAAATAGGTGCAATCTGAAAAATGGTGTTTCTCTTGTTCTTAAATATTCTTTAATGAGGAGGAGGAGGGGGGGGGGGGGTTGAATTGCTTGCAGCATATTTGATGAACACGATTAAGTGCAAAACATGAGATGAACCTTATTTTGCTGTACATTTGAGGATTATATAATGGCCACTACTTCTCACTTGCATATGGTTAAGTTCCCATTGATGTATCTTTGTGTGCAATTAGCACTATAGTTTGTTCCTCCCTATGAGAGTCGTGGTAATGGAGGTCTTTCTGACTCGTATCTCACTGAGTGTTATTATGCACAAATCCACACAGCTCTCACTGCAGACTGAAGTGCCCATATGTTATAACCACCCCCTTCCATGCATTAGACATGAATCTACATTAGTGGATTAATGCACTGTAAATGCGTCCATATGTTATTGAGAAATGTCCTGTACGTTGCCTTGTATGTCCCTTTAAGAGCTAAATGCATTGTGCAAGGGGGTGGTGGTGGTGGTGGGTGCTACCTGTATAACCCCCATTCCTTTACAATGACCCTGATACCTGACTGGTTAATGTCATGGGGTAGTTTGGCTCACCACAGGTCTTTAGGCAGGCGGGTGACCGGGCCCGTCGTTTGGCTCACCACGGGTCTTTAGGCAGGCGGGTGACCGGGCCCGTCGTTTGGCTCACCACAGGTCTTGAGGCAGGCGGTTGAGTGACCAGGCCCGTAGTTTGGCTCGTGAAATAAATGAAGCATTTAATGAGGTGAGTATGATGAGGGAGAGGAATTGGAGGATTTTTTTGAAACTCCTGTGTAAACTGAATCTGTACAGCATGCAATCTTGTTCTTTCCAAGCGATCGAAGAATGTCTTCAATATAGTGACGGTTACCTTTACAACAGTCTTCTGTTGTACACCTGTCTAAAATCTATCTTACTGTTACAGTCTTTATTTAGTTCTCCACTAAAATGCTCATTTGTCCTGAGGAGCAGGAAGACTGTTGACTGTCCACTAGTTCGAATTATGAGTAGGAGGCCTATGAGAGTCAAACCTTACTTTTGATTCGTACACCAGAGTGTGTGTGTGTGTGTGTGTGTGTGTGTGTAGGGGGGGGGGGGGGTCATGGGATTACTTTAAGATGCTGCCTTGCTGTCTGGGCTGATGAACCATGAACTGCCACAGTTCTATTCCTAGATTTCAGAATGCTTTCTGTGTGTAAAGATTTCACACCATATGTTCGTTACACACGAGTGTGTGCGTGCGTGCGTGCGTGCGTGCGTGCGTGCGTGCGTGCCTGGTGCCACTACGAGCCGAGGACTTAATGGTCCTGCAGGAACATTAATCTTAATAACTGCTTTTTACTGGTGGCAAGCATGACTTGTATATATTGACCTTTCCTAACAGATTTAGTCCCCCCCCTGCTGCCTCTCTCTCTCTCCCTCCCTCCCTCTCCCTCTCTCTCTCTCTTTCCCTCTCTCCCTCTCTTGGGGTTTATATCCTCTCAGTTTGCCTCCGGCTGACGGTGGTATTGGCAGGCGTATCATTCCGGCTCGCTGGTTTATCGGACTCGGTCTGATGTCCTTGTTTCTTCCTGTTCTATTTTTACCATCCCCCCGGTTTGTTCCTCCTCTCCTCCGTGGATCTCAGAGGCCATGTACCCCTCCAGGCCCTCCACATTGCTGCACCGGAGCGCCATGGAGCAGGCCGACTCGGACGTGCTGGACATCAGCACCAAGGTGCAGCTGCACGGGGTGCTGTGGAAGAAGTCCTTCGGACGGCCCTCCGCCAAGTGGGCCCGCAGGTACGACCGCCTCCCGTTTCCCGGAAACGCAACCCAGCATTCAAATTCAAATGCAAATTCAAATTCAAATACACAGAAAGCACGATTTAAAGCTCATTTCAGAGCAATGCAATTACAGTACAGTAAAGAAAAAGCATACTCTATATTGGAGGACAGCGCAGTTAAATATAGTGCATTAGAGTTCACTGTTCTTTGCTACTCTTTATCCATTTACAAATAGCTTGAGAGGCGCACTCTGGAATAAACCAAATATTGTTTTATTTGCATCCTGTTCATTACATTATAGAGCAGTATTTTATAATAACTGAGCACATAAATGTACCAGGTACAATATTGTATGATTCAACACAGTTTCTTAATAGTTTCTCGGCCTCAGAAATTCCCTTGGCCAACATATATATTGTGTGTATACTTGTGTGCTTCTGTGTACAGTATGTGTGCATCCTAGACTCATGTGAATAGACTCAATGTTCATGGCTATGGATAGCTGCTACTTTATGATAGAATTGGACTTTATCAGATAGTTGTTTCATAGTTGTCATCGTTGTTTTAATGACCTTGGGTATGCGCTTATTGTACAATGCTTTGGATAAAAGCGTCTGCCAAGTGAATGTATGTATCCTCTATATCTAAAAATTCTTCAAATTTTTTTTTTTTTTTTGAAAACAGAAAAAAATATAAAATATAAAATATAGATTATATATTTCACACAAAAATCACATAAAAAATCAATATATGACTTACTTACAAATAACGCTGTCTGTCAATTCTGTGTAATATAAATAATTATAAATATAAATATACTACAAAACATTATAGCCTAGCCAACCAAATATTAGTAAAAAACATTATCACTTACCATTCGGGGGGGGAGGTCAAATCATGAAAAATGACTTCATTTATGTTGATTTTCTTTGTGCATCTCTTGAAGCAGCCGCTTATTAATAACTTAAAAAAAATGGCCTAAAAAAAAAATTATTTGTTATTAGGCAAACATACAAACAGCCTAAGAGCACTCTTGATTAGGCGATTACATTACCCGGGGTAAAACAGCATGATCCTTTCAATTAAAGATTAGGCAAACTTACCAGAGGTGGGCATCAATCATGAGAGCTGATTTAAGCAAAAATCTCATGTTCCTCAAAAAATGACTTAGGCGATTATTTTAAGAAGGTGACGATATGTGTCTTTAGTTTCACTCTTAAAATGTCGTCTGCTTCTCTCTGATTGGCTGTTTCTCAGATTCTTCATGATTAAAGACAGCTTCCTTCTGTACTATGCAGAGAATGAGAAGAGGAACTTTGATACCAACAGATACTTCAACATCCACCCCAAAGTGAGTGCTTTCTTCTGGTACAGTGTTGGTTTGCTGTGTGAGGGACAGTGTGGATGGAAGAACATATCTGAATGGTGATGCACTTTGAGGCTGAGTTTCGTGTCACCTGTGGGGAAGGGTCACGTGGAGTTTTAGAATGGAATATAAAAAATGTAGCTGGTGGATAAAAACAGTATTATACGCGTATTCACTGTGGCCTATTAACCCATTTTAACGGGTTAGAGTAAATGTAGACTGGAAATAAGTATTACGTGCATATTCACTGTGGTCTTGTATTCATCCATTTTTAAAGAGGAAGTGTAGACTAAATAAATATTATGTGCATATTCAGTGTGGTCTATTATTAAGTGTAGAGTGAACCCTCCTCTCACCAAAGAGAATTCCACCTATTTTTGAAACTTCGGTTCGTCAAACCTTCCTGTGCGTAAATTACTAAAGAAAAGACCAGCAGGCTGCTCCTGTCATCAGGACATCAGAGCAATTTCTCATGCTGAGGACAAAGGAGGAAAAAAATCAATGTGCAAAACTGTATGAAACAAAATGTGTCTGAGAGCATGGTCTCTGCTGCTGGCGGGGGGGAAAGCGCAGCGGAACAACCGCTGGAGGACCGCCCCTTTCCTGAAAATCGCTGGACGCAAGATGACTCTGCAAGTGCCGGCAGTGATGATGTTGCCGTAGAAACATGATGACTCAGGATGCCGTTTATATGCCGGCCTGATTGCACCCTGCGTGGAGAATTATTTAGTGTAAAATTAGGATGATACTAGAGTGCGCTAATTGTACAGTCTGACACAAATAATATTAGTGGTTGCTATTTTTAAAAATAGTTATTAATACATGTGTTTACAGATTTTCACAACTGTGAAGGCCAGTGTGAAGAGACAGTAACGTCACAAACAAACCCCTTCCAAATGTTAGGGCTCAGTTGGGGGACATTTGACATGCTGGTTAAAACAATGCTTGAGAAATGAAACTCCCTTAAGAAAGTAATAAAACGTGATTGTCAGAGGTGTGTAAGCGCTAAATAAATCTAGGTTCTATATAGAAGGGGAAAATTACTCAATTACTGCTTAACACAGAAGGAGAACATTTCCAAAAAGAGATTTTAGTTTAGAAAAAATTATAATAAACTGCTTTCTATTGCTAGAAAATACCCGTGACCAATTCAACATGCTGCATACACTCAACAAAATGCCTCGGTCAGATTAGATTAAAAATGGATTTAAGTAGATCACATTAAAAAAATTAATTTGTGATTCTGCCTTGATCCAATGAGGTCATCTACCATTTTAACTTAATGCTGTTTTAGTGGAATTAATAAATAGCCATTTTGTGCAGACAAGCTTGGTAAATGTAGGCTCCCCTCCTTTCTTGGCAGTGTATGTGTCTTTGATAGTGGATAAAACTTTAATTTGTTTCAGCTTTCTAAAGTAAAAACAATATTTAAAAAAATCCTTTTCTCAAGATTCAGTGTTCAGATTTGTTTTTTACCTAAACGAGGACATTTGTGAAGCTTCATCTTCCTAAAGTGATGAATCTCTCTCCTTCTTTGTGACACTACAGGGAGTGATTCCCCTGGGAGGGTGTGTGGTCACCCCAAAAGAGGAGCAGGGGATGCCTTTTTCCATGACCGTCACCCACGAGGACTTCACTGTGAGTTCTGTACCATAATGACACGGGTGTCAGCAGTGCTGTGAGCATTGGTGTTTACTGTATAATAACTATCACTGTTACCCTTTCGCTCAGTGACATCGGTAATGACACAGATGCTTCTGATGATGATGATGATGATGACGGTAACAGATTTGTCATCAGGTGACGGAGGTTCTTTCTCCATCTTTCCGGGTTCTGTGTTCCTAGGGCGACGTTGTCCTGGCGGCTGACTCGGAGGCGGAGCAAGCCCAGTGGGTGGAGCTTCTGCAGGAGTCGGGCAAAGTGTGAGCCATTACATTGTGTGGAATTCACCTCTTCTGTGTCCGAATCAACGCCCTTCTATAATATCGAGAATGCTAGCTGAGTACACTGGATGAGAAAGTTTTTAAGTAGGCAAAATAATCTCTAAATTTAGTGTACTTAAAATCCCTGGATGATCTACTTATTTCCAGGTTTTCGCTGATGATAGTATGGAGGATATTTTTGTATACTGCTTGTCACTAAACAGTATGCAGTAAGTGGTATACAGTATGCTAGTACACAGGACGCAGTAGATAGGGCTCTGATCCGGACACAGCTCACGAGAGCACAAATGTGAATGAACGTGGCCTCTCTACTCTTTAGATCTGATCTCTGACCTCTCAGATTTACATTGCTCTGGTCCTTTGCATTTTCTCTCTCACAGCACCTGGAAGAACGCCCAGCTCGGAGAGGCCATGATTGAGAGTCTGGAGGCACAGGGGCTGCAGCTGGCCAAGGAGAAGCAGGGATACTTGAGTAAGATTAGGCTACAGTATAGTACCTGCAATGGAAGAGTTAGGAGTACCTGTATTGGGTGATACTGGGGTTAGGGCCTCACTTTGTAGAGCATGCACACATACATGTATGCTCTACATGTTGTTGGAAGGCTTCTTTCTGTAAGTCAGGATTATGTATGTAGTCAGGTAGTCAGGTAGTTGCTTTGTATGGAACGTGTAGCAACACCTAATATCCAATGAATTTAAATCACATTTGAACATACATATGGTGTATGTTGGCTTCGTCGTCCTTCCCTTGCGGTACTGTTTTTCCACCCACCTTGGTTAAACCCTCTGTGACACAGCCAAAAACATCTGGACACCACGCGGTGTCTCGGTGGCGAAGCCTATAAGAGCACCGTTCACATGCTCATTGCGAGCTGCGATGTTGGCGGTTCGAATCCGGCCGTGTGACTGTTGCGTGACTTCTCACTCCCCGTTCTTCTTGTTTCTCTACACCGCGCTGTCCAATAAAAACTGAACAGCCCTAAAAATATAACTTAAAAAAATAAATAAAATAAAACATTTCCACGCCACCACATTGGCTGAGAACAGTAGAAGGAACACCTGCGGGTCTGTTTGTTGATGCTCATCGGCATTACTGAGGGAATTGGGAGGTGAAGAATTGGGAGCTGAAGTCCTGCCGTTTCTCTCCAACCAGATAAACTAATGGAGGAGACAGTGGAGCTGTGTCTGCAGAGGGAGGAGAAGGAGGTGCGCCATAATCCCCTCGCCCACACGCTCCGTCTCAACAGTCACACTGTGATAAAGATCAAGTCCTTTATTAATTTATTCACTTTTCCAAAGAGTTAAAGATGGACTTTGGCATGCTCTGTGGCATGCGTGTGTGTTTATTCAAACTGTCAAGTTTGTGTATTTTGTGTGTGTTGTAACTGCGTGCATAAAATATGTACCTGGGTCTAGGTATTACATGCGTGTTGTGAAAGTATTGTGCATTGAATGTGTATTATAACTGTGTGTGTTGTTTGTGAGTACATCTTGTGTGTTTATGACTTTTTCTGTGTGTAATGTGGATTGTGGCTGCTGTGTGTGTTGTGTGTGTGTGTGTGTTCTGTCTTTGCATTGTGACTGTGTGTTGTTACTCTGTGTGTGCTGTGATTGTGTGTGTGTGTGTGTGTGTGTGTGTGTGTGTGTTGTGACTGCATGTTGTAACTGTGTGTGTTGTGACTGTGTTATGTCTGTGTTATGTCTCTGTGTGTTGTTACTCTGTATGTTCTGTCTGTGTGTGTTGTTACTCTGTATGTTCTGTCTGTGTGTGTTGTTACTCTGTGTGTTGTGTCTGTGTGTGTTGTTACTCTGTGTGTTGTGTCTGTGTGTTATGTCTCTGTGTGTTGTTACTCTGTATGTTCTGTCTGTGTGTGTTGTTACTCTGTGTGTTGTGTCTGTGTGTGTTGTTACTCTGTGTGTGTTGTTACTCTGTATGTTGTGTCTGTGTTGTTACTCTGTGTTTGTTGTGACTGTGTGTGTTGTTACTCTGTGTGTTGTCTCTGTGTTGTTACTCTGTGTGTTGTTACTCTGTGTTGTCTGTGTGTGTTGTTACTCTGTGTGTTGTCTCTGTGTGTGTTGTTACTCTGTGTGTTGTGTCTGTGTGTTGTTACTCTGTGTGTGTTGTTACTCTGTGTGTTGTGACTGTGTGTTATGTCTCTGTGTGTTGTTACTCTGTATGTTGTGTCTGTGTGTTGTTACTCTGTGTTTGTTGTGACTGTGTGTGTTGTTACTCTGTGTGTTGTGACTGTGTGTGTTGTTACTCTGTGTGTGTTGTTACTCTGTGTGTGTTGTTACTCTGTGTGTTGTGACTGTGTGTTATGTCTCTGTGTGTTGTTACTCTGTATGTTGTGTCTGTGTGTTGTTACTCTGTGTTTGTTGTGACTGTGTGTGTTGTGACTGTGTGTGTTGTTACTCTGTGTGTGTTGTTACTCTGTGTGTTGTGACTGTGTGTTATGTCTCTGTGTTGTTACTCTGTGTGTTGTCTCTGTGTTGTTACTCTGTGTGTTGTCTCTGTGTGTGTTGTTACTCTGTGTGTTGTGTCTGTGTGTTGTTACTCTGTATGTTCTGTCTGTGTGTGTTGTTACTCTGTGTGTGTTGTTACTCTGTGTGTTGTGACTGTGTGTTATGTCTCTGTGTGTTGTTACTCTGTATGTTGTGTCTGTGTGTTGTTACTCTGTGTTTGTTGTGACTGTGTGTGTTGTTACTCTGTGTGTTGTCTCTGTGTGTTGTTACTCTGTGTGTTGTGTCTGTGTGTGTTGTTACTCTGTGTGTTGTCTGTGTGTGTTGTTACTCTGTGTGTTGTTACTCTGTGTTGTCTGTGTGTGTTGTTACTCTGTGTGTTGTCTCTGTGTGTGTTGTTACTCTGTGTGTTGTGTCTGTGTGTGTTGTTACTCTGTGTGTTGTCTGTGTGTGTTGTTACTCTGTGTGTTGTTACTCTGTGTTGTCTGTGTGTGTTGTTACTCTGTGTGTTGTCTCTGTGTGTGTTGTTACTCTGTGTGTTGTGTCTGTGTGTGTTGTTACTCTGTGTGTTGTTACTCTGTGTTGTCTGTGTGTGTTGTTACTCTGTGTGTTGTCTCTGTGTGTGTTGTTACTCTGTGTGTTGTGTCTGTGTGTTGTTACTCTGTGTGTTGTGTCTGTGTGTGTTGTCTGTGTGTGTTGTTACTCTGTGTTGTCTGTGTGTGTTGTTACTCTGTGTTGTCTCTGTGTGTGTTGTTACTCTGTGTGTTGTCTGTGTGTGTTGTTACTCTGTGTGTGTTGTTACTCTGTGTTGTCTGTGTGTGTTGTTACTCTGTGTGTTGTTACTCTGTGTGTTTGTTGTGACTCTCTTTGCTGTGTAGGAGCTGGAGAGGATGAATCAGGTGCTGGAGGAGGAGAAGCAGAAGTTTGAGGAGGTGGTATCGGAACTGCGGACGGAGCAGGAGCAGATCAAAGTGTAAGAGAAACTCGCCCATAATGGCTGCTGCTGCTACTCTCAGGGTTATGTGTGATATTAGTGTGTAACCCATGCTGCTGCTACTCTCAGGGTTATGTGTGATATCAGTGTGTAACCCATGCTGCTGCTACTCTCAGGGTTATGTGTGATATCAGTGTGTAACCCATGCTGCTGCTACTCTCAGGGTTATGTGTGATATCAGTGTGTAACCCATGCTGCTGCTACTCTCAGGGTTATGTGTGATATCAGTGTGTAACCCATGCTGCTGCTACTCTCAGGGTTATGTGTGATATCAGTGTGTAACCCATGCTGCTGCTACTCTCAGGGTTATGTGTGATATCAGTGTGTAACCCAGGCTGCTGCTACTCTCAGGGTTATGTGTGATATCAGTGTGTAACCCATGCTGCTGCTACTCTCAGGGTTATGTGTGATATCAGTGTGTAACCCATGCTGCTGCTACTCTCAGGGTTATATGTGATATCAGTGTGTAACCCATGCTGCTGCTACTCTCAGGGTTATATGTGATATCAGTGTGTAACCCATGCTGCTGCTACTCTCAGGGTTATATGTGATATTAGTGTGTAACCCATGCTGCTGCTACTCTCAGGGTTATATGTGATATCAGTGTGTAACCCAGGCTGCTGCTACTCTCAGGGTTATATGTGATATTAGTGTGTAACCCATGCTGCTGCTACTCTCAGGGTTATATGTGATATCAGTGTGTAACCCATGGCCATAACAATTAAATGCCCAGGGCCAGCGAAAACGCGTGTAATTAATCCTTTGTCCCAACTGCAGTGCACTTTTTGAATTCAGCACATCCTCAGATACTCTGTGTAAATAAACTTTTTTCTCTATCATACCTCTGCTCTGCTACCTTTAAATCAAAATCAAAAAATTGTTGGAATGTATTTTACATGCATTCTCCTGAATTATCTATTGCTATTTTTGCCTTGAATGTATGTTTTTTTTTTTTGTGAGGCCAAAGGCACATTTCTCCAGAAGTGGACGATAAAGCCTAATCTAATCTAATCTAATTTTATCTAATATAATCTAACATAATCTAATGACAGGCTGTGGTTCTTATGTGGATGTTATGGAATCATAATGGAGTGGGTTTGATTTGGCCTCAAACCAAAGTGATTTACTTTGATACAACGCACCTCAGAGTGATGTCTTCCACTTATACCGTGGGCACAATTTAGTTAGAAAAAAATAAAAAAAACTTCTAAGAGTATTCGGAAAGAAAAAATGGGTATATTTTATTATCTGCATTGTACTGTAGATTCCTCTTGTAATGAAACTTCTATATAAATCACCAGCTATCTAAAATCACACAAGTCCCAATATTAACTTTTAAATAACAAGCAAGTTCTGTGAGAAAGCTGTTGCTTTCATTGCTAGTTCATTAATTCACTCATTTGAGTGGCTAGACCGGCCATCTTTAAAAACCAATCAAAACACACACATCTGCTCGTGTAAGTTTAGCAGCACAACTCCCTTTTTAGAGAAATGAAGCAATGAGAAAGAAGAATTATTCCAGGCTCTGGATTACAATGCTGTCCAGTGTCAAGGAGTGTTTGTGTGTAACATGAACATATGTATGCTATCAGGTAGCAGACATACGCATGAACATGAACCCATATATGCTGTATGCTGTATGCTGTCAGATAGCTGAGTATTTAGCATTTGAACAGATGTGCTATAGGTTGTAAGCTACTCTTGTATACATGCAACATGTGAACATGTATGTGCTCTATATTGTCAGGCTGCGGGTGTATGTATTGAACATATTAGCATGTATGTGCTCTATATTGTCAGGCTGCGGGTGTATGTATTGAACATATTAACATGTATGTGCTCTATATTGTCAAGCTGCAGGTGTATGTATCGAACATATTAGCATGTATGTGCTCTATATTGTCAGGCTGCGGGTGTATGTATTGAACATATTAACATGTATGTGCTCTATATTGTCAAGCTGCAGGTGTATGTATCGAACATATTAGCATGTATGTGCTCTATATTGTCAGGCTGCAGGTGTATGTATCGAACATATTAGCATGTATGTGCTCTATATTGTCAGGCTGCGGGTGTATGTATTGAACATATTAACATGTATGTGCTCTATATTGTCAGGCTGCGGGTGTATGTATTGAACATATTAGCATGTATGTGCTCTATATTGTCAAGCAGCAGGTGTATGTATTGTATTGAATTAGCATGTATGTGTTGCATGTTCACAGGGAACTAGATGGAACAGCCCAGTCTATGAAAGGAGTGGAGACGGAGAAGAAGGAGCTCCACAGCCTGACCACCCTGCTGCAGAAATCTCTGGAGGTATTCTTACAACACTGTGAACACGCATTCTCTCTAACTCACACTCATACTGTCTGTTATTCACATGCGCACACACACACACACACACACACACACACACACACACACGCACCCACGCACCCACGCACGCACGCACAAACACAAACACCCACACACATGCGCGCGCACACACACACGCACACACACTCTCTCTTTCTTACTTGCCTACATGCACGCTCGCACACACACACACACACACACACACGCACACGCACACACACACAGATAAGGTTGTTGCTGCATGCACTCAGGAGCTCTCCCAGGAGAAGCAGCACACCCTGGAGCTGCTACTTATTAAGGAGCAGGACCGGCTGCAGGAACAGACTGAGCAGGAGGAGCAGAAGGAGCAGAAGGAGCAGGAGGAGCAGGAGCCAAGCCTCCTGAAGGGAAACCTGCAGCAGATTGAGGAGCAGATGAGGAGGCTGCTGAGAGAGAAGGAACAAGCAGAGGAGAGGTTAGTGGTGTCGTACACACACACACACACACATACGTGCGCACACATGCACATACACACACTCGCATGTGCACACACACACACACACACACACACACACATGCGCCCACAAACACATGCACGCACACGCGCACACCCACACACACACACACACCCCCACAAACACACACACACACATACAAACGTGCATGCACGCACACACACACACACACACGTGCACACACATGCACATACACACACTCGCATGTGCACACACACACACACACAAACGTGCATGCACACACGTGCGTGCACACACACACATGCACACGCACACGCACACGCACACACACACGCACACATTCACAGAATTGTGCGACTAAATGGTCAGTACAAGTCCTCTGTAAACACAAATGTGTTCATGGTCGAGCTAGTTAGCTGTGAGTCACTATAAATCACTGTTATCAACTGCAGGTCTCCAGATATAATTACAGCTCAGTGCTTTAGAACAAGACCAGACATCTGAGATTAAAATAACAGACACAATTCAAAAATAACAATTTTGTATGTGTCACAGTTACATTTTTTCTTTTAATTTTATTTATTTTTTAAATTTAACTTGAGCTGTGTTGATTGTATGAAAATATCAATTGTTAGACTGTGGTAAAGAATGACAGTGTTTAAATGTGTTTGCATTTAGGGTAAGGGCATTATAAGTTATTTGGATGGATACCCAGAATGTGGACTTAAGCAATACTGGGAGATTGTGCGAGCGTGTTCTCTAGCAGCACAACCAGGGCTGTGAGGACAGGGCAGTATCGGACTTTACAGTGGGGAAAAATGTATTGATCCGTAAACAGGCCTGTACATTGATCAGAAATGACAATGTCGTGACTGACCACAATGATTAACTGGAAGGCAGAAATGACCTTCAGGGCAAACACAGAGCAGGATGAAAGGGCAGGTTTTTATCTGGATTTTCTGAGCTCAGATAGGTCCCTTTTCAATGTGCTTTATGTAACACAATGTTACTGGAACTTTTATGAGAAAGCCACAAGCCATTAAAATATATCTGTACACCACTGACCTTATTTAATTCAATCTGCCAATTTAGCATCCAACAATGCCTTTAAAACGAAGAAAGGTGATCTGTAAACAGTTCTAAGTGTTGAGTTTTGCCTAATAGCACTGCCTCTATATAAAGTGTTTGCGTACGTGTGTGTGTGTGTGTGTGTGTGTGTGTGTGCGCGCGCGTGCACCTCTGTGTGCATGTACTGTATGTATGTATGTGTGTGTGTGTGTGTGTGTGTGTGTGTGCGTGCGTGCATGTGTGCGTGTTTATCTCTGGGTGTGTGTGTGCGCGTCTGTGTGCATGTATGTGCTTGTGTGTGCGTGTGCGCGTGTGTGTGTGCATGTATGTGCTTGTGTGTGTGTATGTGTGTGCGTGTTTATTTGTGTGTGTGTGTGCGTGCGCGTGTATGTATGTGCTTGTGTGTGTGTGTGTGTGTGTGTGTGTATGTGTGTGTGCGCGTGCATGCGCGTGTGTGTGCATGTATGTGCGCGTGTGTGTGCGTGTGTGTGTGTGTATGTGTATGTGTGTGCGTGTTTATTTGTGTGTGTGTGTGTGCGTGCGTGCGTGCGTGCGTGCGTGTGCGTCTGTGTGCGTCTGTGTGCGTCTGTGTGCGTCTGTGTGCATGTATGTGCTTGTGTGTGTGTTTATGTCTCCCCCTGCAGGCTGAAGGAGAATGAGCAGCGGGCTCGGGTTCTACAGCAGGAGCGGGAGTATTACTCCACACAGGCCTGGACTCTGCAGAAGTCTCTGTCAGAGCTGACTGTCGACAAGCAGCAGACCGAGGCTGAGCTCAAGGTAAAAACCCTCGAATCAACCGGATTGAGCTCCAGGAACGCTGTGAAATTCCCATTCCTGCCTCTTCCCACTGCATACCAGCTTCCTCTTCCTGTCTCTGCTCTTTCCTTTCTTACTACCACTCCTTCTTCGTCCTCTGGTCCTGACTCCTCCAGGCGGAGATCCAGGCGCGGATGGAGCTTGAGCAGAGGCTGAAGCAGGCTGAGGAGGCGCTGAGGAGTCTGGAGCAGGGGCTGAACTCCCTGGAATGCCCCAAGGAGAAGGAGGAGAGGATGAAAGGGGACGTCAGCCAGCTGAAAAGTGAGCGCGGGAACGCCCGATATAGGCACTCTCATGCACACATGCCCTGTATAGGCACTCTCATGCACACACGCCCTGTATAGGCACTCTCATGCACACGCCCTGTATAGGCACTCTCATGCACACGCCCTGTATAGGCACTCTCATGCACACATGCCCTGTATAGGCACTCTCATGCACACACGCCCTGTATAGGCACTCTCATGCACACATGTGATGTCATGTCTGCTGTCTGCAGGAAATGCATGTAGAACATCCATAGAAAAGGTCATGGTTAACATGTTATCTGTGGAAAGTACCATTTCAATGTTGTTGTTGTTTTCTTTCTTCTTCCCATTTCTTCTTCTTCTTCTTCTTCTTCTCCTGCTTCCTATTCCTCCTTTCTTCTTTCTTCTTTTTCTTCTTCATTTGAAACCGATCTTCTGAAATATTTGTGTGCTTTCCTGTCATTCAGCTGCAAATGTAGAGTTTAAATCGACGTGTTTTGTGCTTCGCAGAGTTCTTTGAGGAATGCATCTGCGCCGCTGAGATTGAGGCCAAGCTGCCGTCCATCATGAAGAACGCCGTGTACATCCACAAGGCTGCAGCGCGACGCATTAAGAGCTGCCGCGTGCAGCGGAAGGCCTCCAGACACCACTGGGCCCAGTGTAAGCTCCGCAGCAGTGCTGCCTGGCAGCAGGCACGCACGCGCACACGCACGCACGCACACGCGCACACATTTGACTTAATTTTACTCCATTTCTGTTCAAGAACAGTGTTTATTCTAGGAAGGACAATTTTCAATGTGCATGCAATAGAAATCAGTGATAATGTACTGTTAGCTCGGGAGCCAAAAGTGGCTAACTGTAGACCTACTTGTGACTTTCTGTTGAGAAATATATTTTTAAAAGTATAAATATTGTTGTGGGGTGACTGTCCAGGACTGTATCTGTACTGTGGCAGTATGCTGCATCTGTACTGTGGCAGTATGCTGCGTCTGTACTGTGGCAGTATGCTGCATCTGTACTGTGGCAGTATGCTGCATCTGTACTGTGGCGGAATGCTGCATCTGTACTGTGGCAGTATGCTGCATCTGTACTGTGGCGGAATGCTGTATCTGTACTGTGGCAGTATGCTGTATCTGTACTGTGGCGGTATGCTGCATCTGTACTGTGGCGGTATGCTGCATCTGTACTGTGGCAGTATGCTGCATCTGTACTGTGGCGGTATGCTGCATCTGTACTGTGGCAGTATGCTGCATCTGTACTGTGGCGGTATGCTGCATCTGTACTGTGGCAGTATGCTGCATCTGTACTGTGGCGGAATGCTGCATCTGTACTGTGGCAGTATGCTGCATCTGTACTGTGGCGGAATGCTGCATCTGTACTGTGGCAGTATGCTGCACCTGTACTGTGGCAGTATGCTGCATCTGTATGCTGCATCTGTACTGTGGCATTATGGATTACATTTTAGGCATTTAGCAGATCAGAGCTCTTATCCAGAGGGACTTAAAAGGCTCTAGGCTGGAGCCACAAATTCAGGTTAAGTAAATACCTTGCTCAAGGCCATAACTGCAATGCCTTGCCTGAGAATTGAAGCTACAACCTTTACGTTGTAAGCCTAGTTCCCTAACCATTATTCCACACAGCTACATACCTTCTACTGGTGAAAGAATTGACAAACAGTTTTACAAAGTTTTATTTATTTTTTCCCTATATGCATTATTATTATTATTTAGCCCTGAAGTAGTTGAAGAACCCTGTTATTATCTCTGTATAATGAGGTCCTGTCATATGTATACTGAGAGGATTAACTAGTTTATTGTTATTGACCTGTAATTGAAATTTTAATCACTAATCTAACCTCTCTTCACTCCGATAATGTTTAAATGGATCAATCGCATGTTTGTATTGCTACGTCAGTCCCCTATTCCCTTTACAGTCTGTTCCAAAGACACTTTTGTAACTGCAACATAAAACAATGTGCATTTCCCATGACCGTACAATAGACATTTTAACAGATACAATTATTGTCAACCCTCATACTTATCTATGTATGCTGGACGTTCACTTCAGCAGCTATGAAGGGACAAAAAGACGTGTCCCCAACTGTTTCACTTACATCACTTTGCACTTTCCCTCTCTTTCCCATCAATCCTTTTTCTCCTGCACTGGAAAGCACTTTGAATTGCATTCACTTGTACGAAAAGTGCTACAGTATATAAATGAAATTAGAAATTTGATCGGTTGCTTGATTGTTTTCGGAGAGAAGAATAGTAAATTGGGAGTTTTTGCACACGTCTCCCAGGCAACTGTATTGCACGTCTGTCTGCCTTGAATGTTTTAGCCAGTAATCTGCTGTTTACTGTAATAAATTAAGTGTTTCTCTATTCCTGGACATTGTCATTTCAGACAGCAGATGGATGAATACAATTTTTTTGATGGTGGACAATTATAATCCTTACAGACCTAATATAATGTTCTCTCTCTCTCTCTCTCTCTCTCTCTCACACACACACACCAGTGAAGCACTCAAAGTCTGTTATTCTCTCCCCTGATGAGGAGCCCTCTCTGGAGGACTTAAAGGAGACCGCCCGTCGCTACACCTGCGACAGCTCCTTCCGAGAGAAGATGTACAAGATCATCTCCCACAAAGGCGCTGGGAAGGCCGAAGGCTGAGAGAGCGCGGAAATCAGTAAGCCTGTCTCTGTGGACCCCACTGAAATCCCAAGTTTAACATACTTTTTTCCAGTTTGGACCATCTTTAGATTTTTACCACCATCTTGACGGCTTAGTACACAGCTCTCAACCGAGTGAGGCTTAGACCGGGACATTAGGAATGGATTTTCCATGTGAATTATATTTAACTCATATATATATATACATTAAAGTTTTTATGATTTATGTTCCAACTTGCCTTTGTAAGTGCTTCTCCTGCCACCAGCTGTGGTTATTAGGTTGATATACATTTGTTTCTGTACTAGAGGGGAGGGGCTATACCAGATTATTGATGGAACACTCAATTATCAAAAATCAGCTCAAGAAATGACCATGTCACACTGCAACAAAATGAAAGATAAAAATCCATCATGTCAAGTCATAATTGAATACCATGTTATGCCATATACCTTCTAAGGACTTGAGAAATAGAAATGTACGGGACTCTAATGACAATTTGCCAATCTATGCGATTGGAAGTAATCCTCCATGTATCATACAAATAAATATTCAACATACAAATTCAATTATTCTGCGGTTGTCTGTGTCTTTCCTGAATTTGTTGCAAATCCATTAACGTATCGCTTCTTTGAAGGCAGGGTGCAGATTTAGACTGCTTTTGGCACATTCTGATTGAAAAACTAGATATTCCAGAAGCGAAAGTAGAGCAAGCTAAATTTGACTTTGACTCTCTGACACAATCCGCTGCGTGCAGCTGTAAAATTGAACGCATGTTCTAGAACCCACAGTCCCTGCCTCTGCTATGAAGTGCAACACATATGCACAATACTTGTTGACAGTCCCTCTTTTGACACTGTCAACAAGTATTGGGCATATGTTTCTGAAACTGGTTTCTGCTGCTTGTGTGAAGTACCCCCACAGATAAGGAGTCACATTAATAGGCACAGCCAACGTAGCTAAACTATGAAAAACATTTTATTTGCATCCTTTTTTTGTTGTTGTTGATACATGTCATATTTATAGTTTGACTTCTAAAAATGTTTTAATTGTTTGAATAATGCAAATGACAGACCATCCTGTACAGCCCAGACATGCCCAACTGGGAATCTCAATCACTGCACCCAGATGCATTATGGGAATCTCAATCACTGCACCCAGATATGCATTATGGGAATCTCAATCACTGCACCACAATGCATTCTGGGAATCTCAATCACTGCGCCAGATGCACTCTTGGAATCACTCGCTGCACCGCAATGCATTCTGGGAATCTCAATCACTGCACCACAATGCATTCTGGGAATCTCAATCACTGCGCCAGATGCACTCTTGGAATCTCACTCGCTGCACCGCAATGCATTCTGGGAAACTCAATCACTGCACCACAATGCATTCTGGTCAGTCTCCAACTGGACATGAACACATGGGAAGTCTTGATGATAACGCTGAACAGAATGGGGATTTTTGCATGTCTCACAGCAAAGCGGGCCCGTTTGGAGATCAACTGAAGAAGTGTTGACGCTGTAGTAATGAATTTAACCAGTTTATTTCACGTTAAATTAATGTCACTACACATCTGGAGCATCTACACTATTTCTTTTTTGCCTGCAAAAGAACAGTCGAGCTGTAGGAACCGTAGCTGTAGCAGAAGTCCGTCGGCTGCAGAGCACTCCGGAGCACATGGAACACAAGTAGAATCTTCTCCTTCTCCCAAGTACTATGGCATGCTGGGAATAGAGAGATGGGTCATGAGAACATGTACCACAAAGCCATGTTCGAAAAGTGCTTGACATGCTTTAATCTATGAATTTGAATATATATATATATTTTTTTCCTGTTAATTTAATTTCCCATTTTCATACACACACTGGTCTTGAACCATTATATACCCCCCACCCCAAATTTTATTTAAAATGTATAATATATACATTTAATATTTATATGACTGATAAGTTCTTTGCACTGAGCTTTCCTGTCTTTTTAAATACAAGGGCCAGACAGACTCACCTATTTGGAAATATTTAATAAGAGCTTGGTTATGTCCTGGAATGTTCATAAAGCATTAGGGCAGAGCATCTGTTACACTCGGGATTCTCATTTGATCATAGACAGGCTTTTAAGATGATCTGAGCTTGCGTTCTCCCGGTATGAGATTGCTTTTAACCCAATATGCTGCCCCCCCCACCCCCCCTCCTAGCTCCCTTGTGTACCCAGCCTGCCCGAGCTTTAAAGAGGCTCAGCTCCAGCCCCGTTGCTTATTTCCATGGCAACAGCTGCATATGAAGGCAATGCTCCCTGTGTGTGCTGCTTTCTATTTTAATCACACAGATTGTTGTATTTGTACATGGAATGGTGTCTATTCTCAGTTTTGTGAAAAGTGTGTGTCTTTTGAGAGCATTATTTGCAGCAGTTAATCTTGTATTTTTGTTACTTCATTTTCTATTTTATTTTTTTTTTTTATTATTTTTTTGCTGCTGAACAGTATCTCCATGGCTTATCAGTTATCTTTTCAATCTCTTTCTGATTCCGTTAAGCTCATGATATCAAAGTGAGGGCCGTTTCTGTCAGAAGAATGCCAGCTGACGTTCCTCTATCCCAGGTGTTGGCAACCCTGGTCCTGGAGTGCGGATGACGTTTCTGGTTTTTGTTCCATCTGAGCTTGACCGCAAGAGTTTGAGGCTGAATATTCTGACTGCTGAAATGCTGAGTGTCTCTAGCACATTGTCACATGCATTCATTACGCCTGACTAATTAAAATGAATCCAGTTATGTAGTTAATGGCTTGGATGGAGCTGATGATGAAATTCTATGCCTCACAGAGCCCTGGCTGTTTTTCAGATGCAATTAAAGCAGAGTGCTGAGGCAATCGTCTTAAAACCTCCTTTAAAATTTGACGTTGACCACTGCGCAATCAAGCCTCCACCCTCCCTCAACAAACAAACAAAAACATTCAAACTTGAGAAACTGCCAAGGTCAAGTGGATTAGCACGATTAGCACGTACCTGAGCCAGCCTCGCGGACTGGCTGAACGTGGGAGCGCTGGGTGAACGGCTGGCTCTGTTATGACCGGTTCTCCAAGGTGTAGCTCAAACCCCCTCTGTAGGGAGTGGACGGTCCCTGGTGAAGCCCCCCCCACCCCCTCCTCCCTGCAGCTGAGCTTCATTGGCGCAGGTGATGCGCTGAACTCTGGGTGTTTTGCTGATGTCAGTCGGCAGCCTGCACTGTCAGCATGGTCACAGATGGTTACTGATGAGGGAAAACCTGCTCTCTAACCGCAGCTTTGGGGGCCCTTATGCACAGATAGAGCCGTTATATCCTTTGACTTATAAACAATTAGCCTTTTTTAAAATCTTTTATTTTTTTTTACATTTAAAGAAAAGCTAGTGCAGTTGTCATGGAGCCCTGCTTCCTGGCTGACAATGCCTCTTTTCTGTGCCTCTTTTCTGTGCCTCTTTCGAGTGCACTTGCTTTGGTTGTGGTGATGGCCGGGTCACGGTGCTGAAATGATGCCACTGAAGTCCGTCCACGTTCCCCAAAAAAAAAAAAAAAGAGGAGAAAAACCCCACCAAGGCCTGATGCCAGCTCTGCCTCATCAACTGTTCATTCATCTCCAGTGCGCCAAGCTCAACGGCTCCAACATATCCATCAGAAGAGAAGCCCCACAGAGTGAGAGACACACACACACACACACACACACACACACACACACACACACACACAAAACCGCTTCGCAGCAGGAAATCCCTCCTCGCTCTCGTTTTCCTGAAGTGGTCCAGTTGGCTTCATTATGGATGCGGCAATGCTGAAGCCAAACACTACCAGATATTATCTATGGAATAATTAATAAGTTTAGCTTTATTTAGGATGGAGGAGATCCCCTGGGGAAACGAGAGTCTCGATATGAAATTTAATCCTACAAGAGATGTGGAAACCTGCTGTAGCGTAAGGGCGTGGCCCACATGGAGGGAGCCACAATAACGGCCATCCTCAGCAGGGGAGAGTCTGGGAGCGGTCGACTTCCGTAGGGGGGGGTGCAACTACTTTTCGTCCAGGCTGGCTTTGAGCTGGGCCTCCAGGGCCATCTTGTCGAAAGTGCGCACGTTAGTCTCCTCACGCACGCGGTCCCGCACGTGGAAGGAGGCTTGGGCCACGGAGCGGGCGCTCTCCAGCACCGCCCGCTTCTCCCGGAAGATCTGCTCGCTCTTCTCCAGCTTCCGCTCGATGGAGTGGAGCAGCTCCAGCCGGCGCTGTTGCTCCTCCTCCTCCACCCGCTGGCGGTTCTGCTTCAGCAGCTTCTCCTTCTCCTGCCTGCTCTGCACCACCCGCTGCGCCTTCTCCTTGGCCCGCTCCTCCGCAACCGCGGCTGCCTGCTGTGCCCGCCGCTCCGCCTCCTTGGCCCGCGCCTCCACCTGCTCCTGCTGCTGCCGCTCCCGGCGCTCGGCCGCCCGCCGGGCCTTCTGAATCTGCAGCTCCTCGCGGCGGGCCTTCTCCCTCAGCTCCTTCTCGCGTCGCTCCACGATCTGCTCGTAGTTCTCGGAGGAGCGGCTCAGCTTATCCTCCACAGCCTTCCGAGTTGCCTCGTGCTCCTCGGCCTCCCGCCGGGCGATCTCCAGCAGCAGGGCGGCATGCCGGCGCTTCTCTGCGCGGTTGAGCCCCCGTCGCTCCCCCTGCACCTGGTGCTCACGCTCCTGCTTCTTGAGCTCGGCGATGGAGAGCTTCTCCCTGAAAAGCAGCTGCTCCTGCTCCAGCACGGCCGCCCGCTCCTCCTCCAGCGTCCGCAGGTTCTGCTCCTGCAGTTGCTTCTTCTGCCGCTCCTCCTGGGAGGCCTGGCGCAGCCTCTGCTGCCGGCTGCGCTCCTGCTGCTCCGCCAGCTCCCGCCACCGCACCTCGCTCTCCTCCGCCTGCCGCAGCTTGGCGGCGGCCACCTCGCGCTCCTGCTGGGTGAGGCGCCGCTGGCGGCTGGACACCTGGGAGTGCCACGCCCGCTGGCAGTACTGCACGGCGCGCTGCTTCTCCCGATCCTCCCGCTCCCGCCGAAGCTCATCCAGCCGCCGCTCGCTGTCCCACTGCAGATGTGCCACGTAGCGCGTCTGGCTCATGATGTCCTCCTCCTGGTGCTTGGCCAGCATCAGCGCGGCGATCTTGCGGTCACGCTCCGACACCGATTTCAGCCCCCGCCGCTTGACCTCCTTCACGATGCGGTCCACTTTCTGCGTGGTCTGCAGGGAGTGGCTGAGGTCCCCCAGGCTCAGGCTGCGGCCCATCAGGGAGTTGAAGGCGGCCACGGTGCGGGCCCGCGAGCTGGAGGCTTTGGCCCAGCGATTGTGGTCCCGCGGCCCCTCCCAGCTGTTGGAGGTGGAGGCACCGGACTCCGAGGAGGTTTGGGTGGTGGTGGTGGTGGTTGTGGTGGTGGTGGAAGAGCAGGTTGTCTCCATTCTCCGCTGGAGGGACTCCAGCGAATGGCTCTTCCCTTGCTTCCTGGACTGGCTGGATGGGAACCCGTTAGTCTGAGCTAAAGCAGCAGCTGAGAGGCCATTAATGGACGACGTCGTCGTGCCGGTAACTGTCGTCGACGTCAAGGTGTGCGAGGCCCTGGGGACCGAGGAGGCCGGTTTTGAGGACGTTCTGGGAAACGTATTAGCGGATTTGCCGCCGGAAAACCTTGTTGCGCCATGTCCCGGGACGGGTTTGGTGGTTGAACTTTTTGACTTGGAGACAGCTGAGGAGGAATGAGCAGAGGGCAGGGTTTTTGACTGTGACTCGGACATGACGGGAAACGTTTTGGCGGGTTTACCAGGACCACTGACTACAGATTTAGATGATGTAACTGAGCTAACGGGGACTGTTGTAGGAAGCTGATCTGAGCCTCCTTGGATGTTTTTAGAAGGTTGACCGGGGTCACTTTGGCCAGTTTTGGAGGCCTGGCTAGAGCTGGCCAACCCTGGGGAACCTTCCAGAGGACTGGAGGAAGTGCTGCTGCTGCCGGCGACGGTTATATTCAAAATCCGTATCTTCTCCTCCCTGACGATCTTCTCCCTCTCCTCTCGGCATTGCCTGAGCTTGGCGTGCCTGTCCCTCTCGTACACCTCGAAGAGCCCTGTCGCCACGCGCATGGAGCGGCCCGGGGCCTCGCGGGCGAAGTCGGCCAGCGGGCGGGGCAACAGCTCCACGGGCTTCACCCCGCAGCGAGCACAGGCCTCCAGGGAGCGGGGGCTGGTCAGCACGTAGCGGCTGCCCTCCGCGACCGACGAGTCGAAGTTGTAGAGGTCCAAATGCAGCTTGGGGGACTGCTCCCGCTCTCGGCCCTGGGGGGGGTGGCCCTGAAGGGGTGGGGGCGCCCCTTGGCCAGGCGCTAGCTGGGGGGGTGGAGCCATGCCCAGGCTGCCCTCCACAACCCCCTCCTCAATGGCTCCTGTGCCCCCGCTGCCATTCTGCTCAGGTATGCACGGTGCTTCTGAGGCCGTGTTGGGCGTCTCGAACCCTGGGCCTTTGCCTTTCCCCTGCTCTTCTGCTTCTGACGGGTCAACCATGGCTGGCTGAGTGAGGGAAAGAGAATGAAAGAAATACATAAGGGAAACTGATTTTTTTTTAAAACAGGCGTATTTTTTTAATCGGACTGGATTATGTTGTGCTGCCTTGAGCTTAAAACTGCTGCTATCTGGGGGCGAGGAGACTGCTATTGCAGCTCCAGCACACGCATGCATATTTCATGCACTGTTTGTTTGAGCTCGGTGCTGAATCCTCCCTGCTGCTGCCTGGCTTTGGAGACTTACATAAAACCAATCTGTGGTAGCTACATCACAGGTTTCTACTCGATTATAAAAATATAAATATCCATGGATAGCTATACCACCGTGTAGCCTACGGTAAGGCGTTTTATGCCCCCACCCTTCACCTCTTTCACTCTCATACGCACATATTTTCTCTCCATTGGGATTTCCCATTCAGTTAATTGACGGTAAACGGTTTCGACAATTCAATTAAAAACACAAAAACGACCTGAAACGCGTAGCGACTCCTGCCGCATCGTTCTGATGCTGCTAAACTGTTCGGTAAATGCACACAATCCTCCTATATTGCAACAGAAGGCTACTTTCATCCCCATCTCGCCTGTTTTGAAACGAACGCAGGTACATTTTACTCCTAAAAAGCAGTGTTAATGATGCACGTGATGGCCTATGAGAAAAGACTGACCTTCCCAGTCGCCAACTGTTTTCAGAACCAATGCTTTGTTCCAAGCGTGTCCCGATATTGTCCCTTCCGCACTATGCATAATATCAGGTTACAGAAGAAGGTCTTCAGCCGTCGACCCTTCGCTTAGATATGACAGTCTCAACCACACCGATACGAAGCAAGCGGCTTAGTCTTTTCTGCTTTTGTGGCCGAATAATCTCTCAAAACAGCGCCCTTCTACTAAGATCTGTTCGTATTGCACTCGGTGGACTGAACCTGCTCGGCTTCGGCTCTCATCACGGCGCTGTATCTGCAGCACTTGCATCACCCCTGAGCTTGCATCCTAGCCCCGCCTCCTTGCCACCAGATACTAAGAATATCGTCAATGTCCCCTTTGTCTGTTTTCGTTTTCATGATTTCACGTTCCTTCTTCCCAGTTCACATTCCCGTCCCGGACGGTGCAACTTTAGTTTTTAATTTCCTCTGGCAATGTATCGACATCCATTAATGGGTAGCTCTTTAAACAACAACGCCTATGGAAACGCATCCATTTAATTTAGAGAACACGCTATTGTTCAAACCCATCGCAGCGTCTTTACCATCGCGGCATTTACCAGTGTGTGAGGTCTGCATTATTATAACGACAATACACGAGTAGGCCTGCATATATAAATAACATCGCAATTAATGGTCGATCACTGCGATATTAAAAATTCTAAAACAACTGCGAATTCTAAACAATTTAAACAGAAAATACGAGGTTATTAAAAAATAATAATAATAATAATATTATTATTATTATTACATGCAGTAGGCTAATGGAATGTCTAGAAAGTTAATGCATACAGAATGTGAATTTGATGCTTTTGGTAATGTGTGACCAAGTAAGTGAATACAATTCTATTTGAGGATGTTATAATGATAATAATAATCCACAGTTGGTATGTTGAAAGTGTTCTGTTGCAAATATTGTAGGACACCTTCTGGCCTTATCTGTGAACCCTATTCTCTGTGGGAAGTAAAGCTAAGCAGCATATGATATAACTTAGAACAATTGCACAAAATACCATCACCAGGGCATACATTTACGCATTTTAATTGAATCGTTTCCCCCTGCATTTGCTTTGAGCTTTGTCTTCACTTGAATAATTTGATGTTGATATGATGCAGCACGTATGTAGACTTACTTTTTTTGGAAAATGTTCACTTTAGTCCCCAGACGTGCCAAAGTCGAAGTAAAAAGTTAAATATCAATATTGGACATGTTTCATTTCCTGTGAAAGATATAGACTTAGAAAATCGGACAGCCTAATAACATTATTTATTTAACAACATTATGACGAACTCATCACAGTGCTGTATGTCACCTGTGGTCGTTTTTTAAATTATTATTACGCAATGATTTCCATCGCTCATGCAATAGCAGTTGTGATAAGCATAGACGTACACTAGAGGGTGCTATATGCACACAATATTCACTGTCATTTTCGTCATGGATAATTAATTACTATACTGTATTTGCCAAGAGCTATGACTAAAATAAGGAGCAAGGATACGTTGTCTTGATTCCATGCACTTTACTAGACAAAGTGGAATGTACACATTGGCCTAAAAAGTATCCATGTTCATTTTTACAGAGACACCAGTGGTGGGAATTAACTTGTTTCAGTTGGAGTGGTTTTAAGGTAAGTAGCCTATTAATGCAAACTCACAGTTTAACCTAGAGGAAGTGACGATGAATGAATATTACATATGCACATTATAAATTAGGAGACAAACTAATTTATAACTGTATTACTACAGTACTGCTTGGGGTTACCAGAGAGCAGTGTGATTTTTTAAAACCGTTCTCTTTCGTTGATGTATAAAGGATTTTGTATCCACAAGAGACGATCTGAGATCCAAGTCAAGAGGTAATTTTTTTTCTGAGCCTGGTTTTCAATGTGTGCGTCAGAAGGAGCACTTACCAGAATACACACTCCAGATTGTTATTTTTCTTGACGGAGAAGTTTGCCAAGAATTGTGCCAAGGAATACTATACGATGTTTTTTTGTTAATTAATGTATAATGATATCACGGTTGTTCCAGTAATTGAAAAAAAACTGTAGAAAATAGGAAAATAAAGAATCGACTCCCACTCTATACAGACACGCGCGTGCACGTGCGCGCACGAGCGCAAGCACAGAGCAAACTGAATCACTAATAATGAAATTTCAACAATGCCAAACTGATAAATATTTTCGAAACCCAATGAGTATTTTTCCATCGCTGAAGATCTTTTGTTTATATATATAAAAAGCAAAGTTCTCCACTCTTGCAGAACCCCTCGGGGCGCAGATAGTGTTATTTTTCAAGAAATTTGTGAAACATTTCTGCGTCATAAAGCAGAGTGAGACTTAAATTTTGCACAAGTATGTTTGCAATTACATACTTGTTCATAACAGAAAGAACGAAACTGGTGTAAAAAACCAGAGCACCTATTAGAGCATGTAGCTAAGCTATAAATGTAACTGGGGCATAACATATTTTCATCAGTTGATCAAGCATGATGAAAACTGGCAAAGAAGTAATACATTGACCCTAATAATATGCACAGCAGATATCATTCTAATACTGAGAGCCATTGGAAAATTATTTTGCAGTGTTATTTGAAAGAGAAAAAGAGAGAGAGAGGGAGGGAGAGGAAAAAAGCACTTTTATTGAACGAGTCTTTTCAGTGCCATGATTGTTTTCTTACCACTACCTTCACCAGTTATATGAAATGGGCCACCTCCTCCTTCACCTCCCTACTACCATATTCCTCCTCTCCTCCTCCCACCTCCTCCTCTCACCTCCTCGTCCTTCTCCCTTCTCCAACCGTATCCAACCTTCTCGTACACCTGCATCTAATTGTCTCTTCTTCATACCAACACTTGTAACCTCCTCTTTTCTACATCTTCTTCCCTTAGTTCCTCGTGTGTTAGTTTAAACTGTCTGGTTAAAAGTGAAATCGATCTGTTCAAAATATGAAATATGTATATTTTATAAAGATAAATTAAAATGGTCTTGAAAAGGATAAATTGCTATCTTGCGAGGTTTAAAACAAAAAGGGATGAATTTGTTGTTATTGTCAAAGTTATTCATATTTGTTGTTTCAGTTTTGGATTTTTTGCAACTGAATGCTACTTTCAGCTGTATTTTGTACCCAAAATGGGAGAAACAAAATTTGTTTTCATTTAAGACAAACGGGAGTCTTCTGCCAGCTGTATGGTAGTACTCCAATGTCTTCTCTCCGGCCAAAGTCCAATGCCTTGTGCTTACAACCTGTGTTTCTTAACAAATGTTGCTTTCTTGCTTTCACTCAAGAAAAATGTCAAATCAATCCACAGCTCTTCCCACAATGCACTTCCCTTTACCCAGGGGTGTGAAGAACTCTTTCGACTTCACATTTAAATTCACCTGTGCTCGTACAAGGGCTGTTTTCTATGAGTCCACGCGTGTGGGGCACATTGTAGAAATCTGCAGTCACACCAACAAGTGTTGGTTTAATTTCAGCTTTGGCAGACACACATCCGCAGGACCACCGAGTCTCGCGTAGTGAAACGGCAAAGGCTCAGAAGCATACTAGCTAGTCTAGCAACTAATTCACGTGAAAATATTGATGATGACATGTCTCCCTGTCTCCCCCCAAAACCGATGCATATGGTAACACTCATAGAACTCCAGAGTCAATGGCCACGGCCTGCCATCCAGCAACATCAGCCACAGTTTCCCTATAGCTACTCAAAGCTCACCTTTTGGGGGTGGGTTTTGGCACCTGTCTCAGATGGGGAGCGAAAGAGTAAATAACAAAGTGTAAATCTTAATATTTTACCACAATATTGTCTCTCTGTTTCTCTTTGCTTTCAGGAAGATTCTGACCTGCCTCATAGATGTCCCCTGGCAGGCCATGGAATGGACCCAAACAGGATGAGGGGAGAGAGATAGAGAAAGTGATAGAGAAAAGCTGGTGGAATACACGGCACTGACCTGCTAAACTCTTGACCCGGTGCCGGGAACAGTGCGAGTTTAATTGGCCCCGCCCGAAGGGTTTATTTGAGGAGCAGGGAGTAAGTGACCAGAAAGAGGCAGGCGGGGCATGGGGGGTAGGGGAGAGAGGGTAGAGGGGTGGACGCTGGGGGTGCAACTTGACCCCCGTGCGGGGAACAGTGCGAGTTTAATTGTGCCGCAGGGTTTATTTGAGGAGGGGAGTAGTGACCATGCTTCACCATCCTGGGCTAGGGGGGTCACATAGAGTTTAGTCTCCCCTGCGCAAATCGGGGAGCCCTGCTCCCCGGGCCGGTTTCTGAACAAGCGCATGATGCCTGTGCAGCTGAGCTGGGGAGGGGGGCGGAGGGTGTCGCTGCGGAGGGGTAGAATAGCTTTTTCCAGTTGGGTTCAGAGGTCAGGAGCAGCATTTGCTATACACCCCCCCCCCCCCCCCCGTCCAGCGGGGAAGAGCAGACTTCATATTGGTCGAACCCAGACAAAGAGAGTCCACCATTGTTCAGGTGTCGAATCAAATGAAAGCACTGTTTGGCACCTTCCCCCGCCGAGTGGGACACGGGACGCTGAGCAGCGGCGTGTCGCTCCGCTCTGCTCCGCTCGGCCCTCCGTTCACACATTGACGCTTCACACAGGTGGGCAGACTTAATTGCTTATTATAAGGCTCCCGCTAGCCTGCGCGGGTGTGTGAGAGGGTCAGTGCAGCTGTGAGCTTGTGTGTGTGTGTGTGTGCAAGTGTACACGTGTGTGTGTGTGTGGTCTGTTAATTAATGTAGCAGCATGAGCTTCAGAGGTTCAGTGAACATTAAACAGGCATCCGAAATTCTGCTGCTGATTACGGGATTATGCAGTGATTCACATTCTCGTTGATTGCAGCTGGCAAAGTGAGCGCAAGCCGCGGAGTCTGAGGTACAGATAACGGCCCACTTCTCAGACGTTACTTTTTCTCCTGAGCCGCTCAGCTAACTTATTTCTTTATGATAAAACCTGCACATACTTGCATTTCTACTCCCTGAATTATCCCTTTCAAAACCCCTTAACTCTTTGAACAGTAGGTTTCTAGGTTCTAGAACTCCATTGCTTTTACATCCTTATTAGAATCTTCAGTTAAGAACATTCTCATCACATATTGAATTTGATCTTAGACCTTAAAGGGTTAAAAAACGCTGAAACTCCAGAACAGAACTATGAAACAAGAAAGACCTCTTTTTAGTGACTTTGTTTTCCCCAGATATGCTTCAAATATTCCAGTTAAAAAAATAAAAACACCTGTATGCATCGCCTGGAAAGATTTCTTTTTTCCATTGAAGGTGTTAATAGTGCCCTTCAACACAGAGTTTTTGAGGAACTGTTGAAAACCCTTTCAGGCGACAGCCACACATTTTTCACATTATTATTTAATTTTTAAAAAAATATTAGTACTTTGTTTCTCTGAGGAAAAAAATGTTGAATAAATTTGAAAGGTGACCATGGAGACAATTGACCATGGGGACCCTTCTCAGAAAGCCCTGCTGTACATCCTGTTCCTCTTTTTGTGAAACGCTCAAAGCTAGTGCCTGGAGAAGCTTAGGACCCAGGGCTCTCGGGCCTTCGGCATGGTCTGGTGAAGGCTGAGACCTTTCAATGCCCCCAGTTCACATTTCCAGCCTCTGCGTTTGCCAACAGAAAGGGCCACGTTTTCTTGACAGTTTCAACAACTCCCTCTCTCTGACCCCTTGATTCACCCCCCCTGCCCCTCTCATTCTCCCCCCTGGGTGATGGCACAGGGTTCCAGGTGGCTGTAGATGCCCCCCCCCCCCCTCCTCATTTAGGGGGAAAAGGTCCCAGAGACGGAGCTGTTAATTCAATCAGGAGAGCTGTATGCTCAATTAAGCATCCATAAGGGCCTGCGATGGGTGCAGGGGCCTGTGGAGGGCAGGCCGCCCTGCCCCCGGGAGGCATTAATTGTGGATGACAGTGTGTAAACAGAGGGGTGAATAGACAGTGCAGGTGCAAGATACTCAGGCCTGTCTCAATGGCCCTTTTCACACCAGAATCTCCCTCCCTCTGTCTTTCTGTCTCTCTCTCTCTCTCATTTTTGTGATTTTAATGCACTTCATATCAAAGGCTGGGATGGTAGTGGAGGCGGTGTGATGGTGTGTGTGGGTGTGTAATATGTGTGTATTTGAGTGATTTGAGATATTTGTGTGTGTGTGTGGTAGGCCTGCAGAGTATGGAGTGTGTGTTAGTGTTTTAGTAATGTGTGTATGGATGTCTGAGAGAGAGAGAGGCACTGTGCGTATATTTTCTGTGTGCCTGTGAATGCATGTGTTGTGTGTGCTTGTATGTATCCGTGCGAGCGTGAGTGCGTGTGCATGTGTGAAAGTGAGTGTGTGTGTGTGCATATGGGGGTAGAGAGGTGTAATAAGAAGCATAGCTGCTGCAGTCTAGAGCATTGGGCCATTCTCAGGCCTGTGAGGTTCCTTGATTTCAGGAGCTAGTGAAAATGGCAGCCAGTTCATGTAAAAGATGTGGAATTCCTCAAATGAAATCCAGATGAGGAACTTTAAAGGAGGGCTTTCCGATCTGACCTCACATTTTTCCATTTGAAGCCCCCTTTTCCGTCTGTCTTTCTCTCCTTCCTTCCATCTCTTCTTCTCCACAGAATGGACTTTAATGTTGAGCTCTGGGAGAAGGGAGCAGGTTATGGTGACATCATAGTGAAGGAAGCCGGGATTGTGCTTTGGAGGGGATTGGATCCAGGGATCGCACCTCATTCATTGCATACACAACCTGGAATTCCCAAATCACCAATTAGGTGCTCAGCCATCCCAAACACACACACACACACACACACAGTACAGGAGAGTGACACCATTTTTTGTTTGTGGAGATTTCTAGGTCTGGTCTGTGTTTGAGCCTCTTAAATGTAAAGAAAAGAGCCTTCATCAGGGCGAGTCATAACTGGCCTGGCACGACTATGCAAAGATGGTCTTTTGGCTCTGATGATATACTGCACAATTATGATCTTCAGATACTGGACTGGAGAATAAATGTCAGAAACTGTTTTTTCTGTTGTTTTATTTGGCCATTTTTTATTTTAGAAATTTCCTGGCCACTCAGTATCTCAAGGTTTGTTTTTTCCCCCCAATTTTAAACATTTTCTGCCATGGAAACCGCATTTACAGCATGGAGTTTTCACGTTTCCTCTTACTAAGATACAAATAATTTCCTGTGTGCTCACTAAGCTTCAAGGCCCATTATGTCTAGACTTTCATTGGATGTATTGAATGAAATGACTGGCAAAACATCATCACAGTTTGCTCTACACCCGTCTACACATTATTATTCCTTTTTTAAACCCAACCAAAATAAAAATATCTTAAGGAGCCAAAGCCTCAAAGTTATGCGAAACCAAGATTTCTGTTTTCATTTTTAACAATGCATCTTGCCAAAGCACATGCTTGCATTGAAACGCTATTTTCTTGTGGAGCACCATGACGCATTACGCATATTCATTAATATATTTCATAAAGTGAGCAGTCAGAAACGAAAATATTGTTTAAAGAAAAGAAAAGAAAATGAAGAAGAAAGCAAGCAGATTATGCACAAGTCAAAGTATTGAAGTGCATGAAGACTCTTGATTGTTTTTGGGGTGATGATTTCACACACAGCGCTGTGACCATTACAGCAGAAATCCTCCTTTCTTATGACTCAGCATGGAAATCTTCTCCTGGCATTCACGTCTTTTTAATGGTTGTAGTTATTGTCCTTTGCAATGCAGGAGAGAAGCCTTGCATTTAAGGGTTCCGTTACACACCTTCCATCTTGTGTACTTATGCCCAGGGGTTTTCAACCTTTTCTGATCCAGGGACCCCCACCCAGGCGGACATCCAGGGGACCCCAGTCATAAGTTAAAAAGGGTTATATTTAAAGAAAGGTTTTATATTTGAAAATATAGGTCTGTTCTTGCTGCAGCACTATTAAAGTTGGTTTTGTTTTGACATTGTCGATATGTACGGTTGCATAACAATAGGAGTGTTTGTATTGGTGTGATACTTATTCTGCTTTTGACATTTAGTATTCAAGAGGTGCCTAACTGGCCTATTGTCTGACCAATGATTGCTAAGTGCTACCTGTTAAAAAGCTGTGGTCTCCATTGTAAAAAAAACCCCCAAACAAACATTTTTATTTAGGTCTGCTGGGTTTTCACAATGAGAATGTTTTATAATGGCAAAACTTATTCCTAGTACTGTATAAACACCCTACTTAACATTTTAAATGGGGTTAAGGCAGTCTATCATTTAATTAGAGGCCTTCTAGTGGATGTGTTGTTCTGTTGGCAGTCTGTTTATGACTAGGACATTACCACAAGCGTGCAAGTTAATTAGAAAGGAAATGCTTCTACTTAGAAGTGCCGCTATTCTCGGCTTCGGCTGTCAAAACAAATATTTTGTCCGTAGTACAACTCAACTCCCAAACAAAGTGTCAATAATAATAACCAAAATAAATTTAAATATTGGTGAAATATACAGTGCACTCCAAAAGCGTTAGGACAGTGACACATTTTCTTGTTGTTTTGGCTCTGTACTCCAGCACATTGTATTTGAAATGGAACAGTGACTATGAGGTTAAAGTACAGACTTTTAACTTTAATTTGAGGGTTTTTGCACCCATATGAGATGGACCTTGTAGCAATTGTACCCATTTTTACACATAACCGCCCCCCCCCCCCCATTTTAGGGCACAAAAAGTATTTGGACAAATATACATAAACTTAAATAAAGTAATCATATTTAATATTTGGTTGCATATCCTTTGCATGCCAAGACTTTCTGATGTCTGTGACCCAACAACATAAAAAGACTCTTGATATCTTATTTTCAGGTACTCTTACAAGCGATACTATAACCTCTCTGTATTTGAATTTAACCTGTAAATTGCACGGGAATAGTATGGTTCGTTCGATACCTCTGACCCTTGATGACTTACAGCCATTTAGCCAACCATGTGTTCCATACTATTCCTGTGTAATTTACAGCTTAATCTAGTCCCAAATTAAATTAAGGTCAATTCCACAAATTTGAGTCACATCACTGTGTTGATTAACAGAGCCTCTTTCTTCATTATCCTTTTAATATAACAGGCTTGTAAAGTACAGTAATAATATTCTGTAGTGCCCCTCTCTTAAAAACAATCTCATTGCAACTCATGTTCATATGGATACCATCTCCTTTGGATAGTTTCTCTCGTATAATTTATATAAAAAAATGTGTTATTGAATTTTCTTACAGTTTTGCTGGCCATGTAATGCACACATTTTGAGTATTGTGTGCCCTATGCTTGAGCACCTACTGATGGAGTTCCCCCCCGGAGCGGTGCTGCTGTGTCCACAGACACCTGCTAATTTTGTGCACGGTGCGCTGTTAGCCGGCAGAGATCAGTCATGGAGCATCTGTGTGAGGCCGCCTGGGTAATTTGGTAGAACATTTTTTTCTTCTTCTCCAGCGTTTCTTTTCTTTCCATTCCGTCCTCTGCGTCAACCCTCAACCCCCCCACCCCCCTCCTCCACCACCCCCTGTCCCGACCCACGGCGCCCGTTTCATGTCCAGCCAAATGACAACAGCATTCTGTCATTCCTGCGTCGAGCAGTGTTTCCAAACAACTCTTTTTACACCCTTGAAAAATTGTCCCTTTGTTTGGTGGTATGCACACAGGGGTAAAAAAGACGAGGCCGACTGATCTCGTTAACATTCCGTTAGCCTTACCCCCCCTACACCAAATCTATCCATGTGTTCACCCCACCACCCCCCAACCCCCCACCCCGCAACTTCACAACCTCAGGTTCTGACTGGACCCGCATGGTGTTGGGACCGATTGGGGGCGGCACTCCCCAGCTAAGATGATACCCAGTCCAGCACAGAACCAAGAGCCACAAAGAAAGCTTACCTCAGGGCGGTGCATGGCAGAATGGAGATGTCTCTTCTGAGAGACTCTGCTTGGAAGATCTTTCCACTTTGCGTCCCTCGGCCGTCTAATGACTGAGGATTTCATTGTGTTTTGACACATTTCTTTTTGTTCATTTAATTAATTTTCTTTGTTTCCTTTTTTCTTCTGCCATTCTTTCTTTGCGCACCCCCCCCCCCCAACCCCCCCCCCCCCCTAATTCCCCACTTATAAAAAAATGTTTGAGAATTAGTACTGGGTAAGAGGAAGAACACCTGCATTGTGAACATGGCCTCTTTCTCTGTCTCTGTAAAACACTCACACACACATGCTCACACACACACTCATTCTCACAAACATACATGCTCACACACACTCATGCTCACAGACACACTCACACACACACGCATGCTTACAGACTCATTCACACAGACATACATGCTCACACACACACGCATGCTTATAGACTCATTCACACAGACATACATGCTCACACACACACACATGCTTACAGACTCATTCACACAGACATGCATGCTCACACACACACACACACACACACACACGCATGCTCACAGACTCATTCACACACACACACACACACACACACACACACACACACACACATCTTACTGCCTGGCAGAGGGAAAGCACAGACTCCCAGGGCTCATTGTACATAACAACCTGCAATGATTATGTTAATCGGTTGCATATTCTCTTATTATTTTCTCTTCTCAAGCACCAACACTGCATATATGTGATAACACGCACATGTGAAAATCTGTGTGTGGGTGTGCACATGGATTTGTGTTTGCCTACTTGCATGTTTCTGTATGTGTGCATGTGTGGGTGAATGTATACCTCTCCATTCATATAGATGACCGTGTGCTTACCGTACACTTGCATATGCACGTTTGTATTTTGTGTACACACATGAAAATGTTTTTGAATGTGTAGTGTTTCTCAAAGTAGCAAGATAACGCAATTCATCAGCATGAAAGATTTTTTGGAAAATTAACGGCAGATTCTGGCTTCCTCTGGTAACTACATAGAGCAGTGATATGAGAGTGACGTGAATTCACTGCTCAGTAGGTAACACTTTTCAGCGAGGCTATACACAGCAAGCATATTTCCATCCCAAAGGTGCATCCCTGAATTAATGCCTATCAGTGAGGAAGGCAATAGAGAGGAGAGAGGAGAAAGAATATGTAGACCGCTTCTCTGGTCCTATCAGCCAAACTCCCCCGGGGCTGGCCTCCTGATGTGCCTCTGACAGCTATTGACTTCAGATGTTTACCATTGTGAGCCGGGTAGAGGGACTGAATGATGAGGCAGCAGTGTTGCGGGGCTATTCCCACCCAAGAGGCAGCATTGTCCGTCTATGTATGGGCGAGAGAGCCTCTGGCCCCTTCTCCCCATAGGCTTTATCTATGTATTCTTTATAAAGACACAAACGCGTATAGCCTTGTTTAGATGAAGTTGGACTCGTATGCTTTCCAAACGCGCAGTCCGTTCGCCTTTTGTCTGCAAATAAGAAAGTAGGAACGAACTGTGGTCCTTGACTGCACGTAAACACAAATTCCTCTGCGCAATAACTGAACGTTTGTGTTTTATAAAAGCGGGTTGTTCTTAAATTAAAGTTGTCGAAAAAAAACAACGAAAAAACCGTGCTACTTCTAACAAGAAAGCGACAATTACATAAAAATATTACGTTGAGGTGAAGAAAGACATTTGGTAGCGCAGTTCTCCATTGTCCAGGCACGATCACTTAAATTGTGGAGCTTTGAAGAGAAGGGGCTTTTAAAAATGGGCTCTTAAAGGCTATTGGACCTTACAAGTGTCAGTCGCAAGTCTTTTTCCCACCTCCTTTACTTTTAAATGGGTCCCAATGGAAGTTGAGCCACTGAACCTGTGGAAGTCGCGAGGAACTCTGCTCCCCTGCGCAGTGGATAATCTCTGTCACTATGGTGACCACAAATTTATGAAATAAAAAAAACCCGGTATCCATATGACATGATGTGAATATAAATTAAAATATACCTAAAAATAAAATTAACTCTTACACTGAGAAGAGGGAGATATTTGCGAAACATTTTTTTTTTCTTTGAGAAATTTCAATCTTTGTTTTAAAAGGAACAAATAGAAACGGGATACACACGTGCGAATTAATACTGGCGACCAAACAAAATAGAATTTAAAAACCTATACCGCAATCAACTATGTTTTTGCAAAATTTCGTCTTTTTAATTTTTTCATACTTTTTTGCGCTGCTGTTGGTGTGTCATCTGCCTCGAATATCCGGACAGAAATCCACGGGTCCACGGGTAAGTGAGACGACCGTTTATGAAATTAAATTGCATGTCTATCAGTCACCAAACTTTTCGGACAGTCAGCTGTATAGGCTACGTTTGTGTCTGCAGACTTTTGCATGCCTAGCCTATCATGTTTATCAAAATTATATTCAATTTGTCTCAATGACAGTGGGTGAGTCAATTTACTGTACGGTGGGTCAATTTTTAAATCTTAAATGTGAAATGTAAAAATGCATACGGTATTTTTTCCCCATAAGAAATAGCTAAAATATTGCACTATTATTTCAACCGTGCTAAACTCTTGTTTATTAATGCTTTTTCGAAAGCAATCATCCTATAATGAAGTTACTTTGCGGCTTTGGAAAGGCAGTTACTATAGGAGTAATATACAGGAGATGAACTGGATAATCCCTTTTCCAAAGCAAGGCTTCTAGAAAGCATTGCGATATCAGCCTAGGTAGAAACGTGTATAAATAGAGGAGATGACATGTTGATGAATGGAAATATAGGTGCTGTGGGAAATATAATGGTCGCTCTCTCATAAATATGGTACATGCGCAGACCTCTGAGCCCACGGGATATTGATCCCCCACAACCCTAAGAATCTGCGTTCCTGTCAAAGTGTCAGCACTTTTTCGATTATTATTATCATTATTATTATTATTGTTATGGAGGTAGTTAATTGGGCAGTGAAAAGTTTGGATATGTTAAAGCTATGTGAGGGTACAGAGTAAAGATGCCCCTCTATATTGGGGGACAAAATGAGGTGAGGCTTCTGCCGTCCCAAAGCGGACTCTAATGCCGTGGCTGAGAGATGGAGTCACTCGGACGAAGGTTTGCTGGTCACATGTGAGGTCAGCTGGTTATTCACGCTGCTTTGGCTGTAGTGACTGCTGCCGCTGCACGTATGATGGACAGTCCCTGCGGAAGACGATAGTTCACTGGACAGGAATCGTACTAGAGACGCATTGTGTTCCATATCGTATTCAATTGTGTGCTGGCAGAATTGTATTCGGAACTGTTTAAGGTATTACATGTAGTCTGTGTATCGTATGAAAAATGTGTGTGTGTGTGTGTGTATGTGTGTGTGTGTATGTGTGTGTGTGTGTGTGTGTGTGTGTGTGTATGTATGTGTGTGTGTGTATGTGTGTGTGTATATGTATGTGTGTATGTGTATGTGTGTGTGTGTGTGTGTGTGTATGTGTGTGTATGTGTGTGTGTGTGTGTGTGTGTATGTGTGTGTGTGTGTGTGTGTGTGTGTGTGTGTGTATGTGTGTGTGTGTGTATGTGTGTGTGTGTGTGTATGTGTGTACACGCGTGTGTGTTTACTTTTTGTGCTTTGTACTCTGTCCTGAGATTTGACAGGGACCTGTAAAACTCAGAGAAAAAGACTTTCTATCATTTTGGAGAAGAGATATGGACGCCCAGACTAATAGAAGGCACTGAATAGTAGTGGAAGATTCTTTGCCCCGGCCAGGAATTATTCCTTTAATTGCTCAGAATCAGAGAGACAGAGACAGACCGAGAGAGAGGGAGAGGAAAAGTGATTAGATGAGATGGACTCTTTATTTGCGGTGAGAAAGGAGGATAAACAAATTCTTGAATTTCTCACACATTATCAAAACTGTTTAAGTGCATACATATCTGCCAGTTTGTCAGGCTGATAACTTGAGAGATGAGAGGCAGTCTTGAGGTATGAGATTTACTTCACCATGTGGCCTTGACGCGATGTGCCGTGCTTACCGCCGGCCAGATTTACGACGAGCAGTAAAACTAATGTTAGGTTCATAAAAAAAGAAGCATGATAAAAATGAATAATGACAGCGATGACCTGGAACTGAGGCTACAAGGCTGAAGATAAACAGCAGGAACATCTGTCCCGAGGCTTTTTGGCCACACCGGGGCCGCGGTCTAAAGCTTGACACCACAGCGTTGGACGCAGAGTGCTCCCGGTGTTACACTGTGCTGCAGATAGCGGTCAATCCGAGCGGTCCCCAGTTCTACAGAGGCTCACCGCTCCATGTTGCTCACATTTATGGTCAGAGTAGCGTTTGAATTGTATGAACTTGTCTGAGAAGCTCGTTGAATGGCTTCTCTGCACACTGCAAAAACCAAAAAATAAGTAAATCTTAACAAAAAATGTAGTCTTATATTTAGACTTAAACTCTTATTTCTATTACTTTTTTTGCTAAATAAGTGAGAGTTTTACTCATTTCAAGATTTTTCAATGGGGTAAGATAATTTCACTTGTCAAGTGAAAACGTTGCTTAAAACAAGCTAATGTTTTCTACTTGAGATTTAAAAAAAGATATATTTTTAAGCCTCTTTAATTACAGGATTAAATCACTTGACAGACATTTTTTGCAGTGCAATACCCCCACTACCTCCCCACCCCCCCCCCCCCCCCCCCCCCCCCCATCTCAGGGTGGAGGATGGCTTTACTGGGAATACAGCCCTTGAGAGGGGCAGTTTGGAGTCTAATGACTTTAATAGGCCGGGCTGTGGATTCCACACCTCTTGTTAGTGAAGTATTTTCTCTGAGACATAGTTCTTAACCTTGAATTTGGGATTTATTTCCTGCCAATTCGTTTCTCTCCCAATGTTTTCTTTTCAATTACAAAAAAATCCAAAATCACGAATGTGCTCACACGACTCCATGTCAAAAGGATTGAGGCATACAGGACTGTGTTTATCCCAGTCACATTGGCAAGTTCTGTTTGGCTTTGAGTTATAAATGCAATCAATATCCAAAAAGTAAATGGGAACGCTTCACCCATCTTGTTCCATTTGCTGGTTTTCAGCCAAAATTCAACGTTTAATCATTACTAAAGAGAAATAGGGTAGATGACCTCATGTTAAAAAAGACAGCAGTGCTGAATTAAAAAAAACAAATAAGCATCTTCCCATGTCATCCCTCATCAGTTCTAAATAATTTTCCGAAGTCGTTTCCATGAAAATGAATTAAGTTATAAGGAATTATGGCTGTCATTTAAAAGAGAAAGATTGGTGTGAAAGTTTGGACAACATTCAAAGTTCTCTGATTCATTGCAAAAACTTGCTATTTTTTTAAAAGTCATCTTTTCTGACAGCAGATAAACTGTAGTTTTCCATACCTCTCTTAAAATGTGGCACAAAAGAAGCATTAATAGGATTTTCCCTCACCCAAGATAGACTGCTCTGTGAGGAAAACGGCAGTTTAAGGAATATAAATCATTTCACAAGCACAGGATTTATACAAATACTAATAGGTTTGTCAGCAGTATATAAAACTAATTGCTCCTAGTAAACGCGTAAACCTGCCATCACACTTAGCCAAAACAAACAAGCAAAGCTGACTGTTTCTTTCCTAATTTATTTACTTATTTGCCCAAATCGAACCAAGCGAAACCTGGAGTCCTTGCAGTAATTCAAACAACAACTGTGGGCCAACAAGGGGAAAGTGCGACTCAGAGCAAACGCACACTCTTATCTTTGTCTTTTTTTTTTGTTTTTTTTGTTTTGTTCTGAAGTTTCGGAACAGATTTAATTCTTAGTGACAGTAAACAAAAAACAAGACAAGTTGTCCCACATCCTTTCACTGGAATGGATCCACATAAAAACACATTGGCAGTTTTGCAAAGCTTAGGCAGCATAGCCTTGGGCCAAAATATGTTTTATTTGTTTCTTTTCCCTTATGCCACCACTGGACAAATGCCTGATGACTTCAGTATGTATGTACAGGATAGCTAATTTGTATTATAATCAGTGGCAAGACTACTGCCGCGCAAAACAAGAGAAGAAGTAGATTTTTCAGCACGTTTCTCTGACCTGAAAACACGTCATCATGTGTAGGCTAGTACTCTTTCTCGGACATGCATTCATTTCCTTATTGGGTGTACCTATAAAATATACGCACAGTCAGTGGAAATTAACAAAGGGGCTGATTTAGAAAAACCTTTAGAATGTGCTTAACATTTTAGCACACACAAAACTAATAGCACAACCAATGATTGGCACAAAAACAAATACCATGACCAATCATAGGTCATGTTATTGGTGTTGCGCATGCTAAAAGGTTTTGCACATGCTAAAGGTCTTAGTAAATCAGGCCCATGGTCACTTCTCAGTTTAGTTTGGATGGCTAGAACTTAATCACCGGCTGTGTCAAGGGCATTTAAAGGCAGTGAAACTTTCTAATGACCCTGTACAAACAAGACACTAAGTAGGTGTTTGAGTGAATAATCCCTTATAAACAGCTAAGTAGGCTCCACCCGCAGAAATGAATAGGGGAGGTGCAGTCATAGGATTGCATAGTTGGGCCATGTTTGAAATGAGAGCAAAGATGTAGACTACATTACATCTAAAATAGCATCTAATAATGTTGATATGATTTATGTGGATCTAAGAGAGTGGAAGAACGCTCCAGGTAGATCACAGCCACAGAATCTAATCCAGGATCAGAAGCCCAATCTAACATTTAGATGCAAAAATTTGAAACTGAACCTGGTCCAGTGAATAAGAGCACTATATATTTTTTTATTAACTGAACCAGAATCCTGTTCAACAACCAACTCTCTGAACCAACTATGCTGAAAAGTAATTTTTTTGAATTTGCATTAAATATAAAGTAATGTAAATTGGTCATGTTTGTTACGGATGTCTTCAAGGCTGTATAACCCCCCCATACGTTATTGTTCTTGTTTCTCTATTGGCTGGAAGTAACCTGGAAGTAATGGGTTTCTTTAAGTTAATACAGAATTCCTCCAGCTTGTATAGAGGCGGCTGCATGTAATGTTTTTTTTCTCTCAAATTGAGTACTACTTTGATAGAATTTTGGTACTAAGTTTGACAGAGACACTCCAGCTTTCATTAAGCTTCTGCTTCTACAGCTGTGTGAAAGCTGTTTTTAGTATAAAACTGCTTGTCAGTAAAACAATGTGTATTAATATAGAAACAGTTCTTGTGACTTCAATTTATTTAAAATATGGCCCGTTTTCAGATTTTTTTTTACATCAGTGGTGAAAAAGGATTATATTGGTTTTACTCTAATATTAGACATGCTGTATTCTGTACTTTTCAGCAAACTGAACTTTAACCACCTCGTGAACATGTGGTCCAAAATTCTCCACGCAATCATTGCTTACAATTGCAAACACTTGTTGAACTTTTCAAGTCAGAGCCAGTGAGGTCAAAATATCCTGGTTTGATTGATTTTGCATAGAACGACTCTGTAACTGGTTGTATGCACAATAACCTTTTATGTGGTTGCTCACTGGTCTATGGCTGCAGCGTTATATAAAGTATAGCTATAACTACACTACCAATTATATATAATTGTATTGGAAATGCACAGGAGGCTTGACAGTGTTTGGAAAATCAGTTGTGATTAGGCATTAGGCAATAGACTTTTGTTCCAACTGTAGCATTAAAAAAACAAAACATCCCCATACCTTTGCCTGTGAAACATTCAATGTAATGTTTCACTCACTTTCTTGAGGTGAAGCCAGTACAGTTCCAATCATGGGTGTACCAGGATATTGTGCGGCTGGAGGGGGGGGGGGGCTTTTATTTTCGGGTGTTCAATCAGAAACTGGGTATGCCTAGAACACTCGGTGGTTGTAGCTGACACTAATGTGGTGGTGATATGCATTGAACGTTAAAAGGCTGAGAAAACGGAAAAGCTGAGTATTCCCATGGTGTAATGGCCGCAGTATAAAGTTGTGCAAACTGCTTACCATTATAATCTTTCCCTATTTAAAAGCTGTGGATGTTTATGTGACCCGGAAGAGGTGCTGATAGGTACAATAGGGTGTGACGGGCCTCTGTGGTTTGTCAGATGGGGTATTGGCAAGCGAGGTGGGTGCGTCAACGCTTGCTAAATTGACGGGAAAGCGGTGTGGGATTTGGTCTCGGATGTTGCAAGGCTCTTTTTGTTCCACAATCTATTCAAAACGGAACGCAACTGAATTAAATTAGGGCGTGAAAGAGGCATGATGTTTTTGGAGGTTGCTGTGACTAAACGGATGCATTCTTTCTGCAAATGGAGGCATTTATTCTCATTATTTTATTGCAAACTGTATTTTTTTTTTTAGAAAACAGACGCATCCAAACTTCCAAAGCCTTAATGTTTTCTGCTCTTTGATGTAGCCTACTAGTTTTCTGTCATGTGAAATATTTCAACATGATACAATGTTGAGTAATCCTTGTGTTTCAAGTAAAAATAAATAAATAAATAAAACATAGAGACTGATTTTTCAGAGATTTTTTTTTCTGAACTGCGATTGATCATGTTTTTGAAGCTTTACATATATAAAAAAAAAAATTTGCTAACACGCTATGTTTGTGTCTTGATTCCTGTATTCTGGATGCTAATGATGGCCTTGCTTCTTTGATAGTGAATTAAAATAATTGTTTTATTTTACCTCGTAATCATTTGGCGGTGATGAATAAGAATATGGAATGAAGGAAAGGAGAAGTTATGGGCAAGCCGCAAAATTAATTGGGAGGTTGAAAAGACGATGCTGGACTGAACCTGGGGATGTTAGGATGTCCTCAGAGGAGAAATGGGGTTTGGGGCATACCTGAGAGTTTGGGGCATACCTGAGGGTTTGGGGCATACCTGAGAGAGGGCGTCACAAAAGACTTTGCGAAACCCATTAAAAGAACAAACGTAACGGCCTGGTCCGGGCCAGTGCAGAGCGCCGTGCCAAAAACTGCATTCCCCCAGCTCACATCAGCGGAATGGCGCCATCTCTAAGGCTTTTATGAGCAGGGGCACGGACGCTTCTCAAAGCACAGGTGTGTGGGGGTTTTGTCTCTATGCGTGTGCTGCTCAGTCTTTGTTGCGGGCAGCCAGAGGGGGGTGCTTTCGGGAGGGGGGGGGGGGGGGCGCTGAAGCTCTGGCCCGTGAGAGAAGCTGGGAAGGAGAGGGGACTAAGTTTGGAGAGAGAGAGGGCAGAGGGTTGGTCCGGAATAGGCAGAGGTTGGTGAGAGAGGGCGAAAGAGTGATTTTGATGAGATGGGGGGGAAATTTCTTGATGACAGAGGGAGGCAAATCAGCCAGAATTGGCTCTCGAATTAATTTAATAATGAATATAATAAATAATAAATATAACAAATATAATAATAATAAACAATATTTAGCACCTTTTATCCATAAAGTGTAGCTCAAAGTGCTTTACATTTAGCACTAAAATCAAAACAATTTCCAGGAAATATACTATAAAATGAAACAATATGGATGCAACAATGTAAATAATATATCATATAAATAAGACAATGTAAGTAAAAAAATACAGAAATAAGATGATAAAAACTGTGATAAAATAATGAAACCAGTGCTGCTAATGAAATGCTAGATTAAAAAGGAATGTTTTTTGACTTGCTGTTTAAAAATATCCACTGAGCTAGCCTCTCTGATACTGTTTGGCAGGATGTTCCATAATGATACGATCTTTTTAAAGGTCATGTGATTTACGGTTTTCATGAACAGCCGGGTCGGTTGGTAGAGGATCCGACATAGTGCAGTCCATACAGCGGTGTTTAACAGTAGGTGCAAGTGCCATTAAGACCCATCATCAACTGGGCTGGGAAAACGGAAGCTGGTTTACCGGAATACCGGAGTGTCTCACTGAGAGGACATTAAATAACATGTTTACTGTATTGTGTCCCAGTCTGGTTTGTTTAAAGTTTATGAAGGGGGAATAAGCGAGGGCTCGGGGCAGGAGGAATGGCATCCGCCATTGCCACTGTTGTCCTGTACTGAAAAACTAATACACTGGCCTTGATTTACATTAAAATTAGGTTTGCCCATGAAAAATACTTTTAAAAAAGCTTGACTTAACCCTTGCACCCAAATACTTAACCCTTTGACACATCACTCCCCTCTTTAAGATCAGCTAATTGCATGTGTTGGCCTACGCAAATAAGTAAATCATTTTGGGATATTATACTGGATATACGTGCGGCAGTTTCTGAGTTTTTTTTGGGGGGTGTGGGGTGGGGGGGGGGGGGGGGGGGGGGTTGGATGGCCCCCGACCATGTCCAGAGGAGTAATCTAGGGAGGATGTCCAGGGGGGGATGTCACTGGTGGCCAGTCACGGGACACACATGGTGAAACGCACCGCAGATTACACAATACACACAGCTGCCCTCACACTCAATTTCGGGGGCTTTTAATCAGCGGAATTAATTGCAGGGCATTGTTTTTTCTTGAGACCGTCTCTGTCCGTTAGACTGACCACACAATTATGCACACTCTGTACATAGGGTGCACTTTCTTTCCCAGGGGCGGATATTGACATGATTCACAGAATGCTTGCGCTGCGTAATCACGGGCTTGATTTGGGTTCATGGAATACGCTGAGTTAGTAGGCTTTGCATTCGGCCCTGCTTTTCTCTTTTTTCTATTTTCTCTCTTTCTCTCCCTCTTTCTTTCTTTTTCATTCTCTGTCTCATCTCCATTCTCCACATTGTCATGCTGTGTTTCCCTTTATCTTTATTTCTCAATCTCTCCATCTCTCCTCAGCCAGATCACAGCGAGGAGACGGACAGATTAGGACAAGATGATGTATGGCCGTACGCTGGGGTTAATCGCTTTAGATCTATAATCCCCTACATTAGGAGGATCAAACATCTTCTTTTCCTCCTGACACCTTTTTATAATTACAGCATTGTCCTGTTGCATCACTTCCTGTAGTTGTTTATCCTTTGATTTCCTGTAAAGCCAGCTTTTCTTGGCCCTGAAATGCAAGAGGATCCAGACCCTCTGAACAGATGGGTCAGGACGCCACTTTAGTGACAAAAATGTTCATAATCAAATTCCTCCTGCTAGAAAACAAGAGAACAACACGATTCTTATTCATTTTGATAATGCTTGGAAGAGCCACGAGAAAGATATGTAAAAATCTCCCCACTTACTATACAGGTACTGTATGTATTATTTCTACGTAAAGGACATGGCATTCGAATAACAGTTTATGCTCATTATAACCTTGTTATTGATGGCACACGGAGGACTGTGAATATTACACGGGTTTACTGGTTTCAGTAGCTGTTTTCTTTTGCACAACAGGAGTGTAGATTAATCTGAAGGTGCTGCTAGGCCAGGACCACGTGGACTCCAGTCCTGTTTGTTATTTAGTGTGTTTTTCTTTTAGGGCCGCGGCTATAGTTCAGGGCCCTTGTCTTGCATGAAAAGCAGCAGTACAGTGACTTGCTCCTCAGACCGGAGGAGCCATATAGAGGTGGAGCAGATGGACATGGGGAATAGGCAGAATGGAGGGACCAGATTGAGAGAGATTAGAGTGGAAGGAAGTTGAGAGTGAGTTGGGTGGAGGAACTTGGAGAGTGGGTATGGTGGACGTAAATGGATGGCGGTTTGGCTAGGATGGCGGGGATGCAGTGGTGGGGGTATTTAGAGGGATTAGGGTGGAGGTAAACGGAGAGTAGAAGTAAATAGATGGCGGTTTGGTTAGGGTGGAGGGGTATTGTGAGTGGGTATTGTGGAAGTAAATTGATGGCTGTTTGGTTAGGGTGGAGGGGTATTGAGAGGGATTAAGGTGGAGGGAAATGGAGCATGGGTGAGATGGAAGTCAATAGATGGAGGCTTGGTTTGGATGGAGAAGCAATGAGAGCAGGTGGAGAGCATTCTCCCTACTGCAGAGAACAGCACACACACTTCACACCTCCAGTGTGAAATTTTGTCCCATGTGCTTGCTAGTTGACAACACACTAATGCCTACATTTAAAGGCACTTTGAATTTCTTTTTTTATTATAGGCTTCTTTTAAAGACAAACCTAATTACACTTTTAAAGGGGGGGGTGTTTCATGCATTTTTAAAACTTTTTTATATCAACTTTATGTAAAGAGTGTTAATTGAAACAACGTGAGAGATCGCATGTGCTTTATAGATTTCCTCAAAACAGAATGTTAATCGCTGGACAAACACAATTAAAATGGGCCCATTAAAACCACATACTGTACACTATTAGCTCTGGCATTAGCAAGCTCTTTCTTTAGTCTATGTGAGGGAAAATATGTAAAATTGAGTTTTCATGATTTAATTATTCTTTTTTTGTTCCTTGTTGTTATATTTGTTGTTGTTGTTGTTGCTGTGGTTCTGGCCACAGGATGATGACTCACACGTTAGCTCAGGTTTGGCACATGGAATCCACTCCTCCTTGCCCCAGATATAGCCCCAGCCAAGAGCCAAATTCACTGTACATGTAGCACCTCACACACACAGCCTCGTCGCCCCAGTGTCACAACGGGAGTCATTTTCACCAAAATAGAGAGAGAGAGACAGAGAGAGAGAGAGAACAGTGTTTAATTGAGCTGTGATTAACAATGATCCCTGAAATGACTGGCAGCAAGTATTTATAGTCTTTCTACAGTGTGTGTGTGTGTGTGTGTGTGTGTGTGTGTGTGTGTGCGCGCGCGTGTGTGTGTGTGTGTGTGTGTGTGCGCGTGTGTGTGCTCTTATCCGTCTGTGTGCACCAGGACCCCATGTGTAATCTAGACTGATATAATTCATAGCCAGTACAGGAGCAGCTGGGAGACTGTGATGCTCAGGGTCGCCATAGCAACCCAGAAATCTGTCACTACGTCAAGTATGGAACTCTGAGCCATCTGTATAAATTTAATCAGGCACACCTGGGTAGCCAATCAAGAAGCCAGCGAGAGACTACACTACAGCGTACTGTAGGTGAGCAGGGTATGATATACTATGTATAAGTTTTATGGGTCAGTTTTAGGAGAAAAACTGTTTGGATAAATTAGCCTGATGATCCAACATGTATAAGGTCAATAGGAAAGCTCAGTTTTACTGCCGTAGAACACCTATTGCATAACTTGTTTTCATTGTGGTTTGGAACTCTTTATTTTTTTCTGCCCTTGAGATAGATCATTTCAGTGTTTAATGTTTTCAACTGGTCATAAAAGCACGCAGGCACGCACACACACACACACACACACACACACCGTTTGTGTAGTTTCTCATGAGTTGTCGTTTAACTGCAGCGGTTGAGAATGAAATAGAATTTGAGCCAAGGATTGTTAAAGGATTTATCTGGTAATCATTACACAATGGTATTCTGTTCGGTTTTATTTCTTGTGTTTAATGTGTGGTGGTAAATCTGGTGTTTCCAGGGCTTCTGACTGCAAGGGGATATGCGTTTCAAGCAAATCACTAAATTTGTTTGTGGGATTCTTTAGTACTGTGTTTCAGGGTCAAAACAATGGTGTCACTGCTGCCCCTTTTTCAGTGGTGTTGTGTATGTGTGTCTGTGTGTGTGTGTGTGTGTGTGTGTGTGTGTGTGTGTGTGTGTGTGTGTGTGTATGTGTGTCTCTGTGTGTGTGTGTGTGTGTGTGTGTGTGTGTGTGTGTGTGTGTCATTGTTTTCTTCAGTTAGGGTGGGCAAACTCTGGTTTTGTCTGTGTATATATGAGTCCATTCCCTTGTTGCCTGACAGGCTCTGGAGGGACGATGTTTTCCTCTAGGAACCAAGTAGATAAGCTTGGACAATGAAGGGTCCTCGAGTGTCCTTTTCTGGGCTGACTTCAGGTGATCAGTCCATCACCCGTCGCCACAATCTCCTCCCCGCTGACACACGGCTCTGCCTGCTGGTTCTCAGTGGATGTGGAGAATGCCTCTTGACGCTCAATATCTGAGGTCTCTGTAGATTATTAGGGGGATTTGTGAAAGGCGAACATAAATAAGAACGCAGGGGAAACATAACTCAGGAAGGCCCAGTTTCTCTTTCACTGTTGACTGTATTATGAGGATAAGGTTTATACTGGAATGACGCAATAAATGTACCCTGGGATTGTTAAAATCAATTCCATTCACTTGTGCGTGCAGAACATCTACCCAGTTTTGCATGACTTTAGTTATCTGCATGTGTTGCAATTAGTGACAACTTCATTAATCATTTGCACCTGAAGTTGGTTGATTTAAAAAAAATAAAATGATGGTATAGTGTCATTTACGTATGTGCAATTGCTGTTTCTGTTTTTCTTAATACAAATTTAATACACATTTTATACACGTAATGGACATTTTCTCGAACTGCTGACGGTATAAATTCGAATGCCTAACATTTTTACACATTTAACGTGCATAACAAGTAGGCCTTGCTTAATTTGCTCAATTAGGAATCAGCAGTATATAGTTGCATGAATTCGCACCAATGGAAATGGCAACCGTGCAGCTTCGCCATGGAAGCCATTGTATTGCTCCGTCAGATCAGTTGCTTGTGACCTAGAGGAGAGGAATATTTCTCTGGCAGTGATGGTTTATAGTAGCATTGTGGCCGGTCATGTCTCTTCATATCTCTGTTAGCAGTGGAAACTGCAGTAACTCCAGCGCCTCGTGTTCAGGTTTACGGGAAAACGACTTCCTCTGCGTGTGTTACAGATGTTCGCAGACAGAGGTTGTGCACATGTTTCCGCCTCTTTGAGCCGAATGCCGTTTTACTTAACCGCTGAACTGTGGCTCGGTTCGCTCGACACGCAACATGTGCTCAGTGGCGTTTGATCGTGGGGCTTACACAACTGCGACAGGAAGAGTAAAAAAATCATGAATCCCCCTCGAACTTCAGCCGGATATAATGCTCAGCACACAATCTAATAACGGCTATCATCTCATTGCCAATAATGTTTCTCTTATTGGGGTTTTACAGCAAACTGTATACTTACAGGTAGTAAACAAACCAAAAAATGATGGCGTTCCCACTGTGAAGGGTTCTGGTGTAGCCATTATGGTGTTGGGTGCATGGCGGTGTGTTTTACAAAATGACAATGTCCCATCCACCTGGCATGATTTGTTACCCTATGGATTGTGTAGCATTCAGCTGATCTTATCCATATGTCCTGGCCTTCCCGCCGGTCACCGGGTCTGAACGCAGTCATGGAATATTCTGGAAGGAGGCCAGAGACAGTGATTTTTCCACTACCATCATCTAAGCATGAGTTAATTGATTTTCTCGTGGAAGAGTGGTGTGGTATTTTTCCTGCAGAATCTCAGACACCGGAAAATTCTATGCCATGATCCATACAGGCTGCACTTTACATTGCATTGCATTGCAATCACTTGGCAGGCGTACAGTATCCAGAGTGACGTTCAGTAATGGAGAACATCAGTGTTACTCTCAGGAGTACAAGAATGCAGCGTCGCTACGAAGGCTCAGAGGCGCATTCATAACCAATAAGTGTGATTATAACCTAGCAAACAACAATTTGTATTGTAACGAAATAAGGTACTTGCTACATGTGGTGGCATGGTGGCCATTTTCTGTTGGTTACCTGTATGTATCTCTCTACTTCCTTCCTGTTTTTTAAAAGGATGCGAATCTTGATGGAAGTTTTTTTAGTGACATCACATCCTTCCACAGTTCCGTACTGTGCACGTTCACCCACACCAGGAACCACTGCACCGTGCACACTCACAGCTAACTTCATTTAAAAACTAAATAAAGTATAATATTATAATACTATTAAACTCATCCTGGGCTCTGGACAAGGCAGTGGGTGAAGCCAAAGGAGTATCAAGAACCATAAAAGGTGCAAGAAGGGGAATTTGTCCCGTTTAAAAAGTACGCACTTGACGAGAGTGGGGCTGAGTTCTGCATGGAGGAGCCTCAGTGTTCTGCATGGAGGAGCCTCAGTGTTCTGCATGGAGGAGCCTCAGTGTTCTGCATGGAGGAGTCTCAGTGTTCTGCATGGAGGAGCCTCAGTGTTCTGCATGGAGGAGCCTCAGTGTTCTGCATGGAGGAGCCTCAGTGTTCTACATGGAGGAGCCTCAGTGTTCTGCATGGAGGAGCCTCAGTGTTCTGCATGCAGGAGCCTCAGTGTTCTGCATGGAGGAGCCTCAGTGTTCTGCATGGAGGAGCCTCAGTGTTCTGCATGCAGGAGCCTCAGTGTTCTGCATGGAGGAGCCTCAGTGTTCTGCATGGAGGAGCCTCAGTGTTCTGCATGCAGGAGCCTCAGTGTTCTGTACGTACGCTGCCCTTTAAAACTGCCTGATTTGGAAGCAGAATTTATAATGCTGGTACTACACACTGCTTTAGCCAAAGCAATACCTGTCATTAGAAAAATGTCTTGTATGTGTGACTACTTTATTCCCTATTAAAATAACAAAAAGCACAGCGAGTAGAGAACACATCGAAGATCGTCTGCTGCATCATAATTTTGTTTTTTCTTTGGCTCTTGTCAGCAGTGAGATCTCTCCCCTTGAGAACGCTCGTATTTTCACCTGCCAGTCTTAACCTCATAATTCAGTTCATGTACTCTGCAAAGGTCATGCACAGATTTCTTTATTCACAGAGTGAATAGTGAGTGCAATCTCACTAAATCTTCCTATTATTTTCCTTGAACAACTATCGTTGTTCTTTGGCAGATTAACTGTAGCACGCTAAAGTATATGTGAAGTTTACTGTATTATACTTTAGCATACATGAAGTATTCATAAAGATTATTCCTATGATAAGCAGAAGTATTCAGTTTTTTCAACATAGGTAACGACCTGTTAAACACCATCATTTGAGTTAAACACAGATGAAAGACACACATTCAGAATTGAGGATGTTCACAATGGACGTTTATATAATTTGTCATTGTTAAGAAAGGTGCAGTTATTCTTGTCCTTTTGTGAATTGAGGTAAATCTTAATGGTCGATTTGATTTGATACGTTTTTTTACAATTTTAAAATATATTTTGTGAACAGATGCAGATTATTATTTTACATTAAGCTGTTGCTTAGCAGCATCCTGTGGTGATGCGGCATCATTTGGGCAGATATGGAAACTAGTCTGAATGAATGTCTAGCAACCATTTATGGTAAACATACACAGATGTGTTTCATGTAAAATCTACTGACATTAGTAATGTTATTCCTTGTATTTGCATTGCAATTGTGTCTACTGCAACGAGCAGATGGTGCATCAGTGACGTTTTAACTGATGGGAAACGTGGCAATTATAACAAAACTTTCACGTTAAAATGAACCGGGAAGAGCGAATTAAATGAGGAACCCAGTGCGGATTCTCAATCACAGTCGACTGAGGCGTAATTTTTAATAACAGCCTTTGGAAAGCTGAGAAACAGGTGGGTTACCGGTGCTGCACAGGTAACAGGTGGGTCTGTGCTCAGTGCTCTAGCACACAGGTCTGTTTTCTCTCTCTGCATCACCTGGAAGGATAGTGCAGTGTACGCAGCAGAGCGACGGACACATCAGACCTGAACCAGGAAACACAGCACAATGAACATTGGGTAAACTTTGTTGTTTTTTTCCCCCCACATGAGCTCATTGATGTTGAGGACAATGGGTGGTGCAGTATCCGTTTGTGTTGGAGATGGGCTCTGACTCGAGTATCTTTTCCGAACCCTGTTATCACTTACTCATGCAGATTGAGGGAGGATTAATTTATTTTCTTTTTATGAAGTCCTGCAGACTGTACACGTGTGTCCGCTCCTGTGGTTACTTGAATCTGAATGTTTACCTGGAGCACCAAGGCAGCAGATCAACTATGTAGATATAGGTTGTATAATTAGACTAATCTCTGTACAAAAGTAGGAGCCAGGGGTAAAATATCTTGAAAGTGGTAGATATGATGACATCACTTCTGGTATGAATCCAGAGTATGGGAAGAAAATGAACGTACTTCCTTGTGAGCAATTCCACATTTTTTATCTTCATTATTTATAAATTATATTTATAATCAATTTTTTTGCAGTATAATTCATCACTGTGATTTATAATATATCTGTCTTTGCTTAATGCAGTATTATTAAGATGATTATTAAGATTTCCTAATCTGTCATAGAATTTTTTCTAAACATTTTGTACTTTTTGCAATGATTCGGAAGTCTGTTTCGTTAAATACAAGCACTATCCACGATTGATTGATTGACTGATTGATGGAATGACTAGTGTCTGCTATTTATGCAAAATAAAAATTTTCTGTGATTTTTATTTTTACATTAATGCTTTCAGTTATGTTACTATCAGTTGTTTGTACTGTATCAGTAATTGTGTCCATCAAATCTAATTGTATGAAATGTTTTGTGAGTTTCTGTGGATAAAGGAATCATCTCAACTGTCACAAATCTAAACTGTCAGATGTTTTCTGAGAAAAGTGCTATACCTCTGACTGTCGGGTTGGACACAGCTGGTTGCGTAAGGGTGAGCTTTATAATAGTCTGAACAGTGTACAAAACTTATTGGTTGTTGGTGAGCAGGGTTTAAGATGATAAACGTCATTTCAGGGCTTCTTGGATGGCCCCAGAAGTTCTCGTAACTGACCTGATTAGTACATTTTAACTTTTGTGACTTTGAATTAGAAATTATTTTTTATTCTGTGATCATTTTTGCGGGCTCATTGTTGGTTTTGGGCTGCGATGCTGCAGCGGGTTTGACGTGTAGCCTACCCTGCATTGTGGGCTAAAGCGCAGTGTACCTGGATGCTCGGAGACCTCTTACATAACCCCCCGGTGGTCTGGTTACCGCTGGATGGTGATTCGGAGCGGCTTAGCGCCGCTCGGTTTAGCTGGCAGCCCGGCAGTGAAAGGCCCCGCCTCGCAGAAATGCTCTGCAGTTGGCAGCCCCACTGTTTTCTTTGCTATTTCTCCCTCTCCTGTGACATCTTGCAGCGCTTTAGCTAGATTAAGTTCCGTGCCTAGACGAAATCTTGGACAATTATGCGCGAGATGGCAGGGGAGCCAAAAAAAGAGGGGAAAAAAGAATGACAAAGTGTAAGACAGTTTGTTGTTTACTGCTGTATAAGAGACACTCCAGCGAAGACGAGAAACCCCAGTTATGCTTCAAATGTGTAAATAATATTTTGGGAGGAACGTTGTGTGGCTGATATTCATATTCAGTGCTGAGAACTATTTGTTCTCTCATTAATTTTACCTGGAGAAACATGATTCTGCCCTGGGTTATACTCTGTCTTGGAGAGACATGATTCTGTCCTGGGTTATACTCTGTCTTGGAGAGACATGATTCTGTCCTGGGTTATACTCTGTCTTGGAGAGATTCAATTCTGTCCTGGGTTACACTGTCCTGTGTTGATGTGATTCTGTCCTGGCCTGGGTTATACACTGTCCTGAAGAGACGCGATTCTATCTTGGGTTATACTCTGACCTGGTGCGGCATGATTCTGTCCTGGGTTATACTCTGTCCAGTGTAGACGTGATTCTGTCCTGGGTTATACTCTGACCTGGAGAGACATGATTCTGTCCTGGGTTATACTCTGTCCTGTGTAGACGTGATTCTGTCCTGGGTTATACACTGTCCTGTGTAGACGTGATTCTGTCCTAGGTTATACACTGCCCTGGAGAGACATGATTCTGTCCTGGGTTATACACTGTCCTGGAGAGACATGATTCTGTCCTGGGTTATACACTGCCCTGGAGAGACATGATTCTGTCCTGGGTTATACACTGCCCTGGAGAGACATGATTCTGTCCTGGGTTATACACTGCCCTGGAGAGACATGATTCTGTCCTGGGTTATACTCTGTTCTGGACTGGATCATAAGGCTGTGCACTGTGAAAGCTCTAGTGGCTGATTGTTGTGTTGTGTTCTGTTGTGTGCGCAATACTATGCAGCCATTTTGTTTTGTGTGTGTGCAATAGTGGCTGATCGGCGACCGGGAGGCCCACTGTGGCGTCATCTGCTCGCGGACGCAGGGAAAGCCAGTGTGCGGCTCGGATGGGCGGAGCTATGACACCGGGTGCGACTTGCAGAGGGCGAGGTGCAAGGACCGTTCTCTCGCCCTTGCGCACCGCGGTCGCTGCAGAGGTACAGAAAGATCGACCTTTAACCCCGATGCCCCCACGCGGCCTGGCCTCCAGCCAATCAGAGAGCTTGCTTGCAATGCGTGTGACCAGGGCCCCAGAGGGTCTTTATGACAACATCTTAACACAAATGGCAGTAAAACATCTTAATACATCTTAGCACAAATGGCAGTAAAATGCTAACATAATACAAAGGTTGAAACACATGTACGTGCTGAAACACGCCCCAAAAGCAGTAATCGCTGAGGTACCCTCCAATGTTTGAGTTTGTGAATTTGAATTAGAAACTTGAGACCCCTGATGTGAGTACAGGTGTGTGGGATGTCATTTCAGGTAAAAACTGGGTGAGGATCGACCAGCCCCCTCCACCTCCTGCACCGACATCATCCTCTGAGAGGAAGGAACTTGAGCTGAGAGGTATGGTACCCCACTCCCCCCCCAATGCCCCCACACCAGCTTCTAGAACCCAGTTCTCCAAAAGAAGAGCTAGCTGATGGGGCAGCAGCAGGCCCCCCTGCCCCCACATGTCTCTTGTCCCCCAGGGCACTAGACGCGGTCGGGGGAGAAGGCGGTGCAGATAAGGTGTCTTTCATTTCCCGCCTCTTTGGACACATGCAAGTCTTTACAGACGAGGGTCACAACCCCCACCTTGAGCTGCAAGTTTTCAGGACCTCAGCTGAGGTAGGATTGTTAGGTTTGAGAGTCTGGGTCAGCCCTCTTTTTTTCCCTCCCACGTTTTTGCTCTTTTTTTTTTTAGTTGCTTCGCTTATTCCGGTTAAAGAGCGCAAATATTTTTACGTGGATGCCTGAAATAAATATCACCCGGATACCTCACAGCCTCCGGTTCCTCTGTCCAAAGCGACGTGAATGAAGCGGACGGAGCCAAATAGTTTGGGCGTAGGGATGTTGATCACAGCGGCGATTTTCCACCATCTCACAGGGCGACTCCTATCACTACGCTACGCTGGGTAGCTATGCCCCTATGCTGTGTCGTGGATCACATTCCCAGTGCATTACGTGACAGCAGAAATCCCGTCTGTTTTCTTCAGTTCTTTTTTGGCGTGGCTATTCTGATCGCTCATGAGAGCCATTGCATTCGCTGTGATGTTGGTACCACTGGACCTACCTGGATCAGGGAGATTCTTCCATCTCTCCTGGGACCAGAGAGGAAGGGAGCCCGAGGCGTTTGGCATGGCCCTTGCACTTGGCAGAACCCAGCTCTGCCAATGGGCCGTAGCGTGCTTGTGATTGTTTAAACTGACCTGGGTCCGTCTGCATTTGGCCTACTTTGGGCCTGTCTGTCACAGGGCTTCTGGTATCAGCAGGTGTTAAACTGACCTGGGTCCGTCCGCATTTGGCCTACTTTGGGCCTGTCTGTCACAGGGCTTGAGGTACCAGCAGGTGTTAAACTGACCTGGGTCCGTCTGCATTTGGCCTACTTTGGGCCTGTCTGTCACAGGGCTTCTGGTACCAGCAGGTGTTAAACTGACCTGGGTCCGTCTGCATTTGGCCTACTTTGGGCCTGTCTGTCACAGGGCTTCTGGTACCAGCAGGTGTTAAACTGACCTGGGTCTGTCCGCATTTGGCCTACTTTGGGCCTGTCTGCCACAGGGCTTCTGGTACCAGCAGGTGTTAAACTGACCTGGGTCCGTCCGCATTTGGCCTACTTTCATTCTTTGGCTGCTTTGACCAGTGCTGGACACCTGAGGCTGCAGGAGCAGCCAGTTAAAATTTGTTTTCAAGAGAAAAAAGGTGTGTCTGTCTGTGCGTGTTTGTGTGTTTTATATTGATATGTGTGTGTATGTGTATTCTATGTGTATGTATAGTATGTACGTGTGTGTTAATTTCATCTTTGTTTGCAAGTACGGTACCTGTATGTTCGTGCGAGTGCACGTGTTTTGTTTTAGGTGTGCGTGTGCGTGTGCGTGTGCATGCAGAGTGCAGACATAGATTATTTGTTCTGAAAATGACTAGTTTGTGATGACATGGTCATCGGTGCAGAAAAGTGAAATGCAGGTATAAAAGTTTAAATACATTTAAATTTGATACCATTACTTACCAGTTATACTTTTCTGTTGCATGAGATCAATTTCTTATTGAAAGCCAACCACTATTTGTTTTTATTTTTATTGATTGACCACAACCTTTTCAATTTGAGGTGCCACTCTAGATATTTTTCTATTGAGAACGACACATTTTCTGAAGGCTACTAAGATTCAGGCTCTCGCATTGGCTATGAAACCCCTTTCTGTCTTCATCTCTTCATCTGTTTTGACATAACCTCATTCTTTGACTGGTAATCAGAGGTGTAAAATCCAGGGGTCACAAAGTACAAGTCTTGCCATGTGTTTCTTCCACCCATGAACTCAGCCAGCTGATTTCACCAATTAGTTCTGCCTCCTGGCTGAAGAATTGTGCTAATTAGCAAATCCAGGTGATTGGAACCGAATACTGGGAAGGACTTTTACACCTCTGCTGGTAATGAAAACAAAGATTCCGTTCCTAAGCTGTCATCTCTTGGAGCCAGATTTTTTTTGTCTTTCTTTGCTACTTATTGCTGAGAATCATTTTTATGTTGAATGGCACTACAGGCTGGACCAGCTAATACCTATAGTTCTTATGGACACTGCAGATCTAGTGAGCAGTCAGCACTTTTGTTCAGTTGACATGAATTTATATGTGGGAATGAGAGACATGCAGCTTGTTGATGGATGACGTGCTAGTGCAGATACCCAAAGCCATCGGGACGTTATTTATGTTGGGGGGAGGGGCCGTCGCTGGCACGAGAGCGCAGTCTGGAGAGAACCCTGCCTGGCTGCGATTCCTCCCTCCGCTCGTCCTCACGGCGAGGTAAGGAGCAGAGCGATGACGTCACGCCGCAGACTGTCGGCCGCGCCCCGGTGTGGAGGGGGGAAGCGGGGTGAGTCAGCACACAGAGACCTGTTTGCATTGCAGACGCGGGGCAGTCGAAGTGTCGCGTGGAGCGGAGCCAGGCGCTGGAGCAGGCCAAAAGGCCACAGGAGTCCATCTTCATCCCCGAGTGCAAGGACGATGGATCCTTCTCTCAGGTCTGTCCCTCTGCCTCTCCTCCTCTGATCATTGTCTGTGCGTCTGTCTGGGGTGCGTTTCCCAAAAGCGTCTTAGAGTTAAGATCATCTCAGAGTGTTTTGTGTTTGTGCTTTATTCATTTTATGATTAAAGTGATTAAAATTTATTGACATTACATAAAGAAAGATAATAAAAATAGAGGGAGGTAGACAAAATACAAATGACGAAAAACAAAGAAACGATGAACGTAATGTAAAAACAAAATAAGATCTTATCTAAGATCCTTTTGGGAAACGGGGCCCTGTCTGTTTATGGAGTTCATCTCTCCGACAGCCTGTCCTGAATGTACTCTCTAACACGGGGGTGTCAAACTCAAGTTCTGGGGGGGGGGGGGAGGGGGCTAGGTGTCTGCAGGTATTTATGGCTTCCTTTAAAGCAGCAGCTAATTAAGGTCTTGAGAACCAGGTGTGTGGATTCCTTAGCCAATCAATGATTTAAATGATTCACTGGTACTGAAAAACCACAGAAACCAGCATGCACTGTGGCCTATACACTGACTCCTGTGCTCTAACATAGCTGTTCTATCTTGTATCTTGAGTGCTGGCTATCTTTCCATATATTTGAAATCTATTTTATATTTTGCATTACATTTTTTTCTGCTGTACTGAAAATGTGGTGAACTGCTAAGTCCAAAACTAATGTAACAAACCAAGATTTCTGTGTACCGTTACACTCCTACTGGCTACCATTAAGCCCAGTCTAGACATTTTCACATATTTTATAATATTTCTTCAACTAGTTTTTAACACGTTTATAAATTATTTTATAAACCTTGTAGTCCTTTGGTTTATCATCGCTCCAGCGCCACTCTGTGAACAAAAATCTGGGGAGAACCCTGCAATGCATACGTGTCTATTTACAGATGACCTCTAGAGGTCTGAGCACAGAATCAGGAACCCTTTGGCTCCTGTGAGCCCTGTTTGCCTCATCATTTTTAACTAGGAAAGCCGTGAAAAAATCCTACTCTAATCCGAGGCATCTATCCAAAACATGGTCTGCTTCTTTTTCACTCAGTCCACTATCTGCGCAGGCGCAGTCTCTGCGCTGGCTGCGCAGGCAGAATGGCAGTCCCCTCGATCTCAGTTATTGAGCTATTGTTTCCTGATTATTTCTGATGCATTTCTGGGTGTTTTGGTGGATAGGGGAGAGGGGTTGGCGGATAGCTGTGTTGCTGTTCTACCGTTGACCACAGCCGTCTATCACTGCCCACAGGTGCAGTGCCACACCCTGACTGGGTACTGCTGGTGCGTCACATCGGACGGCAAGCCCATCAGCGGTTCCTCTGTTCACAACAGGACTCCCGTATGTTCAGGTACTGCTTGCGTGCCACGCCGTAGCGTTTGCCGACAGAGAGCGCGCGCAACACGTGTGGTCGCGTGTGTTTAGATTCTCTGTGGTTTGTATAGTCTGAGTGTGACTGCTGTGTGTGTATGTAGCGTGTGATAATTCCATGTTTACAGGTCCTGAGCACGGATGTCCCTTTGAGGAAACGTACCGTTCATATTATCGAAATGGTATGAGGGGGCAGTCAAAATTTGAGCTCTTCTATTTCACTATGTTTTTTTTGTCTGAGTTGAGGAGAGGGTGGTTTGAATAACTGAAGTGTCTGTATCTCCAGGTGTTTGTTTTGGTCTCTTATTGAGCAATTCAGAGAGGATGTGTGGAGAGCAGCCTTTCAAAAACTGGATGGGAGCGTTTTTCAATAATGACTATAATTTCCCCATTCAGTCTCCACTGAGGATAATTCCCTGAGCACTCTCTTGATTTTGATTGCAATGCTGTTAGACCCAATTGCACAAAAAAAAGGAAAAAGTGACCATGTGACTATTTGATCATGTGGTCAAGGTAGAATCTTGGCCACATCTCTAATCAGGGTAGAATAGGATGTCTACTGGTCCTTTTAGCTCCGTTCCTAAATTCCTCTATGTGTTTAACCCTTTGAAGAGTAGGTTTTTTAGAATGTTTTTCAAAATTCTAAGTTGTTCTAGAACTCCATTGTTTCAATTACCAGTAGCGATTGTTACATCAGCATTAGAATGTTCACTTAAGAACATTCTAATCACGTATTTGTGATCTCACACCTTAAATGGTTCATTTGTTTTACTGAATTAAAATCTGTAGACGTACGACAGATATTCTCATGATAGCAAGTCATGTCCAGGCTTAGCTGACAAGGCTATATCTGACAAAAAAACCGAGAAATGTTTTCTATGGTTATGGTTAATCAAACTAGGCACTTGGTATACAGTCCTCCACGTCCTACCTGTTCCTCTTCTGTCCTGCATAAGGTCCAATATTTTCATTCTTGTTTCATGCAAAAGTATCTCTCATCTTCTGTTTGTATCTGAGAGGTCTATGAAGACCTCAAGATACAAAAAGCAGAGGTGGTCAACAGCCATTTCATGATTCTCACCAAAAAATGGAGCCACAGTGTTAAAATGAAGAGCTTCCTGCAGCCTCACCTGGTTGGATACCTCTTAATCACTCTGATCCCTTCCACTGCCCCCTGTTTTAATGACAAATAAAGAAAAACGACTCACCTTGCATACGTTTGCAGGAAACTTCCGTGAATTTATGGGAACTCATGCTGGGACAAGTGGATTGTCAGGTATTGCATTTCACGATTGCCTTCATTCAAATTTCACTCTCCCCTCCTTTTCTAATTGGATTGAATGTCTGTTTTGTAAATGCCTGTGGAGTCCATGCATGCGAACCTGTGTCTAGTTCCAACTGTTCCGAATATGTGCACGTCCATAAAAAAGATATCAAAGCTAATAATTATAATTATATATGTGTCAATCATAACCATGCTGGTTATGCTTGAGAGAGTACAGTTGATGCCATATCCAGGTTTTTGGAAAGGGACCCACTTTTTTGAGAGCATCAGAATGAAAACATAAATGCCTGATGTCCAATATAGTGGGAATAGTTTTTATTATACACTCCATAAATAATGAGGATACGAAAGAGTTGTGTACGTGATCAGTAATTAAAAAGGACAATTGAAGAGTGCTTTTCCAAAACTCACTAAGCCCCCTTTTAACCCAATTTAGAAAAATCAGCATTTTTGTTTATTTTAAATAGGTGGTGTTTTTTGCATGAAAAATCACATTTTAAAACTTAAATAATACTGTAACAGTAACACTACAAATAACTAAACATTCTCAGAGAAATTATACCCACCTTGAAAAATATGGTTTAATATGGTTTTTTATGGTTTAAAAGTTGTCTTTGTGATGTTTAGAAAAGCACTCTTGAGTTATTGAGGTTTGTTTCGTTCACCTCTCGTACTTACTGTATTTGAAGCATCATTACAATTTAATCTAGTTACCAATGGAACTCATGGTAAACTGGTAGGAGCTGATAAATGACTGTTTACAGTTTGCTGGAATCTCTTTTGGCTTGCCCTTAATGTCCTGGAATTAAACATTATAAGGTTATATACTAAATACAGGCCTGATTTTTGTTTGGTTTTGTTTGGTACCGTGATGTTCACACTGTTTAAGTAATAGAAATGTGCATGTACCGAAAGAAATCCGGGAATTGTTTGTGGAAACAGCGAATGTAACCCACATGTTTGAAGGTGCGTTCAGAAAGTCGGCACTGCAAATGTTGTGTAAAAGTTGCGTTTTTTTTTTTTTGAAGGGTCAGTAACCGATAAGCCACCGGGACCACCTAACTCAGGGAGAAAAGGTGAGTTGAGATCTGCTGCCGTGTGATTGGTGCACAGTGTTTCTGCTGCCGTGTGATTGGTGCACAGTTTTTCTGGGGTGTGTGATTGGTGCTCAGTGTCTCTGGGTCATGTGCTGACTGTGGTCTCTCACATTGTACCTGTAGCATTTTGGGTGTTTTTGTGTTCAGAGCAGGGATTTTTTTCTCTCTCTCTCTCTCTCTCTCTCTCTCTCTCTCTCTCTACATCTCTCTTTCTTTCTCCCTGTTTTTCTCTCTCTGACACACACACACACACACACACACACACATTAATTCTCTCTCTCTCTCTCTCTCTCTCTCTCTCTCTCTCTCTCTCTCTACATCTCTCTTTCTTTCTCCCTGTTTTTCTCTCTCTGACACACACACACACACACACACACATTAATTCTCACTCTCTCTCTTTCTGACCTTCTATCTCATTCTGGCTCTGTCTGTGCCCAAGTATCAAATTACAGTATATATTCAATGCTGACAATGTCACATCTCGAGAGTTTGAGGATCATTATAGTGAAGGAATATTTGGATGTTATTTTTATATTGAATCACTTATTTGTGTACAGAAATTGAAGCTCCAACTAAAGCTACCTGTAGCCACATTTTCTGTAACCAGTGTTCACAATGCAGCTAGGAGAGTTGACTGAACTGTATGCCAAAGTTCATTACATGTTTACTCTATAGAAGTAAAGATTCTAAGATAGGATGCCACAATTATGTGAATAATTTATGAAATATATTAATATGAAAAGCATACTTCATTAATAAAAAGTGAAATATAATACATCAATAATGTATATTCCTCCTTCACTTATTGCTTTTTTTTGTTCAGTTGTAATTGTTCAAGGTTATCAAATTGAAAAATAGCGCTCAATCATCAATACCGACTTTGCCATGTCTAGAAATATAATTGACATGGAGGTATATTGCATTATATGGCTATTTACAGTAGCTTCCTTTTTATGATATCTAAGTTATGGTGACTCGATCACACATTTTGTATATTCCCAGTACAGTCTCAGTGTCTCAGAAAACGAGACTTCAGAGGTGAATGTAACAATTTGGCATGGTATAAACTTCCAGAGAAAACGCACAGCAGTAATTATGAATAACTGGCAGCCGTCTTTCTGTTAAGTAGCTTGATCCTTCGCAGTATCTCACATTGTTGCTGCTGTAACTTCAAAATGTTCACGTCTCAGTTTTAATTTGATATCCAGCTTCCTTTCATAGCTTCACTCAACCTGAAATAATGTCACTGACTGAGCCCTAGGATTGCAAACGTCACAACTAATAAATTAATTCATGAATAATAATTTCATGTAGTCTACAGTATGAATGTATTTATACAATTGCAATTATAAAAAATGCAGGCGTGATATTGGTACCTCAGGTGTTATCTGTAAATATGCACATTTCTACAAATTAGATGATCATGTAAAAATGTAAGTACAACTTTGAATCCATGTCTTGGCTGAACTGAGCGGAGGGAGAGATTTCAGATTGTGTGCGTGGTACTGTTCGCAGTGAATTATGAACCATGAGTTATTGAGTTCAAGGCTTTTTTTTTTAAATAGAATTTTTATTGAGTTGTTGGAAATTTAATATTTTACATGGATAACTTTTGGCTTTCTGGAGCTGTAGGAAATTAAATGGAATGCTGTTTTTTTTTTTTTTACTAAGAAGTGTTGGAATAATTGTGTGGCAGCCAGGCCTTCCTCGGTTATAAGGTATAAAGTGGTGGTGGTGTATTAGCATAGGCTGAATGTGTGTCCCAACACTGCCTAAGGTCTCATTTGAACTGCTCTCTGTCTCAGAAAAAAATCTCAAACCACAAATATGTGTTAGATACACGAAAAAGTCGAAAAGGGGTAGGAGAATGTGCGCTGGGGTTATTTTGTCCTTTTTTCAGATCGTGTTGCACTTTGCCTGGTTCCAATGCTCCCTGCGAAAACAAGGCTATTCTTGTGTTTGCTGAGCGGATGTGGATGTCACTCCCTCTGTGGTCTGTACTGTGATGTGATTTGATGACCTCGTTGTGACTGCCTACACACTGCCCTTCTTTAAACATGCTGTTTCAGCACACTGTGTGAGAGGGGGCATGTACAGTACCTGCCCAGACCAGGCAGGGCCCATAGAGCTGGGAAATGACTACTGTCGTCTACTGGCTCTGAGTTGGCAAAGCATACTTACCTGCTTACCTGCCTGTCTTGTGAGGAGTTCTTTTTTTTCCTAAACTGGTTTCAGTTATAAAAGAAACGCTACAGCAAAGCAGCTAAGAGACTTCCTGTGTTGGGTCTCATGTTATGTCTACAGTTATTGATGCTAGTCTTGGCTAGCATCAGTAACGCATTGTGTTCTAGTGGGTTGTGTCCCCTAAAACGGTGGCTGAAATATCAGTACCATGACACAAGAGGTACATTAGGTCTACAGGCAAAGCCCTTTTGACGGCCAGTAGAGGTAGTCTTCAACTTTTGCATATGGAGCTTTGCATATGGCTGCTAATCTCCATAATGTCTGCTCCTGTATCAAGGTTGCGACACTTTCAGTCCCCCCCCACCTCCGCGGTGAACAATCTGGCAATATGAAAGTGTGTCAGCTGTGAGAAGGCCTGTGCATATGTGTGTGTGTGTGTGCGCGCGTGCCTGTGTGTGTCCTGAGAAATACACTATTCCTGCGCTGCGTGTCGATGGCAGCAGTAGCAGCAACAACAGCAGCAGCACAAAACATAAACGCTCAAATCCATTAGTTTGACAGACAGCCAGGGGATCTGATCGGTGTGACCTTTGCTGCTGTAGAAAGGTGCCAAGCCACCCCCCCCCCCCCCAAAAAAAAACCCCATGACTGCTCTGAGGTGATAGCTTTGTCTCAATTACTCCTCCACATCCCACCAAGGAGAGCTAACACCAGCAGAAATGGGCCACTTTCAGAATAGCGCCAGTGTTCCAATTCAGTCATTCTCACTTTTTTATTTATTTAAAAATCATGCTTGACTGCCTAAATAATTCAGTTTAGCTCCACGAATGACATCTGCATCTGCATATTCAAAATGCATAATAAGAGCACTTATTTACTGGGCGCGCCTGTTTGTCTGAGGGGCGCCTTGCAAAAACTATGCAGCAGCAAACCAGCTTGTGACGCAACACTAATACAATATTCATGAAGTTATAACTTCAGCTACAGGCCCCCAGGGGGGTTCTTCCAGACAAGCAGCCGTCTGATAACCAGCACTTTGATTTAAGAACTGATGTTGGCAGTCACCTGTCATGCACAACAACAGCGGAAATTACATTAGGCTCATGTTCGGCCTGAATGATTTCTGTCTGTTAGCTTGTCTGCTAATTGTGATTGATTGCTAACAGAGAACTGTGTGACTGTGTGGTGAATGTACAAGTGTGGAATTTTTACCTGAACCATTCGACTAGAACTGTTAAAAAGGTGCATGTGTTGTTATGTCTGTTTACCCTGTTGAACACAGCTCAATTGAAAATTTTACGTTAAAAATCTGCAGGAAAACTTTACACAATTCTAATAAAAAATGTGAATAAATTTTTATAAAAAAAAAAAAAAGCCCCTAAAAATGATTTTGCGTACAACGACCACGTGCGGAATTAGTCGACCTGTTTCCCCAATCCCAAACTTTATCACATGATCTACTCCGTTAGCATGGCCATCCTCCCCCTCCAACCCCCAGGTCTCCCCGTGATGTGTTTGACATGATCAGAGAGGAGACAGGACAGGGTGTAGTACCCCATTTTTGGGTAAGTAGGTTACATTCCTCATCTAAGTGCTGTTGCTCCGAAAGTCTACTGTTATTCTTATTCTCTCACCACCATGCATTAGCAAGTTTATGAAAGAGGAGGATAAGGGGATTAGACTTTCTTTTGCTGGTGTGAATAATAAATACATGTTCTCACGATTGCACTTATCCCTCTTTTGCACATATTGGTTTGGAAAGGTTTGATGGCTGGTTAGGTATATGGACCCTCATACTTTGTTCTTACGCATGGTTATGTCAGTGCTTATTTATATACGTACTGGGCTGTGTGTACTCTGTACATACATGTAAAGTATTCAGCTTTTTTGCGATCCAAGGGAGTTTTCGAGTGTTTCCATTGTAAAGCCTGTCTACACAAGTCTGACTTCTCTACTAAAATGGGAATGTTTATCCACTTTACTCATGTGATGTCCGACACTGTTATGTAGATTACATATCAATACAGAGTTTCCTATGAACTGTTTTCAGTAAGCCAATATTGTCTCTGTAAACAAGTAGCATAAATACAAAGCAAAATATATATTTTTTTGTTTTTAGGATGGATGTACAGCTTAAAATGTAAACTGAACATACAAAAATACGTGAGCAGTTATTCAATTATTAAAGTTACAATTAGTAAAGAATAGCCTACTTAATAATTAAAAGAATTTCGTGCTGGTCTGTGGGTGGATTAAATGTAAAGTGGTCGAACCCACATACTCAGCGTGTATTCGGCGTAGGTATTTAGGGCCTGATTTACTTTAGCGGGTGCAAAACCATTTAGCACACGCAAAACCAATAACATGACCAATGATTCGTGCAAAACAAATTCCATGACCAATCATTGGTCATGTTATTGGTTTTGCGGGTGTTCTCGCCCCTCCTATGCTGCCACTTTTGCTGTGTGTTATGTTGCCATGGATTTTAATACTGTGATTATTTAAAAGGGTGTTGTTGAAGGCTATAGGAAATAAAGCCATCATGTTGATCTCAGGGGATACATTTTAACTTTCTTGGTATTTGGGGGTACATTTTCACTGTTTGGCTGTTTTTTTTTTGGGTACATTTTCACTGTTTTGCTGGGTTTTTTGGGGTACATTTTCACTGTTTTGCTGGGTTTTTTGGAATACATTTTCACTGTTTGTCTGGTTATTTGATGTTTACTCTGCCACCATGTATTGCTTTCTGAGAGCAGGTGTTACCTGAGCTCCTCTCCATCAGCACTGGTCCCCGAGCTCATGCGGGCCACGCCCACGCAACGTAAGGGCGGAAGGGCGAGGCTGATAGGGGTGTGTGTGTTTAGGGGGGATGTGGGGTGAGTGTGTGTGTGTGTGTGTGTGTGTGCGCTCTTACGTGCATATGTCTGCATATACATGTGTGTGTCTGCACACTTGCGAGTATGTGTGTGTGTTCCTACACCTGTGTGTGTGCATGCGTGTGTGCGTTTTTGTGTGTGCGCACATGCATGTGTGCGTGTTTGTGCATATGTGTGTGTGTACACTGTACACATGCGTGTGTGTGTGCGTGTGTGTGTGTGTGTGTGTGTGTGTGTTGGGGTTGGGGGGGGGGGGGGGGGGGTGGTTTGTTTGAGGGTGTGTAGAAGTAGAAGTGTGGGAGTTATTTTACCCCTTCAACGACCTCCGTCTTTCTGTCTGTCCGTATTGTTCGTGTTTTTCTTGTGCTGTTGGCCGGGTCATGTGCAAATCCCAACCATTCAACAATTCTGGAGAGTAGATTGTATTAACCTAAATAATGGTAGTCTCTTTCCGTTTCTTTCTCACGCTGAATCCAGATGACGGGTCCAAACCCACGCCCACCATGGAGACGCACGTTGCCCCGGAGGGTGACGGTGAGTTTCTCATCCTTTTCTTTAAAAATAATAATAATAATAATAATAATAATAATAATAATAATAATAATAATTTTAAAATGCAACCCATTTTCGAACCACTTCGTTGATTTAAGAGACAAGCAGATAAGCACACACTATCCTCAGAACGGTGTGATGTCAAACTGCTGATTATAGTCCCTCAGCGCTCTGCTAGTCAATCTACCAAAACCTGAGTTGGAGGACATGTCTCTGCAGCTTTTGCAGGCAGACTGTGGGAACCCCATTAACCAGAGAGGGTAGCTGGTGCACAGTGACACTTGGGCCGTGTCCGAATCAGCGTACTTGCCTACTATTGAGTATGCCAGTTGATTATACTTTCTTAAAGAAGCTAAGTACGTGGCAATTTAGAAAATTGAGTGTTCTTAATATCCCAGAATGATATACTTATTTCCGGGTTTTCGCTGATAATGGTATGAAGGATATTCTTTTCATACTGAATGTCACTAAACAGTATGCAGTAACAGGATACAGTATACTAGTACACAGGATGCAGTAGATTGGGCTCTGATTCGGATGCAGCCAAGGACTTCCCACCAATTGAAATCTTTACTTTCACCGGTAGCCAATTATGTGCTGCCCTGTGAGGCAGCTGGCCACACAGACAGCATTGACAAAGATGTGGATTCGATACCAGAGTGGGGTTTATCCACCCGTAGTGGGGTTTATCCACCCGCTAGTGGGGTTCCTCCACCTGCTAGTGGGGCTCATCCACCCGCTAGTGGGGTTCAGCCACCCGCTCAAAAGGTGGCTTTACAGGATGAGCCCTCCGACATCAGAGGTGTTAAATCCAGGTTCAGAAAGTAAAAGTACCCCCCAGTATTTTGTTCTAATCACATAGATTTCTTAATTAGCACAATTCTTCAGCTAGGAGATGGAAATAATTAGTGAAATCAACCTTTATCATCATTCTGGCCTTCATAATAAGACATCCTGTCATGTTACACACTCCCTGGGATTTCCCTTGGGTGATTTCTGTAAATTGTTGTGGTTTCTGAAAGCAGTGGCTTGTATTGCATGGATAAATGGCTGCGTAATCTATTCCCCCTCCTGTTCATATTGTTCCAAAACCTGTGCCATCATAATCGCAGCGTTAAAAAAATACTCAAGTTTTCAATCAGTGTAAACGTGTTGCTTTTGTTGCCTCTCTCCAAACAGATATCACTGCCCCCACTTTATGGATCAAACAACTTGTGTACAAGGAAAAGAACAGCTCAAGCACCAGGAAACCAGGTGAGAGTGTGAATGGGCTCAAAACACAGGCCTGCATTTCTACTGATTTACATAGATATTAGATATTTAGTTAAATATTGTGAGTGTGTGCAAAAACTCCCAAAAATTTAATGTTTTTGAACAGTAAAAAGTGGCTTACTTAACCATTCACCAACACTGTTGGTTAATCTGTGTGTGTGTTAGTCTCATGTGTTTTTTGAATTTTTTTTGATTTTTTGGTGTTTGAGTTTGAGGTTGTAGACTGTGGAAAAGACAAAAAAAAAAAAAAAAAGAAAAAAAAAAAAAAAAAAAAAAAAACTGTTAGGGGGCGGAGTTAGTGTGAGTGAAGTGTGTGAAAAAAGATTTTGTTTTGTTATTGTTTAGCACACTCGTCGTGTCGTATCATCGCTCTGCTGCCCGACCTAACTGTGACCGACCTACTCCTGCAGCGGCAAAGGGTGTGTGTGTGTGTGTGTGTGAGAGCCAGAATGTGAACAGAGCTCTTTGGGGGAAAGTTCTGGGGACGTTGCCTTGGGTTGCCTGGCAGATGGGTTGGTGTTTCAGTAGACATGACACATGACTCTGCTGCTGTGTTGGGGGGGGGGGGGGGGGGGTTGCTGTAATGATGAATTTATTTAGAGAGAACAGACGACATTATGAGAGCTGAGCTGACAATGTTATAATTTAACATTGTATCACTGTATATGGGAGAAGGATGTCCCCTCCCCTCAGCTGCTGAGTTTTTTTAAAAATAAAAAAAACCAACACAAAGTTAACCGCAAAATGCTAATATTAGGTTGAGTTCTGCAACTGGCGGATTATATAGCAGAGGTAGAGACTGTTTTTCAGTACTGGGTACTCTACCATCTGTCGGTAAACGACTGGCCTGCTCTCATCGTTATGCTTTATCATATTCTTATTTTCTAGAAAAACAAAACCAAGGGTACATATATTCTTAACTGAAATGCCACGGAAGGCTCAAAGTCTGCACACAGTGGTGAGCAGCAGGGCATCAGAGAGCTGGGTTTTCATTGGACGCGGGGTTCGCTGCGGCGGTTTTTTGGAAGCGAGCTTCCTTGTCGTCGCTCCGCTGCACTGTCTGCTTCTGATTAGCATCTGATGTCCTGGTAGGATGGCGGTATGGTGGGGGACAGCAGGGGGATTAGCTGATGTCACTGCCCCAGGGTCTGACTGCTGTCCTGACGGGCACGCTTGACTGGCGTTCCCCTGCTCAGCTTTCCAGATCT